>OX123181.2:82461264-83711264 GCA_944739405.2 Euclidia mi
TTTTCCATTTTCGTTCACACTCTCATCACCAAATGCACCTAACACCCTTTCAAATCCATCTCGCTTTACTCCCACCCATCCATTGAAATCCCCTAACAAGATCAATCTTTCATTATCCTTGCAGTTCCTCAAAATCTCTCTTAAACTCTCCCAAAACTCCTGCCTTTCGTCTTGCTCATGTTGTGACATACCCGTAACTATATTGACCGGGGCGTACACCCCCACAATAAAGAGACGAGTAAGTCCTACTTTCATTCTCATCCACAGTAGCCTAGCATTTACACATTCAAACTCTTTTACGCACTCATTCATTCGCGCAGACGTACTGTCTACACCAACTCCCTTACAGGCTCTGGTGGTACTATCTACCCCAGACCAATACGCCGTATATGCACCATGCTTGGTGGTGTCACACCCTTTTCTTTTTGTTTCATTCACACAAGGAACATCAATCTTTCTATCATCCATCATCTGACATACTTCATCCAATTTGCCATTCATTCCTCCACCAACATTCAATGTTGCAAACCTGCTTTCCGTAGGCCGCTTTTCGCCCTCGCGGGAAACGAGACGTGACGGGTTGCGAACCGCGTCGCCGCCGTATGGAGAAGAATAAGTTTTTGTTCCCATAGCGTTCCCACGAGATTTAGGGATCTAGACGGTCCATCCCCGCAGAGCCCTTTACGGGGGTAAGGCGGAATATCAGCTGTGCCCTGTGACCACCAACACAGGCACCCTCCGTTTACGACCAGCTTGCCCTCTGGCCACGAATCCCTCGGCACGGGTCGGTTCACACCTTAGATCGGGGTTTTGTTTCGGGTATGCTCCCTGAAAGTTGGTTTAAATTCGGAGTTTTCCTTCTCCTAGACAGGTTGCCAACCAAGGCTAACGAGGCCCATCTCCCCGAACTCTTTTATAGACATCATTATCCCCCCAAGATTGCAAACGTTTGTATTAGCTGACTACTGTGATGACCCGACTATGATCTTGGTTTTTGCTGGTAAATACTGAAAGAAAATTAAAAAAAAAACTAATTTGACAGTTTTCTGCGATGGAACTTTTAAATTTTGCTTAAGACCGTTTCAGCAGCTTTACACTTTACATGTGGATTAATATGTGTGATAAAATATAATATGCATATCATTAGAGTCAGTATCCTCGGATTACTATAAAAATAATAGGCACAAAATTGAGTAATTTCGTTTGAGTGATTTGTATATAAATACGATGAGACATTTTTATAAAAATCAAACGTTATGTACATTTGACTTTTATAAAATAGGTATCATCGTCATCTTAGCGTCATCCCAGTTTCGACCCGGGGTCCGCTTACTAGTCTAAACGGATTTGGCTGAATATTAGCTTTTCCACAGAGCGACTGCCTGTCTGACCTTCGTAACCCGAAGGGATAGCGTTATGCCATGGTTTATAAGAGTGTCATTATTTTTGCCCTATAACGACTATCAAAGATCTTCATGACAACCGGGACCGACGGCTTAACGTGCTCTCCGAGACACGGGACAAGCAATTAACAATTCAATACGCACATTACTCCGAAAAGTCAGTGGTGCGCGCCGTGGATTCGAACCCGATACCCTTTATCTCCACTAAGCTATCGCTAAATAAATAGGTATAATGCTCAATAAATCAAATAAATGACCGAACAATGCAAAATAATCATTTTCGCTTACGCATCATCCGGGTTAGCGGAATAAGCAAATGTCCAGTGAAATTGTGTAAAACAACAATTTTATTAGCATTACTGAAAATTCAGTAAGCAGCACTCATTAAATTATTTTATAGGAAAAGCAAATACAAACAGTTATGTGATGGGTAAATACTTGACGCACTCACGTTCAATTTCCGGAGCGAATATTCCTGACAACTCGTTCCAATATTTAGGTGAACGCCAAACGTAAATGCCAAATGTATTTATTTTGCTAGGAATCATTCGAATCTATAAACTGATTGCGGATTCACACGAATGTTTTTTATTTAACATAAATACCACCATTGTGATGACTCAGTCAAGACCAGCCTGTTGACTCTGAAATGCTTTTCCTGTTTTATTTACTTACGTGCGGCGAAGCTTTCGTGTCGACAATGCTAAATAGACTTTATTCTTGTAAATTAGTAAACCAACTTTACGATAGTGATCATAATATTTTACTAATTCTTTTATAGTGAGGTAGTGTAAAAAACATTTATATATTTGACTTTTATGGATGTAACAAATGCATGTAGGTCTTTCCTAATTTGCGTCACGGTAGCAGTGAGTCAAAAGGGGGATTTGGTCACGTATAACAAAGCTGTCCAGATGGTATGGAGTCTTCCGTCTCTTAGCAAAATTACTATTTGCTTCGTGTATTTTCCTTACACCCCTCTTAAGACACCCACGACAATAAGCACACAAATATGCAACATTTTCTACATCAAAGCTAAATAAGAAACTATTAGTTGAAATATAAAATTATTACTCGTGTTGTTGATTTGTCGGTTGTGTTTGTATGATTAATTTTAGACAAGCATTCGGTGGAGGCACTCAAATATCGTGGCCCGCAGGGAAGCTTAGCGCTGCGGTTTTGTGGTCAGACAACTATGACAGCTAACTGATATTGAAATGGCTAGTTAATAATATAAAATTATATGAAACTACGACTGATTATGATATATAATATTGTTGACAACGTTCTTCATTTTATCTACTTGAATGTATATTGAGGTATGTGCCACGGATATTATTATGCAATCCAATATTGGCGCTTGCAACGCCGTCAAAATAGCGGATTCCCTAAATGAATGTACGTGGTACATATAAAATACAGTTTGAATTTCATGTTATTGAGCACGATGGTTCAGATTTCTATACTGTAATGTAGACCTGGAACTTAGTCTTACTTGCTATGTGCATCTGTCTGAGTAAGTTGTCAACTTACACGACGGTCTATCTCGACGCCATCACTTCTAAAGGCCAACTCTTAATTCTAAAGCTATCTAACTAAAATTGTTTTACGGGCGACACGAAAAGTTGAAAAAGAAAAACATTCGTTAAATCAATCAATCTTGTAAAAGTTTTAAAACAAACAATTCATTTGTAAAGTGGTCAGTGTTGTTGATTAATTTCATAGCTGTATCGATGTTACACTTAACAGAAATACGAATGTGAATGCCTGTTGTATTGTATCGCTCTAAAATGTATCCGTATTTTCATTAGCAATTGCGGGCGTGAAAGGTTGGACACCTTTTGCGGTCAGTTGATTTTACGTATCGGAAGATAATATATACACAAATGATGGCAGGTACTAATGTGACGTCACTGTGACGTCGCGATGACACCGTCCGCCCGGCCGCCTGCACCTCCGCCCCTCACCTCAGACACCACACCTCGGGCTGCATATAAATACCGAAACGTTGGGAGCGCTCGGCCCTTTTGGATCGGCTGAACAGCGGCGAACAGAAGCTAAGTACACCTCTGCTACCCTGAGCGACGCCGGAAGCGGACCCCCAACGAGATTCCCTACTCTCGTCGAATCACGTGACACTGGTTCTATCTCTGTAACTACCATAAATATTTTATTTTTCAATTAAATTCTTTTGCTAAAGGATGTGTTAAGTTCTTTAATGGATTAAACCGATTTTTAATTGTAACATTTAACCACGATTTTCATTTAGCCACACACAAGTAGTTGCATAACGTTACACTAATAAATAACATCCAAAATATAGTCAAACGTTTTTGGTTCGTATTTTAAAGAGATTCATTGCATATATCACGAGAATACTGCAAATGGCGATTAACATCATTAATGAAGTAAATCCCAAGCTTGATTATTACAAAACATAATAGAAACATCTAACGTTTTTCTAGTTTTATAGTATCTTAATATATAAAATCCTTGCGTTACTGACTGACTGACAGACATGCTACAGCCGAAACTATTGGGTGCAGGAAGCTGAAATTTGGCATGTATGTTTCTTGGGGACGATAGGGGTGCACTAAGAAAGGATTTTCCGAAATTCCCACGGGATCGGCCAAAACGGGTAAATAAAAAAAAATTGCGGGCGTCGCTGCTGGCGTCCTCTAGTCTACACATAAATTCCATCGCGAACAGTTCATCTGTTCCAAAACTGTAATATTAGCACGAGAATTAAAAGTGATTCAGCGAGTTTATTGAAGAATTAGAGATAGTAAATAGCGCCATGCTTTTTTATTTTCACGCTAAGGGCACTTCAAGGTGTGAAATATTCAATGCGTATTCTATTCAATTCGTTTCATGCATATTCTGTGCACATTTGCCGGGAATGTGCAATAACCAGCGGAATAAATCTGCGCTATTCTTGGTTTCGGCACTGGATTGGCATTCGCTATCCGATACCGAGCCCATTGCACATTTCCAGCATCGATTTTGTAGAATTATTTCTAGCCCTATTTATAAGCAGACGTACATGATATGGACACGCGTCTATACAGCTTACGTAAAGAGGTTATATCGGAGTAATATTACTACTATATTTCGCTATCTATAATAAGAGTCTCATGTACCTACATATTTACAACTACAGTGCACATACTAGAAACAGTTCCAGGATGATTTTTGATGCTGTAACTCTCATTACTTGATGATCGCGTTACAGAATAAACCTTCTGTTCATGAACAGTTTAACACACAAGTTAACGTATCTAGATAGTATCGCTTTTGTGTGTTTACGTTTCTTAGAATTGCTGTAATAAAAGCTGTAAGTTTTAGAGCCTAGAACAGGTATCCGGTGACCAAAATCTATGTAAAAACCTGATTACAAGTTTAATGAGTCTTTAAACGTTTACGCATGTGAAATGCATCAGTCTATAATACAAGTATTCAAAGTAATAATGGCATCGATACAGTTATCAAGAATAAAATATATATTTTCTTTTATTTAGAGAGGCTCTATATCCAGCAGTGGACTATGTCAGGGTGGTGGTGATGATGATGATATTTTCATTTAGTTGTTATTCCGTGCCACGAGAACATAGACTTTTTGTAAACAAATAATTTCTACTAAGTAACTTAGCGACAGTTCTGTCAAAAATAAATAATGCCAAATCCAATGAGCGCAACAGTACTTAGATATGTGTCATTGCAAAGTAATATGTCAATTGATCGGGTTTTTATCGATATATGCGCTGTCAACAGTGTTTTGTGATACTGGAACATGACAGATGCCTGGAACGTCAACATTTTGCGTTAATCCATTGAAATTTTATATCTTTGGGCTTTGCGGGAATTCATCAGAGAATAAAAATATTTTTTGGATATCAAGATGAGGTTAGTTTACATTTAAATGCAAGTTTATGGCTTCGCAACGCTCGTCCTGCGGCCGGTATCTCGGAAAAGCGGGTGCAGAATTGCAGATATCAACCTATTAGTCGCACAGAAGATTCTTTACACCTAATAAAAATAATTGTGTCCGTGGTCCAGTGGATAGCGTATGCGACTGCTGATTAGAGGTCCCGGGTTCGATTCCCGGGTCGGACAAAAGTTTGACTGGGTTTTTCCGAATACTCAGTAGCAGCCCGGAGTCTGGTGATGTGCCCGGTAACGGCAGTAGGCTCGCCCTCTATTACGTGGGACCTAAAAAATCATGTCAAAATGTGGGTATAATACCTCTGCCTACCCCTTCGGGGATACAGGCGTGAGACTATGAATGGAAATATAAATAAATAGCGTCCTCTGACGAAGCTAACTCCAAATGTTATTTAATATTTTTTATGGATTTTGTTTAAGGTAATTCTGACGTTTTATTCTATACAACGTAAAATCTCCATGCGTAGATATTTTGATTTATTTACTATTTTTAGCAAATTATTTATTATCTATGATGAAACAATCAAGTCAATAATAGAGTACCATGTTTGTACTCTATCATTGACATACATGGTTCTATATTATTGTCTTGCATTTACAGAATTACTTACGTGTAAAAAAACTACAAAAAATCGGCAAATTCATGAACATACTTCCGGGAAATTCGATCACTTAAACACAAAATCAAATATGTTGATTTTTGCAAAAAATATAAAATTTTTGGACACGACAGGCAGTCATAGATAATAAAATATGAATTCAAATTCATAGTAGCATAATTGAGCGTTGAAAAAAAAACTACTGTAGAAAAGTATAAAAGTACTTAGTGTACTTTTATACTTTTCTACAGTAGTTTTTTTTTCAACGCTCAATTATGCTACTATGAATTTGGGTTGGGTTTCTGGGTTTCGACTGCGTTTGTGTTAATTGCAACTCCGGTTTTAACGGATTTCTATCATACTTCATTTGTTTGCATAATTCACATGAGTTTATAATACTAGCTACGGTTTGACTTAAATTATTCCAATAAAATGTTCTTTTAAGATGTGCAATAGTTTCCTTAATGCCGCGGTGGCATGTTTTTCCTACGTGATATTTTAAAACAATTTCCTTTTGCTCGTTTTCATCTTCCACATACACAACTCTTTCAGTACACTCATATAACTGAATAGAATCCTTTTTAAAGAGATTCGTGATTACATTACTAAATTGTTCTCGGTGACGTGTATCCTCGAAGTATAAATAGTACTTAATCTTAGGTCGTATATATTCCTTTAAAAACTGCTTTATTAAATCTAAGTTGTCTATTGGCATATATACTTCTAAAACCTTTTGCCGATCCCTAGAAAGGTTTTTGACACTAGTTTCATTTTTATGATTTTGATTTAGATTAAGTACTATTTATACTTCGAGGATACACGTCACCGAGAACAATTTAGTAATGTAATCACGAATCTCTTTAAAAAGGATTCTATTCAGTTATATGAGTGTACTGAAAGAGTTGTGTATGTGGAAGATGAAAACGAGCAAAAGGAAATTGTTTTAAAATATCACGTAGGAAAAACATGCCACCGCGGCATTAAGGAAACTATTGCACATCTTAAAAGAACATTTTATTGGAATAATTTAAGTCAAACCGTAGCTAGTATTATAAACTCATGTGAATTATGCAAACAAATGAAGTATGATAGAAATCCGTTAAAACCGGAGTTGCAATTAACACAAACGCAGTCGAAACCCAGAAACCCAACCCAAATTCATAGTAGCATAATTGAGCGTTGAAAAAAAAACTACTGTAGAAAAGTATAAAAGTACACTAAACATAAAATCTCAAACACAACTGTTTGAAACAAAGGTTGTGAAGCCCTGAATGTGTGTTTACAAATAGTATATCTTCTTGTGGCACCAACTATAGCTAGTTATGCAGCCCTCACATACCGTTCGCACGGTTCGCACCATAACAGTTCCATGAAGGCGAACAAACACTAATATTAAGTTTTATGGTTATTGTTTTAGTCATCATTAAATTTATTGTAATTAATCAATTAGCAGACGATACCCAGTAACAGTAGCCATGTCTCCATGTCAGAGGTGGTCCCATGCTTGGTACCCCCCCTTCCCCACCTCAGCTTGTAAGCCTTTTATAAACCATGTATCTTGTCATGTTTGTCATTCTCATTGTACTGCTCACGCTGAGCACATAACTTGTAAACTTCAAAATAAAGTTTTTAAAAAGTTATTTTCACGCCGTTTATATTTGACTGGCGCAGTCGGGGCGGATTTCGCAAGCAAAGTAAATCCGTTCGGTACACATAAATTGGTACTTACGGGCGTCGTCGTTTACCAGCGGATCCGAAAAGAACTTACAAATTTGTCAACTACGGCGAGCAACGGCAGCACTTCGAGAATCGGCATGGCAACGGGCAGTTTAATGTGAGTAGACCCTTTATTCGCACTGTTCCTTTCCCGTGTCTATCCTTAGCGTTTAATTGGACTGAACATCGCTAGTTAACGCATTTTATCGTGTTATTAGACAAAAATCGCTAAAACACGTATAGTTAGTTAAGTTTAGGTTTAGAACGGTATTACTGGACAAGCATCGCCGGTATACTCGTTATTTAGGTTTAGAACGGTATTCCTGGACAAGCATCGCCGGTATACTCGTTATTTAGGTTTAGAACGGTGCTACTGGACAAACATCGCCGGTACACTTGTTACTTAGTTAAATTTCGCGTAATATTTGACAAACGTTATTTATTTGCCTTAATTGTTATTTTATAAATTGTTAAAATGAATCAAATTCAGCTTATCCCTAAGGAAATTCAGAGCATCATCCCACGTTTTGATGGAGATGAAAAGCTTTTAAATTTATTTATTTCTAAGTGTGAATATGTCATTAGAAATTTTAGAGGGGACAATAACCCAGCTCAACAGACTTACGTATTCCACTGCATTACAAGCAAATTAGTAGGCAAAGCCGCTGTATTAATAAGTGAACGAGAAAATATTAATACTTGGGAAGGCTTAAAAGAGCTTTTCGTACAACATTTTGGCGATCCTAGATCGGAAGCGTGCATTGCTATCGAGTTAGAGAGCATTAGAATCAAACACGGCGAATCATACATTGACTTTTGCCATCGTATCCAAAATACTAGGAGTTCGCTTATGTCAAAGGTAAATTTATTAACTGATGAAGGTACCAAAGCAGCTAAAATGATAATTTACAATAACACAGCGTTTAACGTTTTTCTTTACAATTTACCTGAGGAAATGATTAGGTTTGTTAGATTAAATAGACGTACGACTCTCGAGTCGGCCCTTAGTGTCGTTATGGAAGAAGTAAACTTCTTAACACAATATAACTCTAAAAATAAAACTAAGTTGAATACAGGGCATAGTAGTAGTAATCAAGCAAATCATTTTAAGTCTAACCCTGTAACGCCAAATCAATTTAAATTTGGTATACCTCAAAATCAGCCATTTAGAAATAACTTCCAGAATAACCCGCAGAGGTATAACACACCTCAGAACCCAATGCCTAGATTTAATAATAATCCAGTGCCTAAGTTTAATAATAATAACCAACAAGGTTTTGCATCACATAGACCTCAATTTAGGATAGGTAATAATCAACCTCAACAATTCCCTAGAGCTTTGAACAATTATAAGCAATCAGGTTTCTTTAAAACCAATCCGAATCAGCAGTTTCGTTTCGGCATACCTAACCAAATGCCACCGAAACAGAATACGGACGTTTCAATGAGAACGGCTCTTGAAAACTCGTTACACAAATATACCAATATTATATAATCCATTTTATGAAATTAAAGTACCTCCTAGATCGGAAACTCGCGTTAGAGTACCAACCGTGTTAGAAAACGGCGAAGGTATACTTCATTTTACAGAATTTACCCCAGGTCTTCGTATGCCAGATGCTTTAGTTAGATGTATCGATTCTTTTGCGAAAACGGTTATACAAAACGTGACTGACAAAGAAGCTATTATTTCATTTAATAAGCCTTTGGAAATTTTTCCATATGATAGTAAACTTTGCCACGTAAACACGACAAGTTGCAACGATAATTATAACTTTAACTATTACAACAAAATTTATCTAAGTTAAGGTTAGGTCATTTGAACCCGGAGGAAAAAGCGTGTATTTCCAATCTCTGTTTCGAATATAGAGACATATTTTATTGTGATCAGTTACCATTATCTTTTTCAAATACAGTAAAGCATAAGATTAGGACAACCAATGAGGATCCTATTTATATTCGCCCGTATCGGCATTCCCCTAGTGAAAATCATGAAATTCAGAAACAAGTAGAAAGTTTATTAAAAAATGACGTAATTAGGGAATCTCACTCCCCGCGGATTGCCCCGGTTCATTTAGTACCTAAGAAAATAGACGCCTCGGGCGAACAAAAGTACCGCATGGTGATCGACTATAGGCGCTTAAACGAAGTAACCATAGACGATAAATATCCTTTACCCAATATTACTGATCTTTTCGATAGATTAGGTAATGCAAGCTATTTTACCACAATTGATTTTGCATCAAGTTATCATCAAATACAGATAGAAAAAGAGGATCAACCGAAAACAGCGTTTACTACACAGTCAGGTCACTACGAATTTAAGCGCGTTGAAACGTAGCGGGTGCCGTCTTCAAACCGAATGGCATACATTCGGTTTGAAGACGGCACCCGCTACGTTTCAACGCGCAATGGACAATGTTCTTAGAGGCCGCCAAGGCATACATTGTCTTATTTATTTAGATGATATTATCTGTTATTCGTCAAGTTTACCTTAACATATCGAAAAATTAAGAAAAATATTTGATAGACTTAGGCCCACTTGCACAACGATTCTTAAATTGAATTAAGATGTATTTAACGAGAAAAAATATATTAAACACCACTAGCGTCTTGCACAACGAAAAATTTGTCGAGTAATATGATTTAAGAACTGTCAAAATTAATTACCGAAAATCGGCTGATTAGTGGCTAATTTCATTTAAGAACTGTCACACTGATGTTGGCATCTTGTCATTAGCGACGAAAATTATCAATAATTATATAACTGGACCGGACGACGCAGCAGGGGGAGGCCTATGTCCAGCAGTGGACGTCCCTAGGCTGACATGATGATGATGATGATATAACTGATAACAATGTACCTACTTGCGTTATTGTTAACCCTAGAAATCTACACTATTTGGCGCACATGTTATTACTACACTGGGGTGCTGGAACATCCCATACTAAAATGACTGTAATCCTTAAAATAAAAAAAAACAATTCATGAAAATACGTTTTATTAAACATAATCGGTAACTTGAGATCACAAATCAGCCTTATTACACAAAGTTAAATGTAGTTTGAGCAACAGCGCTTGTAGGATTTGGTCCTTTTTTGAGGATCACTGCAATGGACTAAGTTGGCATCCGGTGACGGTCCTCCAAATGTTCATGTATCAGATCCAAACCTAATTTCAAAACTGTCTGCTGAAACTTTATATTTGGCTTATTATTTGATCTTGAACACTTGTAAAGAACCCAGGAATTACAACTGGTCCCAACTTCTATATCTTCCTCGCCAGATTTGTGGTCTAGAATAGAGCTTATTTCTTCGTAATTCAAACCTCTGACAGCCATCCGAAACAAAATAAATAAACTTCATTGAATTTTACCTTTATAATATCTAAAAATATCTGTATTTAATTCATATAAGACTATTGTTTTAATAAATAATCAAATTTAATAACTTATTACATATAAATGCATCAATCGTAATAAATAAATAATCTTACGATTTTACTACACTGGGGTACTGGCGTACCCCACAGCACTGATACAGGCAACCACACAACGCATTCCCTCGTCACGGTATTGACGTAACGTGAGCGGTTGACACCAAAATAAAATACTCCGACGCGCGAATTCGTGGATATTAAAGAAATTGAGATATTTAGAAAACAAACCGGTGTGGGGTGCACCTGCACCCCATATAGGGTTCTAGGGTTAATGCTCAAAAGTTTCTAGTTATTATTTGTCAATTGTCATTTCGTTGCTAGGCGACGACAATGCGTTTTGTTTTATGCTCAAAGTATATATTATAGTCTAAGGTTTTATGCGAAACCATACGCATAACATCGTTAAAATCGTAACAAAAAGGCTTCTTGCCATGAAACAAAACGTAGAAACTACTTTACCGACCTCATAAACTGTTTAACTAAATCGAAGCGTTGTTGTCGTTGTGCAAGAGGACGCTAAATACTTTTAACTTAAATTATTTTATGCTGTTAATTCTGTTCAACCAATTCAAATTAAGGAGTGACTTAAATCAAACGTTACGCAAGTGGGCCTTAGAGAAACTAATCCTAAAGTTACACTAGATAAATGTGAGTTTTTAAGAAAAGAGGTCTTATATTTAGGACACTCAATATCGAAAGATGGCTTACAGCCGAATAATGACAAGATTAAAGCAGTCTTAAAGTTTCCTTTACCTAAAACGCCCACGGAAATTAAGAGCTTTTTAGGACTAGTAGGTTATTATCGCAAATTTATCAAAGATATCTCAAAAATAACTCAGCCATTAACTAGTTGTTTAAAGAAAGGTACAAAAATTGTAATGTCAAAAGAATATGTTGAAGCTTTCGAAAAATGTAAGGAGCTATTAAATAACGCCCCTGCCCCTTTACTTCAGTTTCCCGATTTTTCCAAGCCTTTTCTACTGACCACAGACGCTTCAAACTTTGCGCTTGGTGCAGTATTATCGCAGGGTCCTGTAGGCAGCGACCGACCTATAGCATATGCAAGTAGGACATTAAATGGTGCGGAAATTAAATACAGTACAATAGAAAAGGAGTTATTAGCTGTTGTATGGGCTTGTAAACATTTCAGGCCATACTTATACGGTAACAAGTTTACCATAGTCACCGATCATAGACCACTTGCGTGGTTACATTCGCTAAAAGAACCCGGTAGTAGGCTGACTAGATGGCGTTTAAGATTAGCGGAGTTTGATTATGAAATCAAGCATAAACCAGGTAAACAGAATTGCAACGCAGACGCACTTTCCCGTATAAAACTGAATATTTTAAACGACGACAACGAGTCGATGATAGTTAACGTAGATAAGAAATCCCCAAGTCCTATAGTAATCTCGTCAGATGAGGATACTCAAAGTATACCCTCTGTGAACCCAGATAGACCGCATTCCCCATAATCGATAATGTCATTAGATAGTAGGACAGCTACAGCTTCAGAAAAGCCTGAGTCTACAATAGCTACCGTACATTCGGAGGAAAATACCGACTCATCGGATATACCAATACTCCATGAGGCGATTGATACCAAACCAAACCAAATTTTAGTATTTACATGGCATAAAAATGAAACTAGTGTCAAAAACCTTTCTAGGGATCGGCAAAAGGTTTTAGAAGTATATATGCCAATAGACAACTTAGATTTAATAAAGCAGTTTTTAAAGGAATATATACGACCTAAGATTAAGTACTATTTATACTTCGAGGATACACGTCACCGAGAACAATTTAGTAATGTAATCACGAATCTCTTTAAAAAGGATTCTATTCAGTTATATGAGTGTACTGAAAGAGTTGTGTATGTGGAAGATGAAAACGAGCAAAAGGAAATTGTTTTAAAATATCACGTAGGAAAAACATGCCACCGCGGCATTAAGGAAACTATTGCACATCTTAAAAGAACATTTTATTGGAATAATTTAAGTCAAACCGTAGCTAGTATTATAAACTCATGTGAATTATGCAAACAAATGAAGTATGATAGAAATCCGTTAAAACCGGAGTTGCAATTAACACAAACGCAGTCGAAACCCAGAAACCCAACCCAAATTCATAGTAGCATAATTGAGCGTTGAAAAAAAAACTACTGTAGAAAAGTATAAAAGTACACTAAACATAAAATCTCAAACACAACTGTTTGAAACAAAGGTTGTGAAGCCCTGAATGTGTGTTTACAAATAGTATATCTTCTTGTGGCACCAACTATAGCTAGTTATGCAGCCCTCACATACCGTTCGCACGGTTCGCACCATAACAGTTCCATGAAGGCGAACAAACACTAATATTAAGTTTTATGGTTATTGTTTTAGTCATCATTAAATTTATTGTAATTAATCAATTAGCAGACGATACCCAGTAACAGTAGCCATGTCTCCATGTCAGAGGTGGTCCCATGCTTGGTACCCCCCCTTCCCCACCTCAGCTTGTAAGCCTTTTATAAACCATGTATCTTGTCATGTTTGTCATTCTCATTGTACTGCTCACGCTGAGCACATAACTTGTAAACTTCAAAATAAAGTTTTTAAAAAGTTATTTTCACGCCGTTTATATTTGACTGGCGCAGTCGGGGCGGATTTCGCAAGCAAAGTAAATCCGTTCGGTACACATAAATTGGTACTTACGGGCGTCGTCGTTTACCAGCGGATCCGAAAAGAACTTACAAATTTGTCAACTACGGCGAGCAACGGCAGCACTTCGAGAATCGGCATGGCAACGGGCAGTTTAATGTGAGTAGACCCTTTATTCGCACTGTTCCTTTCCCGTGTCTATCCTTAGCGTTTAATTGGACTGAACATCGCTAGTTAACGCATTTTATCCTGTAATTAGACAAAAATCGCTAAAACACGTATAGTTAGTTAAGTTTAGGTTAAGAACGGTATTACTGGACAAGCATCGCGGTATACTCGTTATTTAGGTTTAGAACGGTATTCCTGGACAAGCATCGCCGGTATACTCGTTATTTAGGTTTAGAACGGTGCTACTGGACAAACATCGCCGGTACACTTGTTACTTAGTTAAGTTTCGCGTAATATTTGACAAACGTTATTTATTTGCCTTAATTGTTATTTTATAAATTGTTAAAATGAATCAAATTCAGCTTATCCCTAAGGAAATTCAGAGCATCATCCCACGTTTTGATGGAGATGAAAAGCTTTTAAATTTATTTATTTCTAAGTGTGAATATGTCATTAGAAATTTTAGAGGGGACAATAACCCAGCTCAACAGACTTACGTATTCCACTGCATTACAAGCAAATTAGTAGGCAAAGCCGCTGTATTAATAAGTGAACGAGAAAATATTAATACTTGGGAAGGCTTAAAAGAGCTTTTCGTACAACATTTTGGCGATCCTAGATCGGAAGCGTGCATTGCTATCGAGTTAGAGAGCATTAGAATCAAACACGGCGAATCATACATTGACTTTTGCCATCGTATCCAAAATACTAGGAGTTCGCTTATGTCAAAGGTAAATTTATTAACTGATGAAGGTACCAAAGCAGCTAAAATGATAATTTACAATAACACAGCGTTTAACGTTTTTCTTTACAATTTACCTGAGGAAATGATTAGGTTTGTTAGATTAAATAGACGTACGACTCTCGAGTCGGCCCTTAGTGTCGTTATGGAAGAAGTAAACTTCTTAACACAATATAACTCTAAAAATAAAACTAAGTTGAATACAGGGCATAGTAGTAGTAATCAAGCAAATCATTTTAAGTCTAACCCTGTAACGCCAAATCAATTTAAATTTGGTATACCTCAAAATCAGCCATTTAGAAATAACTTCCAGAATAACCCGCAGAGGTATAACACACCTCAGAACCCAATGCCTAGATTTAATAATAATCCAGTGCCTAAGTTTAATAATAATAACCAACAAGGTTTTGCATCACATAGACCTCAATTTAGGATAGGTAATAATCAACCTCAACAATTCCCTAGAGCTTTGAACAATTATAAGCAATCAGGTTTCTTTAAAACCAATCCGAATCAGCAGTTTCGTTTCGGCATACCTAACCAAATGCCACCGAAACAGAATACGGACGTTTCAATGAGAACGGCTCTTGAAAACTCGTTACACAAATATACCAATATTATATAATCCATTTTATGAAATTAAAGTACCTCCTAGATCGGAAACTCGCGTTAGAGTACCAACCGTGTTAGAAAACGGCGAAGGTATACTTCATTTTACAGAATTTACCCCAGGTCTTCGTATGCCAGATGCTTTAGTTAGATGTATCGATTCTTTTGCGAAAACGGTTATACAAAACGTGACTGACAAAGAAGCTATTATTTCATTTAATAAGCCTTTGGAAATTTTTCCATATGATAGTAAACTTTGCCACGTAAACACGACAAGTTGCAACGATAATTATAACTTTAACTATTACAACAAAATTTATCTAAGTTAAGGTTAGGTCATTTGAACCCGGAGGAAAAAGCGTGTATTTCCAATCTCTGTTTCGAATATAGAGACATATTTTATTGTGATCAGTTACCATTATCTTTTTCAAATACAGTAAAGCATAAGATTAGGACAACCAATGAGGATCCTATTTATATTCGCCCGTATCGGCATTCCCCTAGTGAAAATCATGAAATTCAGAAACAAGTAGAAAGTTTATTAAAAAATGACGTAATTAGGGAATCTCACTCCCCGCGGATTGCCCCGGTTCATTTAGTACCTAAGAAAATAGACGCCTCGGGCGAACAAAAGTACCGCATGGTGATCGACTATAGGCGCTTGAACGAAGTAACCATAGACGATAAATATCCTTTACCCAATATTACTGATCTTTTCGATAGATTAGGTAATGCAAGCTATTTTACCACAATTGATTTTGCATCAAGTTATCATCAAATACAGATAGAAAAAGAGGATCAACCGAAAACAGCGTTTACTACACAGTCAGGTCACTACGAATTTAAGCGCGTTGAAACGTAGCGGGTGCCGTCTTCAAACCGAATGGCATACATTCGGTTTGAAGACGGCACCCGCTACGTTTCAACGCGCAATGGACAATGTTCTTAGAGGCCGCCAAGGCATACATTGTCTTATTTATTAAGATGATATTATCTGTTATTCGTCAAGTTTACCTTAACATATCGAAAAATTAAGAAAAATATTTGATAGACTTAGAGAAACTAATCCTAAAGTTACACTAGATAAATGTGAGTTTTTAAGAAAAGAGGTCTTATATTTAGGACACTCAATATCGAAAGATGGCTTACAGCCGAATAATGACAAGATTAAAGCAGTCTTAAAGTTTCCTTTACCTAAAACGCCCACGGAAATTAAGAGCTTTTTAGGACTAGTAGGTTATTATCGCAAATTTATCAAAGATTTCTCAAAGATAACTCAGCCATTAACTAGTTGTTTAAAGAAAGGTACAAAAATTGTAATGTCAAAAGAATATGTTGAAGCTTTCGAAAAATGTAAGGAGCTATTAAATAACGCCCCTGCCCCTTTACTTCAGTTTTCCGATTTTTCCAAGCCTTTTCTACTGACCACAGACGCTTCAAACTTTGCGCTTGGTGCAGTATTATCGCAGGGTCCTGTAGGCAGCGCCCGACCTATAGCATATGCAAGTAGGACATTAAATGGTGCGGAAATTAAATATAGTACAATAGAAAAGGAGTTATTAGCTGTTGTATGGGCTTGTAAACATTTCAGGCCATACTTATACGGTAACAAGTTTACCATAGTCACCGATCATAGACCACTTGCGTGGTTACATTCGCTAAAAGAACCCGGTAGTAGGCTGACTAGATGGCGTTTAAGATTAGCGGAGTTTGATTATGAAATCAAGCATAAACCAGGTAAACAGAATTGCAACGCAGACGCACTTTCCCGTATAAAACTGAATATTTTAAACGACGACAACGAGTCGATGATAGTTAACGTAGATAAGAAATCCCCAAGTCCTATAGTAATCTCGTCAGATGAGGATACTCAAAGTATACCCTCTGTGAACCCAGATAGACCGCATTCCCCATAATCGATAATGTCATTAGATAGTAGGACAGCTACAGCTTCAGAAAAGCCTGAGTCTACAATAGCTACCGTACATTCGGAGGAAAATACCGACTCATCGGATATACCAATACTCCATGAGGCGATTGATACCAAACCAAACCAAATTTTAGTATTTACATGGCATAAAAATGAAACTAGTGTCAAAAACCTTTCTAGGGATCGGCAAAAGGTTTTAGAAGTATATATGCCAATAGACAACTTAGATTTAATAAAGCAGTTTTTAAAGGAATATATACGACCTAAGATTAAGTACTATTTATACTTCGAGGATACACGTCACCGAGAACAATTTAGTAATGTAATCACGAATCTCTTTAAAAAGGATTCTATTCAGTTATATGAGTGTACTGAAAGAGTTGTGTATGTGGAAGATGAAAACGAGCAAAAGGAAATTGTTTTAAAATATCACGTAGGAAAAACATGCCACCGCGGCATTAAGGAAACTATTGCACATCTTAAAAGAACATTTTATTGGAATAATTTAAGTCAAACCGTAGCTAGTATTATAAACTCATGTGAATTATGCAAACAAATGAAGTATGATAGAAATCCGTTAAAACCGGAGTTGCAATTAACACAAACGCAGTCGAAACCGTTTGAAGAACTTTTTATAGATATATTCTTAATTGAAGGAACTTATTTTCTCACTATAATAGATGCATTCAGTAAACTCGGACAAGCGTTTGAAGTGTCAAGCAGGTCGACACCTGAAATAATCCGAGCGTTAATTAAGTATTTTTCACTATACGGTGTACCAAGGAAAATTAGTTCGGACCCAGGTTCTGAATTCAATAATAGTTTGTTAAAGGAAATGTTTTTACAAGATTGATTTACACATAGGTACTCCTCACAATCCTAACTCTATGGGTTTAGTAGAGCGCTTTCATTCTACAATATTAGAAATTTACAGGCTAGCTAAGTACGAAAGAAAGATCATAGACGCGGCATCCGTGATGACATACGCAGTTATGTCTTACAATCAATCGATTCATAGTACAACGGGCCTTACACCCTTCGAAGTGGTATTCGGTCATACAGATTCTTCAAATGTTTTTGATGTCGATTATAACAAACAATACACACAGCAATTAGTTAGAGAACATGTTAAGCGCACTAAATACTTATATGACTACTTATCTGAAAGAATGTTAGCATCTAAAGAGAAAATTAGAGGAAAGCGCGGCGGAGAAAAACAGTTTAAGATTAAGCCGGGTGACAATGTGTTTATTAAAGGCGTCAACATTAGGCGTAGTAAGGACAAGCCACGTTATCAAAAGGCTGTAGTAACTAGTAGCCCCAATAGAAACACAGTTACAGTCCAGAAACAAAATCGGCTATCAAAGGTCCCACTTAAAGACATTAAACGTCCTTCACAGGTACGTCCTGGTGGTAGTGACACTAACGACCCCCAGCCGGGCCCTTCAACTTCAAAGACTTGAAGAAAACCCAGGGATTCTCCCAGTGAAAGAAGGTCAAGCTAGTATTAGTTTTTATAATTGGAACATAGTTAAAATATTAGACTTAGAATTAGTTAGTAAATCATTAGAGTATAACATAGGAAAATATAAGGAAATTATTAGTTACATGCATGATAGGTTAGAAAACATATATATTTTAGATGGTAATTTAATAGACGCCGACTTACAGACTTAATATATTATGAACACTACAACAGAAAGGTATTATCAGTTAATTCCGAATATTAGAATAAAAAGAGGTTTAGTTAACACTATTGGATCAATGATAAAAGCAATAACTGGTAATTTGGATAACGAAGATGCAATAAGGTATGATAAAACAATTAACAGTATACAATCAAAGCAACATGCACTCTTAAATAAAATGACATTAGTAACAGAAATAATTGGTTCTTTTGTTAATTACACTAATCACTCAAGATATAACTTTATTATGTTAGAAAAATCTGTGTTAGAAATAGAAGCCTTTATGAATCAGACCCAATTCCAAAGGAGTAAAAATTTAGTATTAAACACTTTTAATTTACCTAATCATAATTTTCAAATAATATTAACACAATTAGATGAAGTAGAAAACGCAGTAGCTTTCAGTAGGGTAAACGTCTTACACCAGTCCATATTAGACACAAATGAAATATTTTCTATTTTTAAAGACCTAGAGAAAGTCGATAAATTGATTTTTCCTGTTACATTAGATAATCTTATTAACTTAGAACATTCTCAAGACATTAAAGCTTATGTAAAGGGCAAACAAATAACTTTTATACTATCAGTACCGATAGTCCAATTAGATGTCTATAACTACTATAGATTACATCCCTTTCCTATGTACAACCCTAAACTCAATAGAACGTTCCTTTTGACCCCTAAATATTCCTACATCCTTGCGAAAGGGTCGAAAGTATTACCACTGTCACAGCCCTGTAAAGAAATAGACGAAGGAAAGTACCTTTGTCATGAAACCAGCGTGTCATCCGGTCAGGAAGACAAATGCATAGCAGATCTACTGAGCTACTCTACCAGAATCACATCGTGCCTTCCACTATCCGTCGAAACCTCCGATGTCAAGATAAAATCCATACAGTCAGACTCATGGATTGTATACACCGGCGCACATATATTCTTAACAGAACATTGTGAAAATGATATCACCCAACAAGATATCATGGGAACATATATCGTCACTCCTAACGATACATGCACTGTGAAAATTGGAACAATCAAGTTAAAAAGACGTCGGCTACAAACAACACCAATTGTCTTCAGAAGCACACCGTGTATACATCTACCCAGTATAACAACGCCAGCGGATTTCCTGTAAAGAAAATCTATCAGCCTCGATGAAATGGAAAATCTTCAGTTGCTGTCACACGTCCTGAAAAGTGAAAGTGAAGTGTTAAACAGTGAAAAGCCTATGAACATAGTGAATATGCATAGCATCAGTGTAGGAACTCTAATAATTTACGTAATTTTAATAATTGTATTTCTTTTGTTTGTGTATAAATATAGATCAAAATTACTATGTAATTTTGATCAAAATCACCCTTCTTCAAATGATGATTTTGATCTTATGGAGGGAGGAGTTATGCAGCCCCCACATACCGTTCGCACGGTTCGCACCATAACAGTTCCATGAAGGCGAACAAACACTAATATTAAGTTTTATGGTTATTGTTTTGGTCATCATTAAATTTATTGTAATTAATCAATTAGCAGACGATACCCAGTAACAGTAGCCATGTCTCCATGTCAGAGGTGGTCCCATGCTTGGTACCCCCCTTCCCCACCTTAGCTTGTAAGCTTTTTATAAACCATGTATCTTGTCATGTTTGTCATTCTCATTGTACTGCTCACGCTGAGCACATAACTTGTAAACTTCAAAATAAAGTTTTTAAAAAGTTATTTTCACGCCGTTTATATTTGACTAGATTATAACTAAATTGTGGGATATCTGTCACGAAAATTAGCCGGCACAAATATCGAACTGAAATAAATGACGACCTCTCTGGAGAGGTGGTAATAGTTATTTGTGCAACAAGAGAGCAAAGTTGTTTTTTGTTTCGAGTGCTGATTTTGAGTCCCGAGCAAGCGAAGGATTCTATAATTGATTCACGAGCGTAGCGAGTGAATCAAAATTAGAATCCTGAGCGTGGTGAGGGACTCAACAGCACGAGATACAAAAAACTGTGCTCTCGTGTAGCACACATAACTTTTCACCACAGCAGTGAGAACACATATTACTTAGGAGACATAGAAATGAACAGGAATAGATTGAATTCTGCATAATCACTTGTTGATTTAACTTTTCTGGTGTTAAAGTACAGTCACCATCGCTAGTTTCACTCATCTTTTTAGATTATTTAACACATAAATTTAACACGTTACGCTATACCTACTGTATCAGCATCAGCGAAATTTTTATTCCCGCTACTTTTTTAAATCGCGTTTTAATACCGCATCCTTGACGTTTATTTTTCAAATGTATCATTGTTGTAATTCTAAATAAAAATGTATTGGTTAAATACTAATTTTATACTATTAATTAGACCTATTTTTATTAAAATCCAATAATAAATAAAACATGTTAAATCTGTGATGTAAACAATAACATATAAAAAAAAGTAATTTCTTTATTCTTTTTTTTTGCGTTGCCGTAGGTGTTTTCTTTGAGGTCGAATTCCAAAATCGAATTTCGAATTCGAAGGGGTTTCTTTTTTCACTCACTTTTTATATGCATGTGAAAGAGACAGAGCACAGTAAAATTCGAATGTTTCAAATTTGTGGCTGAACAATGTCAATTCGTGGCACTGAAGATTGAAAAATTAAAAAGCTACTTTGCCTCACGCTCGAATCAAAATCGCGTTTTGTTCACTGTTGTCTCGCAGCAAAAGCGGCATATTTGAGCTGCTGTGGTGAAAATTATTTTCCTTGTTACAAACAAAAATATTATTTGATTTAGCTGAATTTTCGAGATGGATGCACCGCGGAACCGTTTCATTTGTATTAAGGCCATAAGTAGTTGATTGATAAGCAGAAATAATGTAAACTCTACATGTTCATATTCAACCAAAAATTACTCCATGCAAGTATTGGAATAAATAAGACGCTACAGAGAAATTAGAAATAGACAAACAAACAGATTGTTTGTATTGGTGTAGGATTACACCCAATACATACATATATAGACGATACGCTATCTCGGCTCTCCACTTGTGCCATTTAATATGTCTGCAATAGGGAAGGAATACCTAGATATGTATGAAAGAATGATGGACGAAATGGGTACCCAAATAAATATCGTAATCGTTATAGGCAATCTTTACGGTATCATATGAAATAAATTTAGCTATCTTCTGATATTACCCTATTAAGTGAGGGTATAAGTGTTCCCGAATTCCAAAAGTTATGCTCAAATACGAATCAAGGGTGTCCAATGCAGATTTTTACTTTTACAAGAACTAATTGGAGTTCTTTTTATGCGCGAACATGTAACCTGAATGTGTTTAGCAGTTATCTGGCTGGTTAGCTGGCAACTATTTCAACATTAATGATAGGTATTGGTTGTTAACATGAAATCATAGTAACACGCTTAAACTTAATTCTCAGATGATTGAGAATTCGATTTCAAACCAGTAACTGATACACTTCATACATACCACATTTTTACTAAATCAAGTAGCGAAAATGTTAAAATCAAAATAAATTTCTTTAAAGTTTTGTCATCCGGTTTCGGTATCAACTTCTGTAATGTGAGCTAGATCGGTAAGGTATTCATGGTCCAATGTTATCACAGTTAGTATTAAGAAGATCACATATATGTAAACAAAATGTAGTAATAGAAAAAATATTAAAACTCTAGAAGACTAGTTTCAACTAGTAAGATATTTACATCTTACGACGTATTTTTTCTCAAACTTGGTTATTTTAATATTTATTTACTTATACCTTAAAATTAATATGTATAAATCACAAACAGAATGTCCACTACATAATAAATTATTATTTAGAACTATGTGCGAAATCTGAGCGACGCGGTGATGTAAGATTAGAAACGCAAATCGGGCTTTGTGTGTCAACATTTTTCAACTGGAGTTGGGAAAAAGCTATTTTAATGTTAAATTAGTTTAACCGCTCAAATGGCAGAATTTCCGAGCCAATATGGCGTAAAGTGGCGGGCAAATATTGTGCCATGCGTAAAGTGGCGGGCAAATATTGTGCCATGCGTAAAGTGGCGGGCAAATATTGTGCCATTCGTGATCAGACATATTATGTCTGCTTGCCATTTTAACGACTTGGGCTGTTCAGACATAATATGTCTGCCTGCCACTTCAAAGGTTAAAGTTTGCACATTTCGACTGCATGCTGCCTTTCTGAGCGGATACATAGAGCCGCAAAATGTCAATCTCATTAAATAATGGCCTTAGACTGTACACTAGGTAGACGTGTGTAATAGATCTCTTAAGTTTATTGTTGTATTGAGTTTTGCGTAGCAAGAAAGGTGAAGTAGAAGTGATTTTAATGAACGTGTAGGTAAACCTAGTAGGCAAGTCATCATCAACTCATCAAAATATTCAGCCGGTTTTCAACTGATAAACAGACAACTCCCAGCCGAAATTACCAGGCGCAAGAAGCTGCCATTTAGTAAGTTTTTGTGAAGCTTTTTATCTAAGTGAAACGTCACTACGCGTAAATGAACGCGGGTGAAGTAGCGGGCAAAAGCTATCCTACATATTAGGTAGATGGATATACTCGTAGTTAGGATAAGATTTGGATTATCCCAACAGAAGCAGTACAAGCCTGCGGCCTAATAAGCTGTTTACGATTTTGGTCTCACGAAACAGGGTGAGCGAAGGACGTACGCCTTGATCACGCAGCTCCATGGAATGGACCAACGAAATTCACATTACACTCTTCACTGGAATTCGTAACGCTACATACGCTAAGGATCGGCAACATATGACAGAAATTTGAGATAGATTAGTACAGTTGTACGGTCGCAACCTTCAAATTAAGGCAACGATACACAAATAGGAAAAAATGCGTCTATGCATTTTCGACGCATATTTGGGATCTCACTGCTTTTGCTATTGAGAAGTTATCAAGGAGGGGTACCAATTTTACAGCAAATAAAATACGATCAAATGCGTGTCAGTTAGTGCTAGGGGCAGAATAGCACAATCCTTCCAATTGTCAAATCGTTGTAAGTTATCAATTACGTCGAAGTGTTACACCGCCAATTAATTTACAGTTTCGAGTCCAAACCCATGCGCGCCCTAGAAAAGGAGTACTCTATACCATTCATTAGTGCAAATGACCATGTCACACTGATTAGTCAGCCACAATGCGAAGCAATCATGTACAATCCACGGCACGTATGACTTTTGAGTGTTTTCGAACTCCGACGCTACACATTTATTGAGCCGAATTTCCAAATTATGCACATGTAATGCTTATCTGACCCGCTGAGACTAAACCGAAACTTTTTGCCGACCTGAAGGAGAAGTATCGTATATTATCTGATGTCAACATTGCAATTTGAAAGAAATGCGATTAGATTTTTGATTGACTCACAATTGGTATTTTGCTACAAATATCATTAATGTCTAATTTGACACATATAGTTTGACGTTGACACATATTTTTATCCTTCGTTCAATTTATGATTTACTCGCGATTTCATTCAAGTATCAGTTAATTTAGAAAAATAGCATTTTTGACATTTAGCATATCATTGAAATTCAATAAATATAATTACGAGACAATTCTCGTAATTATATTTATTGAATTTCAATGATATGCTTAATGTCAAAAATGCTATTTTTCTTAATTAACTGGTCCTTAGATTGAAACGGCATTTTGACCAAATTTAATATACTTAATTACAAGAATTGGCTGCCTGCAACGTATGCCACTGATTCTATTCTATGACAACGACTACAAATTTATTGAAACAGAGTACGGTTTACGGATCCAATGACGATATATTGGCTTTACTGACATTACATTTTAACCATGATGATTAAATGATCTAGAAACTACATTATTATAAGCCGGCGTTTCCGCTACTTTACAAGAGTCGTGGTCACGAAAGACTGAGATGGTATTTGTCTTAGTCTTGAATGTAGACGTAGAATTATTTCAAAGTACCTGAACCTTTTTGTACCACTAATTCAAATATAAGACTTTAAAGCCACTTACTCGATGAAAGCTTCAGAACTAGTACTTTTGATTGTCAAAATAAATTTAACATCTTTCCATAAAACAACACGATTAAGTGGCAATAATAAACACCTAGAATTCTAGACGAAATTGAATTGACCTCTTGTCCTCTTCTTTTGCCAAATTGTGTTTATCCGATTTGAACAACTAGTCCAAAGTAAACTTATTTCAGTACAAATATGTATTTCGGTTGTTAGTAGTAATGAAATACGTTTCTTTGAAATACAAACTTTATAAGACTTTTTGTTAAGAGATCTGAAGAACCTTTAGACCTAGATACAAAGCGGTCACAGTTGATCTTACTTACAATGACAGCGATGGCATTACTGAGAGCTAAGTGGACCTTCTGTTACAGTGGGTACTTCAAGAAATTTAAGCATAAATCTGTAGATATAGTAATTGACTATTGTTACGGATTTCAGGCTATCGGAATAGATATCTCATACACTATTTACAAGCTTCTGCCCGCGGCTTCGGTCGCGTTATGGTATCTGACCCTAATAAAAATAATCGAAAATATTCTGGCGTATAAGCAATTTTACTGCGAAGTTTCATCAAAAACCGTGAAGTAATTTTTGCGCGAAAGAGTAACAACTATCCATCGATCCTCGCATACTTTTGCTTTATAATTGTAGTAAGAATTTAAACCTATTTCATACAGAGTATGAATTCCTCGTAATTTACAGACAAAACACAATTAAACTTTTACTCGAGCATCGAATCTATGATCTTTACAGTCCAATCACAATGAACAATCACATTTACATAAACCGTTTGTACGTATCCACTTAAAATTCAGTTGTTCATCACTGTTAATACAATAGTAAGTTTGACGGGAACAGCTGCTTCACGGGACGCGAGCGGAGCTCAACTTTACTGTTTGTCTTTATTATTCCCAAAACAGTGGCTACAAAACAGTACAACTTTGTACAGTCAGGGATAATCTGAAGTTGCAGTGTTCATTCCACTAAACTTGTGTAAAGAAACAACTGCTGTCTCGTATTCGAAGAATGTTAATGGATAATATTGGTTAAAGTATAATAGTGTTGTAGGTTTTTAGAAATATGAATAGCATTACTATGTGCTGTATGTTGTAGAGTTTGTGGTTCGTCGACGACGTCTCGTATGTGAAATAACCAAACTTTGGCGTCTTTATGTAAAGAGTCAAGACATAAATTGGTTTTTGCGGCCTAGACCAGACACACCTTTTTCAGTTCTTTATTAAGATAGATTTTAATTTTATAATCACACAAGCAATTGAATGATTTTATTACTTGGTCTATTTGATAGCACGTGGAAGAATTACTATTTTCAATCAATCAATAATTCAATTAAATTCAATTGCATACACATAAAATTCTTGCTTCGTGTTACTGACTGACTGACAGATAATGCACAGCTAAAACTACTAGGCGCAAGAAGCTGAAATTTGGCATGGAGGTATGTTCCTGGGGGAGTTTAGGGCTGAACTTTTTTTATTTATTTATCACATTAACACAACACCATCTAGTCCCAAACTAAGCAGAGCTTGTACTATGGGTACTAGATAATGGATAAACATACATATATATACTTTTTTTGGTAAATACATACATACTACCGTAGAAACACCCAAACCAAGACAAACATCCATGTTCATGCACACAAATGTTTGACTTGAGCGGGAATCGAACCCACGACCATCGGCGTCGCAGTCGTTTACACTCCCGCTACGCCAACCGGTCGTCTAAAGGCCTATTCACACATATCCGTAAAGTCACAGTTCCGGCACAGTACCGGCACCGTGATACATTCATTCCGGCACTTTCATACATTTTCTATGAACGTATCCATACCTGTCGGTGTCAGTGAAGACACGGTACTCTCAGTGAAAGTGCCGGCGCCGGCGATCACGGACGTAATCGGTGGCGACGATATTTTTTGTCGGATCACGGACGCCGGTGTCCGTTAAACGAAATGGAAGATGAGCGACTGATAGAATCCGACATTCTAAAATATTCAAAATATTTCCTTTCATCTTTAATGAATTCTTTGTATAATGCCATGAACTATCCTTCTGTTTCTCTTAATTGCCATGCTTCATGCACCCATTTTCTTTTTTTCCCTTGATGCTGCTCTTCTTCTTCTTTGTCTGAAGCAATGACTATCATTGCTAACTCCGTATCGTTGAATAGAGCATAACCATCACCAACTATCGTCGCACCGTTCTCAGTGCTTCCCATACGCGCACTGATACATGTGTGAATTGAAGCACTGCCGCCTCACTGTAGCACTGATACTGACCTGTGCGGACACTTTGCCGGAACTGAGATTTCACTGATATGTGTGAATCGGCCTTTAACGTCAACTTAGAACGGATTTAGCAAAATTCCCACGCGATCTGGCAGAAACGGAGACAAAAATAATGTAGAGCAATATCCGCCGGCAATCATGCGTTTCTGACCGACTCAGTCAGTAATGTAAAAAAAATATAAATACAAATTCAACATCAAAATTGTAAAATAGCGAATCGAAAATCACCACCAGGATGTAAGCTGGAGCTGTTTCAACAAATAGAATTTAGAAAATACAATTTACTAGTTATTTTAGTCCGTATTGTTTCCTCTCACCCATTGCCTAAAGTTACAAATTGTACAGTAATGCAATTAGTATCAAAACCTTTTAATTTTCTATCCAGTCGGACGATAGCTGGATTAATATTGATCATCAATGAGAATTGTCTTTATTACTTCTCTTTATTCAGTAATATAATTGAGTGTCTGCAGTTTTCTATTATTTTAATGAATCATCGTAGTACTG
Organism: Euclidia mi; assembly: GCA_944739405.2. Lineage (NCBI taxonomy): Eukaryota > Metazoa > Arthropoda > Insecta > Lepidoptera > Erebidae > Euclidia > Euclidia mi. The sequence goes on from OX123181.2 coordinate 82,488,975, forward strand.
TTTTAGCCCTCTTCCGAGGTGGGTATACCGACTGGTAGCGTTTCACTCGGAAATGACAATCTCTTTGGGTGAAATGTGTAAATAACATTAAACTAGATAACCACTTAAACTTTAACCACGATTTTAGTCATAGGGTAGGCAATATTGAAGAAGTATTGTCCGCGAACAAAAGTGAATTCATTTTTTTCGTTGAGCGTGATCGCCTGTTCACTATGTATACGACTACAAGTCTAATGTTAGTTAATATTTAGGTGTAGTTGTTAGGAAACAGAAAATTTTAATTGAAAAATATAAAGCTACTTTACTTAAAATGTGCTATGGCTGTAACATTCACAGCAACTGGCAATACATATTCCATAATAACTTATTAGGAAACAGCTTGTGGAAATAACAGTTTAAATATCAGCATGTATGACCTTTTTATAGTCTGTCACCGAACAATAGCAAACTGTTCGTTTGAAACTATTCCACTTCAAACGTATCTGATTACCGCCTTAATTTATCAAGACGAAGCAAATATAGAGGTAACTTTAATTTTCTTAGATACCAAGCCATTAGCTGGGTGCTGCAAATAGACACTAAATTAGCTTTTAGGCACCTAATCTAAATAATGTTTATCGGACACCCAATAAGTCCGGAACTAAAGTTTTTCTCTCACCTCGAGATAATGTTAGGTTCCGTAGAAAAACACTTGTGATACGTGATCCACACAGTTTATCCTTAGGGAACCTCTCATTGATATATTGTAGTATCGGATGGAGCTCTCGCCGGGAGCCTATCTCTTCTAACTATATTCTCATGGAGTGTGTAAATCTTCACGCTCGAAGAATTATTGCTCATTAAATGTATTCGGATAGTTTAAAAGGTGTGTAAGCCGCATGTGTTGTTACGATCCTACGACGTTATTTTATTGCCTGTCTTACGTTAAACGTTACACATTAAGCTTTTATACCCCTAAAAGGAAACAAAAAATAAATATTCCTAAATTAAATTCACCAACCACAACTGTGTAAAGTGAAAGCAAATCCTTACGCACTGGTTGATACGCAGTCGACTTAGCATTTTATACAACAAATTATGTATTACGCCTAAAATAAACGTCTATTTAATTCCGAGATTAAATAGAAAGTCTAATATGCTAAACAAACGACATTTTGTGCTAATTTATGTGTTTGAACTGTTTGTTTAAATAAACTGTTTCCAAAGCTTTTCATTTACCTAATTTAAACGTGGTTTTGTAGTTGAATGAGAGTTGAGTACAAATGTATAATTTAAATGTTGGCGGTTATTTATGTTAATTTATATTTGGCACATTACGTCCACACGTTTAAATGTCGAATTTGTGGTGCCGTTGGGAATGGCGCTGTTTGAGCAGATGCGTCGATGACTGATATTATGAACATCCACGGAGCCGTTTCGACGGCGATAAATATTTTCTTTTGTGGCATACGGGATTATCAATCGTGCGGGTGTAGCTAGTGGTGTAATATCGACACAGTTGAATTAAACTGGTAGTATCCCGGTGGTGTGCACAGTGATTTATAACTTTACAATGAATAGGTGCCCGACCGGGATGTGTAGGTGGAATCCCGCTAAATATCTTGCAATTGAAATCCCCAGTCGGCGTCTCTAACTGTATCGCTCAGCGCCCCTTTGTGCTGTTATAAGGTTCTTTATATAAATCGGCCCGATAAATTGTGTACAAAAGCGTTGCCGTAAAAACTAGATAATCTTATTGAAACAAAAATGTTACGGCTAACTTTGTTCGGCTATATTCTTTGTCTACTCTATAAACGCTGTCTCATCTATATTATAATAATATTTAGTTTACTGCCGGCTGGGTAATCTTGTCTTTTATATTACAATCTCATACGGATAGTGTTTTGCGAGTCTTTCGCAATAAAACATATTTGTTTTACCTAAATATAACATTGTTATATTATTATTGTCTATTGTCAATTGGAGTTAAAATTAGGACTTTATAAAGTATAATCCAGAGCTTAAAAATCTCGGGACACTACTTTGAAACTTAGCTAATTAACAAGGATTTTGTTTGTAGAAAAATCAGGAGGTGTTAATCTTTTGTAATAATTTTAAAGTTTATTTACAAAAATCTCCATAGAGGGACTGTAAACTATTTTTTTAAAGTCCGGTATTAAAAATTAAACGATGATTACAAAATGGACTTTTACGAGAAAAGGACTGTTCATGATAAACAGAGATGGCGGCTTTCCAATAAGTAGAAGCATTTTTCATACATTAAAACAAGTCACTTCACAATTTCTGCTTGGTCTTCCCATGTGGGTAACGAACCAACAACACACGGAGTAGTGTCAAGCGACAAGGCACACGATAAGACTCCTGCGCCAACTGTGCAGTCAAATTGTATATAATATATTGACGCTTCACATTTAATGATTTTTGTAGCTACGTATGTGCGATTTTGAGAATACTTCGTCAAGTAATTGAGTACCGCATGAGTAGATTCAGGTGGTAGTATAGAAATGTCTATTACATACCGCGCAGCGTCTTGAATCTGCATTCGAAACTAAAGTCATATAAAGTCATAATTGCTGAACATTTCTATTCACTGCAGATATATCGATTTGTTTCAGAACCTTACAACAATAAACCTGGATTTATTCGATTCAACAAACAGTAAAGAATCAAACATTCACACCAATGATTTAACTATTCATAGATTAATTCAATTAATGGGACGATTCAAACAGATTTAACTGTTGAAAACGCGTGTAGGTATAAATAACCAAATAGGTTTATTTTCTGTACGCTCTGTTTGCTTCAAACGCGCATAGTCGGCTTAGTTTCGTTGCAATGGTCGGCAATAGATAAAATATATATATAAAGTCTTTCGACTATGGGTTAAGGGATTTCTACTGCATTCCTTTTCTCCTTCTTCTATCATTTGTTTCTTCAACATATCTCATGTGGTATGGGCGTGTGGGTTATCGGGTTAGGAGATGTAAGTAAAACAACCATTGCTCATCACTTCAGTTATTATTGTAAATAGGTACTCTCAGTAAAATTGATTACAGCAATAATTACAATTTCTATCAAAAATTAGCGTCCGCCGTACACGTGACCGCGAGCGCCTGTTCAGCTGTTTCCTCGTTGACTGCGATTTGAACAGTGCTCCCCTCGCCAGAGCCCGGTGTTCGCTATTAAAATGTCGTTCTTCTTGGCGGCCTGTAACATTGTAGCAAACCTCATTGGTAACCACCAACGAGGTTAGCCTATACGGCCATTCTGACGAATCGCACGACCTCGTGCGCATGGTGTCCAGCATCTACAGGACGCAGCATTATTCCCCCAGACCTGTTCAATGAGTAAAGATGCACATTAACATTCGCTCGGCCTTTTCTGACCAGAATGAAATACATCGCTACTGCGTAGTATACCAACCATGACCAGAATGAAATATATCGCTACTGCTTAGTATACCAACCATGGTACAGGCATAGTATAGACCGTGGCACTCTCTTGGGGTACCAGGTCCTACGGACCGAATACCAAAATGCTACACAGGCTTATACCGAATACCAAAATGCTACATACTAGGCTCGACAGGCTCAGCTGACTAGGCCCTTTCAATTAATCATCAGAGTGCGGACCGGGCGTACAGGGCCCTTTCGACCGACTCACAACCATAGACAGGGCATACTGGACCCTTCCGATCGACTTAAAGCGTGGAGCTACAACTATACAACACAAGTACATGCATACCTTTACTCAAGTAACCATTACTTAGCGAGTCATCCTACGGTGCGGAGACTATCGACGCTGGCAGCAGTCATGTCTTCTCATCAGGAATGGACGCTGTCTCACCGTTGGTTTCTTAGGACTCTGTTTAATTTCATTACCATTAATCGCAGGCACTTCATCCTCATCAAAGATCTTGGTTAGAGTAGTAAATATTTCAACCAGGTCTTCAAAATCCTGAAGCATACAAGTTTTAATGAGCCTACTTGTGAACAAGGTTAAAGCGATTGATGTTTTACTTTTATTCAGAGAGACTTATCCAAAACTAGTTGAGTGACGAATTGCCACTGTACATTTCTTGAAGTCATCTCTCATGCACTAGCTAAAAATAATGTGTCGCGGGGGACTTTACAAACATACAACCAACAGACATTCAAGTACATCTAAACCACCATTAGTGGGTTACGCACAGTGTTTCGTATGGGGACTGAACCCATAACACTCAGCTCAGTGTGAAGCGGTATTTAAGGACCACACAAAGTGTTGTCTCGTGTAGGAATGAACCTACAGCACTCAGCACAGTGTGAAGTGGTGAGATGGTCGCTTTAACCACTACGCCAATCGTGCACTATTCGTGTAATGGACGAAGATGCTACATCGGTAGTAGGTACGATGACATATAGCGGATTGTTTTAAGCTACGCATGTGCCCACTTCACCTGACCGTTGAATCCAACAGAGGCTTATTCGTGCTAGGTTCTGAATATCGGGAGCCTGTTTCTGCTTTACCTGTAACCAATCAATCAGCCTACCGGAGTCCATTGCTGTGCATAGGTCCTTTTTGAACATGTGCCACAGTACACGGTGTTCAGCCTTCCGCATCAAGTCCAACCCAGCGAACTTATTCAGGTCGTCGGTCCACCTAGTAGGGTAGCCTATATATACGAATTTCGTACAATGTTACAATGCGATTGCGTTTGCATTTTAAGAGCTGGTTGTTACTTATTAAAACTAAAATAGTGCAGCTTTTTGTATCTGTTTTGTGTGTTCGTTGAAGATTCTAAAGCTGGGTGTAATGAGTATTGTTTTTTTATATAGGTTTATTGATTTTAATATGTTGTACATATGTAGAAACGTTTGTATAGACAGATACGTAACTAGTGCTCTACATAAGACTCTAGGTGAATACCTTAGAAATTAAATCATAGCGGAAATGAGGATTGCTTAACAGAAGAATTCAAAAAATATTCTCAAAGCGCAGATCTTTAACCACATAAAACTATAAGTCCATATTATTGGCTGGTTTTTTTTTATTTTTATGGAATAGGGGCAAACGAGCAGACGGATCGCCTGATGTTAAGCGATTACCGCCGCCCATGGACACCCGCAACACCAGAGGAGTCACAAGTGCGTTGCCGGCCTTTTAAAAAGGAATACGCTCTTTTTTTGAAGGTTTGAAGGTCGTATTGGTTCGGAAAAACCGCAGGTGACAGATCATTCCACAGTTTAGAGGTGCGAGGCAGAAAGTTTCTAGAAAAACGCACCGTTGTGGATTGCCAACCATCTAAATGATGGGGATGGAAATGCTGTCGCGTAGAACGATGGCGGAAAGAGGCGGCAGGGATTAATCCGAACAATTCCTCGGAGCACTCCCCATAGTAGAAGCGATAAAAGATGCATAGCGAGGCTACATCTCTACGCAGCGCCAAGGGGTCTAACCGATTGCAAATATCTTGGCAGTCGACAATTCGAGCGGCTCTCCGTTGGATGCGGTCTAGAGGGAGAAGCTGGTACTAGGGTGCCCCTGCCCAAAGATGAGAACAGTATTCCATATGCGGCCGGACCTGCGCCTTATAAAGGAGCAAGCGGTGGGCCGGAGTGAAATACCGTCTCGATCTATTTAGCACGCCAAGCTTCTTCGAGGCTAACTTAGCCTTACCCTCTAAGTGACCGCGGAACTGGACTTCGCTCGATATGTCGACACCAAGTATTCCAATACTGGAGGAGGCAGTCAAGGGGGTGCTCTCAAAACGAGGACATACGACCATCGGCAGTTTTTTGCGGTGAAAACGCAGACTTGTGTCTTTGTGGGGTTAAATTGGACCAAATTAAGTCTTCCCCAATCTGAGACCATCTCCAAGGAGGTCTCAATTTCAGACACAAGTTTATGTCGGCTCTCGATGACTTTTTCCCGAGAAATGTTGGCGTGGCCGGTATATAAAGCATCACCTGTGCTGTCATCTGCATAACAATGAATGCCGCTATCTAGCAACATATCATTGATATGCAGGAGGAACAGGGTAGGCGATAGCACGCAGCCTTGAGGAACACCAGCATTTACAGACAAGGCGTCAGAGCATTCACCGTCAACTACGACCTTTATGCTTCTGTCTGTAAGAAAGCTGGTGACTCATTCGCATAATTTCTCGGGCAGCCCATAGGAAGGGAGCTTCGAAAGAAGCGCTTTGTGCCAGACCCGATCGAAGGCCTTCGCTATGTCCAAACTGACCGCCAAAGCCTCCCCCTTTGTCTCGCTGGTGTGTTGGTCTAGAGGTTAGTGAGCCTAACTGCTAAGCCGAAGGTCTTTGTTCTATTCTGTCCCAGGAAAATCTTCGTAGGACCAGGACAAAGCTTTTGCGTCTGGATGTAATTTATTTTCAATTATGGCACTAAATGTAAATGTAGAATAAATAAGTAATTAAATTGGAAATTTAATTTTCATAAGGCTCACATTGTGACCTAACCATATAAATGATAATGAGTTTTATAATATATATTTGAGAATAGAAAAGTATGTTTATTTGTTGTCTGATTACCATAGTTTAGGCTTTGCCTAGTTTTGGATCAAAAAACCTTGTGTGAATTGTCCTAGGATATTATTATACTAGTATTATATTATTACTGGGGGACCCAGTATTTGTTAACGTAAAAGTGTTCCTACCAAATTGCCTCAGATATTTAGGCGTGAGATGATTATTGTTAACTAGGTACAGTGTTAATTTAGTTTGGTAGACCTTCATATTAAACAGTATATATAAATAGCTTGTAATCGCCCATGTGTTGAACTTTACCGAGAAGTGTATGCTCTGTGTATTATTATATTTGAAATAAACTCTGCTAAGAATAAAATATATTATAAAATATATATTTTTTTAATTATTATTTTGCTCTGGCAACTGTAACCGCCAGACGTCAATAATTTTAGCTCCGTAATTAAAAAAGTTTTAATATAATTTTAATTGATTATTTAACATATAAGTTAGTATATATTGATAAAATAGTGACAAGAAGTTATTGTTAAAATTGTGTTTGTAAAAAGTATAATAACTACACGGCCAAAGTTCGAGCAAACAGAACGGAGACTTGGTGTCAACGGACGGATTTGAATTTACATCCGCTACGACTTAAACCCGGGGAGTATAATACTTATTAAAACTTATCCAACACTCCACAACACCGAATTACCCGGCTCACCCCCGTGTGAGCTACGTCTAACACACATCTGGCTCAGTTCTGTCTCCTTTTGCTTGACTATATGTGGAAGCAAAATCGAGGACTAAAAAACAGCCCCAGACAAACACAATCTACAGATACACTTCACAATTACTACACTATTTATTCTTGTCTGTACTTCATATAATATTTGTGTACGTTTCTGTATTAGCTATTATTAGTTTAAACCTGTAACTTGTATACCTACTTACATTTTATTAAAAAGTTGATTAAGTTCATCAGCTGAGATATTTCAATAGAAACCTTGTAAAAGTATTAGATAATTACTGTAAAGTATTCAAATTACCTAAATTGTTCTCAATTTCTTAGTTTCTACGATTAATTAATTTAATATATTTTTTATTCATAAACCCCCCTTTTCTTTTGTAACTGTACTTATTTATTCTGTCTATACAATAATACTCAAACCCCATTACATCTCTTCTCTTCTTTGACTTTGCTCAGCTGTTTTATTATTTTTTAGGTAATTTGTAATCCTTGGCAATGTCTACCCATATGATGACTCGGAAGGCAACGGCCAAGGAGGCGGAAAATAAATTAAGAATAACTCTGCTCGAGTTAAAGAAGAACAAGGATGACAACAGTCAACTATTAAGGGAACGCGTTGACTGTAAAAAAGAAATTAAAATTGTGAATGACTGTATATCTGAGCTGAAGACACAACTCACGGAGCTGCATATAGAGCATATGGATGTCTTGGATCAACGGGACAGACTACGAGAAGAAGTTAGGTGTTTCAGCAGCTGCGACGAAATTTACTCCAGACAACTTAGCCGCAATGCGGAGTTAGAAGCAATTCTCAGTGAGGCTTATGGCAGAATTTTAACTCTAGAAGACACAATAGCGGCTTTTAACAGTATTGCTACTCACAACTTATTCTCTGAGCTCCTGGGTGACAAAATAAATGTGCTAAAAGCTCTTAAATGTAACTGTTTCAAAAAATGTCTTAGTAAGAATAAATTTAGAAAATTGTTTAAGTTAAATAAATTAATTAAGAAACTTAGATCTGGTCCTAAGTGGTCTACCAAATTGAGTCAGTATGCACAAGATAACTGTAAATTAAATAAAGAGTGTGAGTCTCTTTTATTAAAGCTTGAGGAAACAAATGAAGAATTAGTTTCTGGTAGGTTGTTATATGAACAACACACAAGTGAGTTGCAAGCACAAATATCAAATCTACAAGCTCAACTCACTAGAACTATAATGGAACACCAGAATGAGACTCATGAATACATCTTAAAATATGAAGAAGTTTCAAGAGTTGGTCGAGAAAATTTAAAACAACTTATCTCATTATCCAACTCTAATAATTACTGTTCAAGTTGTACAACTAAGTGTGCGACTACACCTGCTGAATTAATAGAATTGAATGCACATGGATGTCAGTATAATGTGAAGATTTATACAAAAATTCACCAGCCAGCACAGCTCAAGCATGGCCACCGGTTGACACGGAACTCGAACCAGTGATACTAAGAAGCGAAGTTGATGCTGCAATAAAGCGCCTAAAACCCAAAAAGGCGCCAGGTCCTGACATGATAATAGGTGAGGTTTTGAAAGCGCTTGGAGACACGGCTGTTGACTTACTACACAGTATCTGTGACTTGATCTGGCAAAAAGGCAGGTGGCCAAAAGACTGGACAGAATCCATAATCTTGCCACTTCACAAAAAAGGCTCTACGAAAAAGTGTGAAAACTATCGCACGCTCGCTATTATCTCTCATGCCAGCAACGTTATGCTGCATATAATCAACGCCAGACTACGCCACTTTCTCGACTGGCAAATACCTCAGGAGCAGGCGGGTTTCGTCAAAGATAGAGGCACTCGCGAGCAAATTTTAAACATCCGCCAGATGATGAAAAATGCTATGAGTTCAACACGCCTGTTGTCATGTGCTTCATAGATTACAGTAAAGCTTTCGACTGTGTCAATTGGTCATGCTTGTGGCAAGTCTTGTCCGAGTTTGGAGTACCCCAACATCTTATCCCTCTAATTAACTCCCTATATACCAGCAGCCGGGGAGTGGTAAGAATTGCAAAATCCCTATCAGAACCATTTAAGTTCGGGAAAGGAGTTAGGCAGGGCTGCATCTTGTCGCCGATACTATTCAACATCTACGGCGAGTATATTATGAGACAAGCTTGCGAAGGATGGGGTATCAACATAGGAGGTAGGAAGATCACAAACCTCGAATACGCCGACGATACAACGCTCTTTGCTGCGAACGAAAATGAAATGGCCGAACTCATCGAAAGAGTGGAACAAGTAAGCTACCAAATAGGTCTCTCTATAAACCGGAACAAAACCAAGGTGATGGTCGTAGATCGCTCTAAACAACTTGAGCACACAGGAAGCTTACAACTGGACACTGTCGATGAGTTCATCTACTTGGGGTCATGCTTAAGCAGTGACGGCTCTTCGGAAAAAGAGATACGCCGCAGAATCGGAATGGCAAAAACAGCCATAACACGGCTCCTTAAGATTTGGAATGACAGAAGTATCACCACAGCAACAAAAATAAAATTAGTTAACACACTCGTCTTCCCTATTTTTCTTTATGGAGCCGAAACATGGACACTGAAATCGGCAGACCGTAAACGCATTGACGCGTTTGAAATGTGGTGTTGGCGCAAAATGCTGAGGATACCGTGGACCGCACGAAGGACAAACACCTCAATACTGAGCCAACTCAGGGTTACTATAAGACTGTCAACCATATGCCTCCGCCGCACAATGGAATACTTCGGGCATATTGCGAGACGTAATCCTGACAATCTAGAGAGGCTAACAGTAACGGGCAAAATTGAAGGTCGTAGACCCAGAGGATGCAGCCCCATACGATGGACCGACCAGATTCGCACCATACTCGACACTGGCATTCACAACGCCATTCACTTTGCTCAGGATCGCAAAAAATGGAAAAATATTATAAAAGATAAGGTCCTCAGTAATGAGGAAACGACACACAGAGAGAGGTTGTCAGTATAATACACAAAACAAATTGCATCCAGTAAAGACTGACAGTAAGAATGTAATAATTTTTTCAGACCAACTGGGAGTGGGTTTAGGGAGCTTAATTGATCATTACACTGAGCGACCAGTACAGAACTTTTGTTCACCTGGAGCTCAGTCTTGTACCCTAGTTGATAAGATTAAGAATGCCGACTTGAATGCACAAACTACTGTCATCATATTGTATGGTGACAGCTCATTAGTCTCCAAAAACAGTCTCATAGAATTAACAGACTTAATGGTAGGTGTTAGCACAAAAATAGGATGTAGCTTTATTATTTGTGCATTGCCTTATTCATATGCTCTCACAGATGACCAAAACAGGCAGATAGGCAAATTAAATTTATTATTGTATAATAGGACATGTCATAGTGACAGTATTTTATTTTTTGACACTAATATTTTTATTAGTAATTTCTTTTTAACAAAAGATACTATGTATCTTTCTTATGTACATAGGCGACAACTTGCTAAATTATTAGCATTTAATTTATATACTGACAGGAGTACTACTAGAGTACTTAGGAATTTGGTAGATAATAGTTATACCAATAGTAGTATTGACACATCTATTAGTTTAAACTATTAGATGAGACAACAGATAGTGATATATTCATGTGTTTTAAATTGAGGTTATCAAAACATACAAGGCCTATCTGGCAAAGAATTAGAAATAGATTTATTTTTAAATAAACATAAGATTGATATCTTATGTATTACGGAACACTGGTTGCGAGGTGACCAATTAATATTTAACAATCAACATTACTCAGTTATAAGTGCATTCGTAAGAAAGAAGGCTATTTGCGGTGGCTCTCTAATATACGTATGTAATAGTTTGAAATGTAAAGGACGTAAGGATATACCTAAACTTTCTATCGAGCGCACTGCTGAGATTTCTTGTGTTGAGCTTAAACAACATATTATAGTGTGTGTGTATCGACCACCACAAAGCGACTTTACTCAGTTTGAAAGCATTGTAGAGGATGTCTTAACACACATAATTTCTAGTAGGAAGTCTGTAATCGTATGTGGCGATCTTAATGTCAATTTATTAGAAAAATCACCAATTTGTACTAGGTTAGTTAGCTTATTTAGGTCATTTAATTTAAATGTTTTGTTCTCTGAACCAACCAGAATAACCTCACATTCGTCTACATGCTTAGATAATGTTTTTTGCAATTGTCTTTATTTAAGTAAGGCTGTTTTAACTGACTTGATGACATCAGATCATGCGGGCAAAAGGTTGTAATTTCAACTAATACAACCCCTAAAGTACAAGAAATTACATGTAGGCCAATGACCTCTGCTCGCCTCAAACACTTTAGTAATGATGTTGCTGCCAAGATCGCCAGTACTGACTTAACCGTTGATGATCCTGATGAATTATATAAATGCTCATTTAAAATTGTTAATGATGAGTACAATAAAATTTTTAAACTGAAGACGTTTGCAAGGAGCATTAAAGTAAATTTTTGTGACTGGGCAACAGTAGGTATATACAAAAGTAGAGCTAGGTTGTATGATCTATATGGTATGAAGAAATACAATTTTAATCCTGAATTTATTCAATATGTTAGAAATTATTCAAAGGTTTTTAGGAGGACATCTGCTTTAGCCAAATCCTTATATTTAAGCAATAAAATCAAAGAATCCAAGAACAAAATTAAAACTACTTGGAGCATTATTAACAATGAGACTGGTCGAGCTAAATTGGTAGATAACAATTATGAATTAAAATTTAATGGTGAAATTATTACTAGGAAAACTGATGTTGCTCAGACATTTAACAATTTCTTCATAAACATACCAGTGAACACAACCAGCTGTCTAGATTAATGTCCAAGCAAAGCAGAAATGTTGGTTAGGGGCAATGTGAATGAGTGTGATGTGCTTTTTAATTTTAAATATATTGACACCAATGACATACTGAAGGTATTCAAGACGCTGAATAATAAAAAATCTGTTGACTTATGGGGCATGTCTGTTAAACTTGTGCGACAAATTATTTCTAGCTTAGCTCCATATTTAGCTGCAATATTCAACAGATGCGTAGATACAGGAGTATTTCCTGATCTAATGAAACACAGTAAAGTAATACCATTATTCAAAAAGAGATCAAAGAGCGACCCTAGTAATTTTCGGCCAATTTCTATCTTGCCTGCTATTAGTAAAATTTTTGAAAAGATTATTTTGCATCAACTAGAGAGCCACTTTCACACAAATAATTTATTTCACAGTGAACAGTATGGCTTCACTAAGGGTCGCTCCACCGTTGATGCCGGTGTAACTTTGTTAAAGCATATTTTTAATGCTTGGGAAAACTCGAAGGATGCCATTGGTGTTTTTTGTGACCTATCAAAGGCCTTTGACTGTGTGGAACATAATACACTTTTTATTAAATTGAAACTTTATGATATTAGAGATACCGCACTCAATCTTGTTGCCAGCTACCTTAGTGATAGAATTCAGTATGTAGATGTTAATGGGAGTAGGTCTCTAGGTTTGCCAGTAGGAATGGGCGTTCCACAGGGCTCTATTCTCGGTCCATTTCTTTTTTTAATATATATTAATGATTTGCCGTTCTTTGTACAAAATTTATGTGATATTGTTTTGTTTGCCGACGATACGTCACTAATTTTTAAAGTTGATCGTAATTTAAGTAACTTTGATACCGTCAATAACACTCTTGCACAAGTATTAGATTGGTTTTCGACAGATAATTTGGTACTCAACTCAAGCAAAACCAAATGTGTTAAATTCTCTTTGCCTAATGTCAAAAGTGTTCCTACTAATATAATTTTAAATAAGGAAACAATTCAACTAGTCGAATCAACCGTATTCTTAGGTGTAACTTTAGATTGTAAGCTTCAGTGGGGCGCCCAAATATCCTGTCTCGCAGAAAAACTTAGTTCTACAGCGTTTGCAGTTAGAAAAGTTAAGGAATTCACAGATATAGATACTGCTAGACTAGTTTACTTTAGTTATTTTCACAGCGTAATGTCTTACGGAATAATGTTATTAGGTACAGCTGCTGATATACAGACTATTTTTATCATTCAAAAGAGGGCCATACGTGCAATTTATAAGTTAGGTGCTAGAGATTCTTTACGTGATAAATTTAAAGAAGTAGATATATTGACAGTTGCATCGCAATATATATATGCTAACTTAATGTACATTAAAAAAAACTTAATTCTATACCGCAAAAATAGTGATTTGCACAAAGTGAACACAAGGAATAAGCATAAACTGATGGGAACTAACTACCGTCTACATAAAGTTCAGAACTCATTTGCGGGGATTGGTATACGATTTTTCAACAAATTGCCTCTTGAAATAATGAATTTACCCATGCACAAATACAAACGGACAATTAGGAACTTTCTTTTACAAAGGGGTTATTACACAATTAAGGAATTTTTAAATGATAAGACACCGTGGGGATAGGCTTAGGCTTGTTTAACTCACGATTATTTTATTTACATGTTCAGTGGAGGTGCCTCGTGAACACATGATTTTTGCAGGATTTGGATATTTTTATGATTTGTTGAATGTAGTTTAACATTATTTATCCCTGATCATATCATTGTTCACTTGTCACCTTCACAAAATTCTTTCTACATTTGCATTCCTTCACGCGTTCCACTAACTTATGTTAATAATAACGATCTGGAAAATGGAGGTAATTGGCGGTCATGGTCAGTATACCAATAGATTGTTCCTTACTGCTGGTTCGTATACCGTTGTCGTCATGCTCACTAAACTGTCATTTCTTGTGGTGGCGTCGTGGGTCGGGTCATCCCTGTCCCTCTAATATGGCGAGAGGGATGCTGGCTGGCACATGCGTCATACTCGTGAACGGGTGCTACTTGGGATGACTGGTCGATGACGGTCTTGCGGGCTGGTATTAGATTTTAATATTTAACTGCATCATTTCCATCATGGTTCTGATCACTTTCGCGGATTGCCTGCATTATTAGGTATATATCATGTAAGTGGATGCTCCTGTTTCACCATGTCTATTCTGAGGAGGCTAACCAAAACTATTATGCTTGAGTATTATTATGTACAGTATTTATATGCAAGTGATATAGAACGTGTAACAGTTGCAGCACCTTACAAAATGTAAATTGTGTATTATGCAAAACCTGGCGATGAAAAAGAGTGACCGTGAGTTTTATTGCCCGTTCTTTCTCATGGTTTTACCTATTGCTTTGCGAACGTGGCAGTAAATGTAAATGTAGAAGCATACAGTAATAATGTTTTAAATTTGAGTATAAGTAATTATTTTATAAATTTATTATTTTGACGTTCATAAGCGTCACATTGTGACCCAAATGAATAAAGGATTTTGAATTTGAATTTATTATTACGAGGGTCAAACTGAAAGTTCTTAGAAAATCAAAAACTGATTACATTAGCCAGTTATTAGTTTTATTATATCTTTTCAAAATATTGTCCATTGACGTCAATACACCGCTGCATGCGATGGAACCACTGGGAAAAGCACTTTGCCCACTCGTCCTTAGGGGTCTCTTCAATGGCATCGCGATACGCAGCCACCGCTTCTTCAGCATTCATAAACCGCTTTCCTTTAAGTTTTTCTTTAATTTTTGGAAATAAATAAAAATCACAAGGCGCGAGGTCGTGGCTATACGGCGGGTGACCCAGTAATTCAACGTTTGATGTCGCCAAATAGTCGATCGTTCGCTTGGCGGTGTGCGACGAGGCGTTGTCGTGGTGAAGGAGGATCCTACTGCGAGGTCGTTTCTCTCGAACTTTTTCCAAGACAAGTGGCAAACAATTGGTAGTGTACCATTCTGCAGAAACTGTTTTTTGATCCTCTAACACAATTGTTGCGAAATGACCTATCCTTCCAAAGAACGAGGCCACCATTTTTTTTCCCGCACTTCGATCTCTCTTCACTTTAGTTGGCAACTCCTCGAAAGGAAACACCCACTGAGCAGATTGTCTTTTGGTTTCAGGATCATAACAGTAAATCCAGCTTTCGTCACCTGTTAGTATGTCGAACACAGCATTTGAGTCACCTCCGTTAAATCTTTCAATCATTTTACGGCACCAATCCACACGATGGAGTTTTTGAGCCTTAGTCAAATTATGAGGTATCCACCGGGCGCAAAGCTTCCTGACCGCTAAATGTTCGTGGAGGATTTTGTGCACTTGACTCATACCGATGCCTAAGCTTGTCCGAATCTGCTGATAGGTCACTCTTTTGTCAGTCTCTATCATACGCCGCACAACACAGATGTTATTTTCAGTCGTCGCCGTAGAAGGCCGTCCCTCACGTACATCATCAGTGAGATTAGTGCGACCACGTTTAAACTCATTAAACCAGTTGTAAACAGTCGCACGAGATGGGGCTTCATCGTGAAAGGCCAATCGTAGTCTATCATAACTTTCTTGTTGACTTAAATGACATCGAAAGTCATAAAAAATCATTGCACGAAAATTTTCTCGTGTTAAATTCATGTTGACGTGACACAGACAATTTTCAATTTGCCGCCAAATCGTAAAACAAATGACAAATGAATGAAATATATACTCAGTAATATTGGCAAAGAGTTCTATTTTCAAATTTTAGAATATTTTTTTTATTATATTGTTTATAAGTGGCCAGTTCTAAGAACTTTCAGTTTGACCCTCGTATGTATAAAATGTGTCATATTTCTCATAAAAGCTACGTGGAAAGATTTGGAACCCACGTACCGCCAACTAATTTTGAAAGTAGTATAACATGAGTCTATTAATATATAAATAAGTATAGACTCAAGCATGTATCCCCGAAGGGGTAGGTAGAGGTGTAATAGTGCCTCCGTGGTCCAGTGGATAGCGTATGCGACCGCTGATCGGACGTCTCGGGTTCGATTCCCGGGTCGGGCAAAAGTGTTACTAGGTTTTTCCGAATTCTCTGTAGCAGCACGGAGTCAGGTGATGTGCCCGGTAACAGCAATAGGCTCGCCCCCTATTATATGGGACCTAAAAATTCATGGCGAAATGTGGGTGTAATATAATAAGTACATCTGCAATTTATACACTGCTGGTAATTTCGCACCTGATATAGCCAAACTTCAAGCAGCATTAAATCCAAGGTCGGATGGAAGCTTAAGCTCTAGTATACGAATGAATGCAGCTTGATATTCTCTTTAAGAGTCCTTTATTTTTATTGTTACATTTTTTTTTTGTTTTGTTTAAAAAGACAACTCCCGCATTAGGACTAAATCCTGTATCGCAGGGGACTTTACAAACATACAACTAACGGACACAATGAACACCCAGACTCGAAACAACAACTTATGAATCACACAAAGTGTTGTCTGGTGTAGGGATCGAACCCACAACTCTTCGGTGCAGTGTCAAGCGGTGAGGCGGCCGCTTAAACCACTACGCCAACCGTGCAGTCAACTACATTGAAGTAAGAATTTAGTTGTCGGAACGTTAATGAGAGTAGTTTCAATTCTTTGTTACGTTTTACGGTTCATTGGTATCTTCGTTTTATGATTTGGATATAACATAAGCTGCTTTTCGAAAAAAAGCTATATAGAATAAATTATTACACTTAATAATATACTGCAACTGTTGCACTGTTCGTGGCATACACGTTATTCTGTATTAAATATATTTCTAACAAAAGCCAACTATGCTCCTTTCATACTGTATTAGATTAACTTTGTAATAATTTAAGTTCTAAAAGTCGAGTATTAGTTTGTATATACAAAACATTTACAGAATAATGCCACCGTATTCATATGTCAACTACTAAGTTGAGTTAACAAGTCTAGAACTGCTCCCAATCTCACAGGCATGGTTGGTCGTCGGAATACAGTAAAGACCTTCGGTCAGTCTGCGATTTCTAGTAACAATTTCACGGCGAGCGCTCTGAGGTGTCTATTTGATAAAGGAGCAAAGTCAACTCACTACTATCGTACCATTCGGTACCGCAGCAGAGTACATCCATTTCACCTGGAAACGTTCTCGTCCAGTACGGTAAGGCTTTGACCGATCATTTCTCACTGTATGTGTAGGCTTTAGAATTTGCTACCTGACGCGTTGTTTCCCGAAAGCTACGGTGTGTGCTTATATAGACGAAACTTCGGAGAATCGGCTGTGTATATTTATGAAAAGGTCCGTTTTCATGAACTTCTTGTTACTAGGTGACTTTCTAATTTATACGCCCTTAATAAGTAAACTTGATTCCAGGGATGTCGTAATTGCTCATTATTATTAACATATGTGGGGAAATATTTCATGGACTCAGATGGAGACGCAAATAAGGATTCGAATGAGGCCTGTGGCGAATAACAGGCATATTGTTGCGTTATATCTACAAAAGCTACGACGTAGCACTTGGCTACATATGCTAAGAAATATTATATTTATAATTACGAAATTTAAGCTACAATTCTATGGAATCTAAGCGTGTATTTTTTAAATTAGTTGTATTACAGCTTGTGTGTAAAGATTTGCCGTATATCACACTTAGAGGTTTGAAGTAAAATTTTGAGAAAAGTGTTTTCTTAATTATAACCTGTGTCGTTTCGACGCGCTTTTATCTAAACCACCATACTCAGCACAACTACTTTGTGTGTAAACTTATGTATTTATTTTTATTTTATTTTAAAATTGCACGAAAATTTAGAAACTTAAGTAGGCTTTTCAAGTTAAAGAATATGTTTTGCGGGCGATAATAAAATATCGCGAGTGAGTTTCGCCTCCAAGGCCAATTATGGAGCTCGATATGGACCTGACTAGACTAGACTTTATGACCTCATAGTGTCACAATATTATTTCTATCATTGTGGAGTGAAACCTAGATATATTATCTGTATCGAATCTAAAAGATATTTCATAGTCTAAGGATATTTCCCATAGACAAAAAGTGACAGTTGTCATGTTACACACAGCCTGGCGCAAGTTCCTAAGAAAAAACCGAATGTATGAAACGTGCTATCTTTTTAATGGCTACTATTATATGTATAAAACGTGAAGATAGCATCCTTCACTATGTACCCTTGGAACAGTATTCTTTCAAAGTTAGACGGGTTATACGTCCATCACCGCCTTGGCTGTCAATAGTGTCAAATGTCACAACTGTCACATTATTATCCAGATTGAACTTTGCCGCGTTATGTAGTTTGTTTATAAAACGTAAAAAACATACTGTAAAAGTGCTTTGTGTATACCAAATAAATGTGATTTTACACTTCTAGTGTTAGTGTTAATATATTAGCATTGAAAGGAGCGCAATGAAAACAAAAAAAATAACGTGCGAAATATGGCATACAACAACATGCCGGTCAAGCAATGAAAAAAGGGTAGGTATTTATGGCAAAAATTCCCTAGATAAAGATCAATGAATATTTATAATGTTATATTATATGATATATTTCAATGAAACATAAAAAATAAGAAAATATTCTAAAGTTTCATATCCTAGTACTTTGTAGGTAAACAATAGTGCTGCCTGACAGTTATCGATAATCCGTTATTAGAAATTGGCACAAGGTCTTAAAAATTCTATTCTTTTTTTTTCTTTTTAGATGTAAAAATGGATAGCTGCAACTGGAAACCAAGACTTGATTTATGTGCTCATTGAAAAATTACATCAGTTGAACTATGTGTAAGCATTTTAAGCCGAAAGACTTAAAAAAAGGGAACTCAAGTCAGAAAAACAGCTGTGCCTTGTATCTATAGAGATTTCTTTAAATCCTATTACAGAAGAAATGTTGAAAACCTTTCCATTACATGTACCTACATACGTATATCTTTTAGTTCTGCGTATTTTTCTTCTAATCTAGAATAGATTTATAGAATAGGCTAATTTGTTTGAATAAACACATAAATATTAAATACATCTTTTATTTGTGTTGGAAAAGTATAATTCTAGTCGAAACATAATTATAATTATTTCTTACCGAATATTATCGATATCGATATTCGTTAATCACTAGAGGGTACATCCCTATAGTGACAAATATGACAATGCTGACAACATAAAAACGATGTCAATTAGTATATTTATGTTGGTACGAGTTCTCCCTGCACGTTTCATACAAAGCTGAAAGTCTCGCATGATCTATGGCACATCCGCCTCTTCTTACGTAGTATTTGTATACTCTTTGGTTACACACGGGGACAGCTAAGAGATAAAAGAAAAATGTGTTCTCAAGAAAATTTATAATTTTCACGGTAGCCGTGTGGAGGGGATCCCTAGGGACCCGTTGAGTTTGGGCTCTCCCGACGTTTTATTCGAAGGGTAACTACGTTTAACATGGTCTCCTTTAATTTCGTGTTGAGAATTGAATTACCATTTCGGGAATTAACAAGCGATTGTGCTAATTATAAATATCACTAAATGCTCACGCATTACAACGATTAAGATGTTGTGAAGAAATAGTTACTATTTTTTTATGTTCAGGGTTATATTTTATTACTCGTTATTACCTAGCCCCTGCTAGCTTGTGAGCATATTTTATTAAATATGTCTATGCCGCGTCTAAGCAGTCGAGGTAAGCAATGGATATACTTTTATTTTAAATATAAATTCTTCCGTGTATATAGCATTTAACTAGATTCATATTTCGACTAAGTATTTTTAGGCGTAAATAATGATCACGTGAAGTTAAGCAAGTGGCATTATGATGTCCGTGGTTGTCTTGTTACAATGTGTACAGGAAAAATAACATCTAAAATAGCCACAAAGGATGAGACATTTATCTCTCTGGACGATATAATCTTATGGAAACCTTCCAACAATTATCCGTCGAACCGCAAAATCATTGTTGTTATAATAACAAAATAAGAATCTCTAATATAACTTGCCATGACAATCGTTTATTTCATTCTGGGAATACAACAGTCGCGAAGGCCAATAGAATAAATGTTAAAGGTCGATAGTCTATAGGAAAAGCCATCCATCTCTTGAAGGTGAAAAAAAATTTCCGTTCTGAACATCGCGAAAAGCGACGTTTTTCAACATTTGTAATATAAGGCTAGATATCTATACGCTTGTTTATACTTTAGCGTTGGAATTGATTGATTGAGGTGTCACACTCTTAGTTACCATGTAAATAATGTGACCTACCAAATATGTTTTGGATGATGCTCAAAAGAAAAAGTCAAAATATATACCTATGTATGTTTATGCACTGTTTAGTACCAATAGTACAAGATCTTCTTAGTTTGGGACTACACAGTGTTGTGTGTATGTGGTAGAATATAATAATAATATTATAAATTATTCAGAATTGATCACCTTTACCATAATTTGACTTGCTGTGACCATGATCTCACCGGTTAAGATGCTTTGATCGACAATAAAGCGGTCCGCTGGAGGTATGGAGAAAGCTTTTAATAAAAGCCTCGTCTCTATGGCTCAGTAAGCTACTGAATAGACACAGCCCGTCGATTTCACTGTAACACTTTTAAATATTCTGTGAACTGGTGTAACTCGTAGCCTTATAATGGTGTTGTCTACACCTTGTAGGCACCTACCGGAAAATGTGAGCCTTTACATGGTAGTTATAACGAAGTCAGGAGAATATTGTTAAAATTAATTTTGTTATATCACTGTATGAATGGCCATTTTTTTGTTGTGTGTATGTTGTGCTGCACGTCGTGTGTAGCGCCTTAATCTGTGCACAACACTCTAGATGCTAGCCTTTTGACAAAAGCATACAGAGTACAAGTGCAGACGAATTAGCCGTGCTGACTCGGGAGCTGCCTCCGGACTTGGACTCAATTCAATTGCCAGGGTGGATAAGGCGCGAGTGGTCGCGGCATAACTAGCAAGTGGCCGGATAAAATGGAACGACATAAGAGATAAACATGGGAGAATAACGGCCACATGGCATAGGCAATAGGAGACTGGTGATAAGGATAGAATAATATGTAGATATTTCCGGAAGTAAAACTCGGTATGTTGTCTGATTGTGATTGTCTCGGAATATGGCTGCTTCAGAAAGAGATTGCAAGGCAACTTTCATGGTGAATGAAAATATACCACGAGGTATGTACCGCCATTGTAGGTGATAGGAAATGTGTCCTATTACATGAAACCTTAAAATATTTCCTATTCCATTTAATAAAAAAAGTTTCACTTAATTAATTTGAATTTCAAGTAAAATATAATCGCGTCGTATTTGATTAAAAATACTAAGTGATTTTTATATGTTGCAATGTAAAAGGACTTGCAAATCGTAATAGCTTCTGGTACGGCAAAGTCAGCCTTTGACTGCACTTCGTAATTAATAAATTAAATTTCGTAAAATTAGTACCAGTAAAGTAGATGCATTGATGTGTCTGTGTTTATTAATGCGGTATAGCACATGCATTTTTAAATTGAAAACTGGCCTGGCTTCGCTTTTATATTCTGGGAAATACGGGTTTAATTCTCATCCACCTTACTATCCGAGCAAATGTTTAAGTAGTAAAAATGTTTGCCAGAGGTAGACTTGCTGCATATTCGTATGAAGAAAATGGCAGTGAAACGGTTTTATGGCGTAAAAAATAGTTTCTAACCATTGTTAAAAATTCATATCATATTTTGATTTCAATACAAAGTAGGTACGTCCGGTTTTATGCATTATTCAGTATCAAACTAGAACATGTATACTGGTTGATAGAAATATAGCTTTAGGTATCTTTATCTACTACTGAGTGCAATACTCATGCACTCATGCAATACGAAGGATAAGGTTATATGTTTACGAAAAAACAAAATGTATAAGCAGGATGCAAACTCACCTTCCTTTTTTTGTGGTGAATAAATTAAGTAGGTATGCATCGCAGTGGATTTAACATCCAATCAATGGACACAAAGAGTGAAACAAATTCTCGTATGGTGTGCTAATTGAACCAGCACCTCTCACTAAAATGTCCAACGTTGAGGCGGCCGGTAAAACCTCTACGCCATTCGTGTATTCAATGTCTTCAAAGTGATGAAAAATGTTGCCCAATCACTCTGGAAGCAACGTGCTTTTGGTAATATATGGGTTATCAATTCTTGGCAAGCCAGCCTCATGTTTCAAAGTAACATACCTCATAGCGAATATTAATAAATTAAAGTTTATCGCTGAAACGTCACCATTAAACCACTTAAATATAACGCTTTTCACGTTAATTACACCTAATTACACCGTTAATTAATTATAAACAGTATGTTACACGTACGGCAAACTTTCTCAATTTACAGCTTATTACACTCGTTACATATGTATGTATCTATAATTTAATTACTAGTAAAGTTCTTTAGTGATAAAGTTTGGAATCGAAATAAGAAATGGTTCAGTATTGGATTTTTCTATACGTTTTCAGATGGCTTCAAAATAAGTTCCTAACTTTTTGGGTTTTACAGGGCATCTAAAGTTATAAAGTAAACAATTAATAATTTTAATGAATTGAAGATAATATTTGTTGAGTCATGGTCTCCAATTCAAATTGTGAATCGGCACCGAGAAGTCGCATAATATGACTCTCTTCAACAATGTGTCTAGTAGTTTGGGATCGTTTCTCACACGGAACATTTCTTTGCGTGAGCCGCATATTGTTGATCCGTCCGTTTTTCTTTGTGTGGGTTGTTTAAATGTTAGCAAATATCACTGCGAAGTAGGATAGTAATGCGGAAGATTGATAAAGAAAGAGACAACTAGAATATGATACATACATACATTGCCCAAATTAAGAATGATTCAAACAACCATTTCATATGCACAATTTCGATAGCCATCGAAATATTGTATACAAATGCCTAACTAAAATGTCTTGGTACTTTCAAAATATTTGGCAACTTGTCATGCTGAAGGGACTATAAAACCAGGTATAATCAGTGCGTTAATGTATGTATGTTAATTTATATTATAGTAATATTGATCAGAACTGACACGACTGTCAAAGTTAGGAAATTAAATGACATAATCCCTACTCCCTACTTAATATTATAAATTCGAAAGTGTGTATGTATGTATGTATGAATGTTCCGTTTTCACGCTAAAACGTCTAAACCGATTTTGTTGAAATTTTATATAGAGATATACTGGACCATGGAGACGGACATAGGCTACCATAAGTTGCAAAAATTAAACTGGGAGGGATTGTAGGGAGGGTAGAAGTTTGTACGGCACAAATTTACCTCTTGGAAGTAAGAACGCATGCGCTAATAATTGAGTGCTGCGCATGTGCTATTGCATATCTGTCAATACTGTCACGTCATACATAATGTCATATTATGCACGTTGATTAAATTATTGTTCGCATAATTATATAAAGTAATAATCTTAATATATAAAATCCTTGCGTTACTGACTGACTGACAGACACGCTACAGCCGAAACTATTGGGCGCAGGAAGCTGAAATTTGGCATGTATGTTCCTTGGGGACCATAGGGGTGCACTAAGAAGGGATTTCCCGAAATTCCCACGGGATCGGCCAAAACGGGTAAATTTAAAAAAAATGCAGGCATAGCTGCTGGCGTCCTCTAGTTACATAATAAGCTTAAACGGTTGAAACGATTTTCCCGACTAATATTTTTATTTTTATTTATTTTATAGACTCACGCCTGTATCCCCGAAGGGGTAGGCAGGGGTGTAATATTACACCCACATTTCGCCATGAATTTTTAGGTCCCACGTAATACGTCCGGGGGCGAGCCTATTGTCGTACCGGGCACATTACCAGACTCCGGGCTGCTACTGAGAATTTCCTAACGGAAAAACCCAATAACACTTTGCCCGACCTGGGAATCGAACCCGAGACCTCCCAATCCCACGCGCACATTTATGCCGCGAGACCAACCAAGGCAGTCTACTAATATTAAAAATGCGAAAATGTTTATAGAGATATATTGAACATGTATTAGAACATAGCTTTGACATTTGACTGTATGCAAGGTGATTTTATTATGTACCTTTCGGTATATAACGGTAGATAATGTCATGGATACTGACCGAGTTACTTTGTATCCTATAGAGTTTCTGAAGTCTTTAGAATAATCAGGAACGTATTCACACAACTTGAGACTGAAAGTAGATTTGTGTTAACCCCAATTTAACGCCCGCGAAGCCGCGGGCAAAAGCTAGTACCTATGTCATAATTATGTTTGTTTGCTCCCCTCCCTCTTTATCGGTACCGTGGACGTCTCTTGGTATACATATAAATGGCTCTATCGGCAAACTTGAAAATAACTCACGAATTTTGTTATAACCTTTTTTAACGATAAAGATTTGTTGTAACATATGTATATTAGTAAAGACCCAACAATACTAATTAAAGGTTTTGTAACAGTTTTTCTATTGCGAACCTATACAATATTAATTACGTCGAAAGTTTTCTTATTTTCACAAAACACGTTAATATTAATATTTAATTAGCCTTAATAATTATCATTCGTTTCAATATTTTCACGTTCATCTTGTATCCAAACTTCATGAAGTCAACACGTTTTTCGGCAAAGTAGAATATTGAGACATCTTTATTTTAACAAGAAAAATGTCTAGAGACACAAGGGCCTTACTAAGGAACGTTTGTAAGTATGTGTATTATGCGGGCGCGGGCAACTGTTGGTACGAAAATATATACCCGGAAAATAAACGTTATCAGCTGTACAGTGTGATAACATTTTCTATTTACACAACCATGATTTTCCTTGAAAATCTCGCCGCTTTGTTCGGAAATTTTCCTGAAGTGGAAAAGAATTCAGCCGTCATGTTTGCCGCAATACACAACATTGTGCTCACTAAAATGTTTCTCCTGCTGTATCATAAAAAGTCCATAAGGAAATTAAACTACGAAATGGCAACAGTCGGGGAGGATCTCGAGGAAGAATACACAATGAGGAAACAATACACTAAAGCAACAGTCGGTATATCTCTGTAGGTCATTTCGGTGTACCTGTCGCTCACAGCGTACGGAGTGGAGAGCGCCAGGCGAGCTATCATAGAAGGTTTGTAGTGAGATCGATCGTAGTTGTAGCTCGGCAGTCCCTCTAAGGGACGCCGCAACTTATTACTGTTATGAAAACAACTTAAAGTCACTCTCACAGCGTAATCTTGTGAACACATCGCCATAATCGTACATCCTTTATTTTATTTTTGTAGGGACCCCTTTTTATACTGTGGTCACATATTTGCCGTTTTACGAGGACATTTCGCACGTGGCATTGATTTTCCGAATATTTTTTTTACCTTACATGGTTATACATGATGCTACCGATGATGTCTGCCGATTGCATGCCCATCACGCATTTGGTAACCATGACATACTAGTTTATTACTCTGTGTCATCACTATGAAAGTATAAGGAAGGATTTTGAAGGAGATTTTCTGATGTTGAATAACATAGAAGCCACGAAGAAACTGAAGGCAAAGTGCTTGGACGGTATACGAATGCACCAGACACCCCTCTAGTAAGTGACGTAACTGTTTTGTATTTTCATTATAAGTTGTGGAATAAGTGTCCTTTCTGTCTTGGTACTGACTCTCTATAATGACAAGTTTATATATTCAAACGGCTATAAATTTAGTTTATTTGTACACAGTTCAATAAAGTGGAATGGTACCCGTATGCAAAAAAGCAAACATTAAAATGTAACTCTTTTACGTAATAGAAGTTGAAAATCTTTCTAGTTTGTGAATAATAGTGCTACAAAAAATTCCATTTGTAGTAGAAAGATAGAAATATGTTTGTAGCAAATTGACAAACTGACAACGTAAGCGTAACATTTTTTCGTATAAAGTATCATGTAATGTTCTTTGTTTAGTTTAGCCGACGAGATACATCGTGTTTTCGGAATAATAATGTCACTTCAAGTTTGTGAAAGTTCTGCCGTCGCCGTTTTGCTGTTGCTTCGTTTGGCGGTATCTTAAAGGTTTTGTCATACACTTTCTACTTAAGATTACTGTTCTTTAAATAACTTTAAGGCTTAATATTCGTGTGATTAGCAGGTAATTATGTTAAAATCTTTCAAGGTGGTTGTTTTCTATAGTAAGCATATACGTGAAGCAGTAAAAGTTGCTTACAATATATCGCTATTTTAATTTTCGTAGCACTCCCAAGGGCCTGGCGTTCTGCGAAGCACACTTTGAGAATGTCCGTGTAATGTTAATCTTCTTGTTGATTATTTCCTAGCTGTCTCCTCATCTGGATTTGACGAACGCGTTCATGACATACACGTTTGTTGGCTCTTTGTTCTTGTTGCTGGCTTTGAACCTCTGGAACGCTGGCGAGGTTACATACCAGGTAAGGTGTTATCAGTTAAAACAATTAACACAAGTACAATCCTTTCATTACATGAAGCGAATTACTCTGCCGCATCTATCTGTTCATTTGTCTGCGACAAACTTAAAAATTACGGCATAGATTTTCATGCAGCTTTCACGATTAGAAAGCTTTATGAAGGTTTATATGCTTTCCATAATTACGCAATTGAGACTTGTTGCATAAAAGCATTAAAAGGAAAGAGTATATTTTTTAAATATAGCACGTAGAGCATTTTAACCTTACAAGGTCTAAATCACAATACAACATGCGGTGTACACACCGCATGTTGTATTGTGAGATTTCAAATTCATTACATTTTGAGATCGATGTTGTCAAGACGAAAGTTGTTATCCTAACAAGCGCGCATTGCATATCACTCGTCTAAAATAGACGAAGATAGTCGAGTATAGTCTGTTTAAAACAATATCATACCGTAGCAGGTTACAATTGAACACACACTGATACCACTTTATTACATGCATTGATTTAGCGAGCGTAATTCCACTGCGATATATGCAGTGCTAAGCAATTTCTCCTCGCATATTGAGTTCATACAAAATACGTAGACGTATGTGAATAATGCATATTATGTGAACTAGAAACAGCTTTCAGCTCGACGTGATAACGACCTAAGTCATCAGCAATCTCTTCTAAATGGACCACCTCGGTTATACGAGTACTTAGGCGAAGCACATTATAATTTGTCTAATATGCGCCATGTTTCTGTACGATGTTGTCCTTATTAATATTTTAAAAGTATTTTTGTCTGTGTTTTGAATGTGATGTTTTCTTTGTGAAACCATTGAACTGCTTTTGATGAAACTCTATAATCCAGGGTAAAGGTATCTTTCTATTTACAAAATTAAAATTCTGAGAAAGAATACCAAATGTTTATAAATAAAGGTTATGTGAAATTGCCATGTTCACCGTGGATGCTCGTCTCTAGTAAATTAACAACGGATCGATCATATCACATGCAATATATAAACTATTGACATGCGAGTTTCACGGCGGTACAATAAACTTTGGTGGCAATTTTTATGTTACTGAAGCAAAGTGATCTGCAAAGTTATTCAGTACAACGATATATAGGTAGTTGAGATATTGTGTACGAGCAACAGTGTGCTTGAATTTTAAAACATTAAACAAATTTGTCTATCATCGTCCACACAAAGTAGCTTATATAAACAATTTTTTACAGTAGAATTTTTAAACTAAGTATTAGTTTATATTATTACGAAAACGAGAATTATCGTGATCATAATTTCTGGTAATTTATCTTAAAAGGCTTCGTGTTTCAGCCTTGCTTTGCACTAGCTCTACTGACAACAATGGGCAGTCGTGATACGCTCTCGTATGAAGGCTACTAGGTTCAAAGTCATTATTTTGTTAGCGACTTCCCTTAGTGGTGGGGCTGTCACCCTGTGATATATTTCGGCCGGAGTAAGCAACCGCGAATGGTCAACATTTGCGTCAAGCAGACGTTCAAAGTAGAGTTTCTCTAGCTACTGTACCAAAACGGGTATTATCGCCACTATTATGACATGCCTATAAATACCTATACTACACTAAATTTAGATCTTCCTACTTTATAATCTAATGTTTTTTCGTCCAGGCATCATTGCTCTCTAACGCAATATTCAACTGCGGCTGGCATCTATGCGACATAGACAAAGTGCGACATCGCGACATTCGACGCCTCGTGCTGATTGGCTGCGATCAAGCGTCAGCCTCTCATCCTCAAGGCTTTCGGCATACAGGACTTGTCATATGAAACCTTTGTCTCCGTAAGTACAAAATTCGATAACGATACTATTTAATTTAAATCACACGGCATCTTTTAACAAAATGAGCACGTTAATTAGTTCTGTAAGAGGCCCTATGTGAATTAATTCGATTTTGTTGTTGAAAAGTAGTGTGCGTGTTTCTTTGGAATATATTGACTTGTTTGATGTGTTGTATTTAAATTAAAAAGTGGTAAATATAGACTATGATGCTTTTATATTTGATATATATACAAATAAAGCGCCTTTTAGCATTCGTTTATGCACACAAGAGTAATACGTATAAGAAGTGCTTTGAAAATATTATTGTACTTTATTTTATTGTTAGATGACGCTTACGGTGTTTTATGTTAAAACGAAGAAAAATATTTATTTCATTTGTTGTTTAGAGTTGGTAGGACGAAAGAAAACGACTCGTGACATAAAACGCCGTAATCGAAGATACATGTGCGACTCCAACAATGGAATAACATACATTTATACAAAAGTTGTGTATTTTATTGTCACTCTATAATTGGTACATTCCAACACAGAAAATCGGAGTCCCACTTTGGATAATAATTTATTGCTTATAAGATGCAAGGGCATGATACTCCACAAACAAAGTCCATAACATAAGACTTATGCTCGCATTCGATTTTCAGGTTGCAAGGATGACGTACTCAGTGTTCGCAGTATTTTACCAGCGGGGCGAGTTTAGTTCGAAGCTTACAATATGAAGCTGTGCGGGGCCACAATTATGATTCGAAAGAGGGCTTATGCATCAGATAGTTGAAATAACGGCTGAACGGTTTATTGGTGCAAAGCAAAAAATTTTTAACACACATTTTCGAGAACACGCCTAGCGCTACTGATATGCAATATCAAAGAAATTGAATTAGTTATAAGTATTAAAAATATTTGCCTTTAGTGGTTTTCCTAGGAATTAGTTGCATGATTTTAATGGAGTTGTATTGTATGTACGTTCAGGCAGTTTATTTTACTTTTATTCTGACACATCATCCTCCTAGCGTTATCCCAGTTTCAACCTGTGGTCCACTTACTAGTCTAACCGCATTTGGCTGAATATTAGCTTTTCCACGGTGTGACTGCCTGACTGACCTCCGCAATCCGAAGGGATAGCGATATTCCATGGTTTAGACTAGTCTCAGTTTATAACGTCTATAACGATTGTCAAAGATCTTCATGACAACCGGGACCGACGGCTTAATGCGCTCTCCGAGGCACGGGACAAGCGATAATTGACAATTCAATACGCACTTAACTCCGAAAAGTCTTTGGTGTGCGCCGTGGATTCGAACCCGATGCCATCTGCATGGCAGTCTATTCGTATCTCCACTAGGCTATCGCTGACTTTTTCTGACACAATATTTCATTTTATGTAGCTTTGACCTTTTTTTTTTGTTTTACGAGGTGGAAAATCCCTTCGAATCTCCGACTCTTGGGGGAAATAAGAGCCGGAGTATGTGGTGTTTCCAATAAAAACCACCTCGACTTTCTCCATGTACCCGTGTGTCGGAGGGTAGGGCATCGCCGAAGCACTCGTCGCTGCCCTCCAACGGGTATTGGCCCACCAGATGGTCAGGCGGGCCCCGAACAAGACCCCCTTGGCGGCGGATTAAGGTGTTGGACTCCGCCGCCAAAACACCCAGCGGCCGCAGAGGATAGGGAGGACGGCAACGCAACACCGCATCTCCTCTTCCTCTGCGGCCCTACCGCGACGCATCGAATGGTGCGCCCCCATTTGGTCGCGGGATATAGGGCGTGCGGCAACGCAACACCGACACGCCTCTCCTCCCGCGACCGCGCCCGACTGCGAGGGACAGACAGAACTGTCCCCCGCACCCGCACCGTTGGACGCATCCTGCGCAGGTCCCTCCAAGCCCACGCGGAGCGTCCCCTCCTGGATACCTCTTAGCTTCACCGCGGATGACCAATCCACGGTTACTGAGCCCCACCACCACGACAAGGTGGAGATCCCACGGGGGGGATGTAGCTTTGACCTCGATATATACTCACTTTTAGAGTTATTTAGGAACTGCTTTAAATGTCGTGATATTAGGAACCAGACGTTACTATGTTTTTTATTTTTTGTTATATAGCCATGCGCTGTTGTCGTTGAAAATTGTATGTTTCCGTTTGTGAATAAACATGCATTAACTTTAGAGTGTGCTTGAGTGCTGACGAGCTGTGATGATAATTTGTTAGATGATTTGTTTTTTAGATTAGATGGGTTGTTTTTTTAACCGACTTCAAAAAAAGGAGAAGGTTCTCAATTCGTCGGAATCTTTTTTTATGTATGTTCCCCGATTTCTCTAAGACACCTGGACCGATTTAGAATATTCTTGTTTTGATTGAAAGAGTATACCTTCTAGTTGGTCCCATGATCATCAGGTCAGGATCTAATCATGGAATCCTGAAAAATCGAAGGAACTCTTCAAATTTTATAAGCACACTTAAAGTGATTTGACGATAACAACCCAATGCCGTCGAGTTTGGGCTCGTTTGAGTTTTAGATTACTTTACATAGACTTTGATGCTGGATGATTTCCATGGTCTGACGATAGAGTTGGAAGGTAACCATGAGATCTTTGTGATACAATAACCCAATCTCATCGAGTTTAGGGTCGTTTGATTTGTCTTTACACGGAATTTGGTACTGGATGTTTTGCAGGGTCTGATGATGGAGCAGGAAGGTGGCTATGGGATCTGTGTAATACAAAGACCCAATCCCATTGAGTTTGGGCTCGTTTGATTCGTCTTTACATGGACTTAAGTGCTGAATATTTACCAAACTCTGATGATGGAGCAGGAAAGTAGCCATGGGATATTTGTAATACAATTACGCAATCCCATCGAGTTTGGGCTCGTTTGAGTCTTCTTTACATAGACTTTGATGCTTTGATGATTTCCATGGTCTGATGATAGAGCTGGAACGTAACCCAATCTCATCGAGTTAAGGGTGATTGGATTCGTCTTTACATGGACTTTAGTGCTTAATGTATACCAAACTCTTATGATAGAGCAGGAAGGTCGCCATTGGATCTTTGTAATACAATCACGCAATCTCATCTTGTTTAGGCTCGTTTGTTTTGACTTGGCAAACACTTTGGTATTGAATGATTTTCGGGATCTGATGATGTAACTGAAATGAACGTGTTTAGGAGTTAGTTGAAAACAAAAAAAAATACTTTAAATTGCCAGAAAGGTACATGTCTACATCATCATCATCAGCCTTTAACAGTCCACTGCTGGACTAGGCCTCTCCTTTGAAAGGAGGAATTGGCCTACTATACCACGCTGGCCAAACGGGTTGGTATAGGGTTTGTATCAAGTTTTCCCTCTTTTACAGTGCTGTTCTCTGCATAATATGCTCCCTCTGTCGGCTCTTACGACACCCATGGGATGATATGGGGTGGTGACATTCCGTATTCTTAATCCGTCACCACACGGACCAGGTCTAGATTTCAGAATAATTGAGGCACGTAAGAAAGGCCTCCCCATCATGTACACTACACTTGTTTTTTTTGTGTCGGCTCGGCAAATCCTCATGGAGTCCCTCCGCCCTGGGGGTGAAGGACGAAGAGGACTGTCAGACTCTTACTGACTAAAAACCAACCTGTGTTCCCCATGTCCCCGTGTGTCGGAGGGTCGGGTATCGCCAAAGCATTTCTCGCTACCCCCCGACGGGTATGGGCCCGCCAGATGGTCAGGCGGGCCCCGAAAAAAGCCTCCCTTGGTGGCGGGTGAAGGTGTTGGGCTCCGCCGCCAAAACACCCAGCGGCTGCAGAGGATAGGGACGACGCCGACGCAACACCGCATCTCCTCTTCCGCTGCGGCCCCACCGCGACGCAACGATGGTGCGCCCCCATTTGGTCGCGGGAGATAGGGCGCGCGGCAACGCAACTCCGACACGCCTCTCCTCCCGCGACCGCGCCCGACTGCGAGGGACAGAAGAACTGTCCCTCGCACCCGCACCATTGGACGCATCCAGCGCAGGCCTCCGTCAAACCCACGCGGAGCGTCCACTCCTGGAATCTCGCTTAGCTTCACCGTGGGTGACCTAACCACGGTCACTAAGCCCCCCACCACGACAAGGTGGGGGAATTACCACCCACACTATCCTATCTACTTCTTACCACCTATTACATTTTTTTTTTATATACCACTAAAAAGCAATAAATAAATATTATTTTTAAATAAAAAAAACGACTTCAAAAACACTAAGGAACTAAAAAATCAAAAAATAATTGGTTTTGAAGCAACAATTTTTGGAGTCGGTGCCAAACCCTTACGCAAAAAGTTACTAAATTACAAACTACCTATTCTATCAACAACGAAAGTTATATAAAAATGTGTAGAGGTTTTATAGTCAGATCAGAAATACATGGCTTGACACTGACTCCAAAAATTGTTGCTTCAAAACCAATAATTTTTTGTTTTTTAGTTCCTTAGTGTTTTTAAAGTCGTTTTTTTTTATTTAAAAATAATATTTATACTCATTTGTGAATTATATGATAATACGTAATATTGTCGTAGTTGCGTTTATAGCTTTACAAATACAAGATACAGCAAATAAGATTGTGTTATGCTTTTTCCTTCACTTTTTCCTTTTTACAGAATAAGGAATACGCATAACAGAATTTGACGTAATTTTAGTTTTTTAAAGTAAGATATTCCATGGTTTAGACTAGGGTCATTTTACTCTTAGGTACTGACTGCCTATAACGGTATCGAGGGTTTAACGTGCTCCTTGAGACCCGGGACTAGCGATAATTATCAATCAAATACCACATAACTTCGATAATTCAGGGGTGCGCGCCTCGGAATCGAACCCGATACTCTCTGTGCAAAGGGTATCGAGTTCGATACAGTCGGCACAGTTCGGCAGTGTGTATCTCAACTAGACTATTGCTGTTTATGAATTATGGAGAGAGGTGCTTCACGAAAATGCTACATTGATTTTACGATTATAATTATAAAACTTTAAAACAGCTAGGGTTAGACTAAACTCCGAACGATATTTAGCTCTTGTTTAGCCTGATAAGGCCCTTTAAGTTTTAGAATAGTCTGTAGGCATTGTGTGGGCAGTATACATAAAAATGAAGCACTCAAAACTTGATCGCCGCGCCTGGATATGAAATTTTCATTGTGGAATTAATATACGGTGCTGTGGAGCGAATTAAAAGTTATTTTAACATTCAATATTTTTGAAATGCATTAGTAGGAAAACGTCTGAAGAATATTCAAATATTGCCTCGTCAGTACGTGGTATGACATATATGAGGGACTAGAGGACGCCAGAAGCTACGCCTGCATTTTTTTTTAATTTACCCGTTTTCGCCGATCCCGTGGGAATTTCGGGAAATCCCTTCTTAGTGCACCCCTACGGTCCCCAAGGAATATACATGCCAAATTTCAGCTTCCTGCGCCCAAAAGTTTCGGCTGTAGCGTGTCTGTCAGTCAGTCAGTAACGCAAGGATTTTATATATAAAGAAGATTAGTAACACGCTATGTTTTCGTTGCTTTTAGATTGGGTGTTCTTGTAGCAGTATGATAGCAACAAAGTATCTACATATAGCTTACTAAATAAATAGATAGCGCTATGAGAGGGTAATATACATCGTACCATTCAGCTCGTAAACGCCGAGAGAGATAGCGGTTCATCATTACTTTAAGAACCTTAAATCCTCACAAATGCAATATAAAACGCAAATTAATCCCTAAACTACAACAAAAGGAATAGTTTCTAAACACCATTTAGCTGCGAATGGAATTGAAATAAATAGACAAGCCCTTAAACTGTCTATTTAGCACGTTAGTGAGGGCGTTACAGAGCCTGAATTAGTATTCCCTTGCCAAAGGGTCCACACAGTGCGCCGTAGAAACTTTCCTTAAATCCTTTTGACAGATCTTTACGTACCAAGTGAGTAAAGGTCGCAAAATACATATAATGTATTTAAATCGCTTTCAACTCTACGTATTTGATGGTCTTGGAATAATAATGAACTAAAATGTTGCTAAGTATGTGATGTGTGTTTTCAATTAAATATTTAATTATACTGACCATTTCTCAACTACTGTGCGATATAAATTGCTTCGACACAAATGGCGTCGTGTTGAGTCCGAAACAATTTCATTTTAAAATGTTAATCCCCGATTTTTTTACAGACGTTGAGATGAAGTATTGTGTATTATATGAAGTATATATAATTATTGTATATTTTTATTGGTATTGGGGCAGTCGAGCTGTGGACTCGTGGGGTGAGAGATGATAATACTGACTGATAAATATAGCTGTGTGTAGGGGTTACAGAAGCAATCATTTGAACATAAACATTTAATGTAAATTAATACTGTTGCAAGTTCAGTTTGAAAAAGCATTTGCATATTATGTAACATTCTTGAGCATCTCTACGGTGCTTTTGTCGTAATGCTCACGATTGCCCACAGAAATCATTTATCCGTAAAATTGATCTATTTCGATTGAAATATATTGATAAATACATATCCTTATCTGAGGAAATCGTAACCATTCAAACTGCGACCAAGTTTACTTCAGATCAACAGCGGGACATTGAAGAGCAAATGCAAAGTTTAAGCAAGCAACACAGTATTTCGGTAGATCTACAGGGTTCTGTGGCGGCTCTTCAGGGCAAGATAGATGTTATGGAGCAGACCGCCAGATAATATAACATTGAGATGTGCAATATACCAGAAAAACGCAACAAAAACCTGATGGCCATACTTGAAAATATATCTTCTACAATAAATTTTAATATTAGCCAGACGGGCATTGTAAGCATTCACCGAGTTCCTCACGCACACCAACAGAATGATCGGCCAAAAAATATAATTGTCAAATTAACGACGCGAATTCTTATGGATTATTTTTTTAGTGCTTATCGATTAAATAAAGGGTTGAAAGCTGAACACATTGGCTTTCCGAATTCGTCGCTCACAATATATGTAACACGAACACCTGACCTTAAAGAATAAACTGTTATTTCGAGAGTGTCGTGAAGCAGCCGCTAGAAGCAACTACAAGTATGTATGGGTTAAAAACAGAACCATTCTTGCCAGAGAAAGGGAGGGAGCGAGAGTGTTTGCCATTAAATCCACTCATGATGTGGATAAGATCAGATCGACTCCTTCAGCAACCAACGCAACCGCACCAAACACAAAGAATTAATAAACATACGTCGCTGGTAATATGTATGTCCCCACGAGTATAGCTGTTTTTACCTTTGTCCTACACTTGATTGTATGTTTTGAATCTTGTAAAGTGAACTCCATTCTCATTTTTATTAATCTATATTATATGTCTATTGTATTATACATGTTTCCTCAATAATAATATAAGTGTCACAATTACATCTGTTATATTTAAATTTAATGCTTGTAATAATTGTGTTGTTGTGGTAACTACTGAACTACTAGTAGATTATGAAAACTATCGCGATTTCGGCTCCACTTTGGTAACCCTTTGTTTACAGATTCCATTGCACTCTTCATTGCTGCGCTGTTTTAAATTTGCATTATACAATAAAAAGGATGTCTTACATATAATATGTAGATGCCTATTAAACAATGGTTTATAATAACATGACTATTTATTATCAGAATTGTAGAGGGCTGCGCACCAAACTGCATATTCTATCTATGAACATACTGTCCAACTGCTACGACATTATTGTATTGACAGAGACATGGTTAACTCCACTTATATTTGATGCTGAATTTATTGACCAACGATATACTGTGTACAGATGCGACCGTGACCGCAAAGCTACAGGTAAGAGTGTAGGTGGTGGTACGCTTGTAGCGATATTGAAGCCATTGCACTCAATGAGAATGTCTTCCCATGCCTATTTACATCTACACAAAAACATAGAATATATTATCTTGAAAATACCTAGCTTAAATAAAGGCAAATTTCAACTTCTTAGCGCAGAATATATACCACCCAAGACTCCTGAAAATATTTATATAGATTTCTTTAATATGATGGATACTTATTTAGAGACAACTGATATTGAATACTTTTATATTATAGGTGATTATAATTTACCGGGCGTCGTTTGGTCTAGTCATTCTTCCACATCCGGTCAAATTTGTAATGGGACATTTGGTGTTGAGGGATGTATAGGTTCGTTTATGTTCATGCATAGTGCATATCAGTATAACTCCCTTTTTAATACGCACAATAACATCCTGGATCTATCCATAAGTAATAACGACTGCTCTTTGCGTACTCCTGTTGATGTATTACTGCCACTTAATCCCCACCATCCAGAATTCTTTGTTTTAATTCCTTCACCTCAAATACTAGTGGTATGAAACGCAAACAAGTTAAAAAACATAACTTTTATAATGCTAATTATGAGGATATCAATAAAACCTTGTCAAAAATAAATTGACCTCCTTGAAACCTCTATCTCACACAATTGTTCAGTGGACGAAACTTTACAAATATTTTATGACACAATATTCTCCGTAATTAAAACACATGTACCTTTAACTGTGGTTAAGTCCTCAAAGTTTCCGGTATGGTTTTCACCCGCTTTAATACACATATATAAAAATAAATCCAAAGCCTGGTTAAAGTGGAAAGAGTTCAGAAATCTGTCTGATTATGAGCAATTCTCAATTTACAGAGCCAGATTTCACGCAGAATGTAAAAAATGTTACACTAGCTATATAAAAACTGTCGAGGATAGTATTAAAGATAATGCAAAATATTTCTGGAAATTTGTATCCAATCGTAAAACGACTTCTTGTTTTCCTTCAACTATGCACTTAAAAAACCACTCCACTAGTGATCCTGACGGAATCTGTCAACTATTCTCAAGTTTTTTTACCTCCGTTTATCAACCTACCACACTAACTAATGATTTGAAGCTCACTGAAATGTATGCTGATAAACGCTCGGTTATAAGCTCCATAACTTTTACAGTTCAACAGGTACTCAAAGCACTTCAATCCCTTAATACCTCTAAAAGACCGGGTCCTGATACGCTCCCTGCAATATTTCTAAAATCAACTGCTAAAAACCTTTGTATACCTTTGCAAAGTACATTTAATCATTCCATATCAGAGGGAGTTTTTCAGGATTTATGGAAGCAAGCAAATATAACACCAGTACTTAAAAATGGCTCAAAAGATGATATGGAGAATTATCGGCCTATCCCCATTTTGTCGGCCTAATCGAAGGTTTTTGAGAGACCAGTGCATGACAGAATATACCACGTGCTTCATGGTAATATTATTGAACAACAACATGGCTTCGTAAAGCTTTCGATAAGGTCGACCATGAATTGCTTCTTAACAAAATTGCATATAATGGTATACGTGGAGATCTTTTGAGATGGTTTTCCTCGTATATTTCAAGAAGAACGCAAAGAGTGGTAGTAAACGGTTTTCATTCGCCTACTATTACAGTTACATCCGGAGTACCACATGGATCAATTTTAGGACCTCTACTGTTCAATATTTTCCTCAACGACATTAGCAAATGTTTTCAAAACACTAAATTCTTGCTATACGCAGATGACCTAAAAATATTTAGGCTAATAAAAAATGCTCACGACAGCATTGCATTTCAAGATGACCTAAATCGTCTAGCAAGGTACTGTAATTTCAATAAATTGAGCCTTAACATTCCTAAATGTTGCTGTCTGAGTTTTATTAAGAATAGGATAACCATTAGTCACCCTTATCATTTAGATGGTATTCCATTGAATCGAGTGACCACAGTGCGGGACCTTGGTGTTCTTTTGGATGATAAGCTTCATCTTAACAACCACATCGATGCCATTATTAGCAATGCGTGGCGAATGTATGGCTTTGTTTTAAGGTCTACAACCGAGTTTAAACATCCACGTACTTATCTATATTTATATAAATCGTTGATAAGATCACAACTGGAGTATGCAGTTGCGGTGTGGAGCCCCCTTTATAATAAATACACGCTTGAAATAAAGAAAGTGCAAAATATTTTTTTACGTACTGTACATTACCGACATTTCCGGGAATCATTAGAATAAGAAGAGTTACTAAAAATATTAATTTGCCATACCTATCAAGCCGTCGAATATTTCTCGATACCATACTACTTTATGATATGTGTAGTAATGTTTATGATTGTTCTGAGATTTGTAACAAAATATGTTATATTGTCCCGAGAAACTCAATTCGACGCGCAGTGCGTACTCAGCCTTTATTTGCTGTTACTACTTGCCGAACTAACACGCGCCTGCGAGCGCCGCTGCGTCGTCTTATGACCAACTATTACAAGTATTTTCTGGACCTAGATCTGTTCTCTATGTCTACTGGACAATTTCGGAACCTTGCCTTAAAGTTGGTTAACGCATTAAATACCTCATCCTCAGCCTCTAGGTAGAATATAATAGTATAATATATATGAACTAGCTTACGCATATAATATCGTGTACTTCTCATATGTTTTGTTGCTTTCTTTTCAAATTATTGTTTTGCTTTGTGATTTAAATTTTTCTGTAATTGTTTCTGTATGAGTATAATATCAGTCAGTACGACTATTTATAGTTATTTTACATATATCCTGTGAATAACGTGGTAGATTACACAATTATTTTCTTTTTGATCACATGTATGTATAACTTATTGTGTAATTGTTAGTTGTTCCAAATAAAAAAATAAAAATATCCTGTCACGGACGTGCACCGTGCATGTATTTTGTGGAAATGTTAGATTATTGTACTCGTAGGTTTATCAAATCAGGTTTAACTAAACCCTGAGCGTGGTAGTTACATAAAGTTTGATGCATTCACCATAAGCTACTATCTTCCGGAATGGAATAAGAAGAATTATCTGATTTGTAATCAGATAGCTGAAATTGATAGAGGATGGAAATAATATAGAATAAAAAAAATGTTCTATACGCAGTTCTACAATGTCTACTCAGTCTGTATGGTCTCCTAAATAAACAGCTTTCACCTATTATATACCTAATAAAATATTCATAGTGACGATCAAAGAATTCCTGCTTGGCCACTTTGCTTTAAAGCTTCGGATCGTCTATCATACTTTTATGTATGTCCTAATGATAAAAAATAGCGCACTATGTTTTGTTGAAACCACTGTCATGCATGTCTTTATATATATGTGTGTAATAAGTAAAGTTTCTGATTCTGGTACTGATTTCGTAGTTATTAGCAACAGTATTTATTTTAATTAGTACAGACAAATAAAACGCTGCCAAAAATACATACATCATCTGTCAAATTATAATAATTCAGAAGTTATGAGGGGACAGATAAACGTACTTCTACCAGTTTAAATCATAATCTGCCGTAATTGGGTACCATACTAACATAAAATACAAAACTATGTCAATCGCACTTACCACAAGTTTAATATAGCACCCATGAGCATTGGCGATCAATATGTAATTAACAGACTCTTTAATAATCGGACAAAGACGCCGTAAATCACATGGGACAACAGAAATTTAATTTAATATCGCCAGTAAAGATGTAATTTTACGCTAAACTTTTGCAATATGTAGCTAAGTTCGGCTCATTGGCTCCAGTTAGATAGCGCGGTTATTGAGTGCCACTGTGCACCTAAATCAATATGCCGCGAACAATACCATTGAGCCCCTTCAATTTACATCCTAACTTATGTTGTTGTTTGGGGATTTTTCTGACGACGTTATATTGTGCAAGTTTTCTTCTGGGTTTTTGTTGACATGTTTTTATGCAAAGTCGTAGCTGAAAAGCTTGTAAAACTATATACTCCCAAGTCAGACTTGGGGTATATATTTTTTGTAACGTGAAACCTTGGTGCTCGTCATCTGCACCGCATCACTCAAAGTCTACGGCTCTTGTTTGAGCATTTCTGTATTTACTTATAGGGAGCTATTTTCTTGTTTCTTCCTTTTTAGACCCCCTTTATTAAGTAGTCGGGTTATAGTTTTTAAACTTATTTTTTTTATTCCTTAGATAGAGACTTGATTCTGTCTATATGGCATTCACTATATTAGTCCACTGCTGTGCAAAGAAAATCGCCAAGGCTCAAACATCTAGGGACACCCGCACCCATGCGTTGCACGCGATCCCAATATGATCGTAGGTCTACCTTGCGGGAATGAACAGATGAACAGTAAATACATATAAGTGATATAGAAGGTGTAACAGTTGCAGCACCTTACAAAATGTAAATTATGTGTATTATGCTAAACCTGGCGATGAAAAAGAATGACCGTGAGTTTTATTGCCCGTTCTTTCTCATGGTTCTACGCCCTTGCTATGCGAACGTGGCAGTAAATGTAAATGTAGAGTCTTTAAGTAATTATTTTAAAAAATTATTATTTTGACGTTCATAAGCATCACATTGTGACCCAAATGAATAAAGGATTTTGAAATTGACTTTAATAAATGAATAAATGAAAACAAGCTTCGAAAATTTAAGGTATTATTAATTTTTTTGGGAAACCGTGCTAAAGATACTAAACTTAAATTAACTAACAACTTAAATTAATTAATTAACTTAAATTCAAAAGAAGAAAAAGAAATATATGAAAATAATATGAATGATGTGAAATAAAAATAAACAGTCACTATTCATCAATCTTAAAAACTGGTAGAGAAGTTATAAAGCAATTATGTTCAAAATGTGAAACTTGGAAAAATCTTCAACATCTGTCATTATTTGTCTCGATCGCTTACTTTAGGTTTATTTTGGGCCTCACATAACATAGAAATGTTGAAATATGAATGTCTAGCACGTTCTTTACCAAAGAAGACGGATCGATCTCTAAAATCAAGTAAGTATCGGAATTATAAGCGTCCAATTGAGCAAACAACAGTATCTAAGCTCAGTTTTAGATTTAGGAACATGGCAATGTAGAAGAGAGTATTTAATAAAAATGAAGCTTTGATAACATAGGTCATTCTAGCTAACAGTACAATGTAGAAATGACGCAATAGTTTAAATATTTACTTACGACTAAAAGTGCGACAAGTGCTGTGGCAAAATAGTGTCACAGAATGGCCTTACGCATGTGGTAGTGAACAATGTCATGAATATTATATTATAAGTATTGAATGATTTGATTAATTCCGTTAGCTCACTTACGGAATTAATCAAACGACATTCATCATCATCAGCCTTCATGATATACTGTCCCACAGACTGGCAGACTTACCATGTCTTTCAAGAATATCATGGAGAATTTTCAAACACAGTTTCTTCGCGATATTTTTCTTCACCCGTTTAGAAATCTGTATCTAATTAACAACAAACACACTTAACTTTGAAAAGTCAGTGATGCGTGGCTAGGGTTGCAACTTGAGACCGTCTGCGTAGCAATCTGTTAGACTCTACATTAAGCTATCCCTGACGCTTCTACCAAATAAATATTATTATCAAGCATAGAAAGAAAATATTCCGCGACATTTCCGGCTAACAACCATTCTGTTGTGGGTGCACGATAGATATAAAAATAAGCAATAAGCAAAATGTTTCGACGGGCACATTAATCACGCAACACAACGCTGTCTGTCGACGTAATCACATCTTTCAGAGTGCGAATCGGTAAGTGATTTATGTCGGGACCACTTGCGGAATTTAATTGCACCTAGCGTGAAATTCATGTGTGACACGACCGTTTCTTTGTAGTACTCTACTGAATCGAAAATTCTTCGAATACCTAGTAATATTATAAATACGCAAGTGCGTTTGTGCTTCTTTCACGCTAAAGACTAATATTGTAAAGTGTGGTTGTTTGTTTTTGTTTCACTCTAAAAATACTGAACGAATTTTGATGAAAACTTACAATAATAAAGTTTATACATAACAAAAATAAAGGCATGTATTTAATACGGCGACTAAGTAAAGCGAATACAAGTTTCAAAAATAATTAGAGTGGGTACAATATAAATGGGTTGGCAGCTAATAAGGAGTATCGTAATAAGTAAAATGTAGCATATTAATATGTCGGGAATAAGCTTCGTTTTAATTTAAACTAGCAGCATTTTATTTTTTTGGGAACTCAATTAGTATCTAAGCGAAAACTTGATGATGAATAAAAAATAGAAAATGGACATTCATAAATATTACAAATTACAATATTTGGCAAATGATTTTGTCTTTAATGAAGTGTTTCGTATAAGTAAATAAGACGCTTCTGTATTTTAAGCCGAGTTGACGGAACCCTGCTTCGCAGGGCTCCTATTTTTGGGTACAGGGTCACAAGAAAACCTAACATAACCTACCTACTAACATTATTAGTCGCCAAGTCATTGTTTATAGCTCCTCGGCTATTATTTCAATTCACTTGTATAGTTTATTTGCTTCCTAAACGGAGCTGCTAGTTTTAATTTTCTATAACACGCTTAGTTTTGAATCTTATTTAATACTAGAAACTTCCAGCGGCTACGCCCGCGCTTTTTTTAATTTTCCCGTTTTGCCCGATCCCGTGGAAATTTCGGGAAATCCCTTCTTAGTGCACCCCTGCGGTTCCTAAGGGAAATACATGCCAAATTTCAGATTCGTACGCCTTATAGTTTTGGCTGTAGCTTGTCTGTCAGTCAGTCAGGAACGCAAGGTTTTTATATATACAGATAATAGTCGCGAAAGTATTTAATCCCTAGCAACTTATTTTATTAGTTGCAGACATTTAGTCATCTTTTAAGTTATTAGTCACTCGGAAAATAATAAGCTAAAAATAAATAGGCTACCTTTTGTCGCGATAACCAACACCCGGAGTCACGGGCGGATTCTATCAATAAGTAAACTCAATGTAATTTTCAAAAAATTAAGTCTGGCAGACCTTTCTTCTGCATATACATACACTACTAAGATTGTGTATCGAGTACAAATTGTAATTTTATTGCCATTTGAGATATTGACATACTAATGTGGCTACGACCGCGTTAGTTTAGATGGTAATACTTTTATTGGACTAGCTGCCGTCTGGACTTATTCCCGTGGTATGTTTATAAAGAATAGCCTATATAATCATCCAGGACGTAAAAAAAAATGCACTTGCAGTTGAAAACTGGAAATAAAACAGCCAAAATTAATGGGCGTAAGAAGCTGCAATTTGGCATGTATGTTCCTTAAGGACTGGAAGGGTGCTCAGAAGGGATTTCCCATAATTCCCAGGGTATCGGGAAGAAAATGCGAAATAAAAAATATGTGCGAGCGAAACAGCGGACATCCTTTATTAATATGATAAGAAATCACAGGTTACCTAACTAAATTACTTATTAAGAAACAAATTGTCTAAGAACTCTCCGATTGGTGTGTTAATTTACTTATTATTAAATTTCAACCGAGCTTTACATCAATTAATGCGTAGCGAGGAAATATCTATCCCTTATAAAGAAGCGAATTAGTGAAAACAACTTATCGTAAATAAAATTAGGTTAAAGATGGCAAAAAGAGCCTTCTATTAATTTGGTTTCGTTTCTTGTCCTTAGGACATATTTATTTAAAATGTAATATGAAGAGGATGGTATGATTTTTACATTTGTGTTAATATTTTCTGTTAAGAAGTAGGTACTGACTTGTCAATTTCTTTCAACCGCATACAGCCTTTAATATGTTGTGTTTATGCCTGACATAAAGAAAGTACCTACGGAATATCTTATTGAAATGTGAATGTCGCATTCATAAGCCATCGACACCGCTGTTACCAGTCTGGCAGTC
Source organism: Euclidia mi (assembly GCA_944739405.2). Taxonomy (NCBI): domain Eukaryota; kingdom Metazoa; phylum Arthropoda; class Insecta; order Lepidoptera; family Erebidae; genus Euclidia; species Euclidia mi. The sequence continues at coordinate 82,532,976 of OX123181.2, forward strand.
CTGTTGCAAACCTTATACAAAGAACAAGGGAGATGAATGCATCCACCTACTTGTCCTTCTCCCATACTACACTACCACCAGGTTAATTTCGCCGGCGTTTTCACTCGTAAAACAAATTTACACTTTGTGTCAATCTTCTATGAGAGGTGAGTTACCAGTAGGATGACTTGATGGCTTTATTAATTTATAATGTTTTTCAAGAAACCTTGTGGTTATGGCAATGACCCCTATAAAAAAATTACAATATTTAGAGTAACTACAATTACTTCTTAAACAAGATTATACCTACTTGATAATGCCACTCTCACATAGTAAATTGCAATCAAAATAGCGCTGCCACTAGCTTGCCTTATCCCTCACGAAACCTTATATTTGATTCAGTTAAAACAAGTACAGAATATTAAGGTTGTTTAAGTACTCGATTGATGTCGTGCCTTTAAGTGGGACAGAAGTTACTGATATAACGCGACCGCTGCAACGATGGGAAAGAAAAACTGAAGAGGAAAAGTTGAATTAATTTGGATAATCGGACACTACAGCGGTTTCAACGATCTCAAAAAGCTTTTGCTAGCCTTAGTGAACTTAGAGACTCTGATTTTCTATCTCAAAAGTTTCTTTGCAAAGTTATGCACAGGTATTTATAAAGAAAACGCTTCAGTTTTATATTTATAGATATTAAAATGAGTAAAAATATAATACTTATGTTATGACCTATTTATGATTTCTCCTCATGATTTGACTAATCACAATATTTATGTACGGTGGTAGACACTGGTGACCGTGGCACAGTTTATACCAGTACAGTCGTCGTCAATTCTCTTACTCTGCGGATAATATTTATTCATTATATTAAATTCTGCTCTTTTGTCTCCCCAATGTCTCCTTTATTGTTTAATATTGTAACCCTCGAAATAACAAAACGAAACATAAATGGCATTGTGCAAATATGTCAATATGCTGACGACTTAGCTCTATTGGTTAATTGTCAGAAATTAAACGACAGTATTATTCATATGCAGCATGCGTTAAATATTACTGTTGAGATCTTATGTGACATAGGTTTAGAATTATCAGCGTCTAAATCCCAGTATTGTTTGTTTAGTCGAGGCTTTCGAAGACCACAAGTTCAATTAACTGTTAATAACGAACCTTTAGTGGGGACAGACAATGTTAAGTACTTAGGTATGTGGTTGGATTCCTCTCTCAGATGGGGCAAGCATATTAACGAACTGCATTCGAAATGTTCGAAATTAATAAATATACTTAAAGTAGTCACTGGATCTGGTTGGGGGATTCATACCATGCATTTAAGACGGCTGTATATAGCTTTGATTAGGAGCCGAATAGATTATGGCAGTTTTTTATTTCATAATAGCGCTCAGTATAGTTTGTACAAAATAGATAAGATCCAAAACCAAGCTTTGAGAATAATAGGCGGTTTTATTAGAACTACTCCCATTCATGTGATGAAGAGCGAATTATGCTTGCCTCCTTTACACGTGAGACGAACATACCTAGCATTTAAATACTGTTTAAAGGTTAAATCAAGGGCCAGGGACGCCACGAATCAGTTATTAACTAAGCTTACTACGCTTTCTACTAAAACTTACTGGACAAATAAGAAAACACCGATGTTAATGACAATTTGGAACTCCATTAGCAAGGAAAGAATTTATTCTACTTGTCTCTTTGACATGTTTAATTTGAACGTTTGGTCTAGTTATATAGCGATTCGCAATGTAGTTAGAATAAATTTAGAAAGTATTGAGCAGCCTTAAATAAATTACGAAAATAACTCTCTAAGGAATAACATTTTAGTAGAACTGAATAAAAAGTTTGATAATCACTGGTATAAATTGTACACTGATGGTTCAAAGGCCCCAGACAACAAAGTAGGCGCTGCGTATTATGATCCAGTTACTAAAAGAAGTGAGGGTTTTAAAATTGTTTCCGAGGTATCAATTATGACAGCTGAATTGCTCGCTATTTTAGAAGCGTTAAACTATGTTGATACATTCCAACATAATAATATTACAAATATTGTAATATTTTCGGACAGTAAAAGTGGTCTCCAGCATTTGGCACGATGCGCCTCTGGGTACAGAGGTGTACCGATTGCATATGCGATACTGCGTAAGATTCACTCACTTCTTTTAAATAACATCAACATAGTACTTCAATGGATCCCGTCACATGTGTGTCGGCTTAAGGGGAAACGAGGAGGCTGATAGATTAGCAAAATTAGCAGCTATATCTGGAATAGAAATTTTCATATTACCCATGTATTCGGAAGTTCTTAATAAATTTAAAAAATACTGTTATCATAAATGGCAAATACACTTTGTTGAACTATCAAAATCAAAAGGCATATGGTATAAAACTATACAAAACCAGCCTCCTCGTATACCATGGTTCAATTGTAATGAAATTAGTCGTAGTATATTATTAACTGCATATAGAGTTCGTTCTGGACACATGCCATTGAAATGTTTTGCTTATAGAATGAAAAAAGTAGATTCTCCTAACTGTGAACTTTGCAACAAAGTAGAGGATGTGCAACATATTTTAATGGAGTGCGTCAAGAACGAACCAGAGAGAAATCATGTAATTAAGATATTAAATGCAAGCAAGTTAGATATAGGTATGTTTAATAGTTTCCTAGCTGATCCACTATCTAGGGAGGCCAAAATGATTTATGCCTTAGCTAATGTTTAATATTTTAATTTCAAGTATTGTATCAAATAACTAAGTAATTTTTAGTATTTAATTTTAGACAATATTTTTTTCTATGTTACATTTAGTTTAGTACAATGGAATTGTCATGAACTATGTTAAAAAATTCCTATAAAATAAAATATAAAAAAACATTTATGTACGGTGGTAGACACTGGTGACCGTGGCACAATTTATACCAGTACAGTCGTCGTCAATTCTCTTACTCTGCGGATAATATTTATTCATTATATTAAATTTTGCTCTTATTGACTGACTGATAGACAACGTTATGTACGTTTAAAACTACTGGGCGCAAGAAACTGAAATTTGACATGTATGTTTCTTGGGGATCATTGGGTGCACTAAGAAGGAATTTTCCAAAATAAAGAGTTCTTGATCTTAATTATTAAAACATTGTTGGTTGCTCTGATCAAACTAAGAAGATAGAGCACCATCGTCATATAGTCATAATGTATTTAATAATAAAACTTGGTAAATAACTACTAATTCGTCGAGCTTCAATATCCAAAATAACATTATTTATCCTCATAGTGTTAGATACTTATTAGATTTTTTGTTACACTTAAGTTCCTATTTTTACTCTCACTATCTCTGTTAAGCAGTCAAGCTCATGAGCCAAAAAACCGAATATCTATATTATAATCCATTAAATAACTGGTGTTCCTCAAGGCTGCGTGCTATCGCCTACTCTGTTCCTCCTGCATATCAATGATATGTTGCTAGATAGCGGCATTCATTGTTATGCAGATGACAGCACAGGTGATGCTTTATATACCGGCCACGCCAACATTTCTCGGGAAAAAGTCATCGAGAGCCGACATAAACTTGTGTCTGAAATTGAGACCTCCTTGGAGATGGTCTCAGATTGGGGAAGACTTAATTTGGTCCAATTTAACCCCACAAAGACACAAGTCTGCGTTTTCACCGCAAAAAAACTGCCGATGGTCGTATGTCCTCGTTTTGAGAGCACCCCCTTGACTGCCTCCTCCAGTATTGGAATACTTGGTGTCAACATATCGAGCGAAGTCCAGTTCCGCGGTCACTTAGAGGGTAAGGCTAAGTTAGCCTCGAAGAAGCTTGGCGTGCTAAATAGATCGAGGCGCTATTTCACTCCGGCCCACCGCTTGCTCCTTTATAAGGCGCAGGTCCGGCCGCATATGGAATACTGTTCTCATCTTTGGGCAGGGGCACCCCAGTACCAGCTTCTCCCTCTAGACCGCATCCAACGGAGAGCCGCTCGAATTGTCGACCAAGATATTTGCAATCGGTTAGACCCCTTGGCGCTGCGTAGAGATGTAGCCTCGCTATGCATCTTTTATCGCTTCTACTATGGGGAGTGCTCCGAGGAATTGTTCGGATTAATCCCTGCCGCCTCTTTCCGCCATCGTTCTACGCGACAGCATTTCCATCCCCCCATCATTTAGATGGTTGGCAATCCACAACGGTGCGTTTTTCTAGAAACTTTCTGCCTCGCACCTCTAAACTGTGGAATGATCTGTCACCTGCGGTTTTTCCGAACCAATACGACCTTCAAACCTTCAAAAAAAGAGCGTATTCCTTTTTAAAAGGCCGGCAACGCACTTGTGACTCCTCTGGTGTTGCGGGTGTCCATGGGCGGCGGTAATCGCTTAACATCAGGCGATCCGTCTGCTTGTTTGCCCCCTATTCCATAAAAAAAAATAATAACTTATGAAATAAAAAGGACTTCATTTATTATTTCTTCGTGAAACGAGCGCGAACCACAGAAGAATAACTAAAGCATGGAAGGAACGATATTTTTAAGAACAAATTGATTATAGCTACACTCTTCACTCATATGACAAATTAGAGTTGCTAGAAGAAGATGGCACTATGTTTGTCAGTTAGGGCTAACGACCATTTGAACACAAATTTCGTAACTTTTTAATTTTTTAGTGATTGAGCAAATCCGCTATCGATATCGATCAAAGTTTTAATATAGGTTCAAAATCAAACAGACTTGTAAAGTATAGTAAGTATGTACATGTTATACATTCCGTAAGTTTGTGTCCACAGCAGTCAGAACGCTAGTTAATGGATAGTATTTAAATAATTATAACACAAACTTGCATTTTTAAACTGAATCTATAATTTTTGTTTCAAATGGGTACTTAGTAGCACATAATAATGAAGCGTCACGGCATTTCTTTTTAACTTCAAGCTAATCTCACGTGTTTTGTCACCAGTCGCGCGTGAAAGGTATTTTTCAATAACACTGTTATTTTTCACGTGATCTAAAGTTATCAAATCCTCCTTTACGTTAGTTTCGTTTTGCAAACCATCAAGTAAACGTGAATTCATAGCAATGTTATTTTTCATCAGACGTTTATACCGTTGTCTTAAATAATTTATTTTTAACAAACGTCTTTTAGCAAGCAGCTCAAGGTTAAAAACTACTTTTTGTAGTTTTTCTATTGTACGTAAGTGTTTAGCGCACACGATTTTCATCGCTTCTGTACCTACTGGCGGAGAAATTGTAGCTAACGTAGGCGCTTTAGTGCTGGTTGTCGGAGAAACAGAAGATGTCTCATTTATGGAAGGCGCACGCGTACACTAAAGAAAGAAAAAATCACATTTTATTGCAAAGCAGTATATTAAAATAAATAAGCATACCCTTTGTGTTTGCCACCCTAGCAATCACTGATGATACCTGAAGCTTAATTTATAGGCCAAAGCCGATTGATAAAAAGTACCTTACACCTTTTTCTGTACTCCCATTACTCCCAGCAACGTGCATTGAACTTTTTATGATCGATTGAGTAGTCAAAATGTGAAAGCTTAACAAATAAATAAATTCACTTATATTTATAATAGGTATTAGTAAGGATATGGTAAAACGATGAAATGAGTGGATGTCGCCTAACAGCCTGGCCACGAACGGCCGCGACACGCTGAGCGACAAGCGATTTCAATGTTCGTACCGCTCTCTATTCCGCCGCCGGCGCTATCACGAAATCGCTTGTCGCTTAGCGTGTCGTGGCTTTTCGTGGCAACAGTGTAACTGCAAGTAGCTGGCTGAATACTGTTTATAACATACATACATAGGCTCACGCCTGTTTCTCCGAAGGGGTAGACAGAGGCATATTAAACGCCCACTTTCTGCCAGACTTTTGATCGCACGTAATAGGTGGCGAGCCTAATGCCGCTAATCGGGATGTTTTGTTTGCCAGAGCCTCGTCCGTTGATAAGCAGGTGCACCACTTGCAGGTGAGGTCGGCTTGGTACCCTACGTTCTTGGTGGGAACCCTATGCACTGTTAATAAAATTGAACAAAAGAATAAAATTAAATTATTCCTTTGGTTGAGACATCGAATGGAGCCCCAGATCCGACTCCTGTTTGGCGCTGCTACCCTTTTTTTTTTTGGTGTCGGATTGGAAAATCCTCATGGAGTCCCTTCGCCCCGGGAGAAGGACGAAGGGGACTGTCAGACTCTTACTGACTAAAAACCAACCCGTGTTCCTCATGTACCCGTGTGTCGGAAGGTAGGGATTCGCATAAGCATTCGTCGCTACCCCCCGACGGGTATTGGCCCGCCAGATGGTCGGCGGGCCAATACCCGTCGGCGGGCCCCGAATAAAACTCCCTTGGCGGCGGATTAAGGTGTTGGGCTCCGCCGCCAAAACACTCAGCGTCCGCAGAGGATAGGGAGGACGGCAACGCAACACCGCATCTCCTCTTCCTGTGCGGCCCCACCGCGACGCATCGAATGGCGCGCCCCCACTTGGTCGCGGGAGATAGGGCGCGCGGCAACGCAACACCGACACGCCTATACTCCCGCGACCGCACCCGACTGCGAGGGACAGACAGAACTGTCCCCCGCACCCGCACCGTTGGACGCATCCTGGGCAGGCCCCGTCAAGCCCACGCGGAGCGTCCCCTCCTGGATCCCTCTTAGCTTCACCGCGGGTAACCAAACCACGGTTACTGAGCCCCCCCACAACGACAAGGTGAAGATCCCAGGGGGGGGGGGCGCTGCTACCCTAATAAAAGTTAAAGCAAGTAATTATTTAAACACTCACACTGATACGTTTAGGAAATTTACGGTTTAATGGAGGAGTAAAGTTGGCACATAATTTTCTTTTAGTCTGCGCCATCAGTCAATACTATAAAAACATTCCGCAGTAAAAAGCTTGGAACAAATTCTATGGTGCTTTCTAGGCACCCAATTTTCGCCAGACCTACTGCAGCAATCCACTTATTTTATAGATCTTTATCACGTGGAAATCTAAAAAATAACGACATAAAAATATACTGTGGATAGACAGATCGATTAGATTTTTACAACACTTGACAATGTCGATATAAATATTATACGGCTAAATTCAAAATCATGACAGAACTGTCATAAAAGAAACATCACTAAGGTTATTTAATTTGATGGCATAATATTGTCTAAATTGTATCTTACACGTCAGTTGACTGTGTTCAATTTGTAAGTACTAGGACTACTTCTATGTATACTATATCCAATTTCTTTGGCGCGAACCTTTGCTAAGTAACTTATGGTATATTGACAATTTAGATAGCGTTGTACCTACGTAGAGACGAAAGAAAAAGAAAATAAAAATAAAAGATCACAAACGTTAAACAAGCTATACATTTAAGCCAACAATATTATAAGTTTAAAAGATGCGTATTAAACCGCTTTGTCCCCACGCATCCGGTTTAAAAGCCTACATTAATGTTCACTTAATGTATAATGTTTATCCCTGTTATTTTAAAGAAGCAAAATAAAAATAATGAGCATAATTTAAAAATTGCGTATCCATTAGGATATAGTCATTACTCGTCCTAACTAATTACACAGGTAAATGTAAAGCTTGCTTTGTACATTTTATACGCAGGATTTTTGGTCTTAAATCTATTAAAAAGTTGCGTCGCCCTCGGGATTAATCCTAACGTTGGCGAAACAGTTTGTAAGCCACTCTCGAATTTAGTTCTATCCAAGTCAGTTTATGAGCGTTTTCTATTTATATCTTTACTCTAAAATTTTATTTTCATGATAATTTTCTACTCCAAGTGATGCTTTGTTCAAAATTAATTGGAACTTTACGCTAAAACTTTAGGTTTGGAGCGTGTTACGACTTAACCAGCTTTGAATATTAGATAATACTAACTTATATTGCGAAGGAGAAAGCGTATCTGCTAGTTTGCGCTTACTTAAATTTTAAATGGATCTACAAACTGAAACAATATTTCCAGAACATTACTTAGGTACCTATGCACGCATTGTATATGTTATGCTTTGTTTGCTTCCCATTATGAATAATGTCTTTCTTTTCACTTTAGATCATAGACGTGTTGGCGGTCTACGTCTACTAAACACTTCGCAAGGACTTTGCGAATGTATAGCATAGCTAAGAAAAAATCTTATATTAAATACTTTAGTGATTCAACTAAATTTATTCATTTTCATAACAATGTAGGTAAGTACATAATATTATTTAGATATCACTAAATACCTATTTAATTAAACATAGCTTAAATGTTAAAATACTATCCTACGAAATATGTATATACAAAACAATCAAAACGAAAAAAGAAAATAATTTAGAGGGCGTCATAAAAGTCCTCCACATCGCCGTCGAGCGGGAGCGTGCACAGAACGCTGGCAGCATTGCCACGTTGAATGGCAATGCTAAATTTTTGGGCCAAGTACAACCCAGCCTTCTGGTCACACGAGGCGTCGACCAGTCTCTTTGCGAGATCTTTAAAAAGAGATCTTGCACTTGGACCCCATGGCCCCAACGTTTCGACCCCAAACGGCTCAAATACGTAATCTCCTACTAGGTTTGCGTATTTGCGCCGTTTGAAGGTCTCCGCTGTAGCAGCAGCATCGCCCGTACAACCCGCTGTGCCAGGAAGATGAGATGGCGCGAGGGTATCGACACACGTTGCGTCCCACACCAAAGGCCTACCCAACTTTCATGGGAGTAAAGACATACCATCCGGTCTTTTGCCATCGTCACGTGCCAGCCCCTGCGGTTCAAGTTGGGCTGGAACGCCAGCGGTGACAAGAGCCCGGCGAAGTATGTCATTTAGATTGCCGTGTCGGGTTATACGACCTGCGCTCCTGCTGCATGATAAGCCATGGTGACCAAGGCTGTCGACAGCCTCCCCACAGTGACAGCGATGCGGAGAAACACATGACGCACCCAAACGGAGGCAAGCAGCGATGCGGAAAGTGGTATCGTCCAACATGGTACCTATGTTGGACGATGGCAGTGCCTGAAGCCAGAGAACCGATTCCCATTCTCCCACAGCCAGCAAACGGGCACGCTCTGCAGCATTGGACGATGTACTTAGGAGATTTTCTCGTACTGCGCTGCAAAGCGGCCAGTCCCACTGCCTCTGAGAGGATAAGTCTCGGTGTAACTCGGTGTTTGGACAAGCCATTCTCCAAGCATTCATGGCATCGATCACACACGGCACCTCAGAATCGACCAGTGTAGGTGCTAAGATTTTCCTGGTCAGTTCTGCAGTGCCGTGGACCGAGGACAGGAATGCTGGTATTGTCTTTTAGTAAGTCTAATTTTTGTTTATTTAGCAGAGGTAGAAGAAGAATTTTACCATCTCTAAAAATAAATGAACACCCGTTGATTCACTTAGATTGTGTTAAATATCTAGGCATGTGGTTGGATAGAGGTCTGCGTTGGAGCAAACACATTAATGAGGTGGTTGCGAAGAGCTCTAAATTTTTGAACATTTTAAAAGTATTGACTGGTAGTTCCTGGGGGGTGCATGTAATGCATTTACGAAGACTTTACATATCACTAATTAGAAGTCGCTTGGACTACGGAAGCTTAATTTATGATTGCAGTGCTAATTCACACATTGTAAAACTGGATAAAATACAAAACCAAGCTCTCCGAATAATAGGTGGCTATATCAAAAGCTCTCCTATACACATTATGCAATCTGACCTGTGTATTCCACCTTTGTCTTTAAGACGTAAATATTTAGCTTACAAATACTGTTTGAAAATAATGTCATGGTCAAATAATGTTAGTGTTAATTTAGTTTCAGAGTTGAGCGCCTTTGGTAACATCAGATATTGGTCAAACAAAAAAATGCCTTTACTTACTGAGACGTACAGGGAAGTCAAACAATATAACTTTAATTCATTAGATATGCTTAAAATGTATAGTTTGAGAACTTGGGTTACAAATATAAACACCGATGATATAATTAAAACTGATCTGGAAGGTGTACAGCTCCCAAAGTCTCTGTGTCATCCGGACATGCTACTAAAAAATACTTTGAACGAAATAAATTCAATGTATAAGGGTTGGCATACAATTTTCACAGATGGCTCCAAAGGTGCTCAAGGTCTCGGTGCGGGATTTTATGATCAAAGTTTAGGCATTGACTTTTGTTTTAAATTAACTTGTAATGTTTCAATAATGACGCTGGAACTCATTGCAATTTTTCAAGCATTAGCGTATGCTGTAAATAAAAGGATGAATAAGTTCGTAATATTTTCCGACAGTAGGAGTGCTCTGCTACATATTGCTCGATGCGCCTCTGGACTCAGAGGTGCATCGATAGCATATGACATATTGAGCACTTTCAATGAACTGTATGAGAAAAGAATACAATTTAAATTGAAATGGGTTCCAGCGCATATTGGAATAAAGGGGAATGAGGAGGCTGATCGAGTAGCCAAAGTAGGAGCGATAAATGTTTTAATTTTTAATTACTTACCAGATTATTGGGAATTAATACCAAATATAAATAAAATTTGCTATCAATATTGGAAAGAACAGTTTAATAATATCTCGCAAACGAAAGGCATCTGGTACAAAACAATACAAGGTGAGCTTGCTCGATTTCCCTGGTTTGCTAATAACAATATAGGTAGACAATATATAAAATTAGCGCTAAGACTGAGATCCGGACACTATCCATCAGCAAAATTTGCATTTCTGATGAAAAAGTCAAATTCCCCTAACTGCAGTGTGTGTGATAAAATCGAAGATGTGCAACATTTGCTGATGGAATGTGTTCGGAATGAGGCTGAGAGAGCTCTATTCATAAATAAATTTAATTTAAATATATTGAGTGTAGGTTTAGTACAAAGTATTTTATCCATACCTTCCTCAGATATCTGTAAAAGCTTGTGTGAATTAGTAATAGTCCTCCAACGTAGACCTTCCCAGCCATCATAGTCATGGAGTTTTGTACTTATTTATGTTACTATATTAATAGTACTATTAATGAATGAATTTGTTACTTAAAAGGTACGATGGGGTTGTCTTATCCATTCAGATAAAAACCCCAAAATAAATAAAGAATAAAAAAAAAAAAAAAAAAGGAATGCTGGTAAGCTCACATCGGAAATTTTGCGAACGCCGAGGCCGCCCAGGCGTACAGGTAAGGACGCCTGTAGCCACACTCGGTCGTTCAAGGCCACATTTAGAATTTTGCTTAAGGTATTTTTCATAATATTGTCAATTTGAAAGAGTGATGATGGGTTTTCCAAAATGGTGAAGATCGAATAGCATGTGTAAATTTAGGCACAAAAAGACAATATCTAATAATAGTGAAAGCCGAGTGAATATTAATTTTGAGTAATCTATCTGAAATTTCACTAAAATTTTGAATTTTTTCATGTAAAAATGAATCAAAACCTTCGTCTAAAATTGGGGACCCAAGGAGGCGAAGAGAACTTTTTTCTATGTGGGTAATATTCGGCGCCAGATTTTGGAATTTTGACAGTATGGCAGATTTGTCTAAACTGTTGTTAATAAAAATTTCACATTTGCTTGGGTTGAGTTCTAAACCGATTGACAAGAATTTTGATTTCAGGAGTGATCTTCATAAACTGTCTCAACCCGCCCCGCGAGGGTTCCATCGTCCAGGTACCAGAGATTAAATTTTGAATTTAACTGGTTGATGATTGGATGAATAGCTAAACTGAAAATTAGTGGTCCAAGAGGGTCACCTTGTTGACAGCCAACAGCGGATTCCAAAAGATTTTCTTTATATATTAATTTAGAAGGGTGTCTGTAACACTGCCAAATACAGTTATAAATTTTGGGTGTTTCTAATTTAACTTGTGTCAACAAGGTGTCCCTGTTCACCGAGACCAAGGCATTTTTCAAATCAACCTTCAGGATAACCTCACCTCCATTACAGCCAAGGTACGTAGACAGGGCATGTATGGCAGCCTCGCAGCCCCCCTTAGAACCGAAGCCAAGCTGCAGGGGCTGAAATTTACTTGCCAAAGTAGATTTATAATGTCGGCAGCATATCTTGGCTGCCATACGCCTGTATGTACTCCCAACGGCAATGGGACGAATGCCACCGTCTCTCTTCTGTAAGGCACATAAATTAGCGCCATACAAAATATCGACGATGTCACCGTTTACATTGCCGGAGAGCATTAGGTTGATTAAGGCCGTAAGCTCCCTCAAAAGCGTGTCGCCGGCCGCCCCGGCGCTTGAACACACAAGATCCTTCAGATGTTGTGGTGTCAAGCCGTCGAGACCACCAGCGGAACCACTTTGGAAGGAGCATACGGCACCAACCACGTCCTTGGCTGTAATGCTGAGAAAATCAGAATCCATGTTAGGTGGATCAGGGAAAAAGAGGTTATCCCCTGGCGCTGGATGCTTGCTCTGCAGACTCGCGAGTGTGTCGGCAGAGCAAGGCGCCACCACATCGCTACTAAATAAGAGCCTGGACGCTCCCCTAATATCACCTTCCCTCAGTTTCGTTTCTACGTGGTGGTAGATAGAATTATTACGATATATTTTAGATGAATTGTAGTTTAATTTGGATGCCGAAAAGGTACAATTTTCCTTAATTTTTGCTGTAAGAGATTTTTTAGTTAGCCGGTCTTCTTGTGCGTGTAATATTCTATAAGGGAAGGTGAGAAGTTGTTCCCAAGCCGTCAAAGAATTCTCCCGGACCACAAGACCTCACTGAAACCAGCAAAAAGGTTACTGGTACTCTACGTGCTATCAATCGATTAAGAAACTTCCTTCCACCCAAAACTAAGACAATGCTTGTGCAAACTTTGGTATTTCCATTGATCGACTATGGTGATGTATGTTACTATGACCTGAATGCAGATCTTCTTAACAAACTTGACCGTCTTCTAAATAACTGCATTCGATTTATTTTCAATCTTCGCAAGTATGACCACGTGTCTACTTATCGTTCCCAGTTGAAGTGGCTTCCTATTCGTCAAAGACGCAGTCTGCGTGCTCTCACTACTTTCTATTCTATCCTCATGTCTCCCAATACTCCTGAATATTTAAGTTCTTACTTCCAGTACTTAAGCAGCAACCACAATCGTGACCTTCGCTCATCTAATAACCTTCTCCTTCTTTGTCCTTCTCATAGATCTTCTTTCATCCACTCTTCTTTTCCTACCCAAGCTATTCTTCTCTGGAATGACCTTCCTCTCGAAATCAGGACGGCCACTAATAAGTATTGTTTTAAGAGAAGGGTAAAGCAGCTATTATTGGCTAAGTTAGCAGAACTATCGTAACATTTATAATTATATATTTTATGTGTTGGTATATGTTTATTTATATATGTACATATAATATGTATGTGTATGTAGGTATATATATGTATATATGCATAATTACTGTGATTTAATTGTATGTAATATGTGTCCATAATGTCTATTATATATATATATATATATATATATATATATATATATAATAAAGGTAAGTCAAACTCTTCCTTTTAGAATACACCTACTATTAATCTCTGCACCACTCTAAGGTAGACTGGCAGAAAATGCCTAAGGCATTAAGTCCACCTATATACGTTAAGTGTATAAAGCTAATAAATAAAATAAATAAAAATAAAAAGACCTACGCAGTGTGCCTGATTTTGGGCCACTGAAGGCCTTGCACCCCGGGGAATTCGTTTGATGATCGGAATTGAATTTTTTAATTTACTTAAATATTAAGTATGTATTTGGTCAATTCAAATGCATTTAGGTTGATATGGAATAGTAGCGCTTTAGCTATGAGTAGAATCTGGAAGAAAGTCATGCCAATTACATACAATATATACAATTTTAAAATGGTTGTTGCGTACGAAGCAAGAGTGGTTAACTAGTGTTAAGTTGTGATTTGCAGTAATGATTCTTTGAGTGCTTTAGTGTTTCCCTGTACGGCTATACCTTTCTTTTTAATCTTCATTAACAATTAAGGTAGAAATTATGTTATGTTTTATTCGAGTTTTGTGATTTGTTTTTTAAGGGGCCGTCCCGCCGCTTGACACTGCGTCGAGTGTTGTGGGTTCGATATCTACAAGAGACAACACTTTGTGTAATCCATAAATTGTTGTTTCAAGTATGGCTATTCATTGTGTCCGTTGGTTGTATGTCTGTAAATTACCCTACGACACAGGTTTAGTTGTTTGAGCGGTAGTTATATTTTTAAGTGGAAAAGAAAATGGATACAAGAAGCCAAGCGCTACGTTTGAAAAAATCGAAGGTTTCTATTTTATGTGTACTCGAGACCCTTTTGGAGTAACCTTACGTCACATTAGCGTATTTTACGATAGGTTTAATGACAAACACATCTTGCTCGTTAACCTGAGCACAAACTTTTCCATGACGTCATTCAACTTGTCAAATGAAACTGGGACTTACTAGTGACTAGTCTTTATTAAGTTCCGTATCTCGACAACAGCGCCATCTACTAGATTCTATTGTCAATAAAACCACTCAGGAACCCATACAAAACTCGAATCAAACATAACATAATTTCTTCCTTAATTGTTAATGAATTACACTTAAAAGCTGTCCATTATATTCAAATTCAAATTCAAAATCCTTTATTCATTTGGGTCACAATGTGACGCTTATGAACGTCAAAATAATAAATTTATAAAATCATTACTTATAGACTCTACATTTACATTTACTGCCACGTTCGCAAAGCAGTACGTAAAACCACGAGAAAGAACGGGCAATAAAACTCACGGTCACTCTTTTTCATCGCCAGGTTTTGCATAATACACAATTTACATTTTGTAAGGTGCTGCAACTGTTACACCTTCTATATCACTTGTATATATTTACTGTACATAATAATACTCAAGCATAATACTTCTGGTTAGCCTCCTCAGAATAGACATGGCGAAACAGGCGCATCCACTTACATTATATATACCTAACAATGCAGGCAATCCGCGAGAGTGATCAGAACCATGATGGAAATGATGCAGTTAAATATTAAAATCTAATACCAGCCCGCAAGACCGTCATCGACTAGTCATCGCAAGTAGCACCCGTTCACGAGTATGACGCATGTGCCAGGCATCATCCCTCTCGCCATATTAGAGGGACAGGGATGACCCGACACACGACGGCACCACAAGAAATGACATTTTAGTGAGCATGACGACAACGGTATACGAACCAGCAGTAAGAAACAATCTATTGGTATACTGACCATGACCGCCAATTACCCCCATTTTCCAGATCGTTATTATTAACATAAATTAGTGGAACGCGTGAAGGAATGCAAATGTAGAATAACATGTTACTAATTAAGAAGAGAGTATTTAGCACAGTCATAAAAAGAACAATAATGGTAAATTTTAAAAAAGCAACTAGACCCATGATGTCTTGTCATAAATGAGAAGAAATTCTTTAATAGTGTAATAACACCTTTTTAAAAGAAAATTCCTAGTAGTGGTTTTAAATTTGTGCAGAGGTAAATTCATTATTTCTAGAGGTAATTTGTTGAAGAATTGTATACCGAGTCCCGCAAATGAGTTATGAACTTTATGTAGATGGTAGTTAGTGCCCACTAGTTTATGCTTATTCCTTGTGTTCACTTTGTGCAAGTCACTATTTTTACGGTAAAGAGTTAAGTTTTTCTTAACGTACATTAAATTAGCAAATATATACTGCGATGCAACTGTAAATATTTCTACTTCTTTAAATTTATCTCGTAAAGAATCTCTAGCACCTAACTTATATATTGCACGTATGGCCCTCTTTTGAATAACAAAAAATATCTGAATATCGGCGGCCGTACCCCATAATAGTATCCCGTAAGACATTACACTGTGAAAGTAACTAAAGTAAACTAGGCTAGCAGTATCTACGTCTGTGAATTGGTGAACTTTCCTAACTGCAAATGCTGCAGAACTAAGTTTGACTGCCAGACAGGATATTTGGGCGCCGCACTGAAGCTTACAATCTAAAGTTAAACCTGAAAAATACAGTTGAATCAACTAGGCAAATTGTTTCGTTATTTAAAATTATATTAGTAAGAACATTTTTGACATTCGGCAAAGTGAATTTCACACATTTTGTTTTGCCAGAGTTGAGTAGCAAATTATTTGTCGTGAACCAATGTAGTATTTGCGCAAGAGAATTATTTACGCTGTCAATGTTACTTGTATTATTTTATTTTTTTATTTTATTTATTTAACTTTTTTGCACAACACAAACAATGTGGTACAATAGGTGGACTTAATGCCTTAGGCATTCTCTACCAGTCAACCTAGGGTGGTGCAGAGATAATTGTTGGTAGGTGCATGATGATTATTATATTTTAATTATTTACACAATAATTACTAATTATATTACATAATAACTACTTAAATTATAGATATATATTTAAATGTATACATATTATATGTATACATGTATAAAGTATATATAAGTACAAATACATATATTATATATGAATAACTACTTGCAATAATTATAAAATAAATATATACATAATAATATATAAGTCATCGATATATATGTACTAAAATGTCAATGATATAAGTTAATAATAAAGTAAATATGCATTTATTCTGCCATTTTGCTCAGTAAAAATTCTCGAGCCTTTTGTTTAAAAGTGTACCGATTGTTAGCCATCCTGATTTCAAGAGGGAGTGCGTTCCATAATAGGACAGATTGGACGAAGAAGGAAGAGTTAACAAGCCCAGAACTATGGGAAGGACATAAAAGGAGACGATTATTAGACGAACGTAAATGTTTGTCATGAATAGAGAATAAATATTGTAGATAAGGACTTAGGTAGAAAGGAACAGAGGGAGAGTTAAGAAAGGAGAAAAGAGTAGTAAGGGCACGCAAACTGCGGCGTTGGCGAATAGTTAGCCATTTGAGTTGGGAGCGGTATTCGAAGACATGGTCATATTTTCGAAGGTTGTAAACGAATCGAATGCAGTTATTAAGAAGCCGGTCTAATTTGTTGAGGAGGTCTGCATTCAGGTCGAAATAGCACACATCACCATAGTCGATAATAGGGAAGATTAACGTCTGCATGAGCATTACTTTAGTGCTCGAAGGGAGGAAGTTCTTTAAGCGGTACAACGAACGTAAGCATCCTGTCACTCTTTGACTAACAGAAGTAACTTGAGCCCGCCAGTTGATTACGATCAACTTTAAAAATAAGTGAAGTATCGTCAGCAAAAAGAACAATATCACATAGATTTCTAAAAAAGAATGGCAAGTCATTAATATATATTAAAAAAAAACGGACCAAGAATAGAGCCCTGTGGAACGCCCATTCCCACTGGCAAACCTTGAGACCTTTTTTTTTTTCTTTTTTTTTTTTTTGTTTTACGAGGTGGAAAATCCCTTCGGATCTCCGACTCTTGGGGGAAATAAGAGCCGGAGTATGTGGTGTTTCCACTAAAAACCACCTCGATTTCCGCCATGTACCCGTGTGTCGGAGGGTGGGGCATCACCAAAGCACTCGTCGCCACCCTCCGACGGGTATTGGCCCGCCAGATGGTCAGGCGGACCCCGATCAAAACCCCCTTGGCGACGGATTAAGGTGTTGGACTCCGTCGCCAAAACGCCCAGCGGCCGCAGAGAATAGGAAGGACGGCAACGCAACACCGCATCTCCTCTTCCTCTGCGGCCCCACCGCGACGCATCGAATGGTGCGCCCCCATTCGGTCGCGGGAGATAGGGCGCGCGGCAACGCAACACCGACACGCCTCTCCTCCCGCGACCGCACCCGACTGCGAGGGACAGACAGAACTGTCCCCCGCACCCGCACCGTTGGACGCATCCTGCGCAGGCCCCTCCAAGCCCACGCGGAGCGTCCCCTCCTGGATCCCTCTTAGCTTCACCGCGGGTGACCAATCCACGGTTACTGAGCCCCCCCACCACGACAAGGTGGAGATCCCACGGGGGGGAAACCTTGAGACCTACTTTCACTAACATCTTCATACTGAACTCTATCTCTAAGGTAACTGGCAACAAGATTGAGCGCGCTATCTCGAATACCATAATGGTTGAGTTTACGTAAAAGTGTATCATGTTCAACACAATCAAAAGCCTTTGACAAGTCGCAAAAAGCACCAATGGCATCCCTCGAATTTTCCCAAGCGTTAAAGATATGTTTTAATAGAGTTACACCGGCATCTATGGTGGAGCGACCCTTAGTGAAGCCATACTGCTCACTGTGCAATCAATTATTTGTGAGAAAGTGGCTCTCTAACTGATGCAAAATAACCTTTTTAAAAATTTTACTGATTGCAGGCAAGATAGAAATTGGCCGAAAGTTACTAGGGTCGCTTTTGGATCCTTTTTTGAAAAGGGGTATCACCTTGCTGTGTTTCATTAAATCAGGAAATACCCCTTTATCTACGCACCTATTAAATATTGCAGCTAAATATGGAGCTATGCTAAAAATTATTTGGTGAACAAAACTAACTGAAATACCCCATAAGTCAATAGATTTCTTAATATTGATGGTCTTGAATGTCTTGAGGATGTCATTGGTGTCAATGTGTTTAAAACTAGCTGGTACCCGCGGCTTCGCACGCGGTAAAAAGTTACTACGATTTACGATTTGAAAATGTTCTCTGCCAAATCTAATTTTTACACAGACGGCGATTTTCCCGATTTTATTATGACTGACTATTTGCTTTTTTATAACCGCTTGCCGGCGCTAGAACATCGGAATTCCCGAACGCCCGGCGGCTCACGCGATGACGTAACGCCACGCGCCAGATGGCCGCACTCAACAAAACATTTTTTGTTTACTCGTTGGCGACGGGCGTATTCTCAAGTTATCTTTTTTATAGAGCTTTTGAATGGCCTTTTCGGGTCGTGTTAAGTGTTTGTTGATATTTCGTCTCTGATTTATTATAATAAATGGTAAACATTGACTATGGTTGAAAATAAACATTATGTGAACTTTAAAAATTATTATTTCGAAAAGTAAATCGATACCATATATATTTTATGGCTTTTATTGGTGGTAGGGTTCTATTTTCATACGAAAAAAAATACAAACACACGTCATAGTAAGAAAATATTTATTTACAGGCATAAAACTGGCACAAAACATTTTGCCGACGGTGAAAATTTTTCAACAGAATTAAATAAATTATTACGACTATACAGTTTCACGAAACTTAAAAATATAGTTACTATCTAAAAGTTACATTCATAGAGGAACTTATGCGTAAATATTAAGTGCATAGGTCTATTAAATACAGAAATACATGGGATTGATTGAAGGAAAACAAAACTCCGTTGCGACTTACACAGCACCGAAAATCACACAGAAATTGAAATATACTTACCTCTGGGTAAAACCCCGTTGCACACACATTACCTATATTATAATTAACCAATAAATCAGTAATTTACTCAAAAATACTCACCCGTTAGCAAACATTTTTTTTTCTGTAACAGCAAAATGTGTGGCGTCGCGAATTCACTGAGACTGACTTTGAGAAATTATTTCTTAACCACAGACAAACTTTTGACGGCCAGTGTTGCAATTTTTTAAGGCAGATATTCTCGATAGTTTAAATAGAAAAGAGAAAACCGATTCAAAACACAGAGGATTATAGGGATTAAGCAATATTATGACGACCAGCACTATCACCCCATTTGGGGTGAAGAGCCGTCAACGGTCAAAAATGTCTTCCACCCATTTGGGGTGATTTACCGGCAAGCGGATAAAATTATACAAAAATTAGTGTCATGACAACAGCGCAATATAAATCGGGTCAAATTGTAGCTTATAATATATGTAGCGTGTAAAGGGTTGTTTTAGACTTAGAATCGTGTAACTAACTATGCACTTAGAATCGTGTAACTAACTATATGCACCTGAAAACACATAGTTATTTTGAAATCACAGACAGACACTTCAATTTTATTTATATGTATAGATGAGTAGAAAACGTAAAGAGTTGTTATCACGAACAGTCTCACGTAAAAAATAAGTGCGACGACTGGCTCGCTAGTAAGCCCTCCTCCTGTTGCAACTGTGTTCAGGCGAAATTTGACTGTACGGCACACAATGCCTTCAGCACGGAGTGCCCGGTGCGCAGGCGGTGGGATGGACTGGCTCGAGCCAGCGTGCAGTACTGCTAAAGTTGTCCCAGTGAGAATACAGCATACAATAGAACGCTCAGTCTCAATCATCCAGGCGAACCTCCAGAGGAGCAAACTGGCAACAGCGGAGCTAATTATAGAAGCCCAAAAACGAAAAACGGCTATTGCGCTCGTCCAAGAGCCCTACATCGGAAACAAAGGTGAGATGAAGAGCTATCCCGGGGTACGGATACTACAATGTGCGCGGAAAACCGAGAGGGTGAACAAGGCCGCCATTGCAGTGTTCGATGACACTATCAGGGTGACTCAGTGCCCGACTCTCACCACAGAGAACATGGCAGTCGCTGTGCTGGAAGCCGAGGGCTGGGGCATACTGGTGGTGTCCGTATACCTTGAGGGGCAGGCGGACATTGAGCCCGACCTCAACATGCTCAGTAGGGTTATGGAAGAAGCTGGCGCAAACGAAGCTTTAGTCGGAGGAGACGTGAACGCATGGAGCACGTTGTGGGGCTGCAGGTGCGAAAACGCCAGAGGCGAGAAGCTGGCCGGAGCGCTGGTGGAGATGGGCCTCCACGTATTAAACGAAGGTACAACACCTACCTTCGATACTTACAGGGGTGGTGTTCGCTACGCCAGTTGCGTGGATGTTACGTTGTGCTCGGAGAATCTGCTTGGGCGAGTCGCTAACTGGCGACTCGATGGGGACGTCACCACGTCGGACCACCGCGCAATCCTGTTTGAAATCAAATGCCATATCATAGACAACAGAGTTAAAAGTTCAACCAGAAAATTTAACACGAAAAAGGCAAATTGGACAGAGTTTCATTCGAAACTCTCCAAATTGCAAATAGAAAATAACTTAAACATAACCGAAAAAGATAAGATAAATAACTCCACAGAACTAGAAACAGCAATAGAAAAGTACACACAAACAATAATAGAGAGTAGTGAAATCAACATACCCAAATTAAAAAACAGAAAACAAACAGGGTTGCCGTGGTGGACTGCCGAGCTGGTGGCACTCAAGAGTGCGCTTAAGACGAAGCGCAGGAGAATAGCGAACGCGTCGCAGATTCGAAGGGCACACGTGGTAGAGCAATATCTGGAGGCGAAGGAGCACTACCAACGTGAGGTCAAGAACGCTCAGACCACCAGCTGGAAAAGCTTCTGTGGCAAGCAGGAGCGGGAAACTATGTGGGACGGCATTTATAGGATAATCGGCCGCACTGCCACAAAGAAGGACGACGTACCATTGGTACAGGATGGCAGAGCCTTAACCAACGCCGAATCGGCACGACTACTGGCGGCAAAATTTTTTCCGCCTGACAACGAGGCTGAAGACAACGCAGATCAGAGAGCTACGAGGGAGGCCGCTAGGAAGATTAACGATAGGGTACTGGATGAACCTAGCGATCCTCCCTTCACGGAGCAAGAGATGCTGAGTGCCGTGAGTAGCTTCAACTCCAAGAAAGTTCCAGGTGGAGACGGACTTACGGCTGATATTTGCGGAGCAGCCGTCAATGCCGAGCCCGCGGTTTTCCTTGCACTGCTCAACAAATGCTTGAGCCTAGCCTGCTTCCCAAAAAAATGGAAAGAAGCCGTTGTAGTGATCCTCCGGAAAGCTGGCAAAGACGACTACACCCAACCTAAAGCATACAGACCTATAGGTCTTTTACCAGTGCTGGGGAAGGTGTTGGAGAAAATGACAATGAACCGAATAAGATGGCACATCAGAACACATATGAGCGATAGACAGTACGGCTTTATGCCCCAACGGAGCACCGAGGACTCCCTATATGTCATGATGAGACACATGAAAGGCAGACTGGCGGAAAAGAAAATCGTCGTGGTTGTCTCACTCGACATAGAGGGAGCCTTCGACAGTGCATGGTGGCCGGCTATAAAGACAAGATTAGCCGAAACTGGCTGCCCACCAAACGTAAGAAGGCTAATACATAGTTACCTGATGGACAGAAGGGTTCTTGTGCGATATGCCGGCGAAGAGGTTGCAGCGGAAACCACGAAGGGTTGCGTCCAGGGCTCCATTGGGGGCCCAACATTCTGGAACCTTCTTCTGGATCCGCTGCTCAAGGACCTGGAAAATAGAGGGGACTACGGGCAAGCTTTCGCGGACGACATCGTCCTGATCTTCTCGGGACACGAGGCCGTGGGGATTCAGAGCCAGGCAAATCGTGCGCTCGCGCATGTGCAGGAGTGGGGAGTGCGTAACAAATTAAAATTTGCGCCTAGTAAGACCAAGGCCATGCTTATAACCAACAAGCTCAAGCATGACTCTCCACATCTGCGCATGGGCGACCAGCCGATTGGTTACTCGCGTGAGATTAAAATCTTGGGTCTTACCATAGATGATAAGCTCACTTTTAACTCTCACGTGAGTAATATCTGCCAGAAGGCGATGGGTCTCTACAAGCAATTAACACGAGCAGCCAAAGTCAGCTGGGGACTGCAGCCCGAGATCATCAGGACGATGTACGTCGCAGTGATAGAGCCCATCATGCTCTATGCAGCGAGCGCGTGGGCTTCAGCGTCCAATAAATCGGGGACTCAGAAGCAGCTTAACGCGGTGCAACGTGTGTTCGCACAAAAAATGCTGAAGGCCTACAGGACGGTGTCATTGAACTCGGCGCTGTTACTCTCCGGGCTGCTTCCTTTGGATATTAGAATCCGGGAAGCAGCCTCCCTTTATGAGATAAGGAAAGGCTACTCCCGGAGAGTGATATTGGACCGGGAGGTGGAGCGTCCTGTGGCTCATATAGATAACCCACACCCTGCAGAAGTGGAGCAGCTAACCTTTGACTGCGTGGTTGACGGAGCACAGCTCCTCCAGCACGAGCCAAGTAACCTGAAGGTCTATACAGACGGGAGTAAGATTCAGGGAAAGGTGGGGGCCGCGGTATCCCTGTGGGATAACGGGGCAGAGACCGGGAAGAAAAAGCTCGTGCTGGAGCGGTTTTGCACCGTCTATCAGGCAGAGCTCCTCGCGCTGAGTAAGGCGACTGAAATAGTACTTTCGAAAGGGATCGCGGCGGTCGACATATACTCGGACTCGCGTTCGGCTCTGGAGGCGGTCACAAGCGGCTGGTGTTCTCATCCCCTTGCGGTGCAAGTGCGCACTAATGTGGCGCGAGTCGCCCAAAATGGAGGGCGACTGGCGCTACATTGGATAAAAGCGCATGCTGGGCTGCAGGGGAATGAGAGAGCCGACGAACTGGCCAAAGAGGCTGCCCTCAGGAGCAAGAGCCGCCCTGATTACGACAAGTGTCCGGTTTCATTCGTGAAGCGACATATCCGACAGGAGTCGCTTCACGAATGGAACCGTCGATACAGGGAGGGTGAGACCGCCGCGGTCACCAAACTATTTTACCCCGACGCCATCGATGCGTACAGGCTGGTCCGCAAGACTAGCCTGTCCGCATTAATGGTACAAGTGTTAACGGGGCACGGCGGGTTCTCCGAATACTTACACCGGTTTAAGTGTAAGGACAACCCGTCGTGCCTTTGCGACCCTGGAACGCGGGAGACCGTGCTCCATATTTTATGTGATTGTCCGATTTGTGTGATGTCCAGATACAATGCCGAACAAGATATGGGAGCAGCCATAACTGCCGATAATCTGCCCGCACTTATGGCTGATCCCATAACAAGAAAGTTATTTATTAAGTATTGCACGGAAGTCGCGGGGCGAGTCGTGCACAGAAATAGGTAAAGTGGGGCGTAAGCTCCTATTTGTTAAATATGACGACTGGACGCCCTAATAAACCTGTCTGTGCACGGCCTGCGCCGCGGCCCTCGTGCAGACCCGAATGATACAGTTACCATGCTAGATATAAGAATTAGGATAAGAAAATATGTAAACTAAGATTTTTTGTATAATAATGTATCATGAACTTCATGTAAATATGGATACACTAATAAAGGATTCCCCAGGCGATGAACGAATGAGAATAGAGACGAACGAATGTTGTAAAAAAAGGTCTTCGACATAAATCGAAGGAACTGGGCTCAACACCCTGTGATGACGGGTGCCATTAAAAAAAAAAAAAAATATCTCTGCTTTGCTTGGGCATGAGTCTAAACACTTGGTTGTTTTCACTGTTATGTTTATGAAGAAGTTGTTAAAAGTCTGAGCAACATCAATTTTCTTTGTAACTATTTCTCCATTACATTTTAATTCATAGCTATTATCTACTAACTTAGCTCGACCAGTCTCACTGTTAATAATGTTCCAAGTTGTTTTTATTTTGTTCTTGGTTTCTTTAATTTTATTACTTATAAATATAGACTCAGCTAAAGCACATGCTCTTTTAAAAACTTTTGAGTAATTTCTTACATAATCAATAAAAGAAGGATTAAAATTGTATTGCTTCATATCATACAGATCATACAACCTAGATCTACTTTTGTATATTCCTACTGTTGCCCAATCACAAAATTTAACTTTAGAGCTCTTGGCAAATGTCTTCTGCTTAAAAATTTTATTGTACTCATTTTTAATAACATCAAATAACCACTTATATAATTCATCTTGATCATCGTGAGTTAAGTCAATGCTGGCGGTTTTAGCAGCAACATCATCACTAAAGCGATTAAGGCGAGCAGAGGTCATAGGCCTACATGTGATTTTTTGTACTGTAGGGGTTGTATTAATTGGAATTACAACCTTTTGTCCATAGTGATCCGATGTCAAGTCACTCAAAACAGCTTTACTTAAGTACAAACAATTGCAAAAAATATTATCTAAGCATGTAGAAAAATGTGAGGTAGTTCTGGTTGGTTCAGAAAATAAAACATTCAAATTAAATGACATAAATAAACTAACTAACCTAGTACAAGTTGGTGATTGTTCTAACAAGTTAACATTAAAATCACCACATACGATTTTTGACTTCCCGCTGGAACTTAAGTGTTTTAAGACGTCTTCCATGATGCTTTCAAATTGGCTAAAGTCACTTTGCGGTGGTCGGTATACACAGACTATGACGTGTTGCTCAAGTTCAACACAAGATATCTCAGCGGTGCGCTCGATAGAAAGTTCGGCTATGTCCTTTCGTTCTTTACATACATACATACATGGACTCACGCCTGTTTCCCCGAAGGGGTAGGCAGAGGCATATTAAACGCCCACTTTTCGCCAGTGTTTTGATCCCACGTAATAGGTGGCGAGCCTATTGCCGCTTATCGGGATATTTTGTTTGCCAGAGCTTTCGTTCTTTACATTTAATACTATTACAAACATATACGAGAGAGCCACCACGAATAGCGTTCTTTCTTACGAATGCACTAATCACTGTATAAAATTCATTATTAAATATTAATTGGTCACCTCTTAACCAATGTTCCGTAATGCATAATACATGCAACTTATGTTTCTTTAAAAATAAATCTATCTCTAATTCTTTGCCAGATAGGCCTTGTATGCTTTGATGAGCTAAGTTTAAAACACATGAATGCCTATCTGTTGTCTCATCTAGTAGTTTAGAGTAATAGATTTGTCAATACTACTATTGGTATAACTATTATCTACCAAATTCCTAAGTACTCTAGTAGTAGTGCATTCACTATGTAAATTAAATGGTTATAATTTAGCAAGTTGGCGCCTATATATAAAAGAGAGATACATTGTATCTTTTGTTAAAAAGAAATTACTAATAAAAATATTAGAGTCGAAAAATCAAATATGGTCACTATGACTACAAGTGCCATTATATAGTAATAGATTAAATTTACCTATCTGGTTATTTTCTTTATAAGTTAAGTTATTGGAATATGGTGATGCACAGACAATAAAATTGCACCCCACTTTAGAACTTTGTTCTATCATAATATCTGATAAAGCTAATATTTCTTTCTTGGTAACTAGTAGGCTATATATAATTTTAAAACATGTGTATATCTTATTTCTCTTTCTTGAAGGATAACCTCGACGGTACCACGTTTACAGTTGATATTTATCCGTAGATCCCTAGAATAGGCTCTTATGAAGACCTCCTTACTATGACTTTTCAATACAATAATGCTCTGTGAACCGCAGTTAAACGAAAAATCTTAACACTTCAATTTAGAAAATCATGACTGTCATAAAAATGTTAGAATTTCATCAATCAAATTAACAAAGTTTATAGATTCAATTACGTAATTTCATAGCACTATTTTGCACTGTTCACACCTGTTTTGCTACATATAACGGGAACAAAAAGAGCTTTATGAATATAATAGCTCATATAAATTTCAAGCAAAATTAATTTAAAGTGCAATGTTTAATAATTAATGAAAACAGAAAATTGAGATGAGAGCCATTAAAATTGCTGAACTATAGTTAAATGAATGATTCCACGAATAGTTGTGCTATAAAGTTGAATATTTCATATCTGGAATAGAAAAGATCAAATCATTATTCACTTATTATTAAGTTTATCCATTGTCTAGTACGGATAATACCAACTCTGCTTAGTTTGGGACTAGAACAAAACCGAGAAATATAATTATAACATTATATCAAACGTAGGAAATAGAAATATAAGATAATCAATGTGACAAATACGAAGGACTATTCCCTGGGATCATGAGATATTGATATCATTAATTTAAAACAAAGTATGGGTCTCTGAATGGATCAGGGAGCTTTGACGAACGTTTTTTTCATAGATATCCCGCTGGTAATAATATTTTGAAATGTTCAAGGATTTTAACCGGTTTCACTGGGGTAGTTTATAACATCTATTAGTTTCTAATAGTTTTAAACTGTTATAAAGCTTGAGCTTTCAATTTAACATTAAAGAGCTGTTATTTATGTGATTAATTATTATCAGTAAGATACTGTTCAAGTCCTTTTTAATGCCTTGACACATCTGACACGCTCATCTGATCCGAAACTAGGCAAAGTCTGTATTATGGAATATTCTTAAATACATTATTATATAGAATGTATTGATAATTTCCATCTAGACCAAACGATAAATTGTTTAAAAAGTTGAATAAAAAGCAAAGCCTAAAAAATCTGAGAGCAGTTTGCGGTAATGAGAGACATTTATGGCAATGAATACATACGCTGGAAATACACGTTATATACGAAGTCAGTAGGTCCCTGCTACCCTGCCTTCGCACGAGGCTAGAGTAAGACGTCTAATTTTAATTTAGCGGTATTGTAATGGAGGCCACCATGTGTGTGCGATGGATAATTCCCTGCTCATAACGAGTTGGCCGAAGTCCAGATACTCACTGGATACGGTTATGTTAAGCTACACGCAAATTATTAATTTTGGCCGAGTTTTTATCGCTTCTCGAATTATTTTCTGCTGCTGCTCTGCATGCTCCCCGAAACATTTTCTGCACAGATTTTCGAATGGAGAAAATAAAAAAAATACAGGATATGTTGGATATTTTTTACTTTCATTTAGTCAGTTTGAAGGCTTTTGAGTTTAGAATTTGAGTTACGTTTCTGAAAAGGCTAAACGAAACTCTAATAGTACCTATTAGTTTATTGTCCATCGCTTTTTTTAGGAGCGCGTAAGTTAGCAAATTCATATTCAAACACAAAAAATGATTAAAACACGAACGCATCAATGTGACATATACTTTTCTCAGATTTGCCTGTGTCAGAGTGATACCTTTAGTGACCATGAACATTAGCCGTGTTCAAAATATGTCGTTTTAACTAAGGAGCCGTTCACTAAAAGGTTTAGGAACACGTATTTTGTAATCTCTACCGGTCGCTAAATAGGTATTATTCCTATAGAAATACACTAACGTATTAAATAACTATCATTTGTAACATTGAAACATAAGTACACTGGATGTTCGCTAGATTATCTAGCGAACATCCGAAAGCAATAATTGAGTGAAATTGCAGCAAAATTAACACTGCGTGATGATGACTAAGATTGGGAATCTCATAAAATATTCAGCGTTGTGCTAAAATCGTTTCCAGACCCAATTCAGTATTAATGTAAAGAAAATATTGAGTTTTAATATTTATTATAACTATGGACTCTTACCTAGTGTTCTACGTTTTGGTTGGTGAAGAACAAACAAGGCAACTGCTGCGTTCTTGCTCACTTAGAACATTAAGTGACACTTTGTTTGCCCTCGGCATTAGTTATAAATAATTGTTACTGGATTTTCACTGAAGTATTTATCACTTTTATGGCTCTAAAATCTACGCCGATTATTGTGTTGTTTATATATTCTCAAGCTAGTATTATCCTTTAAGAGGGAGATATACTCAAAAAAATAAGGGGCATTTTGTGTTGTTTTTTTATTGTGTATGACATAAATGCTTTAGGATATATTTATTAAATAAATTAAGAATACTAGTTTTTATTTAAAAGATAGGCACAATAGACTACGTTCAAAGTTATTTAACTTTGTGTTTAACAATTGTGGACTTATTTTGAAGACATTAATCCTATTATACCTTTGAACTATTTCCTTCTGATCTATTTTATAATAGCTTTTTATCTCTATCATCAGCTCATCAGCCTATTTATTATCAAATTATTCATAAAATAAATACTTAAAATTTGGTTTTGAAGTTTCAAATGGATTAAGCCATTAAACACGAAAACTAGATAAAGTTAATTATAATTTGAGTTTTCTCAAAGCGGTCAGATTTTCGTTTATAATAACTTAATTTTAGTGATCTAGAAAGGGCTACAAATTTACTTTCTTAAAGCGTGGTTCAAACTTGTACTATTTTGTTTCCGAATGCATTTTCAACTTTTTCGCCCTATAGCTTAGCATATTTGCCTTTGAATACGAAATGTGATTAAGGTTTCAATCACTATTATGACTTCACCTTATTTCTAGTAAAAGCCCTTCGTCGATATGAATACGTGCTTATACTCCAACGAGCTATTCTACAAAATAAAAAGCAATAATTGCTGCTGTAGCTCATAAATGGTTTTTGTTACATAGGTGATAAAATTTATATGTAAATCAGTACGGATATCACTACCTAAGAAATCCCCCAATTAGCAACTGACAATAGTTATTGTAAAATAAATTTATTTCAGACGTGTGCGCCACGAGTACTCAGTTGGCAAGTTCACGTTAGGCAGTTTCATTTTCGGTGATGCAGTGACCGTTTGGTTTTCAAAACAAAGTTTTGTAGCACTAGATTAAGTGGTCCATTTGACCGTGTCCCAGTAAATTGGGCATGTCTAAATTCATACAGTAGGAAAGTGGAAAAGTACAGTCGTTTATTGGCCTCGCTAGGCTGGTTGCGGACTGTCTATCTAGACATATGCGTATGTATATGTACGTGGTCCGCGTATATATTTAGCTTGCAGCAGCTAAGGACGATTGGTTTGGCACACAACTTATCTATCGTTTTGTTCTTGTTTTGCTTGTATTCCTGTATTTTTATTTCGATCAAATTAAAACTTTATTTGGCTACCTCAGAAGTTCTGCTCTGAACTGGTTTTTTCACCTTGGTGTAATGCCACTACAATGAATGTCTGTTTAAATTGTCGAAGATATTTAAGTTGTGAATCTACCTTCGAATAGAATAAAAATTCTCGAAAAACTAATCAGAGACAATTTTTCAAGTTGTTTCTTATTTATTGTTATTAAACCCTGTATAACTTGCGTCAATCTTTTGATTCTATAGTGTGGCCATTAGTGCTGTGCACTCCCTGAGGTATGCGCGGCGAGGTGGGAGGCGAAGAAAAAAGTGCATGAGTTCACATGAGATCGATACATGTCGGACAGATCGTACGATATCAGTTTGCATTTCTAAGGCAAGACTTGTGGCGGGACGATGGTCGGAGGCTATCTATCTGTAATATATTATACTTACTTAGTTGATTAAAATGTATCCCAAATATACTCCTATTTTATAAAAAATATGCAGGTAATAAATAAGAACTAAACTTATAATTCAAAGCAGGACTTGTTTTATTGAACATTTTTTATATTTAAAAACAATTATATATTCTAACGAAAGTTATTCTGACATCGATTCTGTTTCAACTTCCTCTTCCATTTCGTCATCATCTTCATCTTCCACTTCGCCACCGGAACTTGAATCAGAGTCTTGCAAATTTATTATGAATGAATCGATAACATTATCGAACCTACTATCGCGACTCCAGTAATCATTTTCATTTTTCTGGACGTGATCGTCGCATCTCTGCCATTTTTCCGCGGTGAATTCCGAAAACAATTTATCCAATAAGATAATCTTTTCGTCTAGAGACGACTTAATGTAGTTTTGGGCTATGTTGTTTTTAATATCAGCCCAGACCAACTCAATTGGATTTAAATCTGGATGGTACGGAGGTAAACGCAAAACAGTGTGTCCACTGGCTTTCAGGAGTTCGTCAATTCTATACGGGTTCTTTTTGTGTATTTTTGATAAGAAGTAGCAGTTGAGCCTTTGACATGGTTCCTGAAAATTCTACATTATGGCGTAGCAACCAGTTCTGCATTTCACTTTTGAGGCTTGATATAGTTGGTTTCTTCTCAATCTGAACGCTGTGGTAAGACGCGTTGTCCATTACAACCACAAAATTCGGCAGCAACTGATGTTTTAACTTTTCATCTACCCACTTATAAAAAGTAGGTCCGCTCATATCTCCATGATAGTCACCGGTTCTAGCATCTGATTTGAATATAGTCAATGCATCATCCACTAAGCCATTTCGACACCCAGCGTGGAGAATTACCAATCGCCGTCCTTTCCCAATATCAGCATGAATTCCGGGTTCTGTCGATGATTGCCAACATTTGCTGGCATGGTGACTGGCGTTGATGTATGTTTCATCAAGAAAATATATGTTGCGGTTTTGCGTTCTGTAATTTCTGATTTGTGTAAGATATTTTTTCCGCCACACTGTAATATTAGGCTGCTCTATAA
This sequence comes from Euclidia mi, assembly GCA_944739405.2. Lineage (NCBI taxonomy): Eukaryota > Metazoa > Arthropoda > Insecta > Lepidoptera > Erebidae > Euclidia > Euclidia mi. The sequence goes on from OX123181.2 coordinate 82,563,918, forward strand.
GGAGATGTCTCTTTGATTTGCATTTTTTGAAACGGTAGCCCATTTTGTGTAAAAGCTGTCTTAAATATTCCCGTCCACAAGTCAAAATGCCATCCTGTCTCAAACTTGATAATAACTTACGGACACTTGGTATTTTTCTTTCAACTTCGTAAAACTGATGAATTTTTCTTCTGATAACTCCAAGGTCAAAATCATCCACAACGTGTTTTTTCTTTAGAACTTTTGTTTTTTTTTGGCGATTGAAATTTTAATTGGCTTGAATTTTCAATTGATAAATAACCCAAGAAATCACATTATGCACGGTTCTTTTGCTGTACCCCGTAGCCTCCGCAACGATTTTGGCAATATTCACGTCATTTTAAAATTCAAAGCTTTCTTTGTCTGCTTTTCTTTTCTTAAAATATTCTGCCACCTTAAAAATTACAGTCTTCATATCACGAGATAACGCACGACCCATCTTTGAATATTTATCTCATGTGCGTCTGACATTGACAGTCCGATACATGCGTCGGAATCTTGCCTTCATTCATGTAAAATCATTGAAACTAGCTCCCTCTTTATTCTTCGCACGTAACTAAATTCGTTCGTGAATGTTCATGAGTACATGGATTTCGATACATTATTGATGAAAAATAAATATAGCAATAGTCTTGCACCTGCTGCGGCTAATCCGTGACTGCACTTAATAGTGCAGTTATAGAGGCTCCTCAGTGTAGTGTGTGTAGGTGTCCCATCACATTCTAGATTTATGCAGCGAGCGCGTGGGCTTCAGCGTCCAATAAATCGGGGACTCAGAAGCAGCTCAACGCGGTGCAACGTGGGTTCGCACAAAAAATGCTGAAGGCCTACAGGACGGTGTCATTGAACTCGGCGCTGTTACTCTCCGGGCTGCTTCCTTTGGATATTAGAATCCGGGAAGCAGCCTCCCTTTATGAGATAAGGAAAGGCTACTCCCGGAGAGTGATATTGGACCGGGAGATGGAGCGTCCTGTGGCTCATATAGATAACCCACACCCTGCAGAAGTGGAGCAGCTAACGTTTGACTGCGTGGTTGACGGAGCACGGCTCCTCCAGCACGAGCCAAGTAACCTGAAGGTCTATACAGACGGGAGTAAGATTCAGCGAAAGGTGGGGGCCGCGGTATCCCTGTGGGATAACGGGGCAGAGACCGGGAAGAAAAAGCTCGTGCTGGAGCGGTTTTGCACCGTCTATCAGGCAGAGCTCCTCGCGCTGAGTAAGGCGACTGAAATAGTACTTTCGAAAGGGATCGCGGCGGTCGACATATACTCGGACTCGCGTTCGGCTCTGGAGGCGGTCACAAGCGGCTGGTGTTCTCATCCCCTTGCGGTGCAAGTGCGCACTAATGTGGCGCGAGTCGCCCAAAATGGAGGGCGACTGGCGCTACATTGGATAAAAGCGCATGCTGGGCTGCAGGGGAATGAGAGAGCCGACGAACTGGCCAAAGAGGCTGCCCTCAGGAGCAAGAGCCGCCCTGATTACGACAAGTGTCCGGTTTCATTCGTGAAGCGACATATCCGACAGGAGTCGCTTCACGAATGGAACCGTCGATACAGGGAGGGTGAGACCGCCGCGGTCACCAAACTATTTTACCCCGACGCCATCGATGCGTACAGGCTGGTCCGCAAGACTAGCCTGTCCGCATTAATGGTACAAGTGTTAACGGGGCACGGCGGGTTCTCCGAATACTTACACCGGTTTAAGTGTAAGGACAACCCGTCGTGCCTTTGCGACCCTGGAACGCGGGAGACCGTGCTCCATATTTTATGTGATTGTCCGATTTATGTGATGTCCAGATACAATGCCGAACAAGATATGGGAGCAGCCATAACTGCCGATAATCTGCCCGCACTTATGGCTGATCCCATAACAAGAAAGTTATTTATTAAGTATTGCACGGAAGTCGCGGGGCGAGTCGTGCACAGAAATAGATAAAGTGGGGCGTAAGCTCCTATTTGTTAAATATGACGACTGGACGCCCTAATAAACCTGTCTGTGCACGGCCTGCGCCGCGGCCCTCGTGCAGACCCGAATGATACAGTTACCATGCTAGATATAAGAATTAGGATAAGAAAATATTATGTAAACTAAGATTTTTTGTATAATAATGTATCATGAACTTCATGTAAATATGGATACACTAATAAGGATTCCCCAGGCGATGAACGAATGAGAATAGAGACGGACGAATGTTGTAAAAAAAGGTCTTCGACATAAATCGAAGGAACTGGGCTCAACACCCTGTGATGACGGGTGCCATTAAAAAAAAAAAAAAATTATCTCTGCTTTGCTTGGGCATGAGTCTAAACACTTGGTTGTTTTCACTGTTATGTTTATGAAGAAGTTGTTAAAAGTCTGAGCAACATCAATTTTCTTTGTAACTATTTCTCCATTACATTTTAATTCATAGCTATTATCTACTAACTTAGCTCGACCAGTCTCACTGTTAATAATGTTCCAAGTTGTTTTTATTTTGTTCTTGGTTTCTTTAATTTTATTACTTATAAATATAGACTCAGCTAAAGCACATGCTCTTTTAAAAACTTTTGAGTAATTTCTTACATAATCAATAAAAGAAGGATTAAAATTGTATTGCTTCATATCATACAGATCATACAACCTAGATCTACTTTTGTATATTCCTACTGTTGCCCAATCACAAAATTTAACTTTAGAGCTCTTGGCAAATGTCTTCTGCTTAAAAATTTTATTGTACTCATTTTTAATAACATCAAATAACCACTTATATAATTCATCTTGATCATCGTGAGTTAAGTCAATGCTGGCGGTTTTAGCAGCAACATCATCACTAAAGCGATTAAGGCGAGCAGAGGTCATAGGCCTACATGTGATTTTTTGTACTGTAGGGGTTGTATTAATTGGAATTACAACCTTTTGTCCATAGTGATCCGATGTCAAGTCACTCAAAACAGCTTTACTTAAGTACAAACAATTGCAAAAAATATTATCTAAGCATGTAGAAAAATGTGAGGTAGTTCTGGTTGGTTCAGAAAATAAAACATTCAAATTAAATGACATAAATAAACTAACTAACCTAGTACAAGTTGGTGATTGTTCTAACAAGTTAACATTAAAATCACCACATACGATTTTTGACTTCCCGCTGGAACTTAAGTGTTTTAAGACGTCTTCCATGATGCTTTCAAATTGGCTAAAGTCACTTTGCGGTGGTCGGTATACACAGACTATGACGTGTTGCTCAAGTTCAACACAAGATATCTCAGCGGTGCGCTCGATAGAAAGTTCGGCTATGTCCTTTCGTTCTTTACATACATACATACATGGACTCACGCCTGTTTCCCCGAAGGGGTAGGCAGAGGCATATTAAACGCCCACTTTTCGCCAGTGTTTTGATCCCACGTAATAGGTGGCGAGCCTATTGCCGCTTATCGGGATATTTTGTTTGCCAGAGCTTTCGTTCTTTACATTTAATACTATTACAAACATATACGAGAGAGCCACCACGAATAGCGTTCTTTCTTACGAATGCACTAATCACTGTATAAAATTCATTATTAAATATTAATTGGTCACCTCTTAACCAATGTTCCGTAATGCATAATACATGCAACTTATGTTTCTTTAAAAATAAATCTATCTCTAATTCTTTGCCAGATAGGCCTTGTATGCTTTGATGAGCTAAGTTTAAAACACATGAATGCCTATCTGTTGTCTCATCTAGTAGTTTAGAGTAATAGATTTGTCAATACTACTATTGGTATAACTATTATCTACCAAATTCCTAAGTACTCTAGTAGTAGTGCATTCACTATGTAAATTAAATGGTTATAATTTAGCAAGTTGGCGCCTATATATAAAAGAGAGATACATTGTATCTTTTGTTAAAAAGAAATTACTAATAAAAATATTAGAGTCGAAAAATCAAATATGGTCACTATGACTACAAGTGCCATTATATAGTAATAGATTAAATTTACCTATCTGGTTATTTTCTTTATAAGTTAAGTTATTGGAATATGGTGATGCACAGACAATAAAATTGCACCCCACTTTAGAACTTTGTTCTATCATAATATCTGATAAAGCTAATATTTCTTTCTTGGTAACTAGTAGGCTATATATAATTTTAAAACATGTGTATATCTTATTTCTCTTTCTTGAAGGATAACCTCGACGGTACCACGTTTACAGTTGATATTTATCCGTAGATCCCTAGAATAGGCTCTTATGAAGACCTCCTTACTATGACTTTTCAATACAATAATGCTCTGTGAACCGCAGTTAAACGAAAAATCTTAACACTTCAATTTAGAAAATCATGACTGTCATAAAAATGTTAGAATTTCATCAATCAAATTAACAAAGTTTATAGATTCAATTACGTAATTTCATAGCACTATTTTGCACTGTTCACACCTGTTTTGCTACATATAACGGGAACAAAAAGAGCTTTATGAATATAATAGCTCATATAAATTTCAAGCAAAATTAATTTAAAGTGCAATGTTTAATAATTAATGAAAACAGAAAATTGAGATGAGAGCCATTAAAATTGCTGAACTATAGTTAAATGAATGATTCCACGAATAGTTGTGCTATAAAGTTGAATATTTCATATCTGGAATAGAAAAGATCAAATCATTATTCACTTATTATTAAGTTTATCCATTGTCTAGTACGGATAATACCAACTCTGCTTAGTTTGGGACTAGAACAAAACCGAGAAATATAATTATAACATTATATCAAACGTAGGAAATAGAAATATAAGATAATCAATGTGACAAATACGAAGGACTATTCCCTGGGATCATGAGATATTGATATCATTAATTTAAAACAAAGTATGGGTCTCTGAATGGATCAGGGAGCTTTGACGAACGTTTTTTTCATAGATATCCCGCTGGTAATAATATTTTGAAATGTTCAAGGATTTTAACCGGTTTCACTGGGGTAGTTTATAACATCTATTAGTTTCTAATAGTTTTAAACTGTTATAAAGCTTGAGCTTTCAATTTAACATTAAAGAGCTGTTATTTATGTGATTAATTATTATCAGTAAGATACTGTTCAAGTCCTTTTTAATGCCTTGACACATCTGACACGCTCATCTGATCCGAAACTAGGCAAAGTCTGTATTATGGAATATTCTTAAATACATTATTATATAGAATGTATTGATAATTTCCATCTAGACCAAACGATAAATTGTTTAAAAAGTTGAATAAAAAGCAAAGCCTAAAAAATCTGAGAGCAGTTTGCGGTAATGAGAGACATTTATGGCAATGAATACATACGCTGGAAATACACGTTATATACGAAGTCAGTAGGTCCCTGCTACCCTGCCTTCGCACGAGGCTAGAGTAAGACGTCTAATTTTAATTTAGCGGTATTGTAATGGAGGCCACCATGTGTGTGCGATGGATAATTCCCTGCTCATAACGAGTTGGCCGAAGTCCAGATACTCACTGGATACGGTTATGTTAAGCTACACGCAAATTATTAATTTTGGCCGAGTTTTTATCGCTTCTCGAATTATTTTCTGCTGCTGCTCTGCATGCTCCCCGAAACATTTTCTGCACAGATTTTCGAATGGAGAAAATAAAAAAAATACAGGATATGTTGGATATTTTTTACTTTCATTTAGTCAGTTTGAAGGCTTTTGAGTTTAGAATTTGAGTTACGTTTCTGAAAAGGCTAAACGAAACTCTAATAGTACCTATTAGTTTATTGTCCATCGCTTTTTTTAGGAGCGCGTAAGTTAGCAAATTCATATTCAAACACAAAAAATGATTAAAACACGAACGCATCAATGTGACATATACTTTTCTCAGATTTGCCTGTGTCAGAGTGATACCTTTAGTGACCATGAACATTAGCCGTGTTCAAAATATGTCGTTTTAACTAAGGAGCCGTTCACTAAAAGGTTTAGGAACACGTATTTTGTAATCTCTACCGGTCGCTAAATAGGTATTATTCCTATAGAAATACACTAACGTATTAAATAACTATCATTTGTAACATTGAAACATAAGTACACTGGATGTTCGCTAGATTATCTAGCGAACATCCGAAAGCAATAATTGAGTGAAATTGCAGCAAAATTAACACTGCGTGATGATGACTAAGATTGGGAATCTCATAAAATATTCAGCGTTGTGCTAAAATCGTTTCCAGACCCAATTCAGTATTAATGTAAAGAAAATATTGAGTTTTAATATTTATTATAACTATGGACTCTTACCTAGTGTTCTACGTTTTGGTTGGTGAAGAACAAACAAGGCAACTGCTGCGTTCTTGCTCACTTAGAACATTAAGTGACACTTTGTTTGCCCTCGGCATTAGTTATAAATAATTGTTACTGGATTTTCACTGAAGTATTTATCACTTTTATGGCTCTAAAATCTACGCCGATTATTGTGTTGTTTATATATTCTCAAGCTAGTATTATCCTTTAAGAGGGAGATATACTCAAAAAAATAAGGGGCATTTTGTGTTGTTTTTTTATTGTGTATGACATAAATGCTTTAGGATATATTTATTAAATAAATTAAGAATACTAGTTTTTATTTAAAAGATAGGCACAATAGACTACGTTCAAAGTTATTTAACTTTGTGTTTAACAATTGTGGACTTATTTTGAAGACATTAATCCTATTATACCTTTGAACTATTTCCTTCTGATCTATTTTATAATAGCTTTTTATCTCTATCATCAGCTCATCAGCCTATTTATTATCAAATTATTCATAAAATAAATACTTAAAATTTGGTTTTGAAGTTTCAAATGGATTAAGCCATTAAACACGAAAACTAGATAAAGTTAATTATAATTTGAGTTTTCTCAAAGCGGTCAGATTTTCGTTTATAATAACTTAATTTTAGTGATCTAGAAAGGGCTACAAATTTACTTTCTTAAAGCGTGGTTCAAACTTGTACTATTTTGTTTCCGAATGCATTTTCAACTTTTTCGCCCTATAGCTTAGCATATTTGCCTTTGAATACGAAATGTGATTAAGGTTTCAATCACTATTATGACTTCACCTTATTTCTAGTAAAAGCCCTTCGTCGATATGAATACGTGCTTATACTCCAACGAGCTATTCTACAAAATAAAAAGCAATAATTGCTGCTGTAGCTCATAAATGGTTTTTGTTACATAGGTGATAAAATTTATATGTAAATCAGTACGGATATCACTACCTAAGAAATCCCCCAATTAGCAACTGACAATAGTTATTGTAAAATAAATTTATTTCAGACGTGTGCGCCACGAGTACTCAGTTGGCAAGTTCACGTTAGGCAGTTTCATTTTCGGTGATGCAGTGACCGTTTGGTTTTCAAAACAAAGTTTTGTAGCACTAGATTAAGTGGTCCATTTGACCGTGTCCCAGTAAATTGGGCATGTCTAAATTCATACAGTAGGAAAGTGGAAAAGTACAGTCGTTTATTGGCCTCGCTAGGCTGGTTGCGGACTGTCTATCTAGACATATGCGTATGTATATGTACGTGGTCCGCGTATATATTTAGCTTGCAGCAGCTAAGGACGATTGGTTTGGCACACAACTTATCTATCGTTTTGTTCTTGTTTTGCTTGTATTCCTGTATTTTTATTTCGATCAAATTAAAACTTTATTTGGCTACCTCAGAAGTTCTGCTCTGAACTGGTTTTTTCACCTTGGTGTAATGCCACTACAATGAATGTCTGTTTAAATTGTCGAAGATATTTAAGTTGTGAATCTACCTTCGAATAGAATAAAAATTCTCGAAAAACTAATCAGAGACAATTTTTCAAGTTGTTTCTTATTTATTGTTATTAAACCCTGTATAACTTGCGTCAATCTTTTGATTCTATAGTGTGGCCATTAGTGCTGTGCACTCCCTGAGGTATGCGCGGCGAGGTGGGAGGCGAAGAAAAAAGTGCATGAGTTCACATGAGATCGATACATGTCGGACAGATCGTACGATATCAGTTTGCATTTCTAAGGCAAGACTTGTGGCGGGACGATGGTCGGAGGCTATCTATCTGTAATATATTATACTTACTTAGTTGATTAAAATGTATCCCAAATATACTCCTATTTTATAAAAAATATGCAGGTAATAAATAAGAACTAAACTTATAATTCAAAGCAGGACTTGTTTTATTGAACATTTTTTATATTTAAAAACAATTATATATTCTAACGAAAGTTATTCTGACATCGATTCTGTTTCAACTTCCTCTTCCATTTCGTCATCATCTTCATCTTCCACTTCGCCACCGGAACTTGAATCAGAGTCTTGCAAATTTATTATGAATGAATCGATAACATTATCGAACCTACTATCGCGACTCCAGTAATCATTTTCATTTTTCTGGACGTGATCGTCGCATCTCTGCCATTTTTCCGCGGTGAATTCCGAAAACAATTTATCCAATAAGATAATCTTTTCGTCTAGAGACGACTTAATGTAGTTTTGGGCTATGTTGTTTTTAATATCAGCCCAGACCAACTCAATTGGATTTAAATCTGGATGGTACGGAGGTAAACGCAAAACAGTGTGTCCACTGGCTTTCAGGAGTTCGTCAATTCTATACGGGTTCTTTTTGTGTATTTTTGATAAGAAGTAGCAGTTGAGCCTTTGACATGGTTCCTGAAAATTCTACATTATGGCGTAGCAACCAGTTCTGCATTTCACTTTTGAGGCTTGATATAGTTGGTTTCTTCTCAATCTGAACGCTGTGGTAAGACGCGTTGTCCATTACAACCACAGAATTCGGCAGCAACTGATGTTTTAACTTTTCATCTACCCACTTATAAAAAGTAGGTCCGCTCATATCTCCATGATAGTCACCGGTTCTAGCATCTGATTTGAATATAGTCAATGCATCATCCACTAAGCCATTTCGACACCCAGCGTGGAGAATTACCAGTCGCCGTCCTTTCCCAATATCAGCATGAATTCCGGGTTCTGTCGATGATTGCCAACATTTGCTGGCATGGTGACTGGCGTTGATGTATGTTTCATCAAGTAAATATATGTTGCGGTTTTGCGTTCTGTAATTTCTGATTTGTGTAAGATATTTTTTCCGCCACACTGTAATATTAGGCTGCTCTATAAGGAGATGTCTCTTTGATTTGCATTTTTTGAAACGGTAGCCCATTTTGTGTAAAAGCTGTCTTAAATATTCCCGTCCACAAGTCAAAATGCCATCCTGTCTCAAACTTGATAATAACTTACGGACACTTGGTATTTTTCTTTCAACTTCGTAAAACTGATGAATTTTTCTTCTGATAACTCCAAGGTCAAAATCATCCACAACGTGTTTTTTCTTTAGAACTTTTGTTTTTTTTTGGCGATTGAAATTTTAATTGGCTTGAATTTTCAATTGATAAATAACCCAAGAAATCACATTATGCACGGTTCTTTTGCTGTACCCCGTAGCCTCCGCAGCGATTTTGGCAATATTCACGTCATTTTAAAATTCAAAGCTTTCTTTGTCTGCTTTTCTTTTCTTAAAATATTCTGCCACCTTAAAAATTACAGTCTTCATATCACGAGATAACGCACGACCCATCTTTGAATATTTATCTCATGTGCGTCTGACATTGACAGTCCGATACATGCGTCGGAATCTTGCCTTCATTCATGTAAAATCATTGAAACTAGCTCCCTCTTTATTCTTCGCACGTAACTAAATTCGTTCGTGAATGTTCATGAGTACATGGATTTCGATACATTATTGATGAAAAATAAATATAGCAATAGTCTTGCACCTGCTGCGGCTAATCCGTGACTGCACTTAATAGTGCAGTTATAGAGGCTCCTCAGTGTAGTGTGTGTAGGTGTCCCATCACATTCTAGATTTATGCAGCGAGCGCGTGGGCTTCAGCGTCCAATAAATCGGGGACTCAGAAGCAGCTCAACGCGGTGCAACGTGGGTTCGCACAAAAAATGCTGAAGGCCTACAGGACGGTGTCATTGAACTCGGCGCTGTTACTCTCCGGGCTGCTTCCTTTGGATATTAGAATCCGGGAAGCAGCCTCCCTTTATGAGATAAGGAAAGGCTACTCCCGGAGAGTGATATTGGACCGGGAGATGGAGCGTCCTGTGGCTCATATAGATAACCCACACCCTGCAGAAGTGGAGCAGCTAACGTTTGACTGCGTGGTTGACGGAGCACGGCTCCTCCAGCACGAGCCAAGTAACCTGAAGGTCTATACAGACGGGAGTAAGATTCAGCGAAAGGTGGGGGCCGCGGTATCCCTGTGGGATAACGGGGCAGAGACCGGGAAGAAAAAGCTCGTGCTGGAGCGGTTTTGCACCGTCTATCAGGCAGAGCTCCTCGCGCTGAGTAAGGCGACTGAAATAGTACTTTCGAAAGGGATCGCGGCGGTCGACATATACTCGGACTCGCGTTCGGCTCTGGAGGCGGTCACAAGCGGCTGGTGTTCTCATCCCCTTGCGGTGCAAGTGCGCACTAATGTGGCGCGAGTCGCCCAAAATGGAGGGCGACTGGCGCTACATTGGATAAAAGCGCATGCTGGGCTGCAGGGGAATGAGAGAGCCGACGAACTGGCCAAAGAGGCTGCCCTCAGGAGCAAGAGCCGCCCTGATTACGACAAGTGTCCGGTTTCATTCGTGAAGCGACATATCCGACAGGAGTCGCTTCACGAATGGAACCGTCGATACAGGGAGGGTGAGACCGCCGCGGTCACCAAACTATTTTACCCCGACGCCATCGATGCGTACAGGCTGGTCCGCAAGACTAGCCTGTCCGCATTAATGGTACAAGTGTTAACGGGGCACGGCGGGTTCTCCGAATACTTACACCGGTTTAAGTGTAAGGACAACCCGTCGTGCCTTTGCGACCCTGGAACGCGGGAGACCGTGCTCCATATTTTATGTGATTGTCCGATTTATGTGATGTCCAGATACAATGCCGAACAAGATATGGGAGCAGCCATAACTGCCGATAATCTGCCCGCACTTATGGCTGATCCCATAACAAGAAAGTTATTTATTAAGTATTGCACGGAAGTCGCGGGGCGAGTCGTGCACAGAAATAGATAAAGTGGGGCGTAAGCTCCTATTTGTTAAATATGACGACTGGACGCCCTAATAAACCTGTCTGTGCACGGCCTGCGCCGCGGCCCTCGTGCAGACCCGAATGATACAGTTACCATGCTAGATATAAGAATTAGGATAAGAAAATATTATGTAAACTAAGATTTTTTGTATAATAATGTATCATGAACTTCATGTAAATATGGATACACTAATAAGGATTCCCCAGGCGATGAACGAATGAGAATAGAGACGGACGAATGTTGTAAAAAAAGGTCTTCGACATAAATCGAAGGAACTGGGCTCAACACCCTGTGATGACGGGTGCCATTAAAAAAAAAAAAAAAATTATCTCTGCTTTGCTTGGGCATGAGTCTAAACACTTGGTTGTTTTCACTGTTATGTTTATGAAGAAGTTGTTAAAAGTCTGAGCAACATCAATTTTCTTTGTAACTATTTCTCCATTACATTTTAATTCATAGCTATTATCTACTAACTTAGCTCGACCAGTCTCACTGTTAATAATGTTCCAAGTTGTTTTTATTTTGTTCTTGGTTTCTTTAATTTTATTACTTATAAATATAGACTCAGCTAAAGCACATGCTCTTTTAAAAACTTTTGAGTAATTTCTTACATAATCAATAAAAGAAGGATTAAAATTGTATTGCTTCATATCATACAGATCATACAACCTAGATCTACTTTTGTATATTCCTACTGTTGCCCAATCACAAAATTTAACTTTAGAGCTCTTGGCAAATGTCTTCTGCTTAAAAATTTTATTGTACTCATTTTTAATAACATCAAATAACCACTTATATAATTCATCTTGATCATCGTGAGTTAAGTCAATGCTGGCGGTTTTAGCAGCAACATCATCACTAAAGCGATTAAGGCGAGCAGAGGTCATAGGCCTACATGTGATTTTTTGTACTGTAGGGGTTGTATTAATTGGAATTACAACCTTTTGTCCATAGTGATCCGATGTCAAGTCACTCAAAACAGCTTTACTTAAGTACAAACAATTGCAAAAAATATTATCTAAGCATGTAGAAAAATGTGAGGTAGTTCTGGTTGGTTCAGAAAATAAAACATTCAAATTAAATGACATAAATAAACTAACTAACCTAGTACAAGTTGGTGATTGTTCTAACAAGTTAACATTAAAATCACCACATACGATTTTTGACTTCCCGCTGGAACTTAAGTGTTTTAAGACGTCTTCCATGATGCTTTCAAATTGGCTAAAGTCACTTTGCGGTGGTCGGTATACACAGACTATGACGTGTTGCTCAAGTTCAACACAAGATATCTCAGCGGTGCGCTCGATAGAAAGTTCGGCTATGTCCTTTCGTTCTTTACATACATACATACATGGACTCACGCCTGTTTCCCCGAAGGGGTAGGCAGAGGCATATTAAACGCCCACTTTTCGCCAGTGTTTTGATCCCACGTAATAGGTGGCGAGCCTATTGCCGCTTATCGGGATATTTTGTTTGCCAGAGCTTTCGTTCTTTACATTTAATACTATTACAAACATATACGAGAGAGCCACCACGAATAGCGTTCTTTCTTACGAATGCACTAATCACTGTATAAAATTCATTATTAAATATTAATTGGTCACCTCTTAACCAATGTTCCGTAATGCATAATACATGCAACTTATGTTTCTTTAAAAATAAATCTATCTCTAATTCTTTGCCAGATAGGCCTTGTATGCTTTGATGAGCTAAGTTTAAAACACATGAATGCCTATCTGTTGTCTCATCTAGTAGTTTAGAGTAATAGATTTGTCAATACTACTATTGGTATAACTATTATCTACCAAATTCCTAAGTACTCTAATAGTAGTGCGTTCACTATGTAAATTAAATGGTTATAATTTAGCAAGTTGGCGCCTATATATAAAAGAGAGATACATTGTATCTTTTGTTAAAAAGAAATTACTAATAAAAATATTAGAGTCGAAAAATCAAATATGGTCACTATGACTACAAGTGCCATTATATAGTAATAGATTAAATTTACCTATCTGGTTATTTTCTTTATAAGTTAAGTTATTGGAATATGGTGATGCACAGACAATAAAATTGCACCCCACTTTAGAACTTTGTTCTATCATAATATCTGATAAAGCTAATATTTCTTTCTTGGTAACTAGTAGGCTATACATAATTTTAAAACATGTGTATATCTTATTTCTCTTTCTTGAAGGATAACCTCGACGGTACCACGTTTACAGTTGATATTTATCCGTAGATCCCTAGAATAGGCTCTTATGAAGACCTCCTTACTATGACTTTTCAATACAATAATGCTCTGTGAACCGCAGTTAAACGAAAAATCTTAACACTTCAATTTAGAAAATCATGACTGTCATAAAAATGTTAGAATTTCATCAATCAAATTAACAAAGTTTATAGATTCAATTACGTAATTTCATAGCACTATTTTGCACTGTTCACACCTGTTTTGCTACATATAACGGGAACAAAAAGAGCTTTATGAATATAATAGCTCATATAAATTTCAAGCAAAATTAATTTAAAGTGCAATGTTTAATAATTAATGAAAACAGAAAATTGAGATGAGAGCCATTAAAATTGCTGAACTATAGTTAAATGAATGATTCCACGAATAGTTGTGCTATAAAGTTGAATATTTCATATCTGGAATAGAAAAGATCAAATCATTATTCACTTATTATTAAGTTTATCCATTGTCTAGTACGGATAATACCAACTCTGCTTAGTTTGGGACTAGAACAAAACCGAGAAATATAATTATAACATTATATCAAACGTAGGAAATAGAAATATAAGATAATCAATGTGACAAATACGAAGGACTATTCCCTGGGATCATGAGATATTGATATCATTAATTTAAAACAAAGTATGGGTCTCTGAATGGATCAGGGAGCTTTGACGAACGTTTTTTTCATAGATATCCCGCTGGTAATAATATTTTGAAATGTTCAAGGATTTTAACCGGTTTCACTGGGGTAGTTTATAACATCTATTAGTTTCTAATAGTTTTAAACTGTTATAAAGCTTGAGCTTTCAATTTAACATTAAAGAGCTGTTATTTATGTGATTAATTATTATCAGTAAGATACTGTTCAAGTCCTTTTTAATGCCTTGACACATCTGACACGCTCATCTGATCCGAAACTAGGCAAAGTCTGTATTATGGAATATTCTTAAATACATTATTATATAGAATGTATTGATAATTTCCATCTAGACCAAACGATAAATTGTTTAAAAAGTTGAATAAAAAGCAAAGCCTAAAAAATCTGAGAGCAGTTTGCGGTAATGAGAGACATTTATGGCAATGAATACATACGCTGGAAATACACGTTATATACGAAGTCAGTAGGTCCCTGCTACCCTGCCTTCGCACGAGGCTAGAGTAAGACGTCTAATTTTAATTTAGCGGTATTGTAATGGAGGCCACCATGTGTGTGCGATGGATAATTCCCTGCTCATAACGAGTTGGCCGAAGTCCAGATACTCACTGGATACGGTTATGTTAAGCTACACGCAAATTATTAATTTTGGCCGAGTTTTTATCGCTTCTCGAATTATTTTCTGCTGCTGCTCTGCATGCTCCCCGAAACATTTTCTGCACAGATTTTCGAATGGAGAAAATAAAAAAAATACAGGATATGTTGGATATTTTTTACTTTCATTTAGTCAGTTTGAAGGCTTTTGAGTTTAGAATTTGAGTTACGTTTCTGAAAAGGCTAAACGAAACTCTAATAGTACCTATTAGTTTATTGTCCATCGCTTTTTTTAGGAGCGCGTAAGTTAGCAAATTCATATTCAAACACAAAAAATGATTAAAACACGAACGCATCAATGTGACATATACTTTTCTCAGATTTGCCTGTGTCAGAGTGATACCTTTAGTGACCATGAACATTAGCCGTGTTCAAAATATGTCGTTTTAACTAAGGAGCCGTTCACTAAAAGGTTTAGGAACACGTATTTTGTAATCTCTACCGGTCGCTAAATAGGTATTATTCCTATAGAAATACACTAACGTATTAAATAACTATCATTTGTAACATTGAAACATAAGTACACTGGATGTTCGCTAGATTATCTAGCGAACATCCGAAAGCAATAATTGAGTGAAATTGCAGCAAAATTAACACTGCGTGATGATGACTAAGATTGGGAATCTCATAAAATATTCAGCGTTGTGCTAAAATCGTTTCCAGACCCAATTCAGTATTAATGTAAAGAAAATATTGAGTTTTAATATTTATTATAACTATGGACTCTTACCTAGTGTTCTACGTTTTGGTTGGTGAAGAACAAACAAGGCAACTGCTGCGTTCTTGCTCACTTAGAACATTAAGTGACACTTTGTTTGCCCTCGGCATTAGTTATAAATAATTGTTACTGGATTTTCACTGAAGTATTTATCACTTTTATGGCTCTAAAATCTACGCCGATTATTGTGTTGTTTATATATTCTCAAGCTAGTATTATCCTTTAAGAGGGAGATATACTCAAAAAAATAAGGGGCATTTTGTGTTGTTTTTTTATTGTGTATGACATAAATGCTTTAGGATATATTTATTAAATAAATTAAGAATACTAGTTTTTATTTAAAAGATAGGCACAATAGACTACGTTCAAAGTTATTTAACTTTGTGTTTAACAATTGTGGACTTATTTTGAAGACATTAATCCTATTATACCTTTGAACTATTTCCTTCTGATCTATTTTATAATAGCTTTTTATCTCTATCATCAGCTCATCAGCCTATTTATTATCAAATTATTCATAAAATAAATACTTAAAATTTGGTTTTGAAGTTTCAAATGGATTAAGCCATTAAACACGAAAACTAGATAAAGTTAATTATAATTTGAGTTTTCTCAAAGCGGTCAGATTTTCGTTTATAATAACTTAATTTTAGTGATCTAGAAAGGGCTACAAATTTACTTTCTTAAAGCGTGGTTCAAACTTGTACTATTTTGTTTCCGAATGCATTTTCAACTTTTTCGCCCTATAGCTTAGCATATTTGCCTTTGAATACGAAATGTGATTAAGGTTTCAATCACTATTATGACTTCACCTTATTTCTAGTAAAAGCCCTTCGTCGATATGAATACGTGCTTATACTCCAACGAGCTATTCTACAAAATAAAAAGCAATAATTGCTGCTGTAGCTCATAAATGGTTTTTGTTACATAGGTGATAAAATTTATATGTAAATCAGTACGGATATCACTACCTAAGAAATCCCCCAATTAGCAACTGACAATAGTTATTGTAAAATAAATTTATTTCAGACGTGTGCGCCACGAGTACTCAGTTGGCAAGTTCACGTTAGGCAGTTTCATTTTCGGTGATGCAGTGACCGTTTGGTTTTCAAAACAAAGTTTTGTAGCACTAGATTAAGTGGTCCATTTGACCGTGTCCCAGTAAATTGGGCATGTCTAAATTCATACAGTAGGAAAGTGGAAAAGTACAGTCGTTTATTGGCCTCGCTAGGCTGGTTGCGGACTGTCTATCTAGACATATGCGTATGTATATGTACGTGGTCCGCGTATATATTTAGCTTGCAGCAGCTAAGGACGATTGGTTTGGCACACAACTTATCTATCGTTTTGTTCTTGTTTTGCTTGTATTCCTGTATTTTTATTTCGATCAAATTAAAACTTTATTTGGCTACCTCAGAAGTTCTGCTCTGAACTGGTTTTTTCACCTTGGTGTAATGCCACTACAATGAATGTCTGTTTAAATTGTCGAAGATATTTAAGTTGTGAATCTACCTTCGAATAGAATAAAAATTCTCGAAAAACTAATCAGAGACAATTTTTCAAGTTGTTTCTTATTTATTGTTATTAAACCCTGTATAACTTGCGTCAATCTTTTGATTCTATAGTGTGGCCATTAGTGCTGTGCACTCCCTGAGGTATGCGCGGCGAGGTGGGAGGCGAAGAAAAAAGTGCATGAGTTCACATGAGATCGATACATGTCGGACAGATCGTACGATATCAGTTTGCATTTCTAAGGCAAGACTTGTGGCGGGACGATGGTCGGAGGCTATCTATCTGTAATATATTATACTTACTTAGTTGATTAAAATGTATCCCAAATATACTCCTATTTTATAAAAAATATGCAGGTAATAAATAAGAACTAAACTTATAATTCAAAGCAGGACTTGTTTTATTGAACATTTTTTATATTTAAAAACAATTATATATTCTAACGAAAGTTATTCTGACATCGATTCTGTTTCAACTTCCTCTTCCATTTCGTCATCATCTTCATCTTCCACTTCGCCACCGGAACTTGAATCAGAGTCTTGCAAATTTATTATGAATGAATCGATAACATTATCGAACCTACTATCGCGACTCCAGTAATCATTTTCATTTTTCTGGACGTGATCGTCGCATCTCTGCCATTTTTCCGCGGTGAATTCCGAAAACAATTTATCCAATAAGATAATCTTTTCGTCTAGAGACGACTTAATGTAGTTTTGGGCTATGTTGTTTTTAATATCAGCCCAGACCAACTCAATTGGATTTAAATCTGGATGGTACGGAGGTAAACGCAAAACAGTGTGTCCACTGGCTTTCAGGAGTTCGTCAATTCTATACGGGTTCTTTTTGTGTATTTTTGATAAGAAGTAGCAGTTGAGCCTTTGACATGGTTCCTGAAAATTCTACATTATGGCGTAGCAACCAGTTCTGCATTTCACTTTTGAGGCTTGATATAGTTGGTTTCTTCTCAATCTGAACGCTGTGGTAAGACGCGTTGTCCATTACAACCACAAAATTCGGCAGCAACTGATGTTTTAACTTTTCATCTACCCACTTATAAAAAGTAGGTCCGCTCATATCTCCATGATAGTCACCGGTTCTAGCATCTGATTTGAATATAGTCAATGCATCATCCACTAAGCCATTTCGACACCCAGCGTGGAGAATTACCAATCGCCGTCCTTTCCCAATATCAGCATGAATTCCGGGTTCTGTCGATGATTGCCAACATTTGCTGGCATGGTGACTGGCGTTGATGTATGTTTCATCAAGAAAATATATGTTGCGGTTTTGCGTTCTGTAATTTCTGATTTGTGTAAGATATTTTTTCCGCCACACTGTAATATTAGGCTGCTCTATAAGGAGATGTCTCTTTGATTTGCATTTTTTGAAACGGTAGCCCATTTTGTGTAAAAGCTGTCTTAAATATTCCCGTCCACAAGTCAAAATGCCATCCTGTCTCAAACTTGATAATAACTTACGGACACTTGGTATTTTTCTTTCAACTTCGTAAAACTGATGAATTTTTCTTCTGATAACTCCAAGGTCAAAATCATCCACAACGTGTTTTTTCTTTAGAACTTTTGTTTTTTTTTGGCGATTGAAATTTTAATTGGCTTGAATTTTCAATTGATAAATAACCCAAGAAATCACATTATGCACGGTTCTTTTGCTGTACCCCGTAGCCTCCGCAACGATTTTGGCAATATTCACGTCATTTTAAAATTCAAAGCTTTCTTTGTCTGCTTTTCTTTTCTTAAAATATTCTGCCACCTTAAAAATTACAGTTTTCATATCACGAGATAACGCACGACCCATCTTTGAATATTTATCTCATGTGCGTCTGACATTGACAGTCCGATACATGCGTCGGAATCTTGCCTTCATTCATGTAAAATCATTGAAACTAGCTCCCTCTTTATTCTTCGCACGTAACTAAATTCGTTCGTGAATGTTCATGAGTACATGGATTTCGATACATTATTGATGAAAAATAAATATAGCAATAGTCTTGCACCTGCTGCGGCTAATCCGTGACTGCACTTAATAGTGCAGTTATAGAGGCTCCTCAGTGTAGTGTGTGTAGGTGTCCCATCACATTCTAGATTTATGCAGCGAGCGCGTGGGCTTCAGCGTCCAATAAATCGGGGACTCAGAAGCAGCTCAACGCGGTGCAACGTGGGTTCGCACAAAAAATGCTGAAGGCCTACAGGACGGTGTCATTGAACTCGGCGCTGTTACTCTCCGGGCTGCTTCCTTTGGATATTAGAATCCGGGAAGCAGCCTCCCTTTATGAGATAAGGAAAGGCTACTCCCGGAGAGTGATATTGGACCGGGAGATGGAGCGTCCTGTGGCTCATATAGATAACCCACACCCTGCAGAAGTGGAGCAGCTAACGTTTGACTGCGTGGTTGACGGAGCACGGCTCCTCCAGCACGAGCCAAGTAACCTGAAGGTCTATACAGACGGGAGTAAGATTCAGCGAAAGGTGGGGGCCGCGGTATCCCTGTGGGATAACGGGGCAGAGACCGGGAAGAAAAAGCTCGTGCTGGAGCGGTTTTGCACCGTCTATCAGGCAGAGCTCCTCGCGCTGAGTAAGGCGACTGAAATAGTACTTTCGAAAGGGATCGCGGCGGTCGACATATACTCGGACTCGCGTTCGGCTCTGGAGGCGGTCACAAGCGGCTGGTGTTCTCATCCCCTTGCGGTGCAAGTGCGCACTAATGTGGCGCGAGTCGCCCAAAATGGAGGGCGACTGGCGCTACATTGGATAAAAGCGCATGCTGGGCTGCAGGGGAATGAGAGAGCCGACGAACTGGCCAAAGAGGCTGCCCTCAGGAGCAAGAGCCGCCCTGATTACGACAAGTGTCCGGTTTCATTCGTGAAGCGACATATCCGACAGGAGTCGCTTCACGAATGGAACCGTCGATACAGGGAGGGTGAGACCGCCGCGGTCACCAAACTATTTTACCCCGACGCCATCGATGCGTACAGGCTGGTCCGCAAGACTAGCCTGTCCGCATTAATGGTACAAGTGTTAACGGGGCACGGCGGGTTCTCCGAATACTTACACCGGTTTAAGTGTAAGGACAACCCGTCGTGCCTTTGCGACCCTGGAACGCGGGAGACCGTGCTCCATATTTTATGTGATTGTCCGATTTATGTGATGTCCAGATACAATGCCGAACAAGATATGGGAGCAGCCATAACTGCCGATAATCTGCCCGCACTTATGGCTGATCCCATAACAAGAAAGTTATTTATTAAGTATTGCACGGAAGTCGCGGGGCGAGTCGTGCACAGAAATAGATAAAGTGGGGCGTAAGCTCCTATTTGTTAAATATGACGACTGGACGCCCTAATAAACCTGTCTGTGCACGGCCTGCGCCGCGGCCCTCGTGCAGACCCGAATGATACAGTTACCATGCTAGATATAAGAATTAGGATAAGAAAATATTATGTAAACTAAGATTTTTTGTATAATAATGTATCATGAACTTCATGTAAATATGGATACACTAATAAGGATTCCCCAGGCGATGAACGAATGAGAATAGAGACGGACGAATGTTGTAAAAAAAGGTCTTCGACATAAATCGAAGGAACTGGGCTCAACACCCTGTGATGACGGGTGCCATTAAAAAAAAAAAAAAAATTATCTCTGCTTTGCTTGGGCATGAGTCTAAACACTTGGTTGTTTTCACTGTTATGTTTATGAAGAAGTTGTTAAAAGTCTGAGCAACATCAATTTTCTTTGTAACTATTTCTCCATTACATTTTAATTCATAGCTATTATCTACTAACTTAGCTCGACCAGTCTCACTGTTAATAATGTTCCAAGTTGTTTTTATTTTGTTCTTGGTTTCTTTAATTTTATTACTTATAAATATAGACTCAGCTAAAGCACATGCTCTTTTAAAAACTTTTGAGTAATTTCTTACATAATCAATAAAAGAAGGATTAAAATTGTATTGCTTCATATCATACAGATCATACAACCTAGATCTACTTTTGTATATTCCTACTGTTGCCCAATCACAAAATTTAACTTTAGAGCTCTTGGCAAATGTCTTCTGCTTAAAAATTTTATTGTACTCATTTTTAATAACATCAAATAACCACTTATATAATTCATCTTGATCATCGTGAGTTAAGTCAATGCTGGCGGTTTTAGCAGCAACATCATCACTAAAGCGATTAAGGCGAGCAGAGGTCATAGGCCTACATGTGATTTTTTGTACTGTAGGGGTTGTATTAATTGGAATTACAACCTTTTGTCCATAGTGATCCGATGTCAAGTCACTCAAAACAGCTTTACTTAAGTACAAACAATTGCAAAAAATATTATCTAAGCATGTAGAAAAATGTGAGGTAGTTCTGGTTGGTTCAGAAAATAAAACATTCAAATTAAATGACATAAATAAACTAACTAACCTAGTACAAGTTGGTGATTGTTCTAACAAGTTAACATTAAAATCACCACATACGATTTTTGACTTCCCGCTGGAACTTAAGTGTTTTAAGACGTCTTCCATGATGCTTTCAAATTGGCTAAAGTCACTTTGCGGTGGTCGGTATACACAGACTATGACGTGTTGCTCAAGTTCAACACAAGATATCTCAGCGGTGCGCTCGATAGAAAGTTCGGCTATGTCCTTTCGTTCTTTACATACATACATACATGGACTCACGCCTGTTTCCCCGAAGGGGTAGGCAGAGGCATATTAAACGCCCACTTTTCGCCAGTGTTTTGATCCCACGTAATAGGTGGCGAGCCTATTGCCGCTTATCGGGATATTTTGTTTGCCAGAGCTTTCGTTCTTTACATTTAATACTATTACAAACATATACGAGAGAGCCACCACGAATAGCGTTCTTTCTTACGAATGCACTAATCACTGTATAAAATTCATTATTAAATATTAATTGGTCACCTCTTAACCAATGTTCCGTAATGCATAATACATGCAACTTATGTTTCTTTAAAAATAAATCTATCTCTAATTCTTTGCCAGATAGGCCTTGTATGCTTTGATGAGCTAAGTTTAAAACACATGAATGCCTATCTGTTGTCTCATCTAGTAGTTTAGAGTAATAG
Source organism: Euclidia mi (assembly GCA_944739405.2). NCBI lineage: Eukaryota > Metazoa > Arthropoda > Insecta > Lepidoptera > Erebidae > Euclidia > Euclidia mi. The sequence continues at coordinate 82,585,867 of OX123181.2, forward strand.
ATTTGTCAATACTACTATTGGTATAACTATTATCTACCAAATTCCTAAGTACTCTAATAGTAGTGCGTTCACTATGTAAATTAAATGGTTATAATTTAGCAAGTTGGCGCCTATATATAAAAGAGAGATACATTGTATCTTTTGTTAAAAAGAAATTACTAATAAAAATATTAGAGTCGAAAAATCAAATATGGTCACTATGACTACAAGTGCCATTATATAGTAATAGATTAAATTTACCTATCTGGTTATTTTCTTTATAAGTTAAGTTATTGGAATATGGTGATGCACAGACAATAAAATTGCACCCCACTTTAGAACTTTGTTCTATCATAATATCTGATAAAGCTAATATTTCTTTCTTGGTAACTAGTAGGCTATATATAATTTTAAAACATGTGTATATCTTATTTCTCTTTCTTGAAGGATAACCTCGACGGTACCACGTTTACAGTTGATATTTATCCGTAGATCCCTAGAATAGGCTCTTATGAAGACCTCCTTACTATGACTTTTCAATACAATAATGCTCTGTGAACCGCAGTTAAACGAAAAATCTTAACACTTCAATTTAGAAAATCATGACTGTCATAAAAATGTTAGAATTTCATCAATCAAATTAACAAAGTTTATAGATTCAATTACGTAATTTCATAGCACTATTTTGCACTGTTCACACCTGTTTTGCTACATATAACGGGAACAAAAAGAGCTTTATGAATATAATAGCTCATATAAATTTCAAGCAAAATTAATTTAAAGTGCAATGTTTAATAATTAATGAAAACAGAAAATTGAGATGAGAGCCATTAAAATTGCTGAACTATAGTTAAATGAATGATTCCACGAATAGTTGTGCTATAAAGTTGAATATTTCATATCTGGAATAGAAAAGATCAAATCATTATTCACTTATTATTAAGTTTATCCATTGTCTAGTACGGATAATACCAACTCTGCTTAGTTTGGGACTAGAACAAAACCGAGAAATATAATTATAACATTATATCAAACGTAGGAAATAGAAATATAAGATAATCAATGTGACAAATACGAAGGACTATTCCCTGGGATCATGAGTTATTGATATCATTAATTTAAAACAAAGTATGGGTCTCTGAATGGATCAGGGAGCTTTGACGAACGTTTTTTTCATAGATATCCCGCTGGTAATAATATTTTGAAATGTTCAAGGATTTTAACCGGTTTCACTGGGGTAGTTTATAACATCTATTAGTTTCTAATAGTTTTAAACTGTTATAAAGCTTGAGCTTTCAATTTAACATTAAAGAGCTATTATTTATGTGATTAATTATTATCAGTAAGATACTGTTCAAGTCCTTTTTAATGCCTTGACACATCTGACACGCTCATCTGATCCGAAACTAGGCAGAGTCTGTATTATGGAATATTCTTAAATACATTATTATATAGAATGTATTGATAATTTCCATCTAGACCAAACGATAAATTGTTTAAAAAGTTGAATAAAAAGCAAAGCCTAAAAAATCTGAGAGCAGTTTGCGGTAATGAGAGACATTTATGGCAATGAATACATACGCTGGAAATACACGTTATATACGAAGTCAGTAGGTCCCTGCTACCCTGCCTTCGCACGAGGCTAGAGTAAGACGTCTAATTTTAATTTAGCGGTATTGTAATGGAGGCCACCATGTGTGTGCGATGGATAATTCCCTGCTCATAACGAGTTGGCCGAAGTCCAGATACTCACTGGATACGGTTATGTTAAGCTACACGCAAATTATTAATTTTGGCCGAGTTTTTATCGCTTCTCGAATTATTTTCTGCTGCTGCTCTGCATGCTCCCCGAAACATTTTCTGCACAGATTTTCGAATGGAGAAAATAAAAAAAATACAGGATATGTTGGATATTTTTTACTTTCATTTAGTCAGTTTGAAGGCTTTTGAGTTTAGAATTTGAGTTACGTTTCTGAAAAGGCTAAACGAAACTCTAATAGTACCTATTAGTTTATTGTCCATCGCTTTTTTTAGGAGCGCGTAAGTTAGCAAATTCATATTCAAACACAAAAAATGATTAAAACACGAACGCATCAATGTGACATATACTTTTCTCAGATTTGCCTGTGTCAGAGTGATACCTTTAGTGACCATGAACATTAGCCGTGTTCAAAATATGTCGTTTTAACTAAGGAGCCGTTCACTAAAAGGTTTAGGAACACGTATTTTGTAATCTCTACCGGTCGCTAAATAGGTATTATTCCTATAGAAATACACTAACGTATTAAATAACTATCATTTGTAACATTGAAACATAAGTACACTGGATGTTCGCTAGATTATCTAGCGAACATCCGAAAGCAATAATTGAGTGAAATTGCAGCAAAATTAACACTGCGTGATGAAGACTAAGATTGGGAATCTCATAAAATATTCAGCGTTGTGCTAAAATCGTTTCCAGACCCAATTCAGTATTAATGTAAAGAAAATATTGAGTTTTAATATTTATTATAACTATGGACTCTTACCTAGTGTTCTACGTTTTGGTTGGTGAAGAACAAACAACGCAACTGCTGCGTTCTTGCTCACTAAGAACATTAAGTGACACTTTGTTTGCCCTCGGCATTAGTTATAAATAATTGTTACTGGATTTTCACTGAAGTATTTATCACTTTTATGGCTCTAAAATCTACGCCGATTATTGTGTTGTTTATATATTCTCAAGCTAGTATTATCCTTTAAGAGGGAGATATACTCAAAAAAATAAGGGGCATTTTGTGTTGTTTTTTTATTGTGTATGACATAAATGCTTTAGGATATATTTATGAAATAAGTTAAGAATACTAGTTTTTATTTAAAAGATAGGCACAATAGACTACGTTCAAAGTTATTTAACTTTGTGTTTAACAATTGTGGACTTATTTTGAAGACATTAATCCTATTATACCTTTGAACTATTTCCTTCTGATCTATTTTATAATAGCTTTTTATCTCTATCATCAGCTCATCAGCCTATTTATTATCAAATTATTCATAAAATAAATACTTAAAATTTGGTTTTGAAGTTTCAAATGGATTAAGCCATTAAACACGAAAACTAGATAAAGTTAATTATAATTTGAGTTTTCTCAAAGCGGTCAGATTTTCGTTTATAATAACTTAATTTTAGTGATCTAGAAAGGGCTACAAATTTACTTTCTTAAAGCGTGGTTCAAACTTGTACTATTTTGTTTCCGAATGCATTTTCAACTTTTTCGCCCTATAGCTTAGCATATTTGCCTTTGAATACGAAATGTGATTAAGGTTTCAATCACTATTATGACTTCACCTTATTTCTAGTAAAAGCCCTTCGTCGATATGAATACGTGCTTATACTCCAACGAGCTATTCTACAAAATAAAAAGCAATAATTGCTGCTGTAGCTCATAAATGGTTTTTGTTACATAGGTGATAAAATTTATATGTAAATCAGTACGGATATCACTACCTAAGAAATCCCCCAATTAGCAACTGACAATAGTTATTGTAAAATAAATTTATTTCAGACGTGTGCGCCACGAGTACTCAGTTGGCAAGTTCACGTTAGGCAGTTTCATTTTCGGTGATGCAGTGACCGTTTGGTTTTCAAAACAAAGTTTTGTAGCACTAGATTAAGTGGTCCATTTGACCGTGTCCCAGTAAATTGGGCATGTCTAAATTCATACAGTAGGAAAGTGGAAAAGTACAGTCGTTTATTGGCCTCGCTAGGCTGGTTGCGGACTGTCTATCTAGACATATGCGTATGTATATGTACGTGGTCCGCGTATATATTTAGCTTGCAGCAGCTAAGGACGATTGGTTTGGCACACAACTTATCTATCGTTTTGTTCTTGTTTTGCTTGTATTCCTGTATTTTTATTTCGATCAAATTAAAACTTTATTTGGCTACCTCAGAAGTTCTGCTCTGAACTGGTTTTTTCACCTTGGTGTAATGCCACTACAATGAATGTCTGTTTAAATTGTCGAAGATATTTAAGTTGTGAATCTACCTTCGAATAGAATAAAAATTCTCGAAAAACTAATCAGAGACAATTTTTCAAGTTGTTTCTTATTTATTGTTATTAAACCCTGTATAACTTGCGTCAATCTTTTGATTCTATAGTGTGGCCATTAGTGCTGTGCACTCCCTGAGGTATGCGCGGCGAGGTGGGAGGCGAAGAAAAAAGTGCATGAGTTCACATGAGATCGATACATGTCGGACAGATCGTACGATATCAGTTTGCATTTCTAAGGCAAGACTTGTGGCGGGACGATGGTCGGAGGCTATCTATCTGTAATATATTATACTTACTTAGTTGATTAAAATGTATCCCAAATATACTCCTATTTTATAAAAAATATGCAGGTAATAAATAAGAACTAAACTTATAATTCAAAGCAGGACTTGTTTTATTGAACATTTTTTATATTTAAAAACAATTATATATTCTAACGAAAGTTATTCTGACATCGATTCTGTTTCAACTTCCTCTTCCATTTCGTCATCATCTTCATCTTCCACTTCGCCACCGGAACTTGAATCAGAGTCTTGCAAATTTATTATGAATGAATCGATAACATTATCGAACCTACTATCGCGACTCCAGTAATCATTTTCATTTTTCTGGACGTGATCGTCGCATCTCTGCCATTTTTCCGCGGTGAATTCCGAAAACAATTTATCCAATAAGATAATCTTTTCGTCTAGAGACGACTTAATGTAGTTTTGGGCTATGTTGTTTTTAATATCAGCCCAGACCAACTCAATTGGATTTAAATCTGGATGGTACGGAGGTAAACGCAAAACAGTGTGTCCACTGGCTTTCAGGAGTTCGTCAATTCTATACGGGTTCTTTTTGTGTATTTTTGATAAGAAGTAGCAGTTGAGCCTTTGACATGGTTCCTGAAAATTCTACATTATGGCGTAGCAACCAGTTCTGCATTTCACTTTTGAGGCTTGATATAGTTGGTTTCTTCTCAATCTGAACGCTGTGGTAAGACGCGTTGTCCATTACAACCACAAAATTCGGCAGCAACTGATGTTTTAACTTTTCATCTACCCACTTATAAAAAGTAGGTCCGCTCATATCTCCATGATAGTCACCGGTTCTAGCATCTGATTTGAATATAGTCAATGCATCATCCACTAAGCCATTTCGACACCCAGCGTGGAGAATTACCAATCGCCGTCCTTTCCCAATATCAGCATGAATTCCGGGTTCTGTCGATGATTGCCAACATTTGCTGGCATGGTGACTGGCGTTGATGTATGTTTCATCAAGAAAATATATGTTGCGGTTTTGCGTTCTGTAATTTCTGATTTGTGTAAGATATTTTTTCCGCCACACTGTAATATTAGGCTGCTCTATAAGGAGATGTCTCTTTGATTTGCATTTTTTGAAACGGTAGCCCATTTTGTGTAAAAGCTGTCTTAAATATTCCCGTCCACAAGTCAAAATGCCATCCTGTCTCAAACTTGATAGTAACTTACGGACACTTGGTATTTTTCTTTCAACTTCGTACAACTGATGAATTTTTCTTCTGATAACTCCAAGGTCAAAATCATCCACAACGTGTTTTTTCTTTAGAACTTTTGTTTTTTTTGGCGATTGAAATTCTGTCTCAAACTTGATAGTAACTTACGGACACTTGGTATTTTTCTTTCAACTTCGTACAACTGATGAATTTTTCTTCTGATAACTCCAAGGTCAAAATCATCCACAACGTGTTTTTTCTTTAGAACTTTTGTTTTTTTTTGGCGATTGAAATTTTAATTGGCTTGAATTTTCAATTGATAAATAACCCAAGAAATCACATTATGCACGGTTCTTTTGCTGTACCCCGTAGCCTCCGCAACGATTTTGGCAATATTCACGTCATTTTTAAATTCAAAGCTTTCTTTGTCTGCTTTTCTTTTCTTAAAATATTCTGCCACCTTAAAAATTACAGTCTTCATATCACGAGATAACGCACGACCCATCTTTGAATATTTATCTCATGTGCGTCTGACATTGACAGTCCGATACATGCGTCGGAATCTTGCCTTCATTCATTCATTTCACTTTTTCACATTTCACTTCTATTCTATAACTGAATACAGGTATTAGACACGTGGTAAAATATAGATAGATAGATAGATAGATTAACACTTTATTGTACACCAGTATACAAACAGAATTACAATAGTAAAATAAACTTAAAACTAGTTGCACAAAAGGGCGGTCTTATCGCAAAATGTCTTTATGGATAGATAAAAGAATCGGAAATAATATTATGTCAATACAATTATACATATGAGTATAAAACATAGAATACCTACGTATATATTGTACATACAATACAAAATAATAAGTTATAACAAACCAATACTTGTATACACTAAATAAATAAACTATATATTTTACATATATACGCAAATAAACTATAATATAGACATATATATATACATATAATATAGGGTGCATAGGGTTCCCACCAAGAACTTAGGGTTCCAAGCCAACTTCACCTGCAAGTGGTGCACCTGCCGATCAACGGACGAGGCTCTGGCAAACAAAATATCCCGATAAGCGGCAATAAAAGTGCGACAAAAAGTGGACGTTTAATATGCCTCTGCCTACCCCTTCGGGGAAACAGGCGTGAGTCTATGTATGTGTGTATGTTTGTACATATAATATTATATACAGTCATGGTAATTATGACAAATAATGATTCGTGACTAGATTTCTAAATGTGGGAAGAGATTGAGCCCGTCTGATAGTTTCGGGCAACGCATTCCACAATCGTACAGCTTGAACTGTGAAGGATTTTTTAAAGAAAACTGTAGAATGCGTCGGGATTTTCAATTTAAGATTTTCTGATGATCTCAAGAATCTGGAATGTGTGTCATGAAGATATTCGAAGCGTCGTTTAAGATAAAAGGGAAATGATGGATTGAATAATATGTTATAAAGAAGGCTAAGGATGTGAGTATTCCATCGAAGGCGGATAGGCAGCCATTTGAGCTTGTTACGAAATTCAGAAATGTGGTCATATTTTCGTAAGCCATATATGAACCTTATGCAGAAGTTTTGGAGGCGCTCAAGTTTATCTAGCTGGTCCTCATTGAGATCTAGATAGCTGGCATCGGCATAGTCTAGAATGGAAAGAAGAATAGATTGCATAAGTGCAATTATAGTAGGTATGGGAAGGAAATTGCGTAATCTTCTCAGTGACGCAGCGGCAACAAAAAGTTGTCGACTGATATTTTGTAGCTGCACAGACCAGGATAACGTTTTGTCAAGGGTGATCCCCAGATTTCTCACTTCTTTACTCACAGGAATTGAAACGCCAACAAAAGATATCTGGGGAAGCAAAGACCAAGGAACCTTTGACATCAGTCTAGAACTGCCGATAATTGTGATTTGGGTTTTCTTTGGATTTATCGTAAGTCCGTACTTATTGGTCCAATCTGATATTTTAGCCGGATCACTATTAATCGTGGAGATAGCTGACGACATATTTTCATATTTTGCTTGAATGTAAATTTGTACATCATCAGCATAAACGTGGTAGGAAGAAGAAATATGATTGGATATAGAATTAATAAAAATTGAGAAGAGTAGAGGAGATAAGACGCCGCCCTGTGGAACACCAGCAGAATTTTCGCACCAGGAAGAATAAGTTTCATCCAGATGGACACGCTGCCGGCGAAATATATCTCCGATCTCTATTTTAATAACCATATATATGGTAGCAGAGCTTTGCTGACTTCAGCATAAATGGGTAAGTTCTACCCTCTCACAGACTATCGCCGTAAAGTGACAGTATCTATGTTGTTGAGTTTCGTTCGGTTACTAAGAGTGCCGGAGGCCCACCACCTTTTCTACTTTTTCATCACGTTCTTCCTCTTATTCCTTTTCCCATCTAGATTGGCAACGCACGTATGAGTCCTCTGGTGTTGCGAGCGTACATGGGCGACATTAATGCAAGCGAACAGGGGCGGCATTAATCGCTTACATTTGGCGAACCGCCGACCCACTTGCCTCTTATCACCTAAAAATCAATTAGGTAGCTAAGAATGTTTTCCGTATAGACCGAGCATAACATTTGCCGTAACAAAGTATTTATTTATACCATTGAAGGCGCTATTACATGACTTTTAATGATTTTAAATTGATCATCACGTCTTAACTTCTAGTCTAATTTCTTTGAAAAAAATATATATTATACTAGACCATTTTCTTCATAATTTGATATGTGAAAATGTGAAATTATATTTTTATAACATAGTGTAATAATTTTGTAAAGAATGTCTAACGCGGCAAAAAAACGATCATCACGCAAAAACTATCGGGCGTATTTGCATGAAACTTAGATCATCTCAAAAACAATTTAATGCCCCATATTTATGTATACGGCTTTTATTCGTATTGTGTTTGATAAATCAAGGTGGGTTGTTTTTTCGAATAATCTTGGTGCGCGTTGAAGCGGGGCTCTGCCGAGCGACGGGCCGCAGTGCATCGCTGACCACTGTCACGGGTAGACGCTAACGCTCGGAGAAAACACAATACAATTTTAAAAATGGTTGCTAAAACCAAATTATTGAAAAAGAAACGCCTTATTCTGGAAAGAAATAGATTACTGAGGTAAGTAACGTTATTTTAATCGAAATAAAATCATTTAATTCTATCGAAATTGGAAATTATCGTACCTAAAAAAAAATATTCAAATAAGTACATGATTTCATTGTAGTAAACATACTTTTATTGTATTTAAATGTTTGTGTTATTTATGTTTTAGGAGAATACCAAATAACAAAGATTCTCGAGTCGTAAATGCAGAGACGAGGTAAGTATTGTAATGTACTATGACCATATCACTTCAATTTAGGGACAGTCCGGGTTTGAGTTTAAAAAAATACTTAATGCTCTTATTGACATAGTTGTTGGTAGTTCTTGGTACGTAAGTAGTATGCTCGTATGTATGTTCGCACTAAGTACTTACGTACGTATATTACGTAGGTACGTATCGTATGTATGTTAGCACTTATGTATGTTCGCATGTAAGTATGTTGGTACGTAAGTAGTATGCTCGTATGTATGTTCGCAGTCGAGGGCATACTACTTCATCATCATCATCATTATGATGATGATGATGATGAAGTAGTATGCCCTCGACTGCGAAGATATAATGTAATTTTTGGCCTACTTAAAGTACGTCATGCACTACTATCTTCCTACATTCGCCCAACGCTTTACTTTCATGCCATTGCCTATACTTACCTAAAAATACATTATTTTTTAGCTCTGGCTATAGAACAGGAGAAAAAGGCAACTCAGGATACTGAAAATGAGGATATTATTGCTGACAAGTATGCATAAGTACCTACCTAATTTATTATTCCGATTTTAATGTTATTGAAACATAGTTATTTAACAGAAATTTTTTGAAACGACGTTCTTTATAGGAGCTTGCAGTAGGTCTAAAATTTTAGAAATTTGTCACGTCACGAAAAAGCGTCATACGCTATCTTGGATTTAAATAATGAAAATTCAAGATGCCTCCTCCATGCGACTTTTTATTATACATAATATATAATAGAGAGAGATAAATAGTTTTCATGGTTTTCGAGGGTGCTGATTGATAGTGATGTCTATATGAAAATTCAAGATGGCGGTTGCGAAAATTTACAAATTTTTCATCATGGGTGTCGTTTTTTGTAGTTTTTGAGGGTGCTGAAGCCGATATTGAGGTCAAAATGAAAATCCAAGTGTAATGGTTCGATAAATTAGAACTTATTAACGTAATAATGTATCGTTTATTTTATGTTTCAGTGTTGAAGTAATTGGAACAACATTTACCAACGAGGAATCCATTCACATAGAACAGGAAAATAAGGCAACTCCAGGCATTGAAAATGAGGACATTATTTCTAACAAGTATGCATAAGTAACTACCTTATTTATTATTCCGATTTTAATGTTATTGAAACAGGTTTCGTTTTATTGATCATTGCAATTATGTTTCAGTGATGAAGTAATTGAAACAACATTTTTTAACGAGGAATCCTTTATCATAGAGACAGAAAATAAGGACTCAGTCTCTGCCAGGTAAATGTTTTTTATTATTATTTCAGGATAGTAAGCCCATGTAAATATTTATATTGGAAAACTTCTTAGTATAAATACTTAAATCTGATTATAGTGCACAATTTATTTTTCAGATAAACAGACAGTATACAATGGATGCGTATTATAAATATAGCAAAGTTTTTTAAAGACCTTCAAGAAGTAAGCTTACATGGGAATACGGACTATAGTTTGAAATCTGTGGAAATTATAGCTAAACGTATATTAGGGCTAGTTTCTTTATAAAACTTAAATGCAGTATGTGTAACGAAACGTTCATCATTTGTTGCAATTACCCTGAAATTGACATAAATATTAATACAGTTGCGGGTGCTGTAGCAATAGGATGTGGCAATTCACAGCTAAATGAATTATTAGCCGCAATGGATTTACCCCAAATATCCCATAACATATTTACTAAAAGAATGGACACAGTACTCAATACTCAATATTTTATTGCACTCCATAAGTTAAAACAAGGTTTGGAAAAAAGAAATTGCCATTTCTATGAATGAAGCTGCTAATGAAGAATGTCGGTTAGCTATTGAAGATGGCAAAGTGAGTGCAAACGGCATCCCACTTATTGACGTCTTTGCAGATGGCTGCTGGGGGAAAAGATCGTACAAAAAAAATTACTCCTCCCTATCTGGCGCAGCTGCGATAATTGGCAAAAGAACAGGAAAAAATCTTTTTATGGCTGTGAAAAATAAATACTGCTGCATATGCGCTCAAGCTGCAAAGAAAAATATCACGCCTAAGGAGCGCGAGTGCTATAAAAATTATACTGGTAAATATTAAACTAATATGTTGTAAAACAGAAAAACAAAAATATATACATATATACATATTTTTGAAATAATAACTTTATTTTCAGGTTCTTCGACTATTATGGAGTCAACAATTTTGGTAGAAGGCTTTAAAAATAGCATTCAAATGCACAATTTAATATATGCAAGGTTAATATCAGACGGTGACGCTAATACCTACGCAAAATTATTACAGTCAATGCCTTATAAAAACATAACTATAGAAAAAATCGAATGTCGGAACCACTTATTAAGAAACCTATGTAATAAGTTACAGGCACCTTCTGCTGATACCAAATATTTAATTAAATACAGAAAATACATAACAAAACAAAGAATTCTATCTAGAAGAAAGGTAATCGTAACTGCTATAAGAAATTATAAAAATTCTGGCAATGTGACTAGTTTACACAATAATATAATGTTGGCCGCAGAACATGCCTTTGGGATTCACACTACTTGCAAGGCTTATTTTTGTTCAAAGGTGGGAGAAGATGAAAACATAGACAGGGACATACTTACAAACAGTTTGTGGCACAGAATAAAGTTTGTATTAACACATATAGCTGCTCACTCAAGAAGCCTAATTGAAGACGTTGACAGCAACATTGTAGAAAGGTACCACAGTATTGCTGCAAAGTTTGTAGGAGGTAAACGTATAATTTTTCCCAGAAGTACCAATACAATATGCGTTGTAATGCAGCAACTTTATCTTTCAATACCCATAAACCTCTGTCATTGCTGCAAAAAGCAATTATAGGCAGGAGTCCGACGAATGAATTAAAAAAGTTGGAAGTACGAAAACTAAAACGCTTGCAACGAGCCAAGAAGTATCACAGAATAAAGAAAAGACATAAATACGGAAAGTTTAAAAAATTACGGAGATCAATGTTCAAAACCGGATATGAGTGATGAGATGTTAGAAGAATCAAAAAAAATATTTCTAAATAATTTGGTACAAACTACAAAAAATCGCAATCAAATAGAGAGGAACACTATACTGCAAAGTGGTTTTAGTGAGTGGTTAGAATTAGGGAGACAAATTTTGACCGCTTCCAACTTTGGGCGTGTTATAAAAAGACGCAATGACGTAAGTTTTAGTTGCGATAATTTATTTATTTCAAGGCATAAATACCTCTGTTATTCTCCTACGTTTCTACCGGCTTGCAACGGTTGTGGTCGCGGAGGGACCACAACCGTTGCAAGCCGGTAGAAACGTAGGAGAATAACAGAGGTATTTATGCCTTGAAATAAATAAATTATCGCGACTAAGACCCGCTAAATAATATTGTATGATGTATACAAATCGCGAAAGTTTAAAATCGATAATGACGTAAGTTGCTGCAATTTAGCTAAATATATTTTATACAAACAGTCAATAGGACACGTATAATCTATAAAACATGGACAAGTTAACGAAAATATCGCAAAAGAACAGTTAGCAAAACAAGAGAATGTTAAAATAGAACCGTGTGGACTTTTTCTTGATCAAGGAATACCATTTCTAGGCGCATCACCAGACGGTATTATTGATGAAAATACAATTGCTGAAATAAAATGTCCAATTACAGCTTACAAACTATGGTTGGAAAAAGCAATTGATGAAAAAAAAATACTGTTCTATAAAAAACTGCCAAATCAAACATTTATAATAAACAAGGAACATAATTTGTGGTATCAAATACAGGGCCAACTACACATAACAGGTAAATAAAAATGTATGCTTGGTATTTGGTCTGGAGAAAACTTTCCTGTGAACACAGAATTAATTTATAAGGATGACACCTTTTGGGACACAAAAATGAAAAATAAGTTGCATAAATTTTACATAGACTGCATGCTGCCAGAACTGGTCAATCCAAGACATACAGGGAACATGACAATAAGGGACCTCTCTTACATAGTTAGTGCTATAGAGGGTCGCAAAAGAAAACAAGAAGAGGAAAAAGAGAATAAAAAGAAACAAAGGAAAAAACGAACCACGACGATGGAAGAAAATATACAAGACAATACAAACAACCAAGAGACACTTTGTGATACAAACAATCACACACATCATAATGATTATGTGAAAGTATTCAATTGCGTCCGTGTGGTGACGGATTAAGAATACGGAATGTCACCACCCCATATCATCCCATGGGTGTCGTAAGAGCCGACAGAGGGAGCGTAGTATGCAGAGAACAGCACTGTAAGAGAAGGAAAACTTGATACAAACCCTATACCAACCCGTTTGGCCAGCGTGGTATAGTAGGCCAGTTCCTCCTTTCAAAGGAGAGGCCTAGTCCAGCAGTGGACTGTTAAAGGCTGATGATGTATTAAATTTTGAGGTATTTTAAATAGAAATATATTTCATAAATCACGTATTTTTTTGTTTTATTTAAACATACACACATAAACTCACGCCTTTTTCCCATTGACGCCAACTGCTACGATCCTTACACACCTATTCTATTTATTTCGTTAACGTTCATACATCTGGTCACACACGCGCACAAATGAAACATCTTTTTTGTTTTAGGTTTTTCTCACAGATGACATACACATACACAACGTCACGCCTTTAATCTCCGAAGGGGTAGGCAGAGGTGTACTTCTACACCCACTTTTCGCCAGATATACTTTGGTCCCACGTAATAAGGGGCGAGCCTATTGCCGTACCGGGCACATTTCCAGACTCCGTGCTGCTACTGAGAATTTCGTGACAGAAAAACCCAATAACACTGCCCGACCCAGGAATCGAACCCGGGACCTCCCGATCCCACGCGCATATTTATGCCGCGAGACCAACGAGGCAGTCGTATAGGGTTTGATGTCGAGTTTTCCGTCTCTACGCAAAGATGGTATTTGCATCGTGTTATTCCTCAGTCGCCTCTTACGACACCCACGGGAAGATAGGGGCTGGTGACACTTGTATTCTATGCCGTCAACCTCACGGCACAGATGACAAAACATTATAAATACAACACAAATACTTAAAATAATAACAGCAGATCTTCTGTTATTATTTTAACTACGTACATATTTAATAAGTACTTCCCATATCATGTATGGACACATTTATTATTTACATAGATATATAAACCAACTTATTGTATTATGCATTTTTTTTAATAATTAGATTGCAATCGTAATTAATTATCAGAATATCAATTTATTTATTAACACAATATAAAAAAAAATATGGTGATAAAAATGAAGCAGGATAGTCCCCACCATCTGAAACGTATGGTTACCGTACGAAATTATGTGCGTGCAGTCAGTGCAGTTGCGGGGTCGCGGGGCGCGGCGCGCAACCTCCTCCCACTCGCTCAAGGACGCCGGCACTTAGTGTCGCCTTAAATTACTAACTTACATTGTTAATGATACTTCGTAGGCGTATTGAACGCCGCGAAGCTCTTCAATTGTCATTTAATGCCTCTGTCACGATCCCGTGCCAATTATATAAAGGGAAACGGGAAACTCACAAAAGAAATTGTATTATTTAAAATACAATTAGTGTATAAATTAGTATTGTGCACGGTCGTTGTGGGTTTTCACACTTATAAGTTGGTATTATTGTGGCAATGTTGGTAGTGGCTATGTTGGGTAAGACTCATTACCGTGAAAGGTTGGAGTCCAAAATTACAATGTTATTCATATTATAATTACCTATAGAGTGAAATACTGCTCTTAAGCTGTGATGTGAATTTTATTTCTTCATGTTATTTAATTCTATGTACTATTCGCTTTATTTGTTGTGTGTGTTTATTTTTACAATTTCAGATTTTATTGCAAGTTTAGGTGTACCTATATTTTTACAATGTAGCTCGGGTTCCGGTTTTCTGTTTAAACAAATAAGATATCTTACCAATCCGAAATAATAGCTATACAATGTGGTTTACTCCGGAATTCAATATTCGATCTATGCATTTTTTTGAGATTTTAGATTCGTTTTTGACATAAGTTCCATACAAAATATATCAAACACGGGTTCAATTCACGCATGGCACATGGCATAAATTTACTTTTTGATATTTTTCCAGTTTGATTAGGTTATTGCAGGCTTGAATTACCTGGTTGTCCGAAAGGTTCGCTGATTTTGTGCTTTGGAGGAGACGCTAAGGTGTCAGCTAGGTCGTTGCATGGCGGTCGTTAAGAAAAAAAACACACAAACAACAAGAATGTCGAGGTCGTATAGCAGCAATTAGAGCATGAGAAAATGAAACACACTTCTTTTTCCATGCTTCAAGGACGCCACTCTTGTTTTTGAGAACAACAGTCTCAAAAAGCAGCATAACTGACTCAGGGATAACAGAATCAACATTATTAAAGAAATCGTCCGAAGGGGGATACTGACTGGTGTCATATGCTTGTGAACGGATATCTTCATCCATTATTTGGAGGGTATATTTTGTTCTTTCTCAATTACTTATTACTTATTGTATCTCCTGTTGGGGTGGAGCTGCAAAAACAGTGATGAAACCATTAGAGATCGCTCATAGAGCCATATTTAAAGTAGCCACATTTAAACAGATCCTTTTTACAACCGCCCAACTGTATAAATCCTGGAAAGTTCTCAATATACGGCAACAGTATTTATTACATATAACTCTACTCTAACACTCTGAAACACCACATCGTCAAATTACCAACCGGCGGAAAACCAAAATTTTCACTATTCCACCTCCACATACCTCTTTTGTAAAAAGATTCTCTGTCTATCTTGCCCTATCCATAAAGTAAATAAAAAAATCCAATCTTCGGACTGTCGCACTACAACTGCAAGAAAACTGTTCAGGCTTTTCTCCTAGAGCTGGATTACGATGGCACCGAAATATTCCTTACCATATAATCAGGTACACCATATTGACACACAATACCAAATACTCTCACACACACACACACACACACACACACACACACACACACACACACACACACACACACACACACACACACACACACGCACACACTAATACTAAATTAATCCTTATTATTTTTTACTTTTAGAATTTGTATTCATTGCTTTTAGTATACATACGAACCTAAGTTTTTAGATAAATAATAAATCGGCACTGTTTTTCCTTTTCACAGGCTAATCTGTAGCCTATTTTGGAATACAGTACTTCACCGATTTTTGTTGTAATTTGTAATTTAACATCTCATGAATACAACTTGTGTAAAACCTACAATCCCAGTGAAATAAACGTTTTTAGTATATTATTATTATCTTCCAAGATTATTTCTGCTGCAGCCTTCACAAGCCTCAAACGCTGCTGCGCATCGACCTTTTGTTCCTTGTACTAGTGGTCATACAAAATTTTATGGGCGCTGTTTTTAAATCGGACGAGTGTTCCTTTGTTTGAGTCCATCTCCGCTATGATTATATCATCGCCAAAGCGTTTTCGCTGTTCTGGCATCAGGAATAAACAATAACTTTAATTTGCTGCAAAAGGTGTGACAAAGAAAACTGGCATTCATCACTGTTTTCCAATAAGTAATCGTACAAACACTCCATCGCTTCTTCGATATTACTTGCTGGACCATACCCTCTCTTCTTCCCAGTTACAGATGGTAAACGAAACAAGTATTTGTTGCACAATATGTGCGCAACAAAAACTTGTTTCGTTTACCATCCTCCGACCTGGTTGCTGCGTCTGCAGCAACCAGGTCGTCAATGATAAGGAGCCGCTACTGAATACCCCTTCCCCAATTGTCATCTCGGCACTGAGCTGCATCCAAAACCGTTTGCCTCATACCTAACTTCTCAACTGTATGAATAACATTCCTTCTTGAGAAGGGTAGTTTGCTTTGTTGCTGATGAAATTATTTAGTGATAGCATCACCAAATAAAAAGCAAATCCCTTTCAAGGTAGGAGCCAGTTTACTTGACGATCTCGTCAAAGATCGCTGGTCGCTGGGAACCAGTATCCTCTCCCCGACGAACTGAGGCTTCAACATTAGACAAAGCTGTGTATATTTTTCTGCATGCGTCATGAACACTGACTTGGTTGCAAGTTTGTAGAAAGTTTTTATTTTCATCAAGGCCACGTTTTTGACTCACTTCAATTAGTGTTCAAATTCCTCGTTCTTTAATGATCACAATAGTACCTGTGTCGATGTCCTCACGACACACGAAACAGATGCCCGAACGGATAGATATGTCGAAACTCATTTCTCTCAAATAAAAATACACTTTTAATGGTGTCTGCTCCCACACACATTAATTGCATCAATTCAAACACCTATAACCAAAGGCATTTACTAAGCATTAAAAAATATATTTATTATTAAATTTGGGAGTTTTAGCCAATATAAAATATTGTTACCGCCTTCACGGCGTGAAGGTACTCCCAGCTTTTGTTACTTAAGGTACTTATTGTTTGAGAACCGCTGGGCTTACAAGCACTAATTTGGTCTCAAAGGAAAGATTTTTAAATTTACTAACACATTACTAATGATAATATTTGACGTGGGATGCGTATTTTGGAAGATACTTCACAAAATAAGTGAATATGCCGAAAATTGTCATTTTTGAATAAAGATGCCTATGTTCGAAGAACTGTATCTTGAAATCTTATGGTTGTAAAGATCTCGCGCTAGTATCAAATTATAGCAAATTTAATCTACTTTCAATAATAATTGTTTATAGCAACTATGGCAGTTAGACCCTCCGTTTGATAGGATATTTAGTAAAAACTGAAAAAAAACGAAAATTTCATGGTTTTATGGATACCCTACCGCGCGAACAGCACTTTTAAAATAGCAAATCTGGATTTTTATCACTGGTGTAGTTCTAAACAACCTTTTTCAAGCACGAATCTGGATCTTGACTGAGCTAAATGTGCTCTCTGAGACATGAGTCAACTATCTGATGTGAAAATAAGACGCCCGCTCGAAAACCCTGTGGTGAGCGCTTTTGGATCCGATTTGCGATTCTCAGCATCGCGGTCAATTCGATTTCCCATGGAGATTTTTTGCCTCACATTATAAATTATTTATGGCATATTTTCTAACCTAACATAACTATGGCAAATTCCGAGATTTTCTATTATTATACATCATTTTCTTTCCCTTCGGAGATAGAACGGCCGGTACTCTGGTTGCTAGTCGCGCCCTGAATTTCGCTCAAACCACTGTGCAATCATACACCCACACCCGTATACACTTAATCTGAAACGCATTATAGAGTAATAAAAATATTGGACAGTAATTTTGTAGCGAATGTCCGCCGCTCGGGGCCATATTGGCAATTAGCCAGGGCCGTATCGCGCCTGTAAGGCAGCAACGCAGCATCTGGACATTGGCTATTATGCACCGATGACGTGACACTCATTAGGAACAAACAACTATATATGGCAATGGATTACTCTAGCTGTAGCTATATAATGCGTATGCACATATGTATGAACGCCTGCATTGTCTGGGCCGTTTGACACTATGCCGCGAAGATAACACTGTGTGATCCACATCATCCACAAATGATTCCTTCTAAGTCTGGGTATTCATTGACTCTGTTTGACTGTTTCTAAAGGTATTTACGTAATAAAAAAGTAAGAATGAAAGACTTACAACCTAAATATTGTATTGTTATCTAATGCTTTCTATTTTTGTAGATATTTGTCTATAAGAATGCTGACTGCATTTTATATAAGTATGCAATCTTACTGTACTTCGTACAATTATCGAGGAGCAAGCCTTCCCTGTATTGTTTTGCATTATCATCTAAAAAATGATAGACTCAGTTTAGGTACGCGTCACTTACCAATATAAATCATATTTCCACTAAAAGGATTGTATAAAATAAAATAACTTTTTAAGCTCTCTCGTATTCCCAAACTCATTACGGTATAAGCACTCAACTATTACCAATAAATGATAACCTTGGCTTTCAATTTTTCTTTAATATTTCATAACAGTATTCTGAAATTTTAATTTGAAAACCGTTAAAATTAATTTATATCTTGACTACGTTGAAATTATTTTACAATTAATATAAGTTTCATCATTCTGCTATAAGATATTGTGTAGCGTAATTAAAATGAAAATAATATTGCAGTGAATAAATTTTAAGCAAAGCACGTGTACTATTCACTGTTACTATTCATTTTAGTACTAAAACTTATAGTAACATACTTTCTGTGTAGCATGAAGGAATATTTAGCAATAAATGTCCACCCACGCTTCAATAAAGAGCTCCTCAATACTGATGTCAGTGCTTATCTCTATTCTCTCACATTTGTTAAGAACTGGTATCTTATAAGAAAATAGGACTAGTGGTAGCGTATGTGACTGCTGATCGGAGGTCCCGGGTTCGATTCCCGGGTCGGGTAAAAGTGTTACTGGGTTTTTCCGAATTCTCAGTAGCAGCACGGATTCTGGTGATGTGTCCAGTAACGGCTATAGGCTCGCCCCCTATTACGTGGGACCTAAAAATTCATGCCGAAATGTTTAGTGTAATATTACGCCTCTGCCTACCCCTTCGGGGATACAGGCGTGAGTCTAAAAAAACCTTTGTATTTTATTGGTTCATAAAAATACTAGCTTGTTAGCAAGATTGCGCTCCTGGTATGTTGATAATATTGTAGTTTTGTAAAATTACGTAAAAAATGGGTGTTTGCCTTTAAGGAAAACTTCCGATCTCTTTTTCAGGCACTTAGCATCTTATATTTGAAAATTAAATTACCACCTCTGCAACAATTAATCCAACTCCGTGCAAGATTTCATCACTATCGGTAAAAATATATGTATAGGATGAGAATCAAAATATATGCAGTAAAAATTTGCTTACATACGAAAAGCGAAATGTTGAACGGCAAGTGTTGTGGTTTTGATCCTAACACAAGACAACACAGTGTGTGAGAATTTGTAAATTCTTGTTTCTAACTTGCGTCCTGTTACAAACGCCTCTTGAACCCTAAAATGCTAACACAGTTGCCTATCCATACTTCTCATCAGAAATCCCTACTAATGCCTAAATCTCCGTGTCAGCAATTTTGCCTTCCTTATTTATTTAGTCCCTTTCAACCTCAGTATGCATCCATCATCTAACGCGAACAGTTCTACCATATCCTTAGTGTGCCAGTCTCAGTTCTAAATCTTGTACCAGTGCTAAGTTCTATTCCTAAATCTAGTAAATACTATATCTAATATTACGTGTGTGTACCGTGTTCCAATAAATAATTTCAGCTAGTTCAAATATCTTTTTTTAAAAAGACACTTTCCCGGTCCCGCGTAACATTTGGTGGCAGCGTAAAGGGATTCCTCAGAAATCCCCGGTCCGTCTCCGTATTTCGCTCCGGTAATACTCCGCCGTCTCGCATTCGTCTCTGCATCGCATTCGTCGTAGTTCAAGAATCGCGCTATCTCTCGAACCGTCCATCCGCCGCATACTGCGCGGTGAACAACACCCGAGTTCCCGAGTTCCAGTTCCGAGTGGCCCGCAGACAGGCTGCCGAGCTCCAGGTTCCTAAGAAGGGACATACCAACTCTACACGAGGTGACCATGTTCATTCTCCTCATCATCGTCGCCAGCGTCCTGTAAGTGCAAACATTTTTATCCAGTGCAGTGATATATTATTCCATTTCAAAATCGAAAGTGCCCAAATTCATAAAGTGAACAAAGTCCACACAGTGCGTTACAATCCTATATTCTCAGTACTACATCGTTATCAGTTTCGGCCGTCCGACCGTCGCCGCATCGAACTACAACAAACCGCATTGTTACTTACATTGTAACACTATACCAAATCTTAGTCAAGCTTTGTACTATCTAAGTAACCCTTTGTTCTAATTCTTACTATAAGTTCTATATCTTTCCATTGCCTTTGTGTATTTCTGTGTTTCTCTGTACTATTTTTAGCTGTGAACAATGACGACAAGGAAGGAAGAAACCGTTCTCCTTGACCGTACCGATATTAATACACTATTCAAATTCATTAAACCCTACGATGGGTCTCGCGATAAACTAAATTCCTTTATAAATAACTGCGAAAACGCATATCGATTAGCTTAAACAACTCAAAAACCAATCCTTTTAAATTTCATACTTTGCCGGCTTGAGGACAAAGCTGAATCCGCTGCTTCAATAAAAGACTTCGACAGTTGGGAGTCACTTAGCTCTTTCTTACAATCGCAATTTGGCGAGCGTAAACATTACGCTCACTTACTCAGTGAATTACAAGAAACTCACCAATCGCCGGGTGAGTCAGTCAGCCAATACTCAATCAAAATTGAAACGTGTCTCGCTCAAATTCATACAGAAATCACTCTTTCAAATAAGAAAAAAAGCAGAGCTGTCAGGGAAGACTTCCGCTATGGAAGATCTAGCCTTACACTCTTTCCTAATGGGTCTTATACCCAAAATCGGCAACCTAGTTCGCATGAAAAGTCCTTCTACGCTCAACGAAGCTATTAACTATGCTATATCCGAGGAAAAAATACAAATGCTACTATCAAAACGTAACCCTTATCAAAATCGATACTCACAAAAACCGTCTAATTCCCAAGATCGTCCTAAACCAATGGTCCACAACGTTGGTCAGTCGTCCAACTCTACGCCACCTACGTGTCGATTTTGTAAGAACGTAGGGCATACCATAAACGTCTGTCGGAAGCGCGAATACAATAACAATAGTGCTAGGAATAATAACACCTACCCCCAACGCTCTAACCCGAACATGACTCGTCCTCCCCATCGTCCAAACGTCCAATATTGGGTCCACTACACCCAAGACGACTCTACCTACGAGGAAGACCTTCCTTTAAACGAATAGAGGGCTCACAACGGTGTCTCGTGAGACCCCAAAACCATTCAAAATCGTCTCAACCCTTTCATAATGACACCCTTTTTAAATCCACTGTATCAAGAGCTACACCACAGGGTAACCAGCCCCAAAAGGGAAGCTCAATCATTTCTAAATCCACTGTATCAAGAGCTACACCACAGCGTAACCAGCCCCAAAAGGGAAGCTCAATCATTTCTAAATCCACTGTATCAAGAGCTATACCACAGGGTAACCAGCCCCAAAAGGGAAGCTCAATCATTTCTAAATCCACTGTATCAAGAGCTACACCACAGGGTAATCAGCCCCAAAAGGGAAGCTCAGTCCTTTCTAAATCCACTGTATCAAGAGCTACACCGCAGGGTAACCAGCCCCAAAAGGAAAGCTCAGTCACTGTATCTACTACATCCTCTCTATCCAGAGCTACACCGCAGGGTAACCAGCCCCAAAAGGAAAGCTCTATCTCTGTATCCTCTGTATCCGCTGTTCTTACTAAATCCTACGCATCCGCCGTATCAGGAGTTCGACCGCGAAACTCTGCCACTGCATCCTCTGTATCCACTGCATCCCGAGATAGTCTTACTAGATCCTCTAAACCTTCTATATCCACTGTATCCTCTGCATCTCATAAAATACTTACCAAATCCTCTGCATCCGCTGTGCTCCGTACATCCCCTGCATCCTCTGTATCCTATAAAATACCTACCAGATCCTCTGTATCCACTGTGCCTAGTACATCCGCTGTATCCTCTGTCCCCGCTGCATCCTCTACGTCTCGTTATATACATACCAGATCCACTGTTCCCACTGCATCCGCTGTATCCTCAAAACCTTACCATTCACTTACCAAGTCCACTGAATCTTGCTTTATACCTGCTAAACCTCCAATTACCAAGAGACCTACCAAATCCGTTGCGACTACCACCTCCTCTAAATTCACTGCATCTACTACATCCTCTGTACCTCCTAATTCAGCCAATTCCATTCCAACCCCTACTATATATATATACCTACCTCACGTCAATATCCGAATCCAAGTCAATAACCGCGACCTCTCGTTCTTAGTTGACACCGGTTCCTGTGTCAGTCTAATAAAACGATCTTCAATGAACGTGATGCCAGCTCTGGAAAATGAAACCAGTCAATTAAAAGGTATTAATACCAGTGACGAAACCGTGTCTACTATAGGCCACTTCCAATTAAAATTATTCACAGATGCTCATTCCGATCTTACTTATAAATTCCACGTAATTGAAAAAATAGGCTGGAATTACGATGGCATCATCGGCACCGATCTTCTCAATGACTTAGATAGCATTATTGATTACAATTCCGGTACATTACAAATCAGACATTTCGTGGTTAGATTAAAATATTACGAGCTAACCTACAAAATTCCGCCTCGCACCGAAACAATAATTGAATGTGCAGTTACTAATCCCGAATATCGTGTAGGACTCATTCTAGATCAACATATCTCCGACTCTCTCCTAATTGCTAATTCCCTTGTCACTGTAAAAGACAACAACAGAGTAAACGTATCTGTATTAAATACATCTGAAGACACAGTCGAAATCAATTCGGATATTGAAATAAATCTCCATCCCTTCAATGCTAATTCCTCCTTTATCTATAACTCCGAACCCTATAATACTAAATCTTCTACATCCCGCAGAAACCAAGTCCTAAACATGCTTAGGACAGAACATTTAAACGACGAAGAAAAATCTCGACTCCTCGACATATGTTCCCAATATTCAGACATAATTCAATTACCTAACGACAAACTTACTACCACTGACTTACTAGAGCATGAGATAAATACTAATCCCTCTGAGCCTATCAACGTCAAATCCTACAGATTCCCAGAGATCCACAAAAAGGAAGTCGAAACCCAAATCTCCAAAATGCAATCTCAAGACATTATCCATATAGGGAATGACCATGGAGAAGTAGAACTTCTCCATGGTCATTCCCTATATGTAGACCCAAAGAAAATTGACTCACCCGGCCAAAAGAAATGGCGCATCGTTATAGACTACAGAAAGCTTAACGATATTACCATCGGGGAAAGTTACCCAATTCCACAAATTCACGAAATCCTAGACCAATTAGGTCAAAGCAAATACTTTTCCACTCTCGATCTCTGTTCTGGTTTTCACCAAATTTCCATATCAAAAAAGGACGCTCCTAAAATCGCATTCACCGTTCCGCAAGGACATTTCGAGTTCAAACGCATGCCGTTCGGACTTACAAATGCTCCCGCGACTTTCCAACGTCTCATGAACACAGCCCTAGCTGGCCTTCAAGGCATTCACTGCTACATTCACCTCGACGATACTGTTATCTATTCACACGACCTCCCTAATCACTGTGAAAAGCTCTCTAAAATCTTCGAAAGATTACGTAAACATAACCTCAAACTCCAGCCCGACAAATGCGAATTTCTACGCAAAGAAGTCGGTTATCTTGGTCACATTGTAGGGACACAGATTATTACTCTGTGGCTAGGTAGTGTTGCTCGCCAGTCAGTAAGTCAGTCATTGTCGCGCTCGGTCCGTAGACGCACGCTTAAATAAATAATAAGCTGTGCATACTACCATCTTTCATTACAAGGCCCGAGATACCTCACACACGAACACAAAGTAGAGACATATTCCCACATATATACAGATAACTTTTACACTGGTGACCCCTGTGAATGTTGTGCGGACGATTTTCGGACTTTGCGGATACGGTGATAGTTATCGGGCGGGACAGTGACTCACGAGGCAAAAATGTTGCAAGGACATACGACACCGGCACCTGCGCAACCACAGGCGATAAAACCCGAGGGTAGCGCAGGTGAGGACGCGTTGGCCTCGGTTACCGTGACCTCACGGATCCCGGAATTTTGGGTGGATAAACCCCGGCTTTGGTTTGTCCACTTTGAAGCCACCGTTTACTCACAGAAACTTAGTGACGCAGCTAAGCAAAACCTGGTGGTCACGAAGTTAAGCAAGAACGCGATCGAACAAGTCAGCGACTTCTTACTTGACCCACCAGCGGAGAACAAGTATGGGACGCTTAAAGAAAGGCTCTTGCAGGTATTTGAGGAGAGCGAAGCTCGTCAATTCCAGAAATTATTAGGCGAGATGGAATTGGGCAGTCAGAAGCCGTCTCAATTACTACGACGCATGAAGGACCTAGCTCGTAGCAAAATTCCTGACGAGACTCTGAAGATTATGTGGTCAGGGCATCTACCATCATCGGTGCGAGCAGTGTTAGCCGTCACCGACGTTAAGGACCTGGAGAGTTTGGCAGTCGTTGCCGACAAGATCATGGGAACTACTCGTCCAATAGAGATTACTGAAGTAGCCAGTGCCAGCGCAACTTCTCAGCCAGATTTAGCCGCGCAAATTGCCAAGCTGACGTTGGAAGTACAGGAGATGAGCCGGCGAAGCAGGCAACATTATCGTACAGATCGGAGCAATTTCGTACAATCAAAATCAGGGACAAGGACAAGGAGCAAGTCCAGGGAAGGTCGCAGCCGCGACAGTAAGGATTGGCTATGTTTCTACCATTACAGATATGCTGAAAAAGCGAACAAATGTATTAAACCGTGTAATTGGGAGAAGAAATCGCAGTCGGGAAACTAGACTTGGCGGAGGGCTGTTTAGACTTTGCTAATCACCGGTTATGTGTGGCCGACGTAAAATGTGGTTACAATTTTCTGGTGGATACAGGTGCAAATATATCAGTGTTGCCAAAAAATTTTGTGAAACCTAGTAAGTGCGGTAAAATTAGTGATAATTACAAACTTTACGCTGCAAACGGTACGGAAATCAAGACTTACGGTACTTGTACGTTGACCCTGAACTTGAACTTACGAAGACCATATCGTTGGACATTTATCGTTGCGGATGTCAAGCAGCCAATTTTAGGTGCAGATTTTTTAAAATTCCATAAGCTTTTAGTAGACTTAAATGAGCGTAAGCTAGTTGATCAGTTGACTAATCTTAAGGTTATCGCATCCGTCATATGTAGCGATAGTACGGCAAGTATCAAAACAATAGATGATAATAACCCATGGCATATGTTGTTAAGTGAATTTCCAGATGTGACAAACCCCGTATGTTACAAGGAGCAGCCCAAACATAATGTGTTACATCACATTGAAACTTCCGGCCCCCCTGTGTACGCTAAGGCGAGGCCATTGCCACCTGACAGGTATATTAGAATAAAAGAGGAGTTTAGAGTCATGACCGAGCTTGGTATATGTAGACCGTCCAAGAGTGCGTGGGCTAGTCCCCTACACATAGTGCCGAAAAAAAACGGTGATCTTAGGCCGTGTGGCGATTACAGGCGCCTTAATGCGATTACCAAGCCCGATCGTTACCCTATACCCCCCTTGAGAGATTTTACTTATGTACTTGCTGGAAAGAAAATATTTTCACGCTTAGATTTAAATAGAGCTTACCATTTTGTTCCAACATCACCTGAAGACATCGAGAAAACAGCCATCATAACTCCTTTCGGTTTGTTTGAGTTTCCGCGCATGACCTTCGGGTTGAGAAACGCAGCTCAAACATTCCAAAGATTTATGGATACAGTAGTTTTAAAGGGTTTAGATTTTTTATACAATTTTGTCGATGACGTCATCGTGGCTTCCGATGGGGAAAATCAACATAAAGAGCATTTGAAAGCCGTTTTCTCGAGGTTTAATCAATTTGGCATAACTATTAACGTAAGTAAATGTAAATTTGGCTTAGAAAAGCTAGAATTTTTAGGTTACGAGGTGTCTACGCAAGGAATCCGACCGCTCGGTGAGAAGGACAGAGCAGTTCAAGATTTTCCGAAACCGGAAAATATTGAACAGCTCAGGCGATTTTTAGGGATGTTGAACTTTTATCGATCTCATTTACCGAAGGCTGTGGAATGTCAGTCGATTTTAAATGGTTATCTGCATAACGCAAAAAAGAAGGACAAAACAAAGGTCGTGTAGTCAGAGGAGGCGAATAAAGCATTCGAGCAATGTAAACTTAGCTTGCAGGAAGCGGCTACATTGTTTCATCCGTTGCGAGATGTGCCCTTATCTCTGATGGCCGATGCGTCCAGCTCAAGCGTTGGCGGAGTGCTCCAACAAAAGGTAGGTAATGCATATCAACCGTTAGGCTATTTCTCTAAAAAATTGACAGAGGCGCAGCAAAAATATAGCACGTATGATAGAGAATTATTGGCGATATTTTTAGCTATGAGGCATTTCAGGACCATGTATGAGGGCCGGCCTCTGACAATTTTTACGGATCATAAGCCCCTGACGTACGCTTTCACCAAGAGTAATAGTAATGTAGATAGTCCTAGGCGAATTAGGCAGTTAGCTTACATTAGTGAATTTACCACCGACATACAGCATATTAGTGGGCAGGATAACGTGGTAGCGGACACGTTATCGCGCATAGAAACAATAACATGTCCCACGGAGATAGATTTCTCAGAAGTCGCATTACGTCAACATAGCGACCAGTACCTCGCGCAAGCGTTGCAAGTAACAAAGAACAGTAAATTGCAATTTAAACAAATTTTGTTACCTTTTTGTAATGAACCTATTTATTGTGAAATATCTACAAATAAAATGAGACCTTACTTACCGGAAGAATTTCGACGTACAGCTTTTGATTCAGTTCATAATTTAAGCCATCCCGGAATTCATGTCAGTAAGAAGTTGGTAACTGAGAGATATTTTTGGCCGTTTATGAATAAGGACATTGTTTCATGGGCAAAATCATGTATCCAATGTCAACGCGCTAAAATACATAGGCATACGGAATCGCAATTAGGTACTTTCCCTAGTGCAGATCGATTTACGCATGTACACATAGATATTGTAGGACCCTTGCCAATTACAGCAGATGGATACAGGTATTGTATAACAATGATTGATAGGAGTACCGGTTGGCCTGAAGCATTTCCGACCCGCGATATTACGGCAGAAACAGTAGCCGAGATAGTCTTTTCTGGTTGGGTAGCTCGTTTCGGTTGTCCGGTTAAGCTAACTAGCGATCAGGGCAGACAGTTCGAGAGCCAATTGTTTAGCCAACTCATGAAATATTTAGGTATTGACAAAATGCGTACTACACCTTATCATCCGGAAAGTAACGGCATGATAGAACGTTGGAATAGAGCACTTAAAGTGGCACTTATGGCACGTTTTCAATGCGACACTAGTTGGGAACGACAGCTGCCCGCCGCCTTATTGGGATTGCGCGCGGTACCACGTAGCGATACGGGAGTAAGCGCTGCAGAACTTACCTATGGCCGAACATTACGTTTGCCTGGTGATTTTTATGATGAGGTAAATATAAAAATCTCCGATGCGGAATATGTAGATAGGTTAAAAACAGCAATCAGTAATTTACGACCTAAACCGGCATCCCACCAAGCGTCGAAGTCTTTGTTTATTCATCCCGATTTAAATAAGTGTGCAATGGTATTCGTACGTAATGACTCGGTACGTCGTAGCTTGCAACCGCCCTACGACGGACCCTACCCGGTGGTCAAACGCCGCGGGAAAGTCTTTACGATCAAAATAGGAGATAGAATAACGTCTATTGGTTTAGACAGGTTAAAACCTGCATATGTGTTGAATGAAGGTACTCTGAACGACGATGACGCAATAATTAAGCGCACTACGAGCGGCAGAGTGGTAAAAAAGCCCTTAAGATTTATTTAATCAATCTAATTTATGTCGTCGTTGAAATACTTCTTTGAATTGCGATTCATCTGTTTAGATCAAATTGTTTCAACTTAGGACCACTAACAGTACTCATTTTATGCTTTGTATTATTTCAAGGTTATAACTTAGTTTATTGAAGTTAATATTGATTGTATTCTGTAGTTTTTTTTTCTTTTTTTGGCAGGAGAGTACTGTAGGGACACAGATTATTACTCTGTGGCTAGGTAGTGTTGCTCGCCAGTCAGTACGTCAGTCATTGTCGCGCTCGGTCCGTAGACGCACGCTTAAATAAATAATAAGCTGTGCATACTACCATCTTTCATTACAAGGCCCGAGATACCTCACACACGAACACAAAGTAGAGACATATTTCCACATATACACAGATAACTTTTACAACATTATTAGTGACAAAAGCATAAACCCAAACCCAGACAAAATCAAGGCTGTAACACAGTTTCCTATTCCTAAATGTCTAAAAGATACCAAATCCTTCCTAGGTCTAGTCTCTTACTATCGTCGTTTTATCCCTGAATTCTCTGAAATCGCCAAACCCCTAACCACTTTACTAAAAAGGACATCACTTTCTCCTGGTCAAACGAGCAACAACAAGCGTTTAACGAACTAAAAGAAAAACTCGTTTCTGCTCCTATCCTTATTTACCCTGATTTCACTGAACCTTTCGTCCTAACCTGCGACGCGTCTAATTATGCTATCTCCGCGATCCTATCTCAAGGGGAAGACCGCCCTATAAAGACCCCCTGTAAAGACCGCCCTATAGCTTATGCTTCGAGAACACTAAATAAAGCCGAAACTAACTATTCCACCTTCTTATTAGGAAAATTAAGCAGACGTAGGAAGTATGAAATCTGGTGCAGTTAAAATGTATGTGGACAAGGACTGTAAAAAGCAAAATATAGGTGCTCGTGCAATGCTTTTTACACATGTACAATATATACATATAAACCTTTCTCTTGAATCAGTTTATCTATTAAAAAACCATTTCAAAATCCGTTGCGTAGTTTTAAAGATTTAAGCATACATAGGGGCAGATAGACAGAAGATGGACTTTGTTTTATACTATGTAGTGGTGCTTTAAATTACAGTTTCGTGGGGTACGTTACTGGCATTGTCAGTCACAATAACTGTCACATGCCATTATAGACGAAATTTGAAATTCTGATAACAAAATAGCCGTGTGGTTGATAGCCGTGTGGTTGACGGCATAGAATACAAGTGTCACCACCCCCTATCTTCCCGTGGGTGTCGTAAGAGGCGACTAAGGGACAACACGATGCAAATACCATCTTTGCGTAGAGACGGAAAACTCGACATCAAACCCTATACGACTGCCTCGTTGGTCTCGCGGCATAAATGTGCACGTGGGATCGGGAGGTCCCGGGTTCGATTCCTGGGTCGGGCAGTGTTATTGGGTTTTTCTGTCACGAAATTCTCAGTAGCAGCACGGAGTCTGGAAATGTGCCCGGTACGGCAATAGGCTCGCCCCTTATTACGTGGGACTAAAGTATATCTGGCGAAAAGTGGGTGCAGAAATACACCTCTGCCTACCCCTTCGGGGATAAAAGGCGTGACGATATGTATGTATGTATGTAACTTAGTTTATTGAAGTTAATATTGATTGTATTCTGTAGTTTTTTTTTCTTTTTTTGGCAGGAGAGTACTGTAGGGACACAGATTATTACTCTGTGGCTAGGTAGTGTTGCTCGCCAGTCAGTACGTCAGTCATTGTCGCGCTCGGTCCGTAGACGCACGCTTAAATAAATAATAAGCTGTGCATACTACCATCTTTCATTACAAGGCCCGAGATACCTCACACACGAACACAAAGTAGAGACATATTTCCACATATACACAGATAACTTTTACAACATTATTAGTGACAAAGGCATAAACCCAAACCCAGACAAAATCAAGGCTGTAACACAGTTTCCTATTCCTAAATGTCTAAAAGATACCAAATCCTTCCTAGGTCTAGTCTCTTACTATCGTCGTTTTATCCCTGAATTCTCTGAAATCGCCAAACCCCTAACCGCTTTACTAAAAAGGACATCACTTTCTCCTGGTCAAACGAGCAACAACAAGCGTTTAACGAACTAAAAGAAAAACTCGTTTCTGCTCCTATCCTTATTTACCCTGATTTCACTGAACCTTTCGTCCTAACCTGCGACGCGTCTAATTATGCTATCTCCGCGATCCTATCTCAAGGGGAAGACCGCCCTATAAAGACCCCCTGTAAAGACCGCCCTATAGCTTATGCTTCGAGAACACTAAATAAAGCCGAAACTAACTATTCCACAACCGAAATAGAATGCTTAGCCATCGTATTCGGAACAAAAACCTTCCGTCCCTATCTATATGGTCATAAATTCACCATTGTCACTGATCATAGGCCATTAAAATGGCTTTTCAATTGTAAAGACCCAGGTTCCCGTTTAGTCAGATGGCGCCTAAAATTAGAAGAGTTTGATTACAAAATCGAATATAAGAAAGACGTAATCAACAGCAATGCTGATGCTCTATCCAGATTCCCAGTGAATCCTGTACAACCAACTTAAGACTCAACAGAAAATCCATACGATAATCCTATTCCTTCTACCTCCCGTCAAGATACTCAATATCCATCACCTGCGTTTAGCCCTATAACTCTTGACGACCTCGATATCCAGATACCCTCTGTTCCTGTAGGCTCTAACGAAGTCCTTTCGATAGACCTGTTAGAAAACGACGACGCTTTATCAGATATCCTAAATCCTGAAAGCAATAATCACTCACCTGATAATTCCAATCCTCTGCTTCTTCCTCCCGCCGAATCCGCTGATCCCGCTGAATCCACTGAACCCATTCTAAATCCTCACTCACCTTCTGGTTCCACTGCTTCTCCTGCTAATCCCATTCCTCCTTTTGATGAAAACTACAGCAAATTCCTGAAAATCATGTCAGAAAAACAATTTAATAGTAACACTAAAATCCTCGAATTTAACGAAAGTATTCTTAAAACTCCTAGCAAACACATCGTTATTCCTACCTCAATCGACCTTGATACTTCTAACCCGTATATCGAAGAAATCCTAAGCAACGTCCCAGATCCTAGCGAATTCCTAAATAGGGAAAGAACCCTATATACGTTTATATCCTTTGAGCACAAAAGATCCACTATATACTTCCTATTTACCAAAGTATACCATTTCGACAACTGTTCTTATGAATCCATTTACAAAAGCTTAATTAAAAATCAATTCCTTGCTATATCCTTATCTCTAACCAACGAAAGCTTAGAAATAGCTATCACTGATTTCCGCGACCCTTTTGATAAACATATTTGGTCAAGAATATACAATATGTTCTGCTATATCTTTAATAACACTAATAGAAGCATCAATGTCTATCACAATACTCTCATATTTCCAACCCTCTTAGACATACCTGAAATCCTTCGTGAAAACCACGATATCCCTATTACAGGTCATCTTGGCACAGCCCGAATGCTAAATCGAATTAAGGAAAAATACTATTGGAAAAACATGCGTTCAGATATCGAGACCTATATAAAAAACTGCACACTGTGTCAAAGCAATAAAGCCCTCAGACAAACTAATAGAGCTCCTATGCAAATAACTACCACTTCTACCAAACCCTTTGAACGCCTTAGCATGGATCTCGTAGGCCCTCTGCCAGAAGCAGGGTTAAAACAATTAAAATTCATACTCACTATGCAAGATGACCTTACTAAATTCTCATTTGCCTATCCTATCGCTAATGCTACCTCAGAAGACACATGCGAGTAACTAGTACACTTTATTTCTCTATTCGGCATCCCTAAAACTACCCTAACCGACCAAGGCAAACCGACCATGTTAGCCTATAATACATCTGTTCATGCGTCAACCAATTTTACCCCTTACGAACTCCTATTCGGCCACAAAGCCTTCATCCCTGACTCTATCTACGAACTACGTCCAGAACTAACATACCCCGAATATGTAAAATTCCTACATCATAGACTCAAACTCTCAAGAGACAAAGCTCTCGAAAATATTCAAAAGTTGAAAGAAAGTTCCAAAGAATATTATGACAATCACTCACGTCCCATTAAATATAAAGTAGGCGATTACGTTTACCTGAAAAATCATGTAAGACTGCGCAAAGCCCTATCGCCAGTGTGGAAAGGCCCTTACAAAGTCGTGAAGATAAACGGCAGAAATACACTAACCCTTCTAATAAACCGTAGGCACGTCACCCATCACTATGATGAGGTGAAACTCGCTTCTAGATCTAGTACTAAAGATTAGTTCACTATATCATTATTCTATTCTCTTACAGCAACCCTGCAACGGGTCAAGAATTCGTCGAACTTCTGACAAACTTTAGTTGATAGTTACCTTAGCGTAGTTATACCAGTAGATATATCTTACCTGTTCCCACATATACATAATTTATACTATATTCTCAACATTTCTAAATCACTTTGTAAAAATGATAATGCATTAGATAACGTAGAATGTTTCAATCTCTTTCAAATCCTAATTACTCGCTTTGAAGACCTATATCGTAACACTGAATCTATCCTTTACCATGTCCCTCACCAATCTCGGAGAGGCGCACCCCTATCTATCATAGGATCTATTTCGAAAAGTTATTCGGAACCATGGACGAAGATGACGCTATCCGGTATAATAATACCATCCAAGAAGTTGAGTCCGATCAAAAGAAACTAGCGTCATTAGTAGAACAGAATATTCTCATTACTACCTCAACCCTCAAAGCTTTGAACGAAACCATTTATACTATAAGTCATAACGAGCATGAATTAAATGTCGCCATCAACGGTCTTAACCAAGACATTAAAAATCTAACTTTTATCGCCAGAGAATTAGGAATAAGATCACGTATCCTAGAATTAATTTCCATGATAGAGAATAGTCTCTTAACACTATCCTTCAAAGTTGAAGATATTATAAGCTCAATAATGTTTAGTAAATCAAACATTCTTTATCCTTCTATTCTAACGCCTAAAGAACTCTATACTGAGTTGATTAATAATTATAGATTCATACCAAATTCTAAACGCCTTCCAGTTCTTCTAAGCCTAAATAATATAAAAATCATTATAAATATGTCTTCTATATCTTGTTATGAAAACGAAAACAAAATAGTTTTCGTCCTAGACATTCCACTAGTCAATCCCACTAATTTCCAGTTGTATCATAATTTACCCTGTCCAGTACCCTATAAACCTCGTAACCCTATATCTTATACTACTATTGTTCCTTCTACTAAGTATATAGGTATAAGTAAAGATAAGTTCACTTATTGTAAACTTAATAATCTTAACGATTGTAAAATGATAAACCATGAACATTACCTGTGTAACACTCCGATATCCTATTCTACTGTCGCAACTTCATCCTGTGAAACAGAGATTATTACTAAAATACTTACCGAAATTCCCGAATTAAGTAACACTAAGTTTTTCACTGGAAATGTAAACATTTGGCAACATTTACAAAACAACAAATGGTTGTTTGTCATGTCCGATAGAAGTAAGCTAAGTATAGAATGTAATACTTCTATTGTAGACCT
The DNA here is from genome assembly GCA_944739405.2 of Euclidia mi. Classification (NCBI taxonomy): domain Eukaryota; kingdom Metazoa; phylum Arthropoda; class Insecta; order Lepidoptera; family Erebidae; genus Euclidia; species Euclidia mi. Next base: position 82,619,858 of record OX123181.2, read on the forward strand.
AGATATAAGCGGTATCGGATTATTGTACTTACCCCAAGGATGTGTCGCCTATTGTAAAGACACACGGCTAGTCTCTAAGAATAATATTAATATTATATTAAAACCTATAATCGCTAAATTAAATATCCTTAACCACTCCTGCTGTAATTTCAATAAATATACTAGTATTGTATCCAACTTACCTCCTGTTAACTTGAAAAATGTAAATCTAGATTCCATTGCTTTTGAAAATCTATGAGAAGTACTATACTTCCACAATCTATGTAATCCTAATTCTAGTCTTAACTTGTACTATTTTCTAAATTTGTAAAACTGGCATACTCAGGAAAATTTTAAAATCTCGTGAAACTCCTATCCCTGAAACCGAAAATGATGAAGTTGGACTTCCCACTATAACGTCACCTACTCTTCGTATTCGCAACTCGTAATCCTTGCTATTTCTTTCCTTTCCCGTAAACTTCATTTTTACCGTGAAGTTTACTCTGAATCGGGGGGCTGTTACAAACGCCTCTTGAACCCTAAAATGCTAACACAGTTGCCTATCCATACTTCTCATCAGAAATCCCTACGAATGTGTTAGTAATATTGGAACGCAACCCAATTAGTTCATAGTTTTAGTTCTTGCCGTATACAGCACTATTTTTAATATTGTCTGTGTTAAGTTTATATAGTCTATGCTTATTCTTCTCTTTGGTAAAACGTGCACATTCATAGTAAACTGGAGGAAATAAAAACTTTATTGTTCAGCAATATCAGTATAGTTTCTTTTAAAAACTACAACCACGCTACCTTTTTCCTACATGCTAGCAGAGCGTGGTTCGGGTGTAGTTCAGATTAGTCCAGAAAAACTCCAGTCTGTAAAATACTTCGCATCGCGCAGCGGCTTAAAGTTGAGGTTATATTCTCCACGTGTTCTTCAAATATCCGTCAATATTTGCCGAAATCTTGCAAAATGAGCTCCTCGAACATATTTCAAATAGAAAAATTGAATGGCCGAGAAAATTTCACCACGTGGAAATTCAGTATGAAAACGTACTTAGAGCATGAAGATCTCTGGTGCTGCGTGGAACCCCCCGGCAACACGCCCGTTGATAGCAGCAAGGACGTCAGGGCGAAGGCAAAGCTTATTTTGTTGCTAAACCCACAAAATTACGTCCATGTACAGGACTGCTCAACAGCTAAGGAAGTATGGGAGTGTCTACAGAAGGCCTTCGACGACAATGGACTCACAAGAAGGGTCGGTTTGCTCAAAGACTTGATAAACACTACACTGGAATCGAGTAACAGCGTCGAGGACTATGTGAGCAAGATCATGAACACAGCGCACAAATTGAGAAACATAGAATTTGATGTCAATGATGAGTGGCTTGGTACCCTTATGCTTGCGGGCCTTCCAGATGAGTACAAGCCTATGATCATGGGGTTGGAGAGTTCAGGCATAAAAATCAATACTGACTCGGTGAAATCAAAACTTATACAAGAAATTAAGACCCCAAATTATGCAGCTTTTTATACCAACTCGAAGAAACCCAAAAGCCATACTCAGCCAGTAAAAGAAAAGGGACCAAGATGCTACAACAGCAACAAGAATGGACATATAGCGAAGTACTGTAAACAACAATCAAAGAAAGCATTTAGCAAAGGAGAGAGTTCCAGTTTTGTGGCCGCTTTTACAGCTACTGCTGAAGAAAATATAAGTATGGATTGGTTTATTAACTCTGGTGCATCCATGCATATGTCAGGCAGAAATGATTGGATGTATAATGTCACTGAGGCACCTGTGAAGACTTTATAGTCTTCACAGGTGCCTCACGGTGGCTCACGGTTAGCTACTGTTATCAGTAGCTAACCGTGAGCCACTAGTTGTCAAAGGAATTGGATGTGTGGACATTCAGATTAACCACAAAAGTAAAATTCAAATTAAGAATGTATTGTTTGTGCCTGGGCTGGCAGCAAATCTTCTGTCAGTTAGTACAATAGTAAATTGTGGTTATAATGTCATGTTTACCAACCAAATGTGTGAAATTAGGAATGCCAAAGGAGTGATGATATGCACTGCAACATTAAAAAATAATTTGTATATTATGAACACTAGCTCTGAAACAATGGCTCACTTGACATCGAGTGCTGTGAACCATACCAATGCTTACCTATGGCATTTGCGAATGGGACATTAGAATTTTTCAGACGTCAAGAAATTGCCAGAGTGTGCTCAGGATGTGACTCTGACTCAGGACAAAAGTAATGTCATCACCTGCACCCACTGCTTAGAAGGTAAGCAAGCTCGTTTGCCATTTAAAAATGTTGGTTCTAGAGCAGTCAGGCTATTACAACTTATCCATTCAGACTTGTGTGGTCCTATGGAGCACAAGTCACATGGAGGCATGAAATATTTCATCACTTTCACTGATGACTACACGAGAATGACCCATGTGTACTTCCTTCGAGATAAGATGAGTGTGTTAGATGTTTTTAAGGATTTCAAGTCTAAAGTAGAAAATGAATTAAATCACAAAATTAAGAAAATTCGCACTGATAATGGCACAGAGTATTGCAATTACAATTTTGATTTTTTTTATCATTACATGGTATTGTGCATCAAACATCTACCCCGTACACTCCTGAACACAATGGTGTAGCTGAGAGGATGAACAGAACTTTGGTGGAGCGAGCGAGAAGCATGCTGTTTCATGCAAATTTGGAGAAGAGTTTTTGGGCTGAAGCTCTGGCAACAGCTGCCTATATTGTGAACCGTTGTCCTTCAAAGTCTCTTGATGGCAGAACTCCATATGAGTTATGGAAAGGTAAGAAACCCAGTCTATCTCACATGAAGATATTTGGCTCAGTTGCTATGGTCCATATACCAAAAGAAAAACGCCATAAGTGGGACAAAAAATCGATGAGAATGATATTAGTAGGCTACTGCGAGAACTCCAAGGGATATCGCCTGATGGACCCAAAAACCCATAAAATTATAAAAAGCAGAGATGTTACCTTCATAGAGAATTGCAATGAAAATGTGAATACACTTATGCCATGTGACATTCATATTCCAGATAAGGAGAGCCAGACAGACTGTGCTAGCTCTGTTTTACCAGTTAGCAAGAAGTCAGAAAGTGTGTGTATAAATGAGGAACAGCAAATACACACTCAGGCCCCACCACAGGCATCCCTCAATGATCAAGGAGCTGGTGATTACTCAAGTGAGTATGACACTGATACTGGAGAATTAGATGAGACTTACTATCCACCACGTCCAGTCGAACCGGTCTATAGTCATAACATCACACTGAGGTCAAGGAATAGACAAAACAACACAAGAAATAATGAGAAGGGTTATTTATGTCTGAATACTGATTTTACAGAACCGCAGACTGTAGAGGAGGCTCTGTCATTACCACAAGCTTCAAAATGGATGGAAGCTATGGACCAGGAGTACAATTCCTTGATGAAAAATGGTACTTGGAGTTTGATAGACCTTCCTGTGGGAAAGAAGGCTCTTCCATGTAAATGGGTGTTTAAAAGCAAAACAGACCAAAGTGGAAATGTTGTTCGTCACAAGGCCAGACTTGTAATCAAAGGCTATGCACAGAAGAAGAGTACAGACTATGAAGAAACATACTCTCCAGTCGTCAGATATTCAACAATTCGTTATCTTTTTGCATTAGCAGCCAGATATGGACTAGAAATAGATCAGATGGATGCTGTATCAGCTTTCTTGCAGGGAGAGATTGATAAAGAGATTTATATGCAACAACCGGAACAGTACAAGCAAGCATCTCAAGTGTGCATGTTGCATGAGTCTATATATGGCCTCAAGCAGGCCAGTAGACTCTGGAATATGAAACTGAACACAGTTCTTCATAAATTGGGAATGAAACAATCCAAAACTGATTCCTGTGTCTACTATAATGCTGAAAAGAATGCATTTATAGCTGTCTGGGTTGATGATTTGATTTTACTTACTGCACAAAAGTCTACAAAGGATTTATTGAAGGAAAAGTTAAAACAGCATCTTGAAATGAAAGACCTTGGCTCTGCAAGTCAGTGTGTAGGTTTACACATTACCAGAGATAAAGACAGGAAAATGATAGATCAAGAAAAATACATTAATGACTTATTGTCAAGATTTGGGATGGCAGACTGCAAGCCTGTGAAGACGCCATTTGAAGTTGGCATGAAATTTGATAAGGAAGTAGACTGTGAGAAATCAATTGACTGTCCTTATCAACAAGCTATTGGTTCTTTACTATATGTGGCCCAAGGGACTCGTCCAGACATATCTTATGCAGTAAACACATTAAGTCGATTCAACAAGAATCCCAGTGACTGACATTGGGCTGGGGTAAAAAGAATATTAAGATATCTTCAGGGCACAAAAGGTTTAAAGTTAATTTATACCAAAGATGGTTACGAGAAGATTACAGGATACTGTGATGCTGACTGGGCGAGCGACGTGCGCGATCGTAAGTCGTGCACAGGCTATGTTTATTTGTTGCAGGGAGGTGCTATTTCATGGCGGTCACACAAACAACAGACTGTTGCATTGTCGACTGCCGAAGCAGAGTATATGGCCATGTCCTCGGCGGCACAGGAGGCTGTATACTTACAACAGCTGCATGGTGAGCTCGGTCAACGGCAGAACAATCCGCTCATCACCTTCAGTGACAACCAGAGTGCAATCAAACTATCCATTAATGATAATTATCTGCCTAGGTCTAAGCATGTAGATATACGCTATCATTTTCTAAAGGATCTTGTTACTAATTCTGTGATAAAGTTTTGTTATGTAAAAATGATTGCTGATAATTTAACTAAAGGTACTACTGTTGATAAACATTTATATTGTGTAATGAAAATGGGGTTGCGCTCCAAGGGAGGATGTTAGTAATATTGGAACGCAACCCAATTAGTTCATAGTTTTAGTTCTTGCCGTATACAGCACTATTTTTAATATTGTCTGTGTTAAGTTTATATAGTCTATGCTTATTCTTCTCTTTGGTAAAACGTGCACATTCATAGTAAACTGGAGGAAATAAAAACTTTATTGTTCAGCAATATCAGTATAGTTTCTTTTAAAAACTACAACCACGCTTCCTTTTTCCTACATAAATCTATCCCTAAATCTCCGTGTCAGCACTTTTGCCTTCCTTATTCATTCAGTCCTTTTCAACCTCAGTCTGCATCCATCATCTAACGCGAACAGTTCTACCATATCCTTAGTGTGCCAGTCTCAGTTCTAAATCTTGTACCAGTGCTAAGTTCCATTCCTAAATCTAGTAAATACTATATCTAATATTACGTGTGTGTACCGTGTTCCAACAAATGATTTCAGCGAGTTCAAATATCTTTTTTTAAACAGACACTTTCACGGTCCCGCGTAACAGTCCGTTATTTGAATGTTAATGAAAATACCTGTCTCTCAAGCGACTCTCCCTAAAGATACAGGATTGTTCCTTTTCTTTCCAGATGTGCTGCAGAAGCTGTCTTTTAACATATATTCAGATTATGACTGCAGCTTATAAAATTTTCTGCGACACTAACTGATAGTTGCTATTCCCGTTTTTATGCTCGATAAAAGCTTGGCCTTTCAACTTTTGTCTCATTATACAATAAAATTTAATTGTTTACTTTACAAATGTCTACCCGATATATAGTTGATTATGTAGTCAAAGGTTCTAGCGAAAGTTTATCGTGCAGACAATGCCCACGAAAGCGACCTTTTTGAAGGTCAAGCGGAGATTAAAGTCAGATATATCCCACTTTATTTTGATGTTTTATTAGAAAACGATGAAAGCAAATATAATAATAATAATAATATACCCCTCTAGGGCAGTCGTTATCTCAATGATGAATTATCTCAATATGAATAACTCAGAGGGCAGAATAACGACTTCCTAACATCACCTTCATCTTGTGATATGAACTAAAAATGTATCACAAGATGAAAAGAAAGCTCACAAGCCGCAGGGCAGCTTTGCGGCGAGCTGCATGTGTGTGGCGACACTGCGGTCCCGAATGCTTCAGAGAGTCGGTCAGGGCCTCGTCTTCGGCTTGCCTTTGTTGGCTGGTCGGAGTGGATTTCCAAGAGCGCTTGCAGGACTCTCAACTCTGGCTTGCCTTATTTGGCCGGCCAGAGGGAAGTCGCAAGAGCTATTAGCTCGGGGATGGAAGTGTCATTTTCAAGGGCGTAATTACGGGGAAACCCGCTCCGGGTCACGACCCGCGATGGCGAAACCGGTGCCGCACCGCTCTACACCCCTGGCCACTCGACCTCGACACTCGACTTCGTTTACCATGGTGGCTATTTAGAGAGGGCCCATCTAGTGAGTTGGCGAGTCACCGTCTGCCCCTCTTCGACGTACTATAAGAGTACTTAGGGCAGACGCCGGTTTTCATCCATAGTTTCCATATTTACTTATCCATTGAACACCCATCACAATAGCCCAGAGGAATTAGATTTTATACAAGTAACAATAGTCCTACACATGCTGCGGCTAATCTGTGGATGTACTTCATAGTGCAGTTATGGAGGCTCCTCAGTAGGTGTTCCATCACATCCTAGATTAAAACTCTCAAAGGGCCTCTGCGCGTTGGAACTATGTCTCCGTGTACGCCTGCCAAAGGGCCGTGTACTTTTTTAGCACCATATGTTAGAAAAGTACGCGTGAAAGAGAAACAAAAAATAATATGTAAAATATATATATTTAATATGTGTGTATTTGTTTCTTATAGTTTAATAAATACTTCTAGGAATTATTTATGTGGATAGATCAGGTACGTTTACAATGTACATATACCGATAGCAATTTATGGTTGGAATAAATTCGAGTAAACCTACTTTTCTGTCAGATGGTACATATTTGCTTCAAAGTTTATACATGTACAAAGTACAAAACTGTCGAAAAGTTGACGACATTGTGTCCACCTCGATCAAACTTGGAGCCTATTTATTGGCACTTCTGAGAATTGTTATTTTGTGTAAACAATTTTGATCACCGGAGATTAATTAGACTTTGTAGCGGCTCAAGTAATTATCTTCGTAACACAATATAATATTATTTCTCGTCCTAAACAAATACATTTCTGTAGTAATTAATCATCATTTAGTGGAGAGCTATCAGAAAAACGATTTAGACAATATAACGCAATTCGACGATTCATGAGAGTGTGCACCTCACTAATTTATTTAGTCTAGCTGTATTTTTCACAGTTCAAATTGTAGAATGGTCGTTATTTTCTAAATCGGCTTTCCCCACTCTCATTTTTACTCGGGATTAAACTACGCGAGATATCTCCGAGTTCATAAAATGAAGCAATATCTTTCGGGTCATGATCGAGTTTAAGGCGATTTCGAAATGATTTGGTAAGTATAGATATATTTTAACATATATTGGTGTTGTGTTTAAATGTAAAATTTAGCGGGTGAGCAAATGTAAAAACTAGTGCTAGCCCATAATGGTGTATAATAGCTGAAATATCATTGTAAAAGAGAGGCTAAAAGTAGCAGTCTAGCGGTAAGTCTGTGGTTCGGGAGTTAACATGCAAACAAGGAGTAGTAAATTTTATCCCCGCTGGTACTCATGTGGAGCTTACTTCGACACACAACAGCTGCAGCTTAGCGAAAACAAAACTTGTGAATATTAGTAAAAAAGTCTGCTTTTAGTTTTAATGTCTGAGGATTACAATCCTTTTAAAACTACAGACATTTTCAAAACCCCATAGAGAGCTGAAAGCCCGGTTATCCTACTACTTCTATAAATAGGCATGCTTGTCAAAATTGATGGATATTTAATACTCTTTCACGCAAAAACTACTGAACAAAGTATGATGAAAGCAGTACCTAATATAACTTATATATAAAAATAGCATACGCGCTTTCTTTTATAGCGACAACACGGGTGACGCGCCTACGCGGGTGAGACCGCAGATTAAAGCTAGTTATTTATCATCATCAATGTGCAATATCCCGGTCGCATCCAAAGCCTTGCTTCCTGGCGCACATAATATATAGCGAAGCGCAGTGCAGAGCATGCGAGTGGATGCGCGCAGCAGCGCGCGGATATGAGCATATGTGCGCGTAGACGCTTTGATCCGCTCAAGAATTATGTTGTGTTCATTGATTTCGGACATTATTTACCTAAATGAAGAAAATGTTGATAATAGTTTGACAGCGGACAAATGCTTCCTGTTGCGCTTTGCCACACAAGCACCGCGCCGGCCGAGAAAAGCGCGGGTTCCACTTTCTAATCCAAACAAATTTCACAGAATATTAGTTTCTTCATGGAGCGCCTGCCGTCTGACCGCCGCAACTCAGTAACTACTTAATTATAAGCGTGGATATATGAGTACAAATATCTATCGATAATAATATTAAAATGCTGTTGCGGTGTTGGTAAATTAACGACAGATGGCGGCCAAGTTGTACTTAATCTGCAATTTGTTAGAATAAGTAATGTTAACTGGCACTGATCCAACGCGGAGAGCGTTCGGTAACTGTTCGGAATATTGGGACCGCTTCGCACCAACAATTGCGAAATTGTATGCTACTATACTCGTATTTATACGAGAATAACTAAATTAAAATTTGCAAATACTATGGGTTCTATTGAAGTTCGACTAAAACAGCTGTAGTTTATCTACAATAGAAGTAAATTATGCATATTATAATGTTACTAGCGATTAGCAATACGTGACGATTTTTTCATAGCGCAAATGCGTTGCACATTTGTTACATAATTTTCCTGAACCCATTCAATTTTGAAAACAATTATGAACCTCTTTTTGCGTAGTATACACAAATATGGTCCAAATCTGTTTTTAAAATTGAATGATCAGTAAAATATGTGTGCAAGGTACTAGGTATATACGTAGTTCCAGTAGTCTAAAGAAGCTTGCAATATAATAAATATCATTCTCGCGTTGCGAACCAACAAAAGGAGTCACTGCTCAGTCAAAGCGAAACACACAAGGGCATCAATAACTTCAATGGTATGTCAGTATCTCACGACTACCTAAAGATCTATTGGAATGTCTTTTCAATACAAGAATACTACACAAATTTTACCTGAGATATTTTGAAGATGTAGAGAGCCTAGTGAGTAGGTCAACTAACTGCTATGCGTGATGGACGGTTTAAAGCTTAAAGCCCTGACACGTACAAGCGACCATTGGAAATTATTTACGTATTAACTTACATAGTTCATGAACGATACATAGTTTCCTAAAGGGTGAATATATTTAAATAAATCTTACAGAAATCTTCACGTCTCTATAATGTTCTCGTGGGACAAGTCATCATCATCAGCCTTTTTTTTTTTTTTGGTGTCGGGTTGGAAAATCCTCATGGAGTCCCTTCGCCCTGGGGGGGAAGGACGAAGGGGACTGTCAGACTCTTACTGACTAAAAACCAACCCGTGCTCCTCATGTACCCATGTGTCGGAGGGCAGGGCCCCACCGAAGCACTCCTCGCCACCCCCCGACGGGTACCGGTCCGCCAGACGGTCAAGCGGGCCCCGAAAGAAACCCCCTTGGCGGCGGATGAAGCTGTTGGGCTCCGCCGCCAAAACACCCAGCGGCCGCAGAGGACAGGGAGGACGGCAACGCAACACCGCATCTCCTCCTCCTCCGCGGCCCCACCGCGACGCAATGATGGCGCGCCCCCACCTGGTCGCGGGAGACAGGGCGCGCGGCAACGCAACACCAACACGCCCCACCTCCCGCGACCGCGCCCGACCGCGAGGGACAGACAGAACCGTCCCCCGCACCCGCACCGTCGGACGCATCCCGCGCAGGCCCCTCCAAGACCACGCGGAGCGTCCCCTCCTGGATCCCTCTTAGCTTCACCGCGGGTGACCAATCCACGGTTACTGAGCCCATCATCATTAGCCTGCCGTACTGCCGTCCTTACGAAAAGTGCAAAAACCTGATTTTGAGGAAAACGTGGGTAAAGATTCTATTTTTGTTTTGTTTGTATCTCCATCACTATACAAGGTATTGGATTGAAACTTTAACTACATGATGTATAACAATGTAGAGAATATTATGTGATACTTAATGTTTGTTCCCGCATTTATTCCCGATATAAAAACCAATAAATAAAATAATGTTAAATATTATTACTATGTAGAAAGAATGTTTACTAGTCATAACCGCAATAAGTAACCTACTTATTGCATTAATGGTTAGGAAACCAACATGATACATTTTTGAGTAGCAATTCTTATTTTTTATTTAACTGCTTCTTAACCCATATATGCCCAAGAGCACAAAAACGACCCAACGGTACATGTTCAGTGGCAAAGCGCCATAAATAAAAACCGTATATTATTTTCATAGTTTAACGCTATCTACGATTTGTCGGAAGAACTACGTACGTTGTAAGAGCGTTACATTATGCAAAACTAAAGCAATAACAGTAGAAAATTAGGAGAAAAGTAGGGACACGTTTTTTGGTCGAAAATTTAAGACCTTCGCTGACAAAAATGTAAGTACTTATTTATTTGCTTGAAATCTTGCAATTATTGTTAATGAATTAATAAAATGAATATATTTTGTATGTTGGTAACATATCAAATCTGTTCAGGACTATCTATTTTTGCTAATTTTGGATGAAATGTTTGTTAGAGTCGAAATCGACCCCTTGGGCAATAATGATACAGAGTGTACTTCTTTTTCGCAGGTCACGGCGCGTGCTCTCAACGCATGAAATTGCTGATGTCTTGGAGAATTTGACTAATAGGGATGATTTTGGTGGCGTTGACATATATTTGGACCCGCCTTTAGGTGGTAAAATATCCGACGGTACGAAGAATGTTATGATATTGCGAGCTTTAGCCGTCATTAGCTTCTTGCCCCGGATGAGTTGATATTACTAGGCAATGAAGAATCCAGTATCAACATTACAGAGAATATATCCATTCAACAACCGGAGGTTGAGGTTCCTTTGGATATCCATCCAATCACTCCGCCCACTAGTCGCAGTGCATCTCATCAGTCGATAGAGAGAAAGTAGTATGTATCTAGGTCTTTGCTGAAAGCATATATATCAGAATGCTTCACAGTGTGCCACCTCCAAATCGAAGAAAAGTTAAAAAAACTCAATAGGCTCACTTTCAGCCGACAATGTTGTTACTGCTCGTGGTGGTGGTGCTGACCACTCAATTTCAGATTGACGTAGGTTCCGTTTGATTAATTTCCTTTGTGCATCAAAGGAAAAAAGTTGTGCATTACTACGTTATCGCCTCGATGTGTGACTGCGACTACTGAAGGGAGTGATTGGATGTATAACCAAAGGAACCTCAAACTCTGGTTGTTGAATGGATATATTCTCTGTAACGTTGATATTGGATTCTTCATTGCCTAACACTCGCAATATCATTACATTCTTTGTCCCCTGAGTCAGCTTCGGATATTGTTCCTCCTAAAGGCGGGTCCAAATATATGTCAACGCCACCAAAATCATCACTATCGGTCAAATTCTCCAAGACATCAGCAATTTCATTCGTTTGGAGCACGCGCCGTGACCTGCGAAAAAGAAGTACACTCTGTATCATTTTTGCCCAAGGGGTCGTTATCGACCACCTGAAAAAAAGTGACTTCCAGGTACTGAAACTGAAATCTACTAGTTTTCAGTTTAATTACTTCCATTAGAGACAACAATATCCAAAATTCATTAAAATTGGTGATCTAAATATTTCTGGGCATATATGGGCTAACCAAATGTGCATTAAGTTTCTTATTTATTGCGGTTTTCATTAGTAAGTGACAAATTAAAAACGACAAAGTTTTAATTTGTTACTATTAGAAAAACGTAGATGTTATACTTTTATGTCAAATACCTATTAATAAACAGAAGTTTGCAAAACATAATTTTTCTCTCACCGATTTAGTATGAAACTGTTTTCGGTAAAGCCAATTCTACTCATCATATCTGCGTATTGATGTGTTTTTAAAATAATGTGAAAACAGTTATAATTTTATGAATAAAATAAAATCTTTTTAATTTCAAACTAAAAAAGTACAATTACAATGGGAATCACTTCGCTAACTTAATTATTAATTCTGGTCTATTATCCAGTATTTAAAGTTCAACGGTTACTAATACACTGTCAAGAAAGTACCGCGATAAGATCAATAATACACAAACTGTTTGTTATTCATCCAAATTTATTTTATCACCTTCAAAGTATGCTCCTTCAGAAACTAGACACTTACGCTAACCAACAATTCAATCATCAAAACTTTTTGAAACGCTGTTTCCGGAATTGAGTTCAGTTCTCGCCACGAATTCTCCTTTATGTTTTCTACCGATTGAACACGGGTGCCACGAAGTGGTAATTTGAGTTTAGGAAAAAGAAAGAATTCAGCTGGGGCCATATCTGGTGAATGTGGTGGGTGTTCGATGGTAGTTTTTAGTGTTTGGTCAAAAATTCGTTCAGAATGATGGCCTTGTGCAAAGGCGCATTATAGTGGTGCAAAATGCAAGATTTTTGTTCCACAAAAATGGCCTTTTTCCCCGAATTTTCTCTCTTAAACGCCGCATTACGCTCAAATAATATTCGTTATTTACCGTTTGACCTTCGGCAAGAATTCCAAGTGCACAACACCACGATAGTCACTTCAACGTGCTAATTCTCTGAGCTATGTCGACTACCCTGGTTCTCTGTCAGATCACTTCATTACGAATTCGATCCTTCAGAGAAATTCCGAGCATAGCCCTCTCCATAGCTCGCTGAGCGACCTTAAATTGGTGGACTAGTCGCACCGTCAGTGTCCACGTCTTGGCATCGTTAGTCATAACGAGTAGGACGCACTCGTTGAAGACTTGTCTTAAGGCTTTGCGGTAGGGATGACGAAAAGACTCGACAGAGTTTCCTGTATGCCGCCCAGCCAAGCTGTATTCTTCTGCAAGCCTCTCTCTCGAAGTTGTTTCTACCCAACTGCAAGGTTTGCCCAAGGTAGACGTACTCCTGAACAACTTCGAGAGGGCCCTATTTAGGATAATCGGTTCCGGAGAGACATGTTCATTGAACATTATCTTGGTTTTATCCAAGTTCATCCGGAGACCAACGCGAGCAGAAGAATCAGCTAGGCTGCTCAGTATATACTGTAACTCTTGCACGGTTTCAGCCACGATAACGATATCGTCTACAAATCTTAAGAGTGAGAGGTACTCGCCGTTTATGTTAATACCGCGTCCTTTCCAGTGCAGCGTCTTGAACATATTCTCCATTGCATTTGTGAATAATTTGAGGGAGATAACATCCCCTTGTCTCACACCTCGATGCAGGTGGATAGGTTCAAACTGCTGGTTCTGTACTTGGACGGTCAAAGTCGCGGCGTCATACAGACCTCTCAGCACTTGGACGTACCGCCAATCGATTTGGCACCGTTGCAAAGACTCCAGAACAGACCAGGTTTCGATGGAGTCAAAGGCCTTCTCATAGTCCACAAACGCTAAGCACTGGGGCTGATTATACTCCTCTGTCTTCTGTATAATCTGCCGCACTGTGTGGATGTGGTCTATGGTGCCATATCCTCCTCGAAAGCTGGCCTGTTCGGGCGGCTAAAACTCGTCGAGTCTACGCGCGAGACGGTTCGTGATGACCCTGGAAAACAGCTTATAGACGTGGCTCAAGAGCGAGATCGGTCGATAGTTCTTCAAAAGAGTTTTGTCTCCCTTTTTGAAGAACAAAACGACTATGCTCTTGCTCCACACCCTTGAAGTTCTCCCCGAGAACAGGACAGAATTAAATATGCGTTGGAGCTGCACCAGTATGGGTTTTCCACCTATCTTTAACAGCTCCGTCGTAATTCTATCTTCCCCGGCGGCTTTCCATTTTTAAGCTGCCTCAGGGCCACCACGTTTTCGTCTTGGCTGACGTCTGGCAACTCTTCCGTGAAGTGGCGGGTTAAAGTGGCTCTTGGATCCTGGGAGTCGGGTTGGGGACGGGACGCTTTCAAGGTGTAGAGGTTGCCGTAGAAGCTCTGAACCTCCGCAAGAATCTCCGGCCTAGAAGTAGCGACTTTTCCGTCTGACGTGGTCAGCTTCGTCAGATGACTTCGACGTAAATGCTGAGTAAAAACTTTCCAACCCCGATTTCGCTCGATCGCATTTTGTATACAGCGTGTATTGGAGCTACGGAGGTCGCGTCTTACCTGATTAAAGATCTTTTTATTTAGATCTGACGAAGTGCCTGCCGGGTTTTCTCGTCGCGTCTCTACTAGCTGCAGAGATTCTCGCGAAAGTTGAGATCTCCTGCCGGTGTGCTGCGTCTTAAAGAGTATTGTCCCCTCATCCCGAAGGATTTCCACCACTTTATCGAGTTCCTGGTCCGTACCTGCGTCTATTGCGGTTTCCAAGGCAGCGAACCGGTTTTCCAGTTTTAGCTGGAATATTTCAGATCCAAACACGGATTGGAGGAAATTTGGCCGGAGCGTAGACTTCATAAGGCGAACGCGTTCAAGTTTATAATTGATATTCAGAGTGCCTCGTACAAGTTGGTGATCACTTCCGGTGTTGAACCTAGTGATCACGGAGACATCCCTCATATTCGCCTTTTGTCCGCCATAATGAAGTCAATCTCATTTTTTGTCAAAGTGTCGGGGCTTCGCCACGTCCACTTTCTTTGAGGCTGCTTCTTAAAGAATGAGTTCATTAAGAACAGCCCCTCCTTCTCTAAGAAGTTGACGAGCATCTGCCCCCTATGATTTCTCCTACCAAATCCGTGTGGTCCTACTACCGATTTGCCGCAAGTATGTACTCCCACTTTGGCGTTGAAGTCCCCATGACAACATTAAAGTGGGCCTTTTGGGTGTTGTGTAAGGCCCTGGAAATGTCTTCGTACATTTCTTCTACTTCATCATCCGAGTATGCCGAAGTCGGTGCATACACTTGGATAACCTTGAGAGTATATCTCTTGGTGAGTCTGATCACAAGGTATGCTACCCTTGTCGACACACTGGAGATTTCTAAAATGTTGTCAGAGAGGACCTTATGGACCAAGGAACCAACCCCGCCTTGGGATGGCTGGTCTCCCCCCCTGAAGTACATAAGATGGCCTGAATCTAGGGTAACGGTATCCTCTCCCTCTCTCCGGACCTCGCATAATCCCAAAACATGCCACCTTATGTACTTCAGTTCCTCTTCGAGTTGTGCCAGATGTTCATCGAGCCGTAGCGTGCGTCCGTTATACGTAGCCATGGTCAGTCGCTGTTGGCGGCCTACCGTAACCCGGGGATTCTTCACACCCCCTGCCCCGCCGTTACCATGTCCGTCGCCTTGGCCAGGAATAGCGGAGCGACCGGGAACTGGGGGCCGTTGCGTAAGCGTGTGTGCCATTGAGGTTTTTCCCGTAATCACCACGCTGGGCATGCGTGTTGGTGATCGCAGGGCGTAGCTTCCCACACCGGTGACGCTGCTGCCCGTCACCGATCTATTATATTTAGCTACGCCTATTTGCAACGGTTATACCGCCGTTAGTCGGTCGCCAGAGCCTCGTTCGCTGGTCGGCAGGATGCACCACGGGCAGGTGAGGTTGGCTGGGCGCTCTAAGGTGTTGTTGCGCTCCCATGCATCCCAAGTGGGACAAGTGAAGACTGCCTACCCGCACTTAGCCAGCGTGGCGGACACCACCTTATCGCCCTTGTCATCGTGAGACATCACCCGTTCGTAGCAATGGGATAGTTTATAAACATAGCGGATATTACTATGATTATAATCTGTATATATAAATATATATAAAATCCTTGTGTTACTGATTGACTGACAGACACGCTACAGCTGAAAGTACTGGGCGCAAGTAGGTGAAATTTGGCATGTACGTTCTTTGAGGAGTTTAGAGGAGTTCGTACAAAACATCTAATCTTAACGAAATATATATACAGGATGTAAAAAGAACCTTAACGAAAACTGAAATCCCATATTGTACTAATCACTACGAACATTTTTTACTTCGGCACCATACCTGGGAAATTACTAGTTCAGGAGATATTGAGATTCAAAGTTAGTATGGAATTTTTCTAATTAGGTACAAAATCGATGCATTTACCCCGCCAATATGTTCTTTAGATGCCCTATGACCTCATAAATATGTTGGTATTTCGGGGATTGCACGCGCGCACTTTAAATTGCGGTTTAAAAAAAATTAAAACCTAAAAAAGAAATCGTTTCCCAGGTATTATTTTTGGTTAGTATGACTTGGCATGATGTCCACAACGAGTAGACTTCGGCTTGGTGATGGGTCTTGTGACAACCTGTATATATATATTGAGGCTCATAGTTAATATGAAATTTTTCTAATTAGGTACAAAATCGATGCATTTACCCCGCCAATATGTTCATTAGATGCCCTATAACCCCGCTTGCGTGCTTTTAATTGCGGTTTAAAAAATGTAAAAAAAACGTTGTATAATTTTTGGTTAGTATGACTTGGCATGATGTCCACAACGAGTAGACATCGGCTTGGTGATGGGTCTTGTGACAACCTGTATATATATATATATATATATTGAGGCTCATAGTTAATATGAAATTTTTCTAATTAGGTACAAAATCGATGCATTTACCCCGCCAATATGTTCATTAGATGCCCTATAACCCCGCTTGCGTGCTTTTAATTGCGGTTTAAAAAATGTAAAAAAAAATCGTTTCCCAAGTATAATTTTTGGTTAGTATGACTTGGCATGATGTCCACAATGAGTAGACTTCGGCTTGGTGATGGGTCTTGTGACATCCTGTATATATAATATGTTACTAATGTTACTTTTTGGAAGGACCGCGATTTTTACCGAACTGCCAGAGGTAGTACATTTTATATGAAGCTGTCCCCTGTTGCCCAGAGAGTTTAAAAATCGCAACTACTGGAACATTTCATTTCCACTGTAACATTTCGACCCCACTGGAGATTAAAAGTGATTCTGCTACAGTACTAAGAGTAACCAAAACTTTATAAATTTTAGGCTGGTATTAACGGGCCCATCACGAGTAATGATTTGAAATGTAACTTAAGTACCTTATGTTTGCTCCGACGTTTCGGCACGGCTTGTGCACGAGATGACACTCATCTCGGGACCACGACTGCTGTCGTTACATTATATGTGTAAAAGTCGCAAAAGTTTGAAAGTATTCAAATTGCCGTAGACACTGCCTAACAACCCTTACATACCTACATATCAGATCAAGACTAAACGTCAAGACTTCATCAAGTTTATGTTTTATAATAAGGCAGTATGGTTTGACATAACGTTAACGCTAATGACACGCCACTAACGAAGCATTCACACTACGGTCATTGAAGTTGGTTATTTGCCTCATAGCCAATTACGAAATAGTTCTATTTAATAGCAGCCCTACACCAGAGTGTATTGGGTCCACTTCCTAACATATGGTTTTATTACGAATAGAGTGCTATCTAATTGCCGCAACTAAAACGGATAGCGATTATCTAAAATTAGACTTGTAGGCAGAGTATTTAGGGATATACAATTATACACACACTATGCGTAGGTGTCATTTTCATACTAACTGGGTGTATTATATGTATTTATGTAAATGTCATACACATGACACGCATAACTTTGCCTGAAAGCCTGAGACAATGGCAACATGGAGTAAAAATAGATCAAGCACGTGCAATTTTATGATTGGGAATATCTATTTCCAATCACCCCGAACCCGCATAGTACAGATGTACTATGCGGGTTAGCAAGTTTTAGCAAAACCGAATGGTCAATGTCCCAAAAAATGCCTTGCATACTAGACAGGAAACTAAATAGAGTATAAAAAAGGTATTTGTATTAAGTGACTGCCTCGTTGGTCTCGCGGCATAAATGTGTGCGTGGGATTGGGAGGTCTCGGGTTCGATTCCCGGGTCGGACAAAGTGTTATTGGGTTTTTCCGTCAGGAAATTCTCAGTAACAGCACGAAGTCTGGCAATGTGCCCGGTACGGCAATAGGCTTGCCCCCTATTACGTGGGACCTAAAAATTCATGGCAAAATGTGGGTGTAATATTACACCTTTGCATACCCCTTCGGGGATACAGGCATGAGTCTATATAATAAAAATAAAAAAGAAATAAATTGTATTAAAGTAAATTTTTACTACATTCGTTTACTATGCATTCGTAGTAATACTGTGCCATGAAATTATGATGTTTACTCGTGTCAGTTTTACGTAGTTTTATTTCCATTTCAATTGTGGAATTAAGATAACGTTACTTGTGTAAATAATAAAACAGAGCTTAATAAAAGTAACGATGTAATAATTTACGCAACAAAACCTTCTTATTAGGAAAATTAAGCAGACGTAGGAAGTATGAAATCTGGTGCAGTTAAAATGTATGTGGACAAGGACTGTAAAAAGCAAAATATAGGTGCTCGTGCAATGCTTTTTACACATGTACAATATATACATATAAACCTTTCTCTTGAATCAGTTTATCTATTAAAAAACCATTTCAAAATCCGTTGCGTAGTTTTAAAGATTTAAGCATACATAGGGGCAGATAGACAGAAGATGGACTTTGTTTTATACTATGTAGTGGTGCTTTAAATTACAGTTTCGTGGGGTACGTTACTGGCATTGTCAGTCACAATAACTGTCACATGCCATTATAGACGAAATTTGAAATTCTGATAACAAAATAGCCGTGTGGTTGATAGCCGTGTGGTTGACGGCATAGAATACAAGTGTCACCACCCCCTATCTTCCCGTGGGTGTCGTAAGAGGGACTAAGGGATAACACGATGCAAATACCATCTTTGCGTAGAGACGGAAAACTCGACATCAAACCCTATACGACTGCCTTGTTGGTCTCGCGGCATAAATGTGCGCGTGGGATCGGGAGGTCCCGGGTTCGGTTCCTGGGTCGGGTAGTGTTATTGGGTTTTTCCGTCACGAAATTCTCAGTAGCAGCACGGAGTCTAGAAAGGTGCCCGGTACGGCAATAGGCTCGCCCCTTATTACGTGGGACTAAAGTATATCTGGCGAAAAGTGGGTGTAGAAATACACCTCTGCCTACCCCTTCGGGGATAAAAGGCGTGACGTTATGTATGTATGATAACAAAATCTAATTTCAGCCTTTGAGGGATTACTGGTAATAATAATGATGTAGCTGGAATTCGTTTTCAGACGATGTTGGTTTGAGATTTTTGGATTGCAATATATTATTTATGAATATGTGACTCTGGTTTCTCTAGCCATCTACTGCGCACACCGTGGTCAGGGCGCGATATCGCAATAGTATGCTCTTTATTATCTGTCTTTAAGGAGGAGGGACATTCCCAGCCTCCTAAGATTGTTCAAAATGTTCAATCTTCGTGTGTATATCTGTGTGTGTAATACAAAACATTCATGAGATTGTGTGTACTTTTTTTAATATTTGTATGGTTTATTTTATACTTTTTATATACATAAATATATATAATTATTGTGGAAGTTTTTGGTTCGATATCTGTTATAAACTTTTAGTCCAAATTAAATACTATGTCTTGGCATCAAAGACCAGTGAAACTAACGACACAGACTCATAATAAAAAAAAATTTCTTCAGCGATTTATTAAAAATCATTCGCAAAAACTAGCAAGTCCTAATGTGAATATAATGATTTTAAATAAATAAACGCAGTAAGTAATAGTGCTTTAGTACATTCGCCGGAAGACTCCCTGTCTGGCGAGTGGCCAGGCATAATGGCAGTGGGTGTTTTGGCGCGATTATTTCGACTAGATAAATTTTACGCTCCTTAAATGTAAGGACGTGCAAAGTGGATGCTTTGTGTAGGGATCGCCTTCACCGGGAGAACTAAAAATTTGTTGTTTTGCATACATTTGACGCCGGAATCTGAACGCTGTTTTACGATAGGTTTAGGGTTTTCAAAGCACAGACACACATTTAGAACTCAAGGCTTGTGCGTAGGCACAAGCCTTGAGTCTCAATTTGTTGACACAGACACAGCTTCATACAACAGCGCGAATCGGTTGCACTACAACAAGCACGCGGCTCATGTGTGCGTGACCACTGGCCGCTTGTCGTGTACGCGGCGAGACTGGAAAAAACCGGTTAACGTAGGCACAGGCAGTTGACAATCTAAGGGTTATTACAACGCACGTTGTTTTGTACGTTGTAAGTTTTAATATTTTAATGTAAAAACGTGGTATTTTATTATTAATAATGGTTGTTTATTGTACTGTGTGTATGAATAATATTAGATGAATTAATTCAGTCATTATAAAGATTTTAACGATGGTAACGTACAATTGGGTTTTTTAATTAGTTTTTCCTCCTGATAATTTTATCGCATTTGTTGAATTGCTCGAGCAAAAGTTTCGCGAATATTTCGATCTTGAAATAAATATTGTCAATGTTGGCAACGAAATACTTAACATGTTCGCATGTTGTCCACCAGGATCTCCTAGCCCGATCCACCAGAGGATCCTCGTGAAATCATTAGTTGTGAAATTGTATAAAAGCAAGCAATCAGAAAGTTATCAGTCATCGATAGGGATTACAAAAAACAGGTGCATGCGATTTTCAACCTTATTGACGTAACTCAGAATTTATAATTTTACTAACGTATCAATGTCAGAAAGCAAGAAAATACCAAAAAAAAAGTCTGTCATGAATTGTCAATAAGGTCGAAAATCGCATGCACCTGTTTTTTGTAAGCCCTATCGATGGTTGATCATTTTATAGTCATTTGTTTTGTAGACGTTAATTTGTCTTACACAATTTCTTTTTAAACTTATTTTAGGTACCTATCCCCGTGGTAAAACTAGTGGCACATAATAGCTAAAGGAGATTCCTATGTTTATTAGCAAAATAGATCATAAATATTACTAAAAAAATGTAACGTTGTATGTCAACTGTACTTCTGCCGTATAGCGAATCGGTCGAGTCCAAGAATCTGCCCAATCCACGAATCTCTCGAGTTGGGAATCTCCGAATCACGAATCTGTCCAATCCAGAATCTGACGTATATCGAACAAGCGATTTGTCCTCACCTATTGTGGCAACCCTACCAATATAGGTAACAAATTTACAAGCTCTTAAGAAGCTGTTTCTCTGTTCGGTTTATTTACTCATGTGACTATACGCCAAGCTGAAGCTTTAGATACATTTTTAGTTTGTCGTGCGCTTGGAGAGATGATGACGTAATTCTACCATGCTTAAGTTTCCTTATGTAATTTCAAAAGAGAAAACAAAACAAGATTGCTTGCATATGCTCTATTGCGAGAGGACGTATGTCATCAGTGGCGACAGAGGTGAAGAATAGGTTTTTTATTTTTACTGCGTCCAAAGTTGTGTTAAAGAAAATTCTACCACAAGAAATAGAAACAAAAGGCATATTCACACTCAAAACTACGAAGAACTATATGCACAACGCTAAATGTTTTCCTCCAATTGAAATTAAACTACACTTTACGGATTTTATCGCGTTATATTGGTTTCACTGGTTACTTATTACATTTAAACAGAATGATCTAGAAACTAAATTTTTATTACTAGCCGACGTTTCGAATTCTTTACAGGATTCATGTTCACGGCAGACTGAGGTGATATTTGTCTTTGTCTTGAATTTAAAAGTTATCCCGAAGTACCCGAACATTTTTCAACTATTGGTGTTACTATCTACGCAGGATGTGCTCACTATGTCTTGATGTCTTCTGGTGACTTTGTCCTTCTTGGGTTTCATTAGCCTGATAACAGGGTCCCAAGCTGGAGGAACATTCCAACCATCTTCCCTATTGAAATTAAGATGTTTTTTTAATTTCAATAGCTTCACGTATCATTTTTGGAATAAAGCGGTGTTCTTTTGTGAGTATCTGTGGTTCATCAAATCGCAGGTAATGGTTGGTTCCTTGTTCAACATGTTCACACACAGCAGACTTCGTCGAGCGTTTGTCCAATGTATGAGAACCCACACTGACAGTCTATCTTGTAAACCCCGGCCTCTTGTAAGGGTAACTGACTCTTGACAGATGGTAATAATTGGCTTATCTTCGTTGGCGGCTTGTAGAAAGTTTTGATTGAAGCTCGCTTCAAGATGTAGCCAATCTTGTCGGTCACGCCCTTGATGTATGGGAGGACAGCAGGTTGTCTTTCTACTGTGGCTGGCTTGTTCTTCGGGGATCTGTGACGTTGGCCAATATAACGCGATAAAATCCGTAAAGTGTAGTTTATTTTCAATGTGTAACATTCGCGTCAACCTAAGAAAATATTATGTTTTCCTCCAAGGTGAAAATACACCTGACAGGAGTTCATTCATTCATTCCGAGCGAAAATCAAACACATAGTCGGAGTAAATTGAATACTTAAACGACTGTTCCATTCTCTCCGCACAGGTATGAAGGTTCTAGTCGCACTAGTACATACGCCAAGTATAGCTGGTGCCACGAGAAGATAGACTTTTTGTAAACAAACATTCAGGGCTTCACAACCTTTTTTCAAACAGTTGTGTTATAGATTTTATACTTTTTGAACAGTCTTTTTTTTTAATGCCTAAGTATGCCACTATGTTTTTAAATTTATATTGTTAAATTTTACTGAAATAAAAATATTTGCTTTTGTGTTTGAATGGTCGAATGTTCATAAATTTGCCGATTTATTTGTCGTTTTACACGTAATTTATTCTGCAAATTAAGGAAAAATAGAGTACCATGTACGTTAATGATAGAGTACATACATGTTACTCTATTAAGGACATGATTTTTTTTATCATAGACAATAAATCATTTGATCAAAGTAGCCTACCTATCCTAAAATATTAAATTATTGACCAACAATGAATAATATTACAAACTAGAGGACGCCAGCAGCTACGCCTGCAATTTTTTTAAATTTATCCGTTTCGGCCGATCCCGTGGGAATTTCGGGAAATCCCTTCTTAGTGCACACTTACGGTCCCCAAGGAACATACAAGCCAAATTTCAGCTTCCTGTGCCCAATAGTTTCGGCTGTAGCGTGTCTGTCAGTCAGTCAGTAACGCAAGGATTTTATATATTAAGATAACTAGCTAGACTGCTAGTACATTGCATAAAAAAATCTAGTCATGGAGATATTACGTTGTTTGTGAATGAAATCGTCAGAAAGAACTTAAACAAAATCCATTAAAAGTTAAGGTAGTCTGAAAACGCAATTTCTTTTTTAGATACTTATAAATAATTTTCTGCGCGACTAATAGTTTGCCATCTACTATTCTGCACCCGCTTTTTTGCGATGCCGGCAGCAGGAAGAGCGTTACGATCCTATAAACATGTATTTAACCTTACATTAACCCCTTCTTGACAACTAAAAATTTAATGTTGTCTTTTCATAAATGCATGTTAAGCCCAAGAATTTAACATTTCAATGAACTAACGCCAAATGTTGGCATTCTAGGCCTCAGTACCTCAAAACATTAAAAGATCCTGTTGACAGCGCGTAATATCGGTAAAAACCCGATCCATTGACATATTAGTTTCCGACGACACTTATCTATGTACCGTTGCACTCGTTGGATTTGACATTATTTGTTTTTGACAGAACTATCGCTAAATCACTTAGTAGAAATTTTTTGTTTACAAAAAGTCTATGTTCTCGTGGCACGGACTATAGTCGCATAACTTAACTGTTAACCTCAATACAGTTGGGTAACAGAATTATGAATATCTTAGGCGTTTAATATACGACAGCAATTTATTAAACGTTCGCCTCATGTAGCACTACGATATAAAAAATTAACAATACGTGTAATACCTTTAGTATATATATATTGATGGTAATACCTAAGTTTTGATTTAATTAAAACCCTGCGCGCCCCGGGGTTTGTTTTTATTTAGTCTGTGGTAAAATAAGCGCAATATTATGTTAAACAGTTTGAAAGTTGGGTACGGTAGGGAGGTTAGGGATATATACGCGGACTCGAGGTAACTTAACTAGAACTTCCGCGGCGAGGAATATTGACTGCCGACGTACTTCAAATTCATGTGTATCGCAGTATTATAACGTGTTGCAAATCTTTGCAGCTCGATACAAAAGTTGGCCATGCGGTACCGAATATGTATACCTATTTGTAACCCGAGTCGATAATGACGTGAAACTATGCGAACTCTTTGAGTTATATGATACGTCACAATATTATAAAAGTGAACACTGAAATTGATATCAGGTATGTAAAAAATTTACCTATTCACTATTCGCAGAATGTCCCTAAACTGATAAAATCAAAAGTATAATATAATACTTTATGTTTGTCGGGGCACTAAAAAGTTTACCTTCACCCTCAGGGTGAAGTAATAGTCCAATCAAATTGCCCAGGACTTAATGTTACGAGCGTATAAAGGTTGATCCTAATATTTTCATAGAGCTAACACACCTTGGTGAATTGCTTGCCTTTCAATTTTATTATCATTTTACGAAATTCAGATGAGAGTCACGCGCCTGCTCTTCGGTAACAGAGCGTTGGGTGTTCTTAATACGGCTGGTAAATGTCGGCTGGCTTTTCGCCAAACACCCCGATAATTTACCATCGACTTGCTGCATGCAAATTTAAAGCCTAATCCTTACTTTTCATTTAAAATCCAGCAGATTCACTCTTTCCCAGCATTCGGAGTGGGTGATATATTTTTATGGTTTGTTTGCCTGACAGATTTGAAACTGTTTTTGCGTCTCTAGATTTCTGATTAATACCAAATTTGGTTCAAAATGTGTGTATCCGTGCTGAACCGATATGCCATAATATAGGGTAAAAGCCGGATAGTTGCGCCACTTTTCAAAAAACCTCTGTTATTAAAAATATGCACTTAATAATTGTATATTCAAAGTATATATAAAAACATTGGTCATTGATCTTCTATGGTAGACCGTTATTTTTAATATAAATTCATTTAATTTTGAGTAAATCGTGTTTTATTTGACCTCTAAAAAGAGGGATACTTGCCTACGATAGCGGATAGTAGCTTAACGTTAAAATTGCTTCTGGGGATACTTGCCTCATGTAAGGATAGACGCCGCTCTATGTTGTTTTTAAATTAAAACAAACTTGTAATCCTTTAAATAATCAGTCTTTTTTATTTACTGCAATATTTTATTAAGTACTAATCAAATTACATACATACATACATACATATCGTCACGCCTTTTATCCCCGAAGGGGTAGGCAGAGGTGTATTTCTACACCCACTTTTCGCCAGATATACTTTAGTCCCACGTAATAAGGGGCGAGCCTATTGCCGTACCGGGCACACTACTAATCAAATTAAAATATTATTATAAAAAATTTAACAAAAACAGTCTCCAAATTGGTAATTATTAATATTATTATTTATTTTAAAGAAGGAACAATATGGTTAATCATGTATAACCAGTAGCTGCTTTTTCTTTTCGTATCGTCTTCTTAATGTTCAAGAAGGAGATATACCATAAATTCGGGATATTTCGTTGATTCCTTTTTGTTTTTTATCCAGTTCTTCAAACGCAAGTGCTAAACTATCTTCGGTCCAGTTGATGTGACGCGGCACCACGCATGGCTTTCGCTGTTACTTACGAGTCATTTTGCTGTTAAGAATTTATTTAAATTAAGATAAATTATAAAAAAAAAGTTGAAAATCACTAACAAAAACGATCTGTCCTTGCTCGCTAAAAGGGCTTGCTCGCAAAGCTTGTTGCTGTTTGTTCTTGCTCTAGGGCAACAATCCGCAAAAGTCAATAGGGCAACTATCCTTTTCAATACGGATTCCTGCCCTTTCTGTTTGCTAAATAAATAAAAACTATTTATCAATAAAATGTACTAAACATTGAAATTAAAACTCTAATGCATGTAAAGAAATAAAAATAAGACTGAAATCTCAATCAATAAAAAAAATATTCAACAGAGATTACTTACTAATATAATTTCACCGCTCGTCAAAGTTTCGCCGCGGAAGATTTTCGCTTACACGGACAAAACGCCTGCACCTAGTCCAACGGGTTACGCGGCATTGAGGCACGCACGGGGGACACTTCTAGTTATGATCAAGCGTTAATACTTTCGACAAGCCTAACATAGTGCATTCGAAACTGAGGCATGTATCCGTCCGAGGCAACTATCCGGGTTTTACCCTAAGTATTTTTCAACATTTTGATAAATAAAGTAGGTATATTGGTCTTTGGGTTTTTTATCATATAAACATTAAAAGTCAATTGTATAATTTTTTATCACTCTCTATTCGATAAAAAACCCGTCCATTTAAAAAGTTATGCAATCACACTCCACTATAACATATACGAATACGCAAAAAAAACTATGAAAGCATTTTCTAACGTTGCCCTCCACAGTGCATCTCAAAAGGTTAATTGGGCTTCACACGGCGTGAAATACACTTCACTTTCAACATTCTGGTAGCGCAATTTCATTAGTCGCAAAGAGCTCCATCGTGTCGGGCGTGAAGTTGTCATTCGTTAGTGTGCAGTTATATGACCCGGCCAGCCAGCCTGTATTTACAGAATCGAGTTACCCTTTGAGATCAGCTCGTGTAATCCGAGATGTTCCAACCATGTGGTTCTGTGATGTTTATTAGTTTATCTGCAGCGGTATTAATGTTGAGATATGTGCGAGTCTATTATGTAGTAGGTATAATATGTTTTGTATGGGGTAGGTGTATAAGCAGGTAAGTAAAGAATTTATATTATAATTTGTTGTTAATTATTACTGCAACGTGGTTAAGACGCTGTACATTTCAAAGACGAAGAAAAAGTTGAATAGGGTGGCGCAGTTCATCATATCGTTTAGTAGCGAAGCGTAGCCCGTTGTACCGTGTCGTAGCGGACTATTATATATAGAGCGCGTAGCCACAAGTAGAATGATATAGAAAATTTCGCAGCAGAATAAAATACCTCCTTACCTAAAGATAGAATAGCCTTGATGAATGAATACAAAAAGTATATATTATTAATATACACGTTAATTATTAGCAGATCTTCGCGTTATTCTTCTTATTACGATAGTCACGGCGGCCTTATATAGTTACTGCTTCTACATCCCATGCAGAATTTTGTCGTTTTGTATAATTATGAGTTTTCTGTGATAAAATGTTAAAACTGTTAAAGCGTAGTAATAATAAGGAGTTTAAACTGGTGGAAATTTTTATTTGGTTTGCTAAATTTCATTTAATTGCGTTACCAATTATACGCTTTATCCAGCTAAAAAATGATTGATGGTGATTGTGGATGGCTTAGTAAGGATTATAATCATTATTAGTCTAGTGACAGCTGCTTTCACTATACGGTTTATATAAGCTTTGGATATGTATTGAACTTGAAAATAATAGTTTAATGGAAAGCTATTATCGCCGCCCTGTGGACACCTGCAACAACAGAGTAGTCATTTGTGAAATAGGAAAAAGAGCGAGCTCTCATTCATTGAACTGAGGACTGCTGTCTGACCTTCATAATGCAAAGGGATGGCAATATTCCAAGACTAGAACAGTCATTTAAAATCATTATCAAATTACTCATTCAAAATACTTTAACGTCGTCAAAAACATCTCCATTTAAGTCAAAGTTCAACACAAAATATAGTTTAACAAAATAAGCAGCAAACAGTACAGTTAAAACAAGACAGGAGCATGCCAATGCTCGGAGTGCCACGTACAGAGTATGTAACGTGCACGATAATATTGATAGTTTTAAGGAGCGCTGTCATTGCGGCGTGGTGGCAAATTAGTTTGCAAAGTCTTCATTCATTAGTAGCAAGTTGTAAGGTTTAACTTTGACATGCGTATTCTGTATGACTCGAGTTGTACAAATTGTAATGTATTACGGGTTTAGACGTCTGGGAGTGAAGCAAAGTGACACGACGTTGTAGTACGTAATTGTTTGCTACTAGTTAAATAGCTTACCCAGATAAATACCTACGAGTTACGACTGTTGTAGTTGGACGGCCACGTCATATTTTCATGAGGCATATGCTTAGTGTAATTGTGTTGGGCTGTGAGGCCGCCTTGCAGGATACCACTGAGGAGATGAATTCTCTTTGTTTTAGCAAGTTTAAAATATAAGTATTGAGGGCTACAACAGCTTTCAATATTATAAAGCTGGGTCATTCTCAGCCGGCTCAAATATGCGTGTCCGGGTTCAAATTCAGTACAAAATGGATAACTAACAACGTCCTTTTTTTTTACTATAATAGGTAGGACTTCATATTATGTGCAGCAAGTATTATTTTTTAAATAAATAAAATGCAAGGGAGTAAAAAAATAGAAAATCCTTGAAAATATTGACCTCGGTGGCGCGTCCGGTCCTCGGATTGCGGCGGAAAATATTTTTTCTTTTTTTTATTCAATAAATGGCACTATTTTGCATGCATTCACAAACAACCAGATAGTTATTAACTCAATGTATGATATTGCTACGTCATTATAAGCCATACTAAACAAGTTACAACGGGTTGTCTTCGCGTCCGAAGTTTAGAGTTGATATCAGTAGCGTCCACCGATCTGTTCATAATTCCTGTTTCCTAGTGAGTTTGAGACTATTTGTTCGAGTAATACAAACAGTCAGTCGCGCTGCATTGGTGATAAGGATAACACGTCTGTGCGTCTCTGTGTAACTCTTTTATTAAGGTTCTTAATCGTTTTCTGTGGCTTGGTATACCCTTAAAATTGATTTCGGTGAATTCATTTTATCCAGAACTATTTGAATTGAAATGTTTAAACTATAATTAACGTATGTCTTATGTTTATTCGATTCCAATAAAAGATATTAATTTCAAAAAATCGTGTTACTTTTTAAAATACGTAGGATTTTGCTAATTATTTTGATTTCAGTGGCATTGATTTCGGTGTTTACGGTGGAAATAAGTGCACCGAAATCAATGTTAAAGTCACCGAGATCATACATTAGTTATTTATTTACATAAAAAAAAATTAACTTTCCTATCACCTTTCATGTTGTTTCAAGCATTCTGGCATAATCACAATACTAAAATTATGCGAGATTAATAAAGGGAGTGGAATCGGTGCAGCCAATTCTAATAAACCTCAAATTTTATCGAGCATTCTGATTAAACCTAGTAGTAGCTATTCTGTTGACCTTGCTGATGACTTCGTCGTCTACATCCGTGTGGTGACGGATTAAGAATACGGAATGTCACCGCCCTAAATCATCCCACGGGTGTGGTAAGAGCCGACAGAGGGAGCAAATTATGCAGAGAACAGCACTGGAATAGAAGGAAAACTTGATACAAATCCTATATCAACCCAGTTTGGCCAGCGTGGTATAGTAGGCCAATTCCTCCTTTCTAAGGAGAGGCCTAGTCCAGCAGTGGACTGTTAAAGGCTGATGATGATGCTGATGACTTCTATGAAACTAAGCAGCACCTGTCCCATACCTAAACATCAGACATTAGATTGCACGAAAATGATAGCAACTGGACGCATGTGGCATGAAAATATTGCTCCGACAGTAATGAATGAAGTTACATTCTCTAACATTGACAGCAGTGACGAGGAATATATATTTTTTTTAAATTAGGTTTGAAAACTTGAATAAATACCTATAAAGTTTTTATAAGTTTTATAACATTCTTAATTTAATGCTAGGTGCTTAATATAAAACTATGTTAATCGTGTTTAAATCAAAAGGCAACGTTATATTTTTAATACAATTACAACTATTATCAGTTAAATAAGTGCCTTCTACTCGTATAGTTGTTGATATTTTTGAAAGACTGATTCGTGATGTTAAGTGATTTTTTAATAATAAGTAAATTATTATCTGTGATTAAGATAGATCTCAACGAACATTTCAGATTTATTTAAGTTCCTATATTGTCAGTTTTAGACTAACTTCTACTTTTAATAGAAGTTCATGTAATAATTTTACGCTTCTTTCCAAAGTAGATTCTTGTAAAATTTCCTATATGTTTATAAATGGGGCCTTAGTCTCGATAAAATAAAATATTTTATTGTAAAACCTGCAATTTCTTACGTAGTACGTATTATACGTACGCACAAATTATGTGCTAAAGCAGTTATAACATAGGGATATAAAATAGTCTTCAGAATATAAATAATTTGATATGTTTGATTTCAGGGATAAGAATATTGATTTCGGTGGACACCGTTTCAAGAAAATTGAATTCTTACTTATCTATTCGGTCTTTGTCGTTCCCTTTACTACTGATATGTTTTAAATTAAATCTAGATTTGATATTTCATGCTTATAATATCTAAATTAACAAAAAAAGGATTGCCACCGAAGTCAACCAAATAATGACTAATCTGATAATGACCCAGCTATTAAACTAGAATTTCCTTCCAATTGGAGTAACCTGACTATGGAAGTAATATATCTACATTAGATATTATTTCTTAAATAAACAGTAAATATATGAAGACAATCAATCCATGGATTTTGAGATTTGTGTTTGACATATTTTGTATGGAGCTTATGACAAAAACGAATCTAAAATCTAAAAAATAATGGATGGATCGAATATCGAATTCAACGGTATAAGACACATTGCTACGTCTCGTGCTGGCTGCTGACGCAAGCAGTATAATGATCATGTGAGTGTACACGGTGTCTTATAATTTGCGGCAAATTTATACTCCACAGCCAATTAGGTAATCTTTTCACAATAACTCATCATTGTCTTGCCCTGGTCCCAATTTATTTGGGGTCGGCGCAGTATGTCCTTCTCTTCCATACTTCTCTGTCACCAGTCATCCGATCATTTACCCTTTTCTCTTTCATATCCATCCTCACACAGTCCATTCATCTTTTCCTTGGCCGTCGTCTTCCTTTTCGTCCTCCTACATGCATATTCATCACTTTTTTACCTTCATACATCTCATCTCTCCGCATAACATGTCCGTACCAGGCCAATCGACTCCCTTTTATTTTTTCATCAATGGGCGCCACTTTCATACTACCTCTAACGTAATCATTCCTAATTCTGTCCAATCTTGTCACTCCACACATCCATCGTAACATTCTCATCTCTGCCACATGCAATTGTTGCTCATCCATCTTCTTTGTAGCCCAACACTCAGCTCCATACAGTACGACAGGTCTTATAACCGACTTATACATGCGGCCCTTTAATTTCACAGGCATTTTGTGGTCGCATATTGTGCCCGAGACCTGTCGCCATTTCATCCATCCTGCGTTGATTCTTTGCCTAACATCCCGATCAATTTCGCCGTCATCTTGCAGGAGTGAACCTAGGTAGCGGAAATCGGAGCTTACTGGTAGTAATCTTTTGACAATAACTTTAATACGAAAATTGGTGACATTATAGTTAGGTATAAATGTAATAAGATGTAAATGGCAAATACGCTTTAATATTATCAAAATGACAGAGATAGCGATTTCTAAGTACGTAGTTATGTGTAAACAGGTACTTTCAATGCAGTACAGAGCTTACCTACTGTCTGTATTAGAGCTAACTGTCCACATATGTGTGCGTAAATGGACGAGGTTGATTATATTTAGGATTTGAACAAATTGATATTTAGCTCGCACGACGATCATATTATGGAGGCTTATTTATTTAGACAAAGGTTGACGTGTCCAGTCATATAGGTATAACATTTTAATAGCTTTCGCTAATTTGAAATAATAATGCACATACATACATATACTCACGCCTTTTTCCCGTAGGAGTAGGCAGAGACAACAGAACGCCACTTGCTCCTATCCTTACAAACCTCACGCGCTTCCTCTACACTCATTACTCTTTTCATACATGGTCGCCGGTTTCGGGTACTTCAGACCTTGCCGTTTCTTAGGATGTCTCCAATTTGGTCGACAATAATAATGTTATCCTTGTATTTGACGGCCGGTTGGTTGGTGGATTTGGTCTCAAATCAGGAAATTCAGAACATCGAATATTAGCTTCTCTATCATCTTCAACGACGAAATAAATTTGCAGAAACTGTGCATCCTACCCAGGTTCCGGTAATATACTTCCAATTAAATGATAGACTTGTCCTTGAACTTTAAAAGTTGGTGAAAAACCGCCTTCATTTATTTGTTTTCAGACAGACATTATAATGTCGGATATTATCCATGAAGTGTACATGATTTGGGTGTAAATCATTAACCAGACTGTAAAGTGGTTCAGGCAGTTGTTTAAACGGCTCAAGTTGTACTTTACCGACGCTACAACACATAGGTGTCGCATCTTTCCACTTCTAGGCGTTACACC
Source organism: Euclidia mi (assembly GCA_944739405.2). Lineage (NCBI taxonomy): Eukaryota > Metazoa > Arthropoda > Insecta > Lepidoptera > Erebidae > Euclidia > Euclidia mi. The sequence goes on from OX123181.2 coordinate 82,652,027, forward strand.
ACTGACACTTGTACATCATAGAACCTAAGACTACACTGTTGTCAGTTCCATAAGCAATATTTGGGTCATACGCCAATTCCGAAAGCAACTTGCTTCTCCATACACGCTGTATTTTATTTTCTCTATACCGTGACTGAATCACTCTATGCACATCGGTATTCCTGGCCTGATATAGTGCAGCAGATTGCCTTTGTTTTTCAGGGTTTGCAGCCTGGTAAGTGGGGACAGATTGCCTGTGTTTTTCAGGATTTGCGGACTGGTAGGTGACGACAGATTGCCTGTGTTTTTCAGGGTGTGTAGCCTGGTACGTGGCGACAGCTTGCCTGTGTTTTTCAGGGTGTGCAGCCAAGTAGGTGGCGACAGCTTGGCTCTGTACATCAGGTTTTTTTTGCTTATATACTGACACAGCTTTACGGTGGGATTTAGGTAGAATCTGTCCATATTTTTTTGCATTTTTTAATTGATTATTTCGTGTGTAATAAGTAAACCTTGCCCTACGTTTGTTTCTCTTTTTTTCTATTAATGTCACAGACTCAGACAATAAACTACCTATTAAATTTTCATCATAATTTAATGAAGATACAATAGGTGAATGTTCACGCTCTAAAACAGGTACCTCCTGACAACCCTTTTCAACTTTAAGTTGCAAAGGTGTATTAATTCCAAAATCATGTTCTTCTTCAGCTACCTCCATACGACGCCCAGTAATTTTCTGTGCTGCTATGGGAAGATAGGCATCAAAATACAACACCCACTGGACAAATCTTAGCTGAATCGTAATCGCCTAACCGGATAGTCGTTAGATTCGTATATATGAGACCGTTTCTATAAACTTCAAACTTAAATGGGAATATTAATCCTGCTGATATTAACTCACAAAGTCCGCCATAAGTAGCATTTTTCATCATATCAGCAAAATATTCGTCAGGTGTTAAGTAGTTATTACCTTTCCTGACGTGGGTGATAGTTGAAAACTTACTCTAGTCATTAACCACATATCTGACAATCTCCATCGCTCTATCTTGTGTTTCATACATTAAATAAGAGAGAGCACGAAACAAACATGCACCGTCACCAACAATAGGGACGACAGTACATTCTTCAACTTCTCCATTAACGATCAGGTTTTCTTTAGCCATTTTAAAAAAGTCGAATCGATAAAACCTAACCTAACCTAACCTAACCAAACGAAAACAAATTAATGCCAAATACAAAGCAGAGTCTATAACCAAAACTACTAAACCGAAACAAAGCAAATGCAACCCAAAATATGCCAAGAAAAGAACAGCCAAATTCGTCAAATATAATCCGCTAGAAATATTTAGGTATAGTATGTACTATACACATACAGCAACCAAAACAATTTTAACGACCAACAACATCCAACCAACTGCGTACAACTAACCTGCCTGACGACGAAAGTTAAATAATAACTGGAGAGGGTCATTAACCCGCGGGAAATGTTAACACCGCGATTCAGAAAATTGATGTAATTGCACAACGCCATCTATTGACAACATTTAGAACTAAAATTATTTTGTTCGTCTTAATTTATTCGTTTCATTAGGTACTGATAGTTCAAACTAATACATTTACATCCTCCATCATCCCTTATTTTATCCCCATGGGGGTTGAATTTATCAAAATCCTATTTAAGCGGACGCCTTCATCATAGAAGCTCCAATCTTAAATTTTAGCTCAATCAGTCGAAAATCTAAGAAGATTTATACAAACTTTCATCCCCTATTTTATCCCCTTAGGGGTAGAATTTATAAAAATCCTTTCTTAGGGGATGATTCTGTCATAGTAGCTATATGCATGCGAAGTCTCAGCCCGATCGGATTAAAATTGACAAAGTTTCATAGAAACTTTCATCCCCTATTTTATCCTCTCGGGGCTAGAATTTATAAAAATTCTTTCTTAGAGGATGCTTTCGTCATAACATCTACCTGCATTCCAAATTTCAGCTCGATCCCTCCAGTGGTTTGGGTTGTGCGTTGATAGATCACTATGTCAGTCACCTTTGAGTTTTATATATATTTAAATTTGTTCTTGTACAACCTGTGTTTTTGGGCAACTAAAGAATAATTTCTTTAGTTTATTAAACAGTCATTTTTTACATGCTTTAATTTAAGGAACAATTTTGTGTGGAGCAAGTGAATGAGTTTTTATGTTTTGGTACGCTGTTTACAGAAGATGGTAAGAATGAAGAAAATATTGAAAGAAGAGTTAATACAGGTAATAGGGTGAATGGAGCTTTGAAGGCTTTTATGAACAGTCAAAACGTCTCTAAAAAGCACGTTTGGCTGTGCATAGAGGGGTGTTAGTACCTACACTTATGTATGGTAGTGAGAGTTGGGTATGGCAGAATAGACATGAAAGTAGAATAAATGCTGTAGAAATGAGAGCACTGAGAAGTATGTGTGGAGTGTCTGTAAACGACAGGGTAAAAAATTGTGTGATAAGACAGTGCTGTGGGGTAAAAGAAGATGTAGTGATAACTATTGAGAAAGGTATGCTAACATGGTTTGGACACATGGAGAGGTTGGATGACGAAAGACTGACTAAGAAGTTATATAAGTCAAGTGTGAATGGTACAGGAGGAAGGGGAAGACCTAGACGGATGTTCTCTGACTAGATTGGAGACATCCTAAAAAAGGGACAGGTTAGAAGTATCCTTAACCGAAGAGCATGCATGAGAAATTTGATGGGAGTGAGTGAAGCAAGGAAGATATGTCAGGATCGTTGCAAATGGCGTTCCGTAGTCTCTGCCTACCCCTCCGGGAAACAGGCGTGAGTCTATGTATGTATGTTAATAGACTTAAGAACCTCTAGCGTTAGAAATATTGTCTGATAGCCATAAATTTGAAAATAACATTTAATTAGTATTGTATGTCACTAACACAGCTCTTCCTTAATTGTTGCTAAGAACCTTCTACATGACAACATTTATCAAACAAAAGAACCGCATTGTAGTTAGTCTATTCGTTTAGGAGCTTCAATGCCATAGACAGACATACAGATCTACAGACGCGTCAATCTTATATCACCCCTGTGTTTGTGTCAGGGCTTAATAAATAAAATCGACGTTTTCTATTCGTTTACCGTTTGGTTTAATTTATTAACTGTTGCGATGCACGGAGGAATTAAATAAATTAAATGGATTAAAGATTTTTTTAAATCATATAAAGGGCAAATAGAATTATTCGACTTACATATTCTTTTAAACATAATATGGCGAAACAAAAAATTTGATTTAAAATAGAAATATTTATTTTGCTTATTTGTAATTAATAATGCTATCTGTTTTAACAATTCTTTAGCATTAAAGAGCATGTTTGCTCGTTATAGTTGTGATTCAGGTGTGGTGTGTGTGGCTGGAGGATCTCGAGGTGGTTAGCAGGAATTAAGGAAGCAGCAATTTAAGATCATCATCATCATCAGCCTTTAACAGTCCACTGCTGGACTAGGCCTCTCCTTTGAAAGGAGGAAATGGCCTACTATACCACGCTGGCCAAACAGGTTGGTATAGGGTCTGTATCAAGTTTTTCTTCTCTTACAGTGCTGTTCTCTGCATAGTAAGCTCTCTCTGTCGGCTCTTACGACACCCATGGGATGATATGGGGTGGTGACAATCCGTATTCTTAATCCGTCACCACACGGACAGGGGACGGAATTTAAGATGGATAATAATAAATGTTTTGTCAGAATTTCATCAGCTGATATCACCAACGAAAGAAAGTCTTCAGTCAATAAAGGAAATATTAATTATATATAGGTTTTTTATGTTCATCTGACGGTCTTTCGGACATAGCAGGCCAGCAGCCAGTGTCATCGGAACTATAGTGTGCAAGTTATAACAGCGCAGAAATGTGTGTGCACTTACATTCACTCTCATTGTCTGATAGTATCGTTTCGAGAGACAAGCGGAGAAAGATTGGGGGCAGGACCAACGTTTTCTTAACGTGAATTATGAAGTATAGGGTTATAAGAAGAGTGAAGACTTTGGTGAACTGCCTCGTTAACGACACTTATATTTTACTTAACTTGAGAATTATCGCTGACAATCTTGCGAGGCAATAAAAAACATAACTATATACATATTGGAATAATATACCAGAAGTTTTAAAACTTTTCGCTTGCTTTACAAGAAAGATTGGATTACCTGAAAACACGAGGCTTTCTCACGTGCCATCAAGGTATTGTGAATTAGGTCTAGTTATCTTGCTTACGGAGCGAGAAGTTGTATGTTAAGCAATTACCCAATTGCACAGTTCGATAGACCTATTGAGGATCTACATCTAAGTTTGTGCTCACAGCTGCGTTCATCAATAACTATCTACTACTACCAAAGTCAGGTAAAATTATTTCCTGATTATATCATCAGGCAGCACTAATGTAATTGCTTTATGTTATTAAAATAATTTGGAATTTCTGTCTTAATAATAGCAATCTCCATGCTTTATTAATTGTACTGGAGTCTGCCTAATCTTAGACTTATTTTTTGATGACGTAATTTATCAGAATGCCGCGAATTTCAACATGGCGTTATTTTGATAGAACGCTATGTAACTTGGAATTAAAAAAATAGCCTTTGTCATTCTATTGCTTACAATTAAATTTGTGATCATAAATAAAAATAACAAAGCTATTGGAATATACACGGTGAATATGAGTCATTATTAAAAAAACAAATTTGTACTTTTACAATGAAGTCGACTTATAAATGCTGAATAAAATAAACCATTGAAACAAATACAAATATATTTTGCACAACTATAAATTACTCGTTGCCCGCTAAAACAATGTTTTGTTATATTTTCAAGCAGATTCCAATCACGGTATGTTCTATAGACTGTTATAGACACTACTACAAAGAGGTAACTAACAAGCGAAATAGTCATAAGAGAGAATCGTTCCACAGTCAACGACACAGACGTCTGGTAAACACCTCTCTGCAATCACTAATCTGCTTGCAAAGCGTTCTAATTACAGCGCACTGTGATCGTTAACTGTGGCGGTTTGGTGGATATCCTCAGGATTGGACCATTACGGTATCTGTAGAATAAACACCAGCGGCTGTTGGGCCATCAACATAACCGTGTAAATCCAATTGACTGTATTGAAGTCGTATTGGTTTTAGTGAGTCGAGTTTAGTCATTAAACTTGAGTTTGAGTTGCAGTCGGTACATGCTTACGTAAGTGTGAGCAAGATGCGAGAGGTCGCCTTAGCTTTCTTATATTATGTATTGTGTGAACTTAGAGCAAGGTAAAAGATAAAAAGCTAGATATAGCAGGGTTTTATTACTATTGAAGTTAAAAAATGAAAGACAACCAGTAAATAAATTAGTATGATATATTATTTCTAAGGTAACCTACTTAAGTGTTATCTGTAAATATAAAATTCTTGTGTTACTAACTGATTGACAGACAACGCACAGCTAAAACTATTGAGCGCAAGAAACAGAAATTTGGCATGTATGTTTCTTGTTTCTTTCTTTGGATCATAGGGGTGCACTAAGATGAGATTTCCCGAAATTTAAACGGCATCGGGAAGAAACAGTCCAATTAAAACTAAATGATCGGGCGTAGCTGCGGCCATCATCTAGTCTTGGTGCATGAAGTCGTGTACACGATTATGTCGCGTGTATTTATTTACTAAATCTAAATTTATTTTCTATCTTGCTCTGAGTGTATATTTTATCTATTTCTTGTATCTATAAGCTGGTTTATTGAAATATGTGAGAGTATAAAAATACATTGCATCAAGGTAGAGAGACAAAAGACTGTTACGTAGAGCATCTCGAGCACAACTGGCGGGAATTTTCCAAGTTATGTGCATATTATATTGCAATATCGCTTGCTCATCGGTGAAAATATAGTGAGGAAACCTGCATGTCTAAGATTTTTATATAATGTTCGAAGACATATGAAGTCTTTCATCTTGCACTTTGGCAAGCGTGGTGGACTATGGCCAAAGGCTGGTTTCAGAGTCACGCGTTTGACCGGCGCCGGCCACACGCGCGCGCTTACAATTACACTAGATTAGTAGTAGCGTTTCATAGTCACGCAGTTCAAACGCGCCGCGTGTGAGACGCGCGCGCCGGCCGCGCTGCCGAAGCTTAATACATTGCAATGAGAAACGCGAACTCGTTTCACAGTGGTCCGCGCGCCAAACGCGCTGTTGAGACGCGCTGGCCGACGGCGCGTGCCGCGCGCGTCACTCTGAAACCAGCCTAACCTTTCTCATAGAGCAGAGATGCGCGACCAGCAGTGGGACAGTTTATATACAGAGCTGATGATAATAGGTCGTTCTACGCTAGTCTAGTAAGACACCATTTCTGTCTCTTTCTGATTTATTTATTTGTGTGTTTAGTCCTTGTCTAAGGAAGTCATACTTTGCACCAAATTACTTGTTTTCTTTCTATATATCTAAAATTGCCACGTTTGGCAATTAAGCACTGTAGAAACCCAGGCGTAGAGTAATTACTGTTATGATAAAATATATTATCAACATCGCTTACCTAAAACTAATCATTAACATATCAACATTGACACATTAATGATGTTTTGTAAATATGAGTTATCGCTAAATATCACTCAAATGTATTGAATATCAAACACACCGATATTCATATTATTATGTGGTGCAAAATGTAATGATAATTTCCAATGTCCAATTATTTTATTTGATACTAATGTTTATCTGGCTATTTATTGTATCGAACATGTACTTCCATGTCATTGTAACAATTGAAAAATACTGCCATTGTGTACCAGAAATCTATGATTATATAATCAGGCCCACTACATGAAACAGGCCTTTTCTTATTCTTAGAAGGATTAGGCGATAGTCCGTCACGCTCACGAAGTACGTGGTGGCTACTTCACTTTTCTTTCGAGCACAATATGAAAAACTCTTAGACATCTGGATGTCTAAGAGTTTTTCATATCGTGCTCGAAAACATAAAAAACATCTTGACAAAACCTGGGTTTTATCAAGATGTTTTTCATGTTTTCTTTCACAGTTTGGTAAGCGATATTTAACAACTTAATCACACAATTTCGAAAAGAGATAAGTGCGCACCATCGTTTTGAACCTGAGACCCAATGCGTAGTACTGCAGGCCGTAGGTTTCTATAAATGATCTAGGCTTTAGCTGCTTTAGTAAGTTTAGTAGGAGATACATAATAGCTTTATAAAAATTACTTGATTTCGTGTCTCCTGCCACTCCACTAAATTCTACCCCCGAGGCAAAATACGGGCGTAATAATTTATTTTTCTAACCTCGTTTGCCTACATGATATATGCATAGGTATATATCTATATCTACGTTAATATATGGCAGTAATACTTTGCTGGTCGTTCAAGCGTAAGCCCACATTGGAAGTATCTTGATATAATATTGAACAAAGTAAAATGTATATCAGAAGAAGAACAGTAAATAAGTACTGAGGCGCAAGTAACAATCTTGAAAGGCTCTTTGTTCGACTTGGTTAGACATTTCGTAAACTGTTTGATTTAGTGCTGAAACAAAAGTTCCAAAACGCGTAATATAGAGAGCTTGGGCATTTTCACTCGTAATCCATATTTTTTAAAGATAAAATTATATCCGCAAATCTTAGACTCTTTTCTATTTTTGGAACACAATGGCTGTGCTAGGAATATATTCTATATCGGAGACTCGAAGCAATAACCTGCGTTCTTACACAAAGTTTTATAACTACTGATTAGTCAATTAAAGCCTAGAACTTGGTGCCAGGCAAGCATAGCACTATTGCACCCACTCACAATCTTATCACAAAAAGACACATTTCTGTACGAAATAAGCGTCATATCTATCTTCTATTTCAGGACATCCCGCAGAATGTAACACAAATATAAAAATATTTCATTCGTATTTGTATGTCTTCGCGAGAGCTGAGAGCTACCTGTAAAGTAAAGAGCTTTGTAGGTGTTGTCAAAATACATAAACACGCCAATTGCAGGTCTTTAGTGCCTATACTCGAGTTAAGCCCAAGACGGACAGACAGTCGGACAGCCGGACGTGGTACTATGCTAAGGGTAGGGAATTTAAGAATTGTAGTTACTATAGAACCTAAAATTTTGCCCCCAGTGGCATGTCCTAAAAGCACTAAGCTAGTAATGATCAGAGTAAAGACACATTTACGACAAATATCGTAATAGACAAGGATTCAAACATATTGAAATTCTACTTACAAACACTGCCACCTAATATTTATATATAACATATACGAGCACAAACTTTAACAGTTAGACAATAAGATTTCTACAAAGGTTTCCCAATATATACTTATATTCAACAATTAATATCTGCTTTAACTATTCTACGTTTATCTACATAGGAACAATAACCACGTTGCCAGACAGACACACTGGTGACCACACTAAGATCTTATTACTATCAGATAGGATGCCGATCCTCTCGCCATAATCCCTTAGAATCCTAATAGGAAGTCTGGGCTGCGGGTACATAACCTAGGTCGAACCGAATACGTTTATTATTTAGGGTGGAATCTATTCATATAACCTCAACATACGTATCTGCTTGTTACGCAACAAAGGGACTTATAAAGCTTAAAAACGACTTGCCAAGGATCATAATTCATATTACACAATCTTTTAAATCTACGTACACGTATAATTAATTTTACATTACTGAGTAATTACATGCTTTGCGCTGTACTGTTCGTACGAACAATTACACATGAACACTTAAAATGTATTTATCAAGGCATACTTAGGAATACAAATTCGTAATCAATTTCAACTTAGGTCACTCGAGCGATACAAATTAATGACGAAATTATTACAAGTGTAGGCGAGCGGCAGCTGTTGATATCGTAAACAGAATAATCCGCAACGCAAAACGGAAATTTACAGGTCAACGAATTTCTAATTATGTAGCGAACACCGATGTTTCCTGAATAACAAGCTACGCCTATAAGCGAGAGCATCGATATACATAGTTCTGACTGTGATTACGTGCGGGCTCGCTGTGTGAGTGCCGGTGGAAATAAACCGAGCTCGGATGTTCCGCGGATATTGAGGGGTCAGCCTTGCAGTCGTAAAACGCGCGTTTTTTATAAGCACGGCTAAATTTAGTTGAGCGTAGATATGTCTGTAGCTTTGCTCCTTCTAGAAGGTTTAATCGATTATCATAAAATTGTGTATACCTTGTGTAAAACATGGGTGATTAAAATATACACATGAATAATTAATTCAGTCCTTTTTAACTTAGCCATTACAACAAAAACTTTAATCATTTATAAACTGTTTTAATTTTGAATATCTTACATGTTATGGTGTGAGCAGTCACTTGTAACAGAACAGCGAGCATTTGGCGTATTTTGTTTTGTTGAACTGTACAACGAACAGAGCCGAACATTGCTACGGACATTTTCTATTTCTAGCGAATACGCTAATTAGCAAAAATGTCAAAGCTTTACAGTCGATTCGCTAGAATGCTCGCCAGAACGGTCGTAAGCATGCTCGCTAAAATACTCTCGTTTGTCTTTCTATTTTGTAACATTCGCAAGAATGCTCAAAATAAAGTATCAGCACCATAACAAATTTGCCTTCGCAATATGCGAGTTCAAACATCAATTTCTTATATTTCTTTCTAGATTTGTTTTTAAATTTACGAAGTTGTAGGATACGAATGACAGGCGAATAAATCCTCATACGCCCCAGATTCACAGACAGAAAAAGGTTCTTAGAGTGTAACTTAAAAACATTGGTGCTGTCTGAGCCAAAATTCTCAAAAGAGGCGAAAGTAAAACTAATCGCATGTATGTGGAGTCTAGACTAAAGGTTGAATATATAAAAAAATGCTTTATTAGACAAGTGCTATTTTTACTCGTTGGGTTCTCGACACTTGTATATATAGTAATTATCTAGAGCAATGCAATCTTTAAATGTTCCATCCAAAATATAAGTTGATTTGCTGCAGCTGAATATTAAGTCAAAACAGAAAATGTTTTAACTAATCATACACTATTATTTTATTTCAATAGTAGTGTGAACAGGAAGCAAAAAGGCAGCAATAACCTAGTGAAGATACCAACAGCCTGTCATGCAGAGTAGATATTGCCATGAGAGATTCGAACCCACGGCATGCAGCAATTACATTACGAAATTATGTGCCTGTAAATATATTTGTTAATGATGGCTTGCCTTCAGCCTCGACGAACACGTTAAGCAGTCGGTCCTGTCCTAGCTGTCATAAAAATCTTAGTTTGTCAGTTGTTATGAGGAGTAAGTACACTCAGTAACCTCGAATAAAACTGAAAATGGAATATCGCTGTCTCTTTGAGTTGTATGACACTTACCAATATTTCAAAGTGATTCTGTATAGGTTATTTTATTCCTTTTTACGAATAAAACCTTAAAAATACATAACATTTATGACAATGTAGATGTTAACGATTGGGAATACATGGGTAAGGGATGCTACTTTAACGTTTTTTTTCTTTTGCGAAGGAAACAACATACAAGGAAACTTTCTTTTAAAAATAAACAATGAAATTTTTATTAAATATTAACTAAAACATTATTAATTTGATCAGTGTATATCGATAAAGTTCTGTAAGGCCGAGCAAACACGACCTACTTACCTACTTCTAATATAAAGTAGATTAAAAGCCTTAAACCTTATATTGAGAGTGCTTAGCGTAGCCCCAATGTATTCTTAATATACAAGAATCCGTATCATTCAGTTGAGGGTCAGATTAATAAGACTGAAACGGCTTGGCTACAACGATCACAAGTTTATCTTTGCTAGTGCTTTACCATTTGATAGTAAGTGGGAGTCACTGCTCATATTATAATGAAAGGCAATAGGATTAGACATTTTGCCCTTTACTCGAATCGCAAATCAGTTTGGCGATTGAAATGGCCAGAACAATAGCATCAACCATCTGAGAATAATATAACGTAGGTGTTTCCAATTAATAGAAGATCTTGTCATTAGTGAAATAGACATACGTATGGCCAATTATACTCGTGGCAGATATTAGGGGTTAAAGTATGAAATTGCCGATTTGTACTGAAAATCAAAATTGATTATTTTTAAATTTTTTCCCATTTATTTAATCAAAATAGTAACCATTATTATCTATACATTGCTGCCATCTAATGGGCAGGTCATTTATGCCTTTGCGATAGATAACTCTGAGGATCTAGACTGCACAAACTGTGTGAATGCATTTTGTACTGCCTCCTGGGAAGAAAACTTCTTGTCACGTAGATAATTATCCAAATTGCGAAATAAAATAAAAATAAAATGGTAGTCCGTTGGAGCAAGGTCTGGTAAATACGGAGGATGACGAATGGTTTCTAACTGCAGTTCCTGAAGGGTCAATACGGTTTCTCGTGCTGTATGAGGTCTCGCGTTGTCATGGAGCAATAATGGTGAAGATCGATTCATGAGTCGGGGCTGTTTTACTGCTAGTATTGCCAACATTCTTCGGTACAATAGACATCTGCCGTTATTGCTGGACCAGATCGGAGAAAACTATAGCGAATAACACCATGCTGAGACCAAACAGTTACCATTACCTTTTTATTGGTAAGCTTTGCTTTAGGACACTGTTGTGGCCTTTGACCTGGGGTCAGCCATTGCATTTTTCTTTTACGGTTATCATAAAGAATCCACTTTTCATCACATGTCACTATTCGATCCAATATTCCTTAATTTCTGTACCGATTCAACAAGGCAATACAAGTTTCAACACGCGTTTCTTTCTGCAAATCAGTCAAATCATGAGTCATCCATTTTTCGTATGTTTTTTATTTTATTGATTTGACGCAAATGAGTCAATATTGTGGGTAAGGTAACGTTAAACCATGCCCCTAATTCCTGGGTAGTTTGCCCACGGCTTCCACCATCTCTCTTAATTCATCGTTTTTCACCTATGTGGGCGGTCTTCCTCGTAGCTCGTTCTTTAAGTTGAAGTTTCCATCGCGAAAGTGTTTAAACCAAAATCGCACGGTGCGTTCATTAGCAATTCCCTCTCCAAACGCAACATTGATATTGCGGGCTGTTTCTGCCGCGTTACTTCCGCGTCGGAACTCGTATTCAAAAATCACTCGAATTTTCGCAGTATCCGTCTTTCTTGTCTAAATTGAATAACAAAAACAATTGAAAGTCGATGTTCAAATGCAAAACAGACATGCAGAAACGCAAAACAGACATGCAATCAGCAATAATTATTTCACTGATAAATGGCACCCAGGTAGAACAAATCAGCGCGCTCGGCACACAAAGCTTTGTTCTGGTAGGAAACAAATGACCACAATGGCGACCTCCGACTCAGCAGTTAGCGTCAGTAATAAAGAGCAGAGATTAATTTGTGACTATACCTGTTGACGTCAGAACTTTAACTTAAACTGTGCTATTCTCTTGTAACAACTACGGTATCTTCTTATTTATACTCATATTTTCGTTACCAGCTGCCGAGTTTGACTATGAGGTTTCTGGCTTGGTTTTGCGTCTGTCATAGCAACTTTGGAGCTATTGTTACAGATATTACGAATATTTTTTGAGAATTTGCGACCCATATGAACACTCTGAGAGATTTACTATGTGCTCGTATATACTTACGCTACTGTATGTTACCTGATTATATACCAATCATAAAATTTTCTTTAGTAGATATACCAACTATAAAAATATAGACTTAGCTCTATATTTGTTGTCCATACCCGCTCGCCTTGTGATAAAATAGCAAGTATTGTAATACAGTTAATCGGTCGGGTAGGAGAACGGCCACGGTTGATGGATCACCGCGGTGACTGCTCTCATGATCAATCATTCGTTAGCCCACCAGGCGCATCAAATTTGCTTTAGTGCTCATCTCCAACCTATCAGTTAATTGAACCGATGTCTAATTTGTATTGAGGACACGCCTGTTATTCTAAGTCTTTGTTATATGTAGGCTAGAGAGCTGTCGACTAAAGACTGTATACCCTTACTCTATATTATTTGCAAAGAAAAGGATTGCGATTTCAACAAATCACGCGGCTCTGCCTTTTTTTAAACCTATTGTCTTACTGGCACAAGATCTATACATTCTTATCATTTGAAGTTATTTATAATATCTTATAGGATTAACATCCTATTTGTGGCATCTGAATTCTAATACAGTTTGTCAAAAACTCCAAAATGAGATAGATCTAGAAAACAAATTTTGTCTAAGGAATTAGAACCCTGGTTTTGCCCATGGCTTACCTGCGTGGGTGTTGCCTATCAGATCCAGAGGCGGCTCGTGAAAGATTATATTGAGTGTTCACTAAAAAAGGTAAAACGGCTTACCATTTATTTTGTGAATGCTTTTTTATTTAATAGTAAGATGTGCTAAATCATCGATACCTGAACCGTCCACGCAGTATCAACTCCGGCGCCACTAAACAAAATACACGGAAAACAAAACAGCTTCTTACTTCCTTCGCAACCACATAACCAAGGCGTTTTAACATATTGGTCGTTTTTTAAACTGCGATTGTGTATGTTTTTGTTTTAGTAAAACATTGTTGCGTAATTGAATGTTGTAGCCGAAGTGGTGTCTTGCTTTCTATTTCAACTCTCATTTCCAAAGTTTTTTAACAGTTTTTTAAAAAGTTTACGCTGTTATGTTCCATATTAGTTGCACAATAAAATTAAACTGTCTTTCTTAAACATATATACACACAATCACACATACAATTAACTATATTTTAAACACCAATACTTTTCTAATTACTAACGCACTTGCTGAGAAATGTTTTGTTTTTGTTTACATTCAATGAATCAAATGCATTCAAATGATACCGACAAAATACTATTAAAAAAAAAACGGCGCACACATTTTAATTTTTCTTCATGACAAATGGTCATATCATTTAGTTGGGTAATATATTCGCGCATGCGCACCTCGTTAAGCTAGCCAGGAGCGCCGCTCCGTATTTGGCTTATTTCTCATACAAATCTTTTGTCTCACGCGCCCATCGCATAGAACGCTCTCTCTTTCGCACTCATTACATTTCAGTATTAAGCGTTGTACTAAGGTTTCGTCAACCAAGAGCGATGTTGTGAGCGCTCCACTCAACAAAAATACCTATGTAGGTATGTTTCAAGAGTGTTGCTGACAAAATTATGATAAACAGCTTAGTAGTCAAATACTTATTTGTCGCTATGCATTGTAGAAAAGAGAATAGGTGTATATTAAAATATTGAGTATGTTTATAAAAAAAATTTATATGAATTGTATACATACCTGTATTTTATAATTTTGGGAGTTCACTGCTCCAGTGCTCCTTTGAACGAGCCTCCACTGATCAGAACAACAAGAAGTCCACGTCCTATTCCACTTCATTGCAAGGTTTCAACAAAATTCGTTCAGTAGTTACTTCGTGAAAGAGTAATAAACATCTATCCTAACATATATGCACGTTTTTAATAGAAGTAAGATATAGACGCATAAAATGTAGCCAACTAGAATTTATATGGGTGTTCGCCAATGTCCTTTACGGCATGTTCTTCTTCTTATTTACAGATTTTTGCAGTACCCTGCTAAACTTCAGCATCTCTCGATTTGCTCTACAGTATCACAGTTAGTCTTATGGGCGATATTAGCTTTCAAAATATTTTAACAGACTCCTCGGAGGGTACTGGCCCTTAATGTTTCCAAAGAATGTTGCCTTTTTATTACGAATAAAACATATTGGAATTTCTAATAGTGTCGCAAATTGCTCCTCTCAATATTACGCCCAATATATTATTTTCCACGTAAAAGTCTAAAAGGCCAAGTAAAATAGTTTTGCATTTCTAATAGTCTGTTAGGTTTTTATCTAGTAACTTATTTTCGTTTGGATTTTGGACAAACCTCTTTTCATATTTTCTAAAAGCTAGCTATTGCGTAATAAAAGTCAAATTTTCCAGAGAGATTTTCACGCGACGTGGACTTCAAATAAAAATTCTCAACATTTCAGTTCATATTTTGTATCCAGATTTTCTGTCGTATAATAAAAATGTGATGTAGAATCTTTTTGTTGTTATGACTGACTCAGTGATTCAGTGGTAGTGTAAGCGACTGCAGATCATGAGGTCCAAGGTTCGATTCTTGAGTCTAGCAAATAGTGGTATTCATTATTTATTTCATATATTGATTGATTGTTTGGTAGGTGCATCGTTAGCAGAATCTTTTTATGCTAAAACTAGCGAGGTTCTAATTGTCAATAAACAATATTTGACCGTACTGACTCCTTATAACGGCTATCAAAGGTCTTATGACAGCCGGGAATGACGGATTAACGTGCTCTCCGAGGCACGGAATAAGCGATCACTAATAATTAGATTCGCACACAACTTCGAAAAGTCAGTGGTTTCTGCCGTGGGTTTTCAACCTGGAGCTCTCTGCATAGCAGTCTGTTTTTATTATCATACTAGGCTATTATTGCTTCAAATTTGATTATTTCGTCTCAACGAGGCGGCCTCTGTAGCATTTTTTAATACGGTTAAATAAGTGTTAATGATTATAAGTCATCCAATCCCTTGTAATTAATGTGATTACGAGTGTGGAATATCACCTGTAAAGCGTAGATTATTATTAAATTAAATTTAAATTAAATTATTATTATTTAATTTCCGTAAGGTAGCTTCTATGATATACGACTCTAATTTTGTAATTAAACCTGGATGTACAAGACTAATTATATAAGAAAAATAATTAATAAACAATTATTTTGTACCTGGTTTTAAGCTGTACGGTGTTTTCGCAATTATATTCTCCTGAAATGGATTGAAGTGTATTAGACAGATTTTTATACGATGTTTTTGTACTTATGGAATCATCTGTATAGGCAGCACAACGTCAGTTTGTAAAGACGAGTAGTATTGTAGGTAATTTTAATGGTAGGCAAGTATAAAATTTTCTAGGCGCGAAAGCTTGTTTATAAACTAAACAAATCGAGAGTCTTAGAGAATTGTAGATACTACTTAGATCAGATAGGTTCAACCTGAAGTAGCAAACTACAATGTCCTATCAAGAAGATAGAAATGGCTAACTACGTGCAAAGTTTTACTTTTCATTATTGCTACTGGCGCAAGTGTCAACAGCTTACCTGATAGTGAACAGGCATTTTGCAGCAGATATGCAATATTTTTGCCCTTAAGAAGAAATGTTGGGATAAGATGTTAAAGGCCATGGTCTACAGTGAGGAAATAGGCAGGGAGAGCAGGAGAGAGAGGGATAATTGAGCCACCCGGTTAACCGACTCACTTTCTGTTTTGAAAGACCCAAATTTTAAGGAGCATGTGTCATAACATTTTTGCATAGCTTTCCCTTGGATTTTATATAACGCAATCTGTCATGATACAATGAAGTATTTGTGAACAGACTAACCTTTAAAGTAATAGAACTTAAATGTACTTATTTAAAACTTGCTTTGGTATTTATTTAATTTTCACGTATCATGAAACAAGAAAACTAAAGTCTTTAAAGTGCAAAGTTTAATACAGCGAGTTATTGGTTCTTCAAAGTCGTTACAGTCTTTATCGAGAACAATGGCGATTACGTGTTCTTGAAGATTATATATATATATATATCGCCTGTATCCCGAAGGGGTAGGCCAAGGTGTAATATTGCACCCACATTTCGCCATGAATTTTTTAGGTCCCACGTAATAGGGGGCGAGCCTATTGCCGTACCGGGCACATTACCAGACTCCGTGCTGCTACTGAGAATTTCCTAACGGAAAAACCCAATAACACTTTGCCCGACCCGGGAATCGAACCCGAGACCTCCCAATCCCACGCGCACATTTATGTCTAACACATGCTATATTAAATTTATATTGTCGGTAATATTAAATTATCGCCACCACCACGTGATTCGTGACAAACGTCGACTAATGTGAACTCAATTCTCAATTAATTATTGCACTCCTCACTGTCATGTTCCACTCTTGAGTGTCATTGATTACATTTGCATACCTACAATGTAGGTATTCAAATATAATAAGCTAACATTGATATATAATATCTTAATATTCTATGCAAGTTATAAAAATAAATTATAAAAATGCTAGTAACAATTTTCATCTGCTATTTTACTAAAAGCTAACTCTGTCACAATGGACTTTATGGTGGCATATTATCACAATGATGCCACAAGCGTGTTTAGCATCTCACCGCGGTCCCTTGCTAAGTGGTGGTATAGCTATACACGAACGTAGATGTTCGCATGAGCACAGTTATAAATTTTGCGATTCCTGAAACTCCGTGACGACGTTCTATCAGGGGTAATGTTTATTTGAATAACATTCGAGTCCGTCGCACTCGTTTACGAGGGCAGGCCCTGTAATATGTTTTCATTATGTTCCATTTATTCGTGGGTTGCCGATATTGACTCTTTATATGCTTACCTTCAAATGTTAACAATGTATTCCGATGAGCCAGTATTTGCATGTACGGCTATTTCATTATATTTACATAGCGTTTTTCCAGTTCGTTTTTATACCTATACGAGTCTTTATTGAAGCTCGGTGAGCTTTTGAATTTCATTTGTTTTGTGATCTTTGTCTGCTCGTTTACTTAAAAATACAATGTATTGCAGGAAATATTACGAAAGTCGAGTCTTATGCCCGGAGGAGATACAATAAGGGAACCGTACATTTTGACCAATATTTATTTTATTGAATTCGTATGAATAATTGTATTGCGATTTGCTTTCGTTTATTCATTCAATTTACAAGTGATAACATTACATAAAGCGTTTTCACTATATCTGGTAATTACAAGTTAACTTTCTTGGGCGATAAACGCATATTATTTCGTTGTTGGAATCACAATTCTTAGATAGAAAATAAATGAAAGTGTTTGCGAAACATTGCGGTTAACAAAGTTAGTTTAGCACAGTTTACTTGTGCTAGGGCGTAATCTTGGCGGTTTCTGTTTCTCACCCGGCTTAACACATCAGAGGGAATTAGTTTGTTCATTGGCCCGCTCAGACCTGACGGTTTCCTTCCGCGCGATCCTATCTTATTCGAAGGAATATACGTCCGTAAGACTGCTAGCTGAAAACATAGGTATGCATATGTATGTACACCTGAGCTTAGAGCACGATACTCTTCGGTTTTAGTATTCTGTTTACCAATTGTGGCGTTACAGGTTTAGTGTATTGTTATAGGTATAATATTCAGTATTGCAATAGATATGCTTAGATATTTATCCGGTATAACGGATAAACAAAGTAACCAACTGCATTACTAATTTATTTTGTTGTAGGGTGTTTTTATTAGGTACACGACTACGGCAAAGGCAAAAGGAAGAGTAATGATTAAGAGGTAGATATGCAACATATCGTCCAAATACACAAAAAAAAACATTGCTCTTTATTTTTGTGAGCTTTTCTCCCTTGTTTTGATGGAAAAAGGAAGACAGCGGGCAACTCCGACCACTTTATATAAAACGAACCTTTTTGCACTAGCGGTACGGTTTCACAGACCGGGAAAACTTTCAGCAATTAATTTAAGAAGGCAAGCTAAGTGATAAACGCCTCAGTACTAAATTAAAATTACTATTTACCTTGGTTTTCTTTGATGTTTTGGCAGCAAACCCACTGGGTACTACCACAGAATAGATAGTACTAACGTGTACTACGACGTTTCAAAGTAGTACTTTAATGGTTGGCCTATCTTTCTATCTATCTATTATCAATGGTTGCGACCTATAAGTTATGATTTAATTTGTACGTTAATTTTAATAACAAATGCAGACCTAAGGTTTAAATTATTTTACTATTGTTAATAACATACATAATTATATTCTTTTTGTTTTATATTTCATTATTTGATAACATTTTCATATCATCGCAGATTTTAACGAATCAACCAGCAAGATGGGATCCCATCGATATTGTCACAGAATATCAAGTAACAACCGGAATGTTATGTTAGGTCTTCATGACCGAAATATGAGAAAATGGTTTCGTATATTTGCTTTTCGTATGTTTAGTAACAAATGGAGTTATTACTTTATTAATTGTTAAAGTATATACTTTGTCCCATCAGGCCATTTCTGGTAAGCAATATTAAAATTTTACGTAATTCCACAGATAACACTAGGTAAAATGTAAGGTACTTGTTTATTTTAGACTAGAGGACGCCAACAGCGATGCCTGCATTTTTTACATTAAGAAACTTGAATATATTAATAGAAATAAAACTTATACAATCTTAATATATAAAATCCTTGCGTTACTGACTGACTGACAGACACGCTACAGCCGAAACTATTGGGCGCAGGAAGCTGAAATTTGGCATGTATGTTCCTTGAGGACCGTAGGGGTGCACTAAGAAGGGATTTCCCGAAATTCTCACGGGATCGGCCAAAACGGGTAAATTTTAAAAAATGCAGGCGTAGCTGCTAGCGTCCTCTAGTCTTTTATATGTATGCCGATTGATAATATTAACGTCCTTTCTAATATTATAAATAAAAATGTGTATATACGTATGTTTCGTTTACATCACAACGGTTGAACCGAATTTGATACATACAGCATATGAATAGGAACATTAGGTTGGTGGAGACGACCTTCTGTTAGCTGTTGAGATAATAAAACATGAACGGGTGGTAAAAAGGATTTACTACTTAAAAACGATTATTTTTAAAGTGGGGAAATATTTGAGCTTTCATCCCAAACGTGAAGGTTGAATGCTTTGGGCTACTTCTATATGAATTATTTCTTTCACGCAATATTCTTGTACTGAGTAAACTATATCCCTCTGTGTGATCAATACGCGTTAAGCGAGTAATTGAGATACGTTCCTTTTCTATCACAATTTTCTGTTAATGAGTCACGTAATTATTGTCAGTAATTTTGTCAGGGTGGCGATTTTTTGGCTTATTACGCATCGCTTTTTTGGTCTGTGTTCCACGCTAATAATATCTCATTTACATTAATTTACAGGCATTTCCCTTTTCACAGTGAGAACAGCCCTGTGCCCAGCAGTGGGTCAATTTATATGTATATAGGACTGATGATGATAATACATAGCTCTTCAAAATGTGTGCTTTGTATAGATCTCAATTGGCCATATTTAATTTGAGGCAAATGCGCTGAAATAAAAATATAACAAGGAATATTAAGGAAGGGGGGGACAAGGGTGATTGCGGATAAGTGTAGATGAATACGGACGAATGCGAGCATTAAAATTATATTGATTGAATGATTAACTTCTAGTACACATTCAGTATCAAAAAAGTTAAACCAAACACCAATATAAAGCATCAATTTGCGTTCGGTCCGTCAGTCCATCTGTGGTGACTGTCTATCGAGTTTTCTTTTATAAATGCTTTAAGGTATTGAGGTGAATATAATATGTCAACCTTATTAAGTCTCTTGTCTTGTGTTAATGTGACAAACTTCTACGTAAATTAATTAAAATATGATTTCGTTTATTACTGAGTGATTTTAGATTTTTTTTTATTTTTAATTTTAAAAGACTTGTACGCATCTTGTAAATCAAAATCTGAAAAAGGTTCTTTACGTCGGCATAGAATAATGAAGTTCTGCAAGAAATGACGTCAAAATAAGTAGGTACATAATAAAACATAACATAACATAACTTCACGCCGTTATTCCCGAAGGGGTAGGCAGAGGTGTATAATATTCCACACCCACACTTCGCCATTTATGTTTCGGTACCAATGTAATAGAGGGCGAGCCTATTGCCATCTACCGGGCACATTATTAAGCGTGCGATAATTAATATTCTTAATATACACATAACTTCGAAAAGTCAGAGGTGTGTGCCCGAGGTACCTGGGGATCGAACCCGAGACCATCGTCTCGGCAGTCCGTTACGTACCCCACTGGGCTATCGCCGCTGTAAAATACGTACATACTAAGTAAAAATTAAAAATAGATACATATTTTTAAGATAGGTCACAAAAATATAACCAGTTATATTAAAATAACATAGGGATTCTAAAACTGCATCAGTAGTAAAAGGATCGACCGTGACCTATACCAATGAGTAGGAAGACATAAGAATTACAAAGAAAAGTATATCCTTCAATTCAACTTAATTTACGTTAGAAAAAAATTTCAAGTAGAGAATAAAAGCGTCTCCCATAAAACGGGTCTCATTCATCGTGAAAAACGGAATATGTACATTAGGAACTGCACGGAAACGTTGGTGCGTAAGTTAGCCATTAGCAGTTTTTTTTTTTGCCTCGTGTTCTGTCCTATCCTAAAGTGTTCTAGCATAATGGCGGTGCCACGTAAAACACAAAAAGGTAACTCTTTGCTCATTTGACGTCAGAAAATACAATACAAATAAGGAATCTAAGGCCCACTTGCGTAACGTTTGATTTAAGTCACCCCTTAATTTAAATTTTTTGAACAGAATTAACGGCATAAAATAATTAAAGTTAAAAGTATTTAGCGTCCTCTTGCACAACGACAACAACGCCTAGATTTAGTTAAACATTTTATGAGGTCGGTAAAGTAGTTTCTACGTTTTGTTTCATGGCATGAAGCCTTTTTGTTACGATTTTAACGATGTTATGCGTATGGTTTCGCATAAAACCTCAGACTATATATACTTTGAGCATAAAACAAAACGCATTGTCGTCGCCTAGCAACGGAATGACAATTGACAAATAATAACTATAGTTGGTGCCACGAGAAGATAGACTTTTTGTAAACAAACATTCAGGGCTTCACAACCTTTTTTCAAACAGTTGTGTCTATAGATTTTATACTTTTTGAACAATTTTTTTTAAGGCCTAATTATGTCACTATGTTTTTTTAGTTTATATTGTTCAATTTTACTGAAATAAAAATATTTGATTTTGTGTTTGAATGGTCGAATTTTCATAAATTTGCCGATTTTTTTGTAGTTTTACACGTCATTTATTATGTAAATTAAGGAAAAATAGAGTACCATATATGTTAATGATAGAGTACATACATGTTACTCTATTATTGACACGATTTTTAAAAAATCATAGACAATAAATCATTTGCTCAATGTAGCATACCTATCCTAAAATATTAAATTATTGACCAACAATGAATAATATTATAGAGAACTAGCTAGTACATTTCATAAAAAAATCTAGGCATGGAGATTTCCCGTTTTCTGTGAATGAAATCGTCAGAATTGAACTTAAACAAAATCTAACAAGTTACGGTAGTCTGAAAACGCAATTTATTTTTTAGGTATAAATAATTTTCTGTCATCTGCTATTCTCACCCGCTTTTTCGAGATGCCAGCAGCGGAAAGAGTGTTGCGATCCTATAAACTTGTATTTAACTTTACATTTACCCCTTCTTGATAATTAAAAAAAATATTTTGTCCTCTGATAAATGCATATTAAGCCCAAGAATGTAACATTTCAATGAACTAACGCCAAATGTTGACATTCTAGGCGCCAGTACCTCAAAACATTAAAAGATCCTGTTGACAGCGCACAATATCGATAAAAACCCGATCCGTTGACATATTAGTTTCCAATGACACGTATCTATGTACCGTTGCGCTCAATGGATTTGACATTATTTGTTTTTGACAGAACTATCGCTAAGTCACTTAGTAGAAATTCTTTGTTTACAAAAAGTCTATCTTCTCGTGGCACGGACTATAGAAACTTTTGAGCATTAACCCTAGAACCCTACATGGGGTGCAGGTGCATCCCACACCGATTTGTTTTCTAAATATCTCAATTTCTTTAATATCCACGAATTTGCTCGTCGGAGTATTTTAGTTTGGTGTCAACTGCTCACGTTACGTCAATACCGTGACGAGGGACCGCGTTGTGTGGTCACCTGTATAAGTGCTGTGGGGTACGCCAGTACCCCAGTGTAGTAAAATCGTAAGATTATTTATTTATTACGATTGATGCATTTATATGTAATAAGTTATTAAATTTGATTATTTATTAAAACAATAGTCTTATATGAATTAAATACAGATATTGTTAGATATTATGAAGGTAAAATTCAATGAAGTTTATTTATTTTGTTTCGGATGGCCGTCAGAGGTTTGAATTACGAAGAAATAAGCTCTATTCTAGACCACAAATCTGGCGAGGAAGAAATAGAAGTTGGGACCAGTTGTAATTCCTGGGTTCTTTACAAGTGTTTAAGATCAAATAATAAGCCAAATATAAAGTTTCAGCAGACAGTTTTGAAATTAGATTTGGAACTGATACATGAACATTTGGAGGACCGTTACCGGATGCCAACTTAGTCCATTGCAGTGATCCTCAAAAAAGGACCAAATCCTACAAGCGCTGTTGCTCAAACTACATTTAACTTTGTGTAATAAGGCTGATTTGTGATCTCAAGTTACCGATTAAGTTTAATGAAACGTATTTTCATGAATTGTTTTTTTTTATTTTAAGGATTACAGTCATTTTATATATATGGGGTATGGGGTGTTCCAGCACCCCAGTGTAAGAATAACATGTGCGCCAAATAGTGTAGGTTTCTAGGGTTAACAATAACACAAGTAGGTACATTGTTATCAGTTATATCATCATCATCATCATCATGTCAGCCTAGGGACGTCCACTGCTGGACATAGGCCTCCCCCTGCTGCGTCGTCCGGTCCAGTTATATAATTATAGATAATTTTCGTCGCTAATGACAAGATGCCAACATCAGTGTGACAGTTCTTAAATGAAATTAGCCACTAAACAGCCGATTTTCGGTAATTAATTTTGACAGTTCTTAAATCATATTACTCGACAAATTTTTCGTTGTGCAAGACGCTAGTGGTGTTTAATATTTTTTTTCTCGTTAAATACATCTTAATTCAATTTAAGAATCGTTGTGCAAGTGGGCCTAAGACTATTGTTTTTTAATCGCATCAGTTTAAAGCAATGTTTGATACTGGCTGGTAACAGACAGTTATTGGTTTCTATGTCACATTTGTCAATACGGTTAGCGTGCGCCATAGAATATTACAGACATGAGTTTGACTTTGAAAGTACAATGAGAAATGAATGAGAATATTTCTGATGCCTATAGACATCCATCATAATTTCATATGTGTATCGTTTTTTAAACTATTCAAGTTGAAACAAGGACTAATCTAATAGCCGTTTTACGTTTAAAATAAACGTAATTTAGCACAAATATGTCATTGCGTTCTTTATTTGGCAATTAGCGGTGTAATTTAATGTCACGCGTTTACTTTAAGCTTTAATTGCGTATCATAATATAAATACGGGAATTTTATTATTGCTTAACTGTATGGGACAATTTTAGCGGGACATAAATTATTTTTATTATTTAATTTAAGTACTCTGTGGTCTGGGTAAAGTTGCGCCTAAAATGTGTAAAATACGTGTGAAATACTAACACGCACATTGAAACACTAAGAAATAAAGTATAAATAGTATTTAATCTATTTAGTCTTACTTTGAACAGAAAATCTTTGAATTTAATTTATAGACATGTGACGCGCTGAGCAAGTACGAAATATCAAAACTATTTCGCACGGACATACATAATTAGCATTGAAAAAATGGTGGAAACGGTGAGCTGGTGGATAAAGCATTGGACTCGTTTTTGGAATGCCATGGTCGATCTCCACTGATAGAACTTTTAATTTTAAGTGATACAAATTTTAATTCGCCAAAGGTACCCAATATTAAGGGTAACTCTGAAAAGAAAACGAGTGATTTAACTTCCACTAGTAGGTATAATAACATCTATTAAATTGGTAACAATAATATTATGTAGATAAATGTGAAATTCAATTATCATTTTCCTAGCGTTATCCCAGTTTAAATCCGAGCTCCGCTTTGGTCTGGTCTAACCTGATTTGGCTGAATATTAGCTTTTCCCCAAAGCGACTGACCCCCGCAACCCGAAAATGTGAAATTCATTAATATGTACTTTAAAATCGCGTATTACCTATTATTTCATTTGTAAATAGAAGATAGGCATACTAGTTTCATATATTTTTGTAGAAATATCGTAAATTTTTACACAGTTTATTATTTCCGGAAAAGTAATAATTGTAAATAGCATGTATTGGGGGTATAACAAAGTTAATAGTGTATGAATTGCAAAATTTACTGATAATAAGATATGGATTGCAATAATAAGATATGGATCTCAGCATTTTAAGTGTTTATCTGTGTACATAATCTATTTTCTATCGGGCGAATATGGGATCTATTTCTCATCTCCTTCATAGTACTTCGATTATCTATTCTGGTGCGATGCAGACTTGTTTCATTGAGTTAATTTTGATGTCGTCGATGTTATAGATTATAATAACATGAAAATGTAAATGGAATCTTTTAAACACTCGCGTTGCATGTCTATAAGAATATATATTATATACGGGAATTAACGCGAACATGCATGGTATTTACATACCTTATTTTGCTTGACGTTTCGAGACGGTTGCACGTCCCGTGGTCGCAAGCTGACTGGTGTCGCGATGTCACGTCTCCGAGTGCGAGGTCGAAGATTCTATTTCTACCCCCGGATTTTCGATGTACCGGCGCAAAACACACTAACCGTATCTGTATATTGAACATTCGCCGACTGCGCATTAAAGTGGGGTGTTGTTAGTCGAATCACTGGATTCCACGCCGATGACAATTTGAAGCCCTCTTCCCGATTGAAATTTTTATGTTTTCTGATTTCGATCGCTTCACGTACAACTCTTGGGTAAAAGTGGCGTTCCGTGGAGAGGACTTGAGGACGAAAAATAAGGTATGTAAATACCATGCATGTTCGCGTTAATTCCCGTATATAATATATATTCTTATAAAATGTAAATGATCAATATTTCTTACTCTTTTCTTAACAGTAATGTATATGAACATGCACAACATCAACAACATCAATAATGAACTCTTCGTATATTTTTGTAGCATTAGCTAATAAAATACTCGTTAATAAGTTGTCCTCCTGCTGGGCACGTGCCTATCGTCTGTATTGGCAGGCTTGGTTAGTACCACCAGTCAATGTGGGTTAGCACAGCTCTTGTAAACCCAAAAACATTAAGAAGAACTTCTCTTTTCACTAATGTTTTTGAGTTTCAAAAAAAGCGTCGTTAAGAGCTCTCTGTTAGTGACGTTTTTATTTGATGCTATAGAAAGTTCAATTAAATAATCAATTCATCAATTCGAATATAATTTCAAGTTTCATATTGCAGTATTTATTTGCAAAAACAATAATATTTGGTCTTTCTGTAATCATATTTTTTTTACAAATCTTATATGTAGTTTATATTGAGTTCGATTTAGCGCAGAAGACATTGAAATCACCAGCGACTAAGTACCCCAGCAATGGCTAGGTCAATTTATACCAAGTTATTAAGCTGATAGCACAAGAAGAATATGGTTTAAAGTTAAACGATGAGACGTAGCACACCACGACAAATGTCATGCATTACTCGCGGACTGATAAGCGAGACGCTTTCGACGTTTACATCAGATAGAGCAAGAGATGTATGGACACATTTATAGAGTAAAATATTGCACGAGGTATAGAATGGTCACAAAAACTGACCGGCTGACGTTTGTAGTTATAGGAGCTGCGTGCAATTTGAGTACATTGACAGCGTTTCCACATGTTTTAGAATGATAATACAGCTTATCAAAAATTAAAAAGATGGTCTGTGGAGTATTCAACAAAAAACACTTTCAAACAACCGACGTCAGAAGCTCCTCAAAACATATAAACTAAAAAAGTATTATTAAGCATAAAAATAACCAGTTGTCAGATATTGATGAGATTTAAATGGGAGACAAGAAGCATTCAAATATCGGTTCAGTTCACCTACTAAGAAGTGTCGGGGTAACCCACATAAAAAACACCGTTGAATGTAGAATATCTTCCTTTTCACTGTCGGAATAGAAATGATAGAAGACTCAAATAAGTGATACCAATAATAATAATTGCATCACTTTAATTTTGTATCGTTCGCTTTATACTCTTATAATGGTTCATTTAATGACATGAGTGGGAAGCAGCTGTTGCTTGTTGGGTCCCCATTTAAGTCACTAGGAATAGAATAATTGGGTTGCATGTTGTTGGGCTATTTACAACGAAGGTCGAACCTTTACGGCTCGTTCACAACCAGCAGCGGCACCAATATCGATGTCCATGGCGCGCTTTACTCCGTCGAGGCAGCGCGCCGCGGCCCATGTCACGTCAAAGTAAACGCGCCATGTCGCAATCGCTGCCGCTCGCCGCTACTGTTCGTGAGTGGGCCTCAAGGTTCTTTGCTGCTATTAGTATCCAAAACCTGTTAGGGCTCATTCAGCCTTTTATGTCACAGCTAGTGAAACAAGGCAGTAAAATAGATTTCAGTATGAATGGGCCGGTTCAACCGAGGAAGTACTTCCCCGTTCACAGAAAATCGACGTAAAGTTAGTGAGAGCGCCGGAGGCGCCAATCCATTTTTTTCTCCCACATCCAACTCCTTCCCCTTTTTCTTTTCTCATATCAAAGGGCGGCAACGCACTTGTGATTTGTCTGGTGTTGCTTGTGTCCGTAGGCGGCGAAAATCGCTTATCATCAGACGAATCGTCCGATCTTTTGCTGCCTATTACATAAAAAAATATAGTCAAAGTACCCAAGTCGTCATTAAAGTCATCACTTAACTAACTAGTTATATTAAATAATTTATTTGCTAATAGATTTTTACATGACCATGAGGTCAAAACCAGCGGTGAGCAGTCAGAAAGCAGTGATAGAATACGGACGATAGAAAATTGCTTTAATACTTTATGACATCATTTCTGTTACTACTCCTGTTAAAATATTGTAGATTTGATTGCGAAGAAGACACAATTTGTAAACCAAATGCGTACTTTAAACATGGTAGAAACATTTTTCAGCAACTTGTTTCTTCAATCAGGATTTAAATCCTACCATGTTTTTAAGATTGGAGAAAATGTTACTCAGTTTTATGTAAAACCTTTTTCGTAGAACGGTTAAATAAAAATATAATATTTAAAGATTGTCAGCAGTTGCTATCATGTCATTATGCTCTGTTATTTTCATAGATGGCCTGTTGACATCATCAAAGAGGCGGTTCGAGTGGTCTGACACAATGCGGGCGCTTCTGATAACTCGGCTGTTTTTGTTCTAACTTATCTTACATATTGCTTCCAACCGTGTATCATAAATATGATGCCATGGGGTGCATTCGATGAGATTGCAGGCCAATGTTTTTTATTTTTTAAGTATGATATTGCCCGTACTAGGCAAAATCCTGTGCAACGGCGGATTTTGCAAGCATTCAAGCAACGGACACAAGACTATCCAGACTCAAAACAACAATTCATGGATTACACAATGTGATGTATACCGTGGGAATCGAACCCACGACACTCGACTCAGTGTTAAGCGGCGAGGATACCACTTACACCACTACGCCTACGCCATTCGTGCAGCTAATATGAAACATTGTTTGAATTACATAGTGAAGTTCAATGAAGAGAATAGCTTATTAGAGCATATTTAATGGATTTCACTTTTCGTGTGCATGTTTTTTTAGCTGGTAAATATGTACATTTCTTAATTGAACGATACCTAAACATTTATATTGAAGTATGATAATAAATGTAAACGTAATATTTCAATATTATTCTCGGAAACTTTAGATTATCGAATGAATTAGAAATAAAAACCGGATGAAGCTTTAAGAAAAAAATGTAAGAAAACAGCTCACCAAAACATTAGTTAATTAATGTTGTTACTAGGCCTTTTACTAACAAAAACGCTTTTAAGACAGATTAATTCAAGTCCTCTCAAACAGGAATGTTTTACTAAGTACTTTAAAAAAATGTTCTATATGCTTCTTAGTCGTGAGGGAATCTAATGAAATGAAAAAACATCTATTACTGACATTCATCATCATCCTCCTAGCGTTAAACCAGTTTCAACCTGGGGTCCGCTTACTAGTCTAACCGGATTTGGCTGAATATTAGCTTTTCCACACAGCGACTGCCTGTCTGACCTCCGCAACCCGAAGGGATAGCGATATTCCATGGTTTAGAATAGTGGCAGTTTATTTAGAAGGTACTGACGTCCTATAACGACTGTCAAAGATCGTCATGACGTCTGGGACCGACGGCTTAACGTGCTCTCCGAGGGACGGGGCAAGCGATAATTATAAACAATTTAATAAGCACATCACTCCGAAAAGTCATCGTTGCGCGCCGTGGATTCAAATCCGATACCCCCTGCATGGCAGTCTGTTGGTATCTCCACTACGTTATCGATGCTTATTTATTACTGACACTACTATACCAAAACATAGGTGAAGATTGTTAGACAGCACGGTCGGCGTAGTGGTTTAAGTCTCGCCGCTTGACACTGCACCGAGTGTTGTGGGTTCGATTCCCACACGAGATAACACTTTGTGTGATCCACCAATTGTTGTTTTGAGTCTGGGTGATCATTGTGTCCGTTAGTTGTATGCTTGTAAAGTCCACCGCTCCACAAATTTTAGTCTGTTCGGTCCAATCGTTCCCTATAAACGATTAAAATTAAAGTTCACCTAACCAGTACAAATAAAATCGCAATACAGTAAAGACGTGTGTATTTTATTCAGAAACCCGACAATCAAAACTGAACCTTAACTACATTAACATATGGTCCAAACGAGCCGCATAGAAAATAACATCTGGCGTAGGAAACACGGGCGAACCGGCGAGCCACGAGAACAATAGGCCGACTACCTGAGCGATCGAGGTGTCGTTTTGTGTGCACATTTAAAGCTAATTATCGAAAATAGTTTTATTACGTTATAATAACTTGTAAACAAACCTATTAAACATCAACTTTTGGTGCATTTCAAGATTATTGCGAGTGTTTATAAGACTTTTTCGTGAACAATGAGTATACCGTTAACAAGTGAACAACAACAGCTAGTTAATTCGTTAGAAGATACCTATTTATTATTGCAAAAAACACAAAGTAACCTCAAAAAATGTCCGAAGCAAAGGTTGACAAAAGGTTATATAGAAGCAAAGTTACAATGTTTAGAAGACTACTGGCGAATGTTCAATACAACACATCAAGAATTAGTGAAGTGCACGCCTAAATGTAAACGTAATGATGTTTCTTATTTCGCAAATGAAGATTATTTTCTTGTCGAAGATTTATATTCATGTTTACAAGGTGATTTGAAAGACATGTTGGTGTCGATATCTTCAAAAACAACAAACATTCAAACCAATGAATTAACATCGTCACAGCCACGTGTCAAGTTACCGCGTATTGAACTCCCAACTTTTACCGGGTGTTACGACGAGTGGCCTACGTTTCGAGATATGTTCACCTCGCTGGTACATAACAACACGTCTTTATGTAATGTTCAGAAGTTACACTACTTGAAGTTGAGCCTTGTCGGTGAACCTAAAGCATTGTTGAAACACGGTAACGTCACCGACAATAATTATGATCAGGCTTGGAACATACTTGCACAACGTTATGGAAATAAACGAATGATAGTCAACTCCGTACTGCAGAATTTATTTACCCAGAAGAAAGTTAGCACGCCATCAGCTACACAAATTAAAAACTTGTTGGATACGACCTCTCAGTGTTTAAATAGTCAAAAAAATCAAGAATTACCTACCGAGTCCTGGGATCAGCTGATTATTTATTTAGTTGTACAGAAGCTCGATGTAGACACGCACACTGCCTAGGAAGAGGAATCTTACAAGGAAAAGGCTGCTGAGCTTCCTACTTGGGACGAATTAAAGACGTTCCTTGAGACTAAGTACCGTACACTTGAGATGGTGCAGCCTGCAGTTAAGAGGGAGCAGACGGTTATGAAAGCAAAGACATTCCATACCACATCAATAGAAGTAAAGGCAGTTCCATCGCCAAACAAAGCATGCAGTATGTGTAACGCTGACCACACCTTGTGTCATTGCAAGGAATTCTGTAATTTACAACCAAGCAAACGCAGTGATTTTATTAAGAAAAACAATTTATGCTTCAATTGTCTGATGTCAGGACACTCTGTCATGAAATGTCGCAATCGAATGTCCTGCAGAAGATGCAACCACCGCCATCACACGTTGTTACACCAATCCAGCGGCTGTCAATCAGACAATTTGAAAACTCACCACAGTCAAGTCGAAGAAGAACAACAACAACATAAGGCGGAACATGCCAATGCATGTTCCGCCTTTTGTTGTTGTTGTTCTATATCATTGGATCCTGAAGTAGCCATATCTACGCACTTTGTGTCAGAGAATTCAACAGCTTTGCTCGCCACAGCATTGGTTCGAGTGACAGATGATCAGGGACATAGCACAAATTGCGTGCCCTAGTAGACCAAGGTTCGCAAGCAAATTTCTTGACTGAACGAGCTGCACAACTGTTAAAGGTCAAAAGGACATCTGTGAAGGGTACGGTCACTGGAGTTGGAACAACACAAACCAGTCATATGGTACATATCAAGCTTCATTCAAGATGTGATGATGACTTCAAGCTTGATATTTCTGCTTATGTAATGCCAACACGATTAACATCCTACATTACCATCCAAAACAATTACTGGTACGCTGCACTTCTGGCCGCACTTACAAGAACTCACCTTGGCAGATCCGAGTTTCCATTCACCGGGGCGAGTAGACATGCTGTTAGGAATAGAAGTTTGTGTTCAAATCCTGAAGGCTGATATAATCAAAGGTCCACCTGGCTCTCCATGTGCCCAAAATACAAGCTTGGGATGGATCTTATATGGAAAGATACAAGCACAATCTTCAGAGAAACATATACTTGTAATGCATCACACGTTAGATCTGGATAATATATTAAAAACTATGTGGGAAGTTGAAATCGACACAAAAGACAAGCTCACCAAAGAAGAAGAAGAATGCGAGAAAATATACAAAAACACATGTACACGAAATGAAAACGGACGCTACATAGTCAAACTACCATTTAAAATCAAAGAACCGCAATCAGTGCATGGTAATACAAAGGAAGGAGCTATAAGAAGATAACTACACTTAGAGAAACGTTTCACCAAGAATGAAGATCTGAAAAAAGAATATACAAAAGCAATTAATGAATACAGTGAGATGAATCACATGGAGGAAGTTCCAAGAGATGAATTGAATAAACCAGCATTATATTTATCACACTACGCAGTGTTTAAAGAAGAAAGTGAGACTACAAAAGTCAGACCAGTATTCGATGCATCTCACAAGGGTAGTAATAACATATCACTCAATGATGAGCTACTAGTTGGACCACAACTTCAACATGACATGAGGTCACTTGTCATGCGTTGGCGCCTGAAGAAGATTGCGATTGTAGCCGATATTAGTGATGGATATATTAGCATTCACATTAATTTTAGCATGTGAATTTTCATTTAGCATTTAGCATATGAAATATCGTTGCGAAATTTCGTGAATTGTGAATTTATCGTTTCAAGCGCGATTCCGTTCGTTTATATTTTTTTGCTAACGCGGGAAACGCGTTCTCTGTCTCGTCCACGGGAATACTCAATATATCCGTTTCACCTGACACGACAAAATGGTGCGAATGCGAATGATGATGTTAAGCAATTATTTTATTATTATCTTTGATTTACTCGTATTTAAGGTCGTATATTGAGTGAATGCGTGTGAATGTTTGTTTAGGTAATAATCATCAGTGTTTACACGCGTTTGGCGCGCTTCGTGTTCGTATTATGTCAAAGTTTAGTACGAATTGGCACATAATAGTGAGATTTGTTTACGTATTTGATAAACTTTCTTTCGTCTAATATTTATTGTTGTACTTATAATTGATAATAATATGAACAAATTATATAAGTAGAAACCTGTAAATAATATTGGTACCTACCTACTAAATAATACACCAGTTTCTATATTTTATTGTTAGTCCCAAATCTAAATAAAGTAGGTAATTAATAAATATGACAGAAGGTCCTTAAAGTTGTTAATGTTGTTATGTTTATATTATTCTTTTATTTTAATTGTGATCATTATCTTACTTAGGTAAGTACATAAAATACCTGTGCAAGAGTCTTTCTTAAGCGAACGCGCTTTTTAATTCGCATATTAATAAATTTCACACTTCACATACAACATTATTAATAATCACCATTATAATTAGCAAATAGCATAGCAATAGCATTTAGCATGTTAAGAGTCACGAATTCGCATGCTAATGAAATTAATGCGAAATCGCATTAATTGCCATCACTAGCCGATATACAAAAGATGTATAGACAAATACTGGTTTCAAAGGTAGACACAGATCACCAGAGAATTGTTTGGCGTAATAGTCCAGATGAGTCCATCAAAGAATACCGACTTCTACGCGTCACGTTTGGCACGGCATGTGCACCTTACCTTGCAGTCAAGACCTTACACCAAGTTGCAATTGATGAAGGCGACAGCTATCCTGAAGCGACAGACACTATTAGACACGATTTTTATATGGACGATTTGATGTCGTCCCAGGACACGATTCTAAAAGCAATTAAGGTTGCTAAAGATGTAAAAGAGATTCTTGGGAAAGGAGGATTTATTCTGCAAAAATGGGCATCCAACAGCTCCGATTTTCTTAAGGAATTTCATCCATCGGAGCTCAGCTCTCACGTTAATATTGATATCAAGTTGAACGGTTTAATAAAGACACTGGGCTTATCTTGGAACATTTGAGAAGATGTACTGAAATACAATGTTAAGTTACTACCTTCATCTGAAATTATCACAAAAAGAAGAAAATTAGCAGAAGTTCAACGACTCTTTGATCCTCTTGGTTGGCTCGCTCCTGCACTGCTGCCGGCAAGGATCATGATTCTAAAGCTATGGCTTCAAAAGGTTCGATAGGATGAAGAAATTTCACCTGAAACAAAAACTGAATGGATGAATATAAGAAACAGTTTTGAAGATATAAAGCACATAAAGTTATGTAGATGGCTACACGCTACCAAAGAAACCCTGACAGATGCTACCATTCATGGGTATTGCGATGCATCAACGAAGGCCTATGCAGCAGTCGCTTACCTGAGAG
Source organism: Euclidia mi (assembly GCA_944739405.2). Taxonomy (NCBI): domain Eukaryota; kingdom Metazoa; phylum Arthropoda; class Insecta; order Lepidoptera; family Erebidae; genus Euclidia; species Euclidia mi. Next base: position 82,686,067 of record OX123181.2, read on the forward strand.
TCCGAGGAGGCAGCGGTAATTATCAGACTGCCATTATCGCTGCAAGAACAAAGGTAGCTCCCGTTAAAGCATTATCTCTTCCGCGACTGGAACTATGCGGAGCCGTTCTACTGTCGAAATTATTGAAACATCAATGCAATGCGCATCCCAAAGAGTCAAATATTCTGTTGGACTGATTCAACGATAGTGCTATCATGGCTTAATGGAGATCCCAACAGATGGCAAACGTTTGTTAGAAATCGAGTGATCACTAAACTTGATAATATCGGAAACAAGTGGCATCACATTGAATCACAACACAATCCAGCAGACGTCGCCTCAAGAGGAACGTTGGCTCCTGAATTGAGAAATTACATGTTTTGGTGGCACGGTCCCGAACATCTGAAACAGAAAGAAATACACATGAGCACAATAGTAGATGAAAATATAGAGCTAGAAAAAAGGAAAACCATTAATACTTACTTGATAACTGAAAAGGAAAAAACAGAGTTACTATATGAAAAATTTGAAAATTTTGATAACTTATCTGAAGTAGTGAGGAGTATCGTGACCAGGATATTGATTCGCCAATCACCGCTAACGAGCTGGAAGATTCCTTGCAGACCTGCATAAGGATCACACAAAATATTATATTTCACGAAGAAATTAGAGATTTACTGGAAAGGAATAAGATTAAAAATAAAAGTCGTCTGAAGGCACTTAATCCATACTTAGATGCTAAAATGATACTCAGGGTGGGCGGCAGATTGAATAACGCTTATTTAGAACATGAATATATGCACCCTATAGTATTAGACAGTAAGAACTCACTTACCTCACTATTGGTTGCTAACGCTCATAAACAAACTCTGCTCGGAGGAGTACAACTAATGTTAAACTACCTGAGGTCAAGATACTGGATTCTGAAAGCCAAATGTGTAATAAAAGCATAAATACACAAATGCTTAGTTTGTGCGAAGTTAAGTGCAAGATCTCGCACACAATTGATGGGAGAGTTGCCAAAGGTGCGAGTAACACCAGCCCGACCATTTCTTCATAGTGGCGGAGACTTTGCAGGTCCTTATGATGTCTAAAGGCAGAGGTGCGAAGATGAATAAATCCTACATCGCCATATTCATAAGCATGTCAACAAAGGCTATTCATCTTGAGCTGGTGGGAGATCTGACGGCAGAAACTTTCATAGGAGCCTTTCGTCATTTCGTCGCTCGTCGTGGAATATGTAGTCACTTGTGGAGCGACCAAGGTCAAACCTTCGTCGGAGCCAACAAAGCGCTCGCAGAAGTGTAACGTATGTCCGGTACTTACCACGTTGCGTCACAGTACCGCCCATAAGCTCGGCCTATCAGAGAAAGCCATCGTCCGCGCTCGCAAAGCCTGACCAAATATGGTCATAAACGGACTCTCACCCTGATGGAGGGCCCGGTATATAAAGGGGCCGACAGAGAGGCCGGCACCGCTACTCTAACGTCGCTTCTACTACCTACCTACTATAACTAAGCGTACCTAATGACCCTACGTCGTATCTACGTGTATCCTGGTCCCAGCTACGGGTTCCAGGTCCACCTTGAGACTCCGGCTACGCTCCTAGACCACTACACTTTCCTGCATCGCCTTCGGCGTCACCTCTGCCGAAGAGTCTGGCCTGCCCTGCTCATCGTACTCGCACCGCCGGCGTCTGCTAGCTGAACCAACGGCCTGCAAAGATCTACCGCTACGCGCAGCCTTCGAGCAGCCTGCCTACACACTACCGGAGGGAACAGCGTGGGAGACTGCAGCCCTTAGTGTTCAGGCCAGTGTCGTGTTGTTGGTCGGTCATACTCGTGCAAGGGGAGTGAGACAATACTCGGCAATAAACGCATCTAGGACCTCTTCTGCGTTTTACTACCAGAACCCGTTACAGTGGCGCCTACGTGGGTTATTGTCTCGCTTTCCGTGCTCGAGTTCTCTTCTAGCAGATCTCCATCATTGTAAGCGAGCAGGTGCGGCTACAGCGAACTGGTACGTATTGTTGTACTAATTGTCTACCTTTTAGTGTAACTACCTACTACGTACTAGTTCGCAAATTTGAATCTTAACGTTCTTCTAATTAGCCCTAACGGTCGAACTTTTACGCCTAATCGTAAAGTAGGCCATTTGTAAGGGCGGAACACTTGCGCACTAAGTGTAGTGTGTAGTGTATACTTAGGCGGTTATTCATACACCATGGGCTCACACCCCATAAAATACTTCCTGCTAAACAAGAACGAGTTAGCTTACGAGCTCGCGATTAGAGGTGAGGAGCCGGCTACCTCTGTCCTAGGTCTGCGGAAGCAGCTCCCTAAATTACTGGAAGCCATTCCAAATGATGACATTTTGGAGTCAGGTCTAGCCATAGCGGTGGACTTCGAGGGCGCTAGCGAGGCCGTCTCTGAGCTGGCCAAGCGAGTGAATTCATTAACCATTTCTTACGACGCGAACCTAGCTAGGAGGTCTACCGCACTGCACAACCACATATTCCACAGACTCCGTAGGATGGAACGTCCTACGGCGTATTTAAAACGAATTACCGAATTTTGCAGCCGGTTCGACAAGCTCTCGGCGGAGCTGTCCACCATTGAGCAATCAACTGTTCGCTCAGCTGATGCTGTGGCAGAGGTCCAACCTGCGCCGTCTACCTCGACGCAGGCAGGGTTAGCCCCAGTATTGCATTGCGAGCATTTGAGAGTTAACGAACTGTCTAAGCTAAAATACGACGGTACGGGATGCGTCCGAGCGTTCCTACAACGCGTAACCGAATTCCAAACCGCGCGTAATCTACCTTCCACTAAAATTTTATCATATGCCTCCGAAATATTCACCGGTAACGCACTTCACTGGTACCGCGGTCTAAAAGAATATTCCAATACATGGGAAGAACTCACCACTAAATTAATAGACGATTTCACACCGTACGATTATGACTACCGGTTATTAAATGAAATCCGCCGACGTACTCAAGGTGCTACCGAAACTATAATAATTTATCTCTCGATAATGAATCAGCTGTTCGCTAGGCTGTCACCGTCAAAGCGATTGTCCGAACGCGAAAAGTTAGACATTCTATTGCATAACATACGTCCATGCTACTCGCTAGTGCTAGCTCCGTCAATATCTTATAATAATATAGACAGTATAGCAACACTGCAGACGTTATGTTTAAACTACGAACGGATGAAATGTTTGAACTCTCAATTCCGCGAACCGTATTACAGTAACGACACGTTGGCACCAGACCTAGCTTACAGTCACAAACCTAATAACCGAGCGCGTAATAATTCCTACAAAAATTATCCCGTTGCTACTATAGAGGGTACGTCAGGTAAACCCGAATTCACTGAGAACAACGAACCTAGCAATCCTAAGTCTAAACCTAGCTCTGTCGCTCTAGTCACGTCCAAGTACTGCCCGCGCTGCCGTATCAATGATCACAGTTTGAATGAATGCAAACGCGATCGGTTCGCAATTTGCTTCAAGTGCGGCCGTAGGGATGTGACATTCCCTAACTGCCCGAACTGTAAATCGACGAAACCAAAAAACTAGTTGGTCAGGGTCGGGGCGTGTCAAAATCTAAATTAGGTTCTACAACCTATTCAACCAATTTTGACAAAGATGATTGGAGAAATTGGCTAAACACTCTAAAAGTGTATTTCTCTAGTTATTCCGTCGCCTCGATCCTGGATAATAAACCTAAAAATGACCTACGGCCCTATGTTAACGTAACGATTAACAGTTTACCTATTTGTGGATTGCTCGATTCCGGTTCAGCCATTACAATTTTAGGTAACAACTCCCATCTGGAGGTGATTACTAATACCGGGTTAGAAATACAGCAGTGTCACAACACTAATTCCATTCGGACCGCGAATGGAAATATCTTTTTGCCGCGCGGTCTTATCAACTTACCCACTACTTTTAATAATCAAACCCACTTATTGAAAGCTTATATTATTCCAGAAGTTACAAGTAATTTAATTTTAGGCATCGATTTCTGGAAACTATTTAAATTACTGCCTAACCATATCGCATCCGTATGCATGTCTAAAACATTGCCGTGTAGTGTGTTAAGTGAAAATAAGCCGAGTAACACGAACGTATTGCAATCTTTTAGTGAGTTGAATGAGTCACAACAAAGAACGGCTAAGTTAATTATAAAGCAATACGAGTCGATTTCTACTGAAAAAACCGGTTTAGGACGAACTCACTTAATAGAACATGCAATAGACAGTGGCGATTCGGCGCCGATACGCCAAAGATATTATAGGTTACCACCGGCGAAATTAAAAATAATTTTTGACGAATTAGACGAAATGCTTGCATTGGGAGTGGTAGAAAAATGCGAAAGTCCGTGGTCGTCACCAATTTTAGTAACGCCTAAGAAGGACGGTAAACTAAGGTTTTGTTTAGATAGTCGGAAACTTAATTCTATTACTAAAAAAGACGCGTACAAACTACCTTACGTATCCGAAATTTTAGACAACCTTAGGAACGCTAGATATCTAAGTAGTATAGACTTATTTAAGTCCTTTTGGCAGACGCCTCTTCGCGAATGTGATCGTGATAAGACTGCGTTCTATGTGCCTACTAGAGGAACATTTAGATTTGTGACTATGCCGTTTGGTTTAACGAATGCGCCTGCGACACAACAGCGTTTGGTGGATCACTTATTTACGAACAGTCCTGAGTTCGAAAACTCTGTATTCGTTTTTTTAGATGATATCGTGCTTATATCGCCATCTTTTAATGCTCATGTGTCACTATTAAACAAAGTATACGAAAAATTAAAATCGGCCAACCTTACAATAAACTTAGATAAATCTAAATTCTTCCGTGATGAATTGAAGCACTTGGGCTACATAGTAAACTCTAAAGGATTACAAGTAGACACATGTAAGGTGGAAGCCATTCTTCAATATGCTACGCCTAAGAATAAAAAAGAAGTCAAAAGGTTCTTAGGCATTGCATCATAGTATCGGTGATTTATACCTAATTTTAGTACTATTGCCGGTCCTTTGAACAAACTTACTTCTACCGGTAAGAAAGCCGCACCATTTCAGTGGTCGGTGGAAGCTGATGACTCGTTTTGTAAACTAAAACAATTGTTAAGCTCTGCACCAATATTATCGTGTCCCGATTACGAGAAACCTTTTCAAGTTCATACAGATGCGAGTGCGAGCGGCATCGGTGGGTTACTTACACAAGAAATAGATGGCGTGGAACTACCTATCGCTTACATGAGTAGGACACTAAATGCACAGGAACAAAACTACAGTATAACAGAACGGGAGACATTAGCAGTTCTAACAGCCCTCGAATATTGGCGCTGTTATTTAGATAACGGGTTAAAGTTTGTTGTGTATACTGACCATTCCGCACTGAAATGGTTCCTAAACTTGAGCAACCCGACTGGTAGATTAGCTCGGTGGTCGGTTCGTCTGTCAGCCTTTAACTTCGAAATAAAGCATCGGCGCGGCGCAGATAATATTATAGCCGATGCGTTATCACGACCCCTACCTGTAAATATAATTAACGCGAATAATAATAACGTGAATGACCCTAATGTTGACACTGATCAATGGTATTCAGCCACCTACAATGGTTGTTTATCTTCGCCTAATGACTATCCAGACTATTCTATTAAAAATAATAAATTGTATCGTTTGATTAAATCTAGGTGTATGCTACGTAAGGAGTTCGAATGGAAAGAAGTACTACCTTCTTCTGATCGAAATAATGCCATATTAGAGAACCATGCCGAACCCACTTCGGGGCATTTCGGTATATTTAAAACTTACAAGCGCTTAGCACTGCGTTACTATTGGCCCAAAATGCGCGATGACGTAGTTAAGTTCATAAATTCTTGCGGCACTTGTATCGCGCACAAACATCATAACCATGCACCATTGGGAACCATGGGACGACCCAAAGTGTGTTCACGACCCTTCCAAACCATTAGTGTAGATTTGGTGGGGCCACTACCCGTCACAAGAAAACAAAACGCCTACATCTTTGTAGTAACTTGCTGTTTTAGTAAATACTGTCTACTTTTTCCTATCAGGCGCGCAACTGCTGAAATAATAACTAATATTTTGGAAGAAAAGATATTTTTAGTTCATGGTATACCATCTACAATTATATTGGACAATGGTAAACAGTTTGTCAGTGCTACTTTAAAAGCTATGTTGCGCAAGTACAAAATCCCTAATCTTCATTATACTCCTAAATATTCCCCACATGTGAATACGGTCGAACGCTATAATAAAACCATTGGTTCTACCTTAGCGGCGTTTGTAGGAAATGACCAGAGATTATGGGACACTCTCCTACCTAAGGTGTAGTTTGCATTAAATACTGCAGTTAATGAGGTCACGGGCTATACACCTAGTTTTTTAGTCTATGGACGTGAATTAGTTCCATGCGGCTCACACTATGTCGACACGGACGCTGATGATATAGTATACATACCTAGGGACGATTACGCAGAAAACATAGGTCACTTATCAGGCATATTTGACAAAGTTCAGGCACTCCTCATTCAAGCTCATGCTAGGAATTCCCAAACGTATAATTTACGCCGTAAACCAGCTGAGTTTAATGTGGGAGACACTGTGTGGAAAAGGACTTTTTATCAGAGCGACAAGGATAAGTCCTTCTGTAAGAAACTAGCCCCTAAATTCGTGAAGTGCACAGTGATTAATAAAAAGTCGCCTCTCGTTTACGAGTTGTCGGACGCGTCTGGAAATTCTATTGGGTTTTGGCACATTAAGGACCTAAAACTTATACACTATGGTGCCTAACTATGTGTAACAAACCGTAGAAGACCTTCCCTTCCTTCTCTCTATATGCCGTCTTAGCTTGGACAGTAGCGGACTCATAGACCTAACGCAGCTAGTCGGATTTTCCTTGTTAGCCACGTAAAATCCTCTCCTAAGGCGGGCGGTATTGTAACGTATGTCCGGTACTTACCGCGTTGCGTCACAGTACCGCCCATACGCTCGGCCAATCAGAGAAAGCCATCGTCCGCGCTTGCAAAGCCTGACCAAATATGGTCATAAACGGACTCTCACCCTGATGGAGGGCCCGGTATATAAAGGGGCGGGCAGAGAGGCCGGCACCGCTACTCTAACGTCGCTTCTACTACCTACCTACTATAACTAAGCCTACCTACTGACCCTACGTCGTATCTACGTGTATCCTGGTCCCAGCTACGGGTTCCAGGTTCACCTTGAGACTCCGGCTACGCTCCTAGACCACTACACTTTCCTGCATCGCCTTCGGCGTCACCTCAGCCGAAGAGTCTGGCCTGCCCTGCTCATCGTACTCGCACCGCCGGCGTCTGCTAGCTGAACCAACGGCCTGCGAAGATCTACCGCTACGCGCAGCCTTCGAGCAACCTGCCTACACACTACCGGAGGGAACAGCGTGGGAGACTACAGCCCTTAGTGTTAAGGCCAGTGTCGTGTTGTTGGTCGGTCACACTCGTGCAAGGGGAGTGAGACAATACTCGGCAATAAACGCATCTCGGACCTCTTCTGCCTTTTACTACCAGAACCCGTTACAGAAGCTTTTAAAGAAGCACACCTTGAGTTCGCAGATGTATGCAATCTACTGGTGTCCGACGGCACGCAATGGCATTTCGTTCCTGCATACAGCCTAATTTTGGAGGTCTATGGGAAGCGGGGGTGAAGTCTATGGAATATCACCTGAAACGAATCATGGATACAAACTTGACATTTGATGAAATTAGTACATTGCTCTGTCAAGTTGAAGCGTGCCTGAATTCACGCCCTCTGTACCCATTAGATGACTCAGACCTAGAAAATGTCAATGTCCTAACGCCTGGGCATTTTCTTATTGGAGAGGCTCCAGTTACAATACCATCACCAAGTCTGAATGATACCTCTATAGCAAGCTTATCACGATGGCAATACTGTCAAAAATTGCTTTCAAACTTTTGGCATCGCTGGCAAACTGAGTACCTTTCCAGACTACAACAAAGACCAAAATGGTTAAAGAGGCAAGAAGAATTTGAGATTGGCCAAATTGTTCTTATCAAAACTGAAGCGTTACCACCTGGGAAGTGGCCTCTGGGACGCATTGTGGACAAACATCCTGAACCCGATGGCATCACCAGGGTTTATAGCGTGAAGAGCGCCACTAACATAGTTAAAATATGTATCTCAAAGCTTTGCCTTCTACCAATTGATTACAGTTAATTCATAATAATTAATTGACCGTCACATTCAAATTAATTGTTAATTAATTCATATTAATATAGATATTCGCTGTAATAGCTTAGTTATATAATTACAATCAGGTTCTCAATTTGTTTTTGCAAATAAAACTAATGTTGTAGTCGATTTCAAAGTACATAATTATGTATTATATTAGTGAGTTAAAGCCAACACGATTAATTGAATTTATCTTGAATTCTGAATTGCATGCATCTTGGATTGTATAATTGTTCATTTCTTTTAACACATGTAAAAGGTATTTAAAATCCCTTTTGGTGGGCGGTATGTTCAGTCCATTCGTTCCCTATAAACGATTAAAATTAAAGTTCACCTAACCAGTACAAATAAAATCGCAATACAGTAAAGACGTGTGTATTTTATTCAGAAGCCCGACAATCAAAACTGATCCTTAACTACATTAACAAAGTACTAATGCGGTTGTATATAAAAGAAAAAAACATGGACATACTTAAACATATAAAAAACAATAAATAACAGGCACATACATAACAGGCTGATAGAGTTTAGTCGTGGCAGTATCCAAAGCAGTGTACCAACTTACCTAAAATAAAACAATTTGCAATTTATATCAAATTTAGATTTACTTCATTCTATTATGTGGGCCTTATAATCTGTGGACATTTGAGAAACGTCCAATATTTCCCGTGACCCCGACCAAGGCCAGTCAGTAAGATAAATGCACCTATCATTAGTTATTCAACCTAAAGATGTTATACTAGCGGCGAGTGATTATAAACGTAATATTTCCACCGTGATCCTAATATATTTGTTAGAAGAAATTTTGGGGAAATGTGATGAAAAACCCGACATTTACTTGTTACATTAAAATGATTTATATTGCAACCGAGTGGCTGTACGTTTGGGTAATCGGGTGCTTTTAATTAATGTTTAAGTTGGTCTGATCCGACTATGACGAATCCGGAGTATGCACGCAGCTGAATTGGTAAAATCGTTACGCCATAGGAGATAACTGATAGATATGCGAAAGAAATGCCTTCACTGGTTATTGATAAGTGTGTGGTGTATTATACTGCTTGCCAATATATCAAAATGATAAGTAACAAAATCAGTTTTAAAGCAAATCTATGAAGCGCTGACGTGTAGAAGCCAATCTGTATTTTATAAAGTTTGGTAGCGCCATCTACCTTCCTATATATAACTAATCGCATCAACATGAATCGTTCCACGCTTGTCTAGTGCGAGCGATATCATATTTCCGTCCCTCTCTTTCCCTCTCCCTGGAAGAGGCACTGCCTTGCGCCTGATTTCGTCGCCGCGATCGTGAACGCGACGGACAGTCTCGAACATTCCGCTCGCTAAGAACGCCGTCTCGATACCGCTCCGCGCCGCACCGCTGTATCGCCGTCTCGTTCGTACCGCGCCGCTCCCGTATGTGTTTGTCACCGCTTCCACCAAGGAAAACCCGCTCGTGAGTGAAGTGAAAACAAGCAGCTGTATCACGAAACCACCAAGGCTGTATAAGGTAAGTGCCTTCCATCCTTAAAATAGCCTATACACACTCAATCACCTCCTCCCGTATCCTCCTCCTCCGCCCTTATTCCAATTCTAGGCGACTAAAACTCGCCCTAATACAGTCCATTAATCCTTCCCAAGTCGCCTAGAACCCTAATCGGTTTCGGTGTATCGCCGAACCATTTTTTTGATCCATACGAGTCGGATTCATTTACGTTTTATACGTTATACCGCTATACCTAGGCAGTTATAGCACCTAGCTATACTCCTAATATATTCACATAACCGTCACATGGTTATTTCCGCCCGCATTAGTAGGTAAACTTTTATGTAGCTACCTACTTATTAAATTATTATTTTTGCAACTATCATAGTTGTCTTATAAATCTCATATTTTAATCAACTTTTATTTCCTCAGCTCTAAAGTGTTGCCTACTTAGCCTACTTAGGTAAAATAATAGGTACATTAGACATTCTTATTTTGTTTCGGTCTCATTAGCTTATACTTACGTAAGCATGTCACAACAAAAGAAGTCACGCGTGTCGGAAGACAAAGAGATGACAATCTTAGAAGCGAAACGCAATATTTTATTTGAGCGCATCCAAAACATATATGAATGCTCAAAAACCGCATCGATGTCTGACAGTAATAGCGAAGCATTTCTCAGTTATTGTATAACAGTAGATAGTATTCGAACAGATTTTCATAAGTTGTTAGACGATTATAACGCAAGATTACTTTCTATCAATCCTGATGAAAAACCGAACTATCAGGCGTATACCGCATTCGAAGATCTTTATTGTATTATTAAGCGTATACAATCGCAATTGGAGGGAAAATGTTCGGCAGAGCCCGTTGCCCGCAAACCGAGATTACCGCCAATCGAGATTATGTCGTTTGACGGAGATATACGAAATTGGCCGTTATTCTATGCAAGTTTTAAGTCTACAGTGCACGATAATGGTTCTCTGACAGATGCTGACAGGTTGTACTATTTAATAGGTAAACTGTCACCGAAGGCCCAGTCCGTATTTGCAGGTGTCACACCCAGTGCTGAGAATTATCAGGTCATATTTCAGTCACTACTTGACAGATATCAAGACACGCGCGTTCTAGCGTCTACGTACTTTGACCAAGCTTTAAATCTCAAACTGTCCAGCAACGCGTCTGTCTCGAATTTCCAGCTGTTTATTGATAACTTCGTAACCGCGGTTAATTCTCTTAGGAATTTAAAATTAGAAGATCTTTCCGACTTTATGTTGCTTCAACTCGCTTTAAAAAAGTTTGACACTGATACAATTCGCGCATTCGAGATGACGGAACGCAATAATAAAATACCTACACTAGATAGTTTTATTTCGTTCATCAAAGATCAGTGTCGAATATTTCATAATACGCAGTCTGGTTCACCTGGCCCGTCTAACACTAACAACAACAAACAAAGGTTGAATAAATCGCGAAATAGTAATAATAACTCAGTCCCTAATCCACAATCTTACGTAACATGTTCGGAATCTAATAGTAATAATTCACAGAAGTGTCTGTGCAGTAATATAGTGCACGACCATTACTATAAGTGTCCCACCTTTAATGATTTAAATCCAATTGCTCGTTTTAAAAGCGTAAAAGATAACAAAGCTTGCATTAATTGCTTAAGCATAAAACATAAAACGAGTAATTGTTCCAATAGAACGAGATGTCGCACGTGTAAACAAAAACATCATACACTGTTACATTATGATAAAAATAACCGGTTGTCAAGTCAAGCCGCTAACCTTGACACACTTACGAGTACGTCGCAAGTGCAGAACACGGTAGCTGCGCCTTCCGCGTCTGAAGGCGAAGAAGTATCGTTGTGTATGACATCCATTGCGCGGGCGACGCGCAGGCGAGGACGGCACTCGCGCATCTATAATGATCCGCGCAGGGCCAAAACGCAGAGTACGGCGTCTAAGACGGTACTGTTAGCGACAGCGCAAGTTATCGTATATGATGTTAATAGGTCGCCGCACATGGTACGTTGTCTGCTAGATAGCGCATCTCAGACCAATCTAATAACATCGGAATGCTTCAAACGCCTCGGATTATGGAATAACTTTAAAAATACTAACTCAACCGTCAAAGGGATAGGCGGATCAGAAAGGCATTGCAGGGGTTCGGTAGATGTTAAAATACATTCGCGTTTTGATAGGAATATTAATTTTAACATTTCTTCGCTTATCGTGGAGCGTATCACGGACGCATTGCCGAACGCTAATGTAGACGTAGCATCACTCACTCATCTCGAATCATTGCCGTTAGCCGACGCGGAGTTTGCGAATCCGGCAGGCATTGATCTTTTGATCGGAGCTTCGATATTTCCGCACTTGCTACTAACTAAAATAGTACGTAGTGAGCGATATGATTTACCGCCCGCTATAGAGACGGTACTTGGGTATGTGATTATGGGTACCGTACCTACGTTACATACTTCTCATTGTATTACGTCTTGTTGTTGTTCTGCTCTTCAAGAGATCAAGGTGGGTGCTAAAACTGTGTGTAAGATAAAGCACTAATTAGCTATGCTTAGCTATGCTACGCTATGCTATGCTATGCTATGCCATGCTATGCTATGCTATGCTATGTCATGCTATGCTAAGCTACGCTACGCTACACTATACTATACTACACATCCGCTTTGTATATAGATGACATTGCCTGTAATGTCATACCCGCTCCGCTAGCAATTTCGCTTTGTGAAGAGCTTATTCAGCTTTTCAAGCGAGGCCAGTTTGATCTTGTCAAATGGACAAGCAACTCTAAGGAGGTTCTCGCATGCATACCAGATTCTCATAAAGCTTCTCCAGACATTGAGTTTGAGAAGTCTGTACCGCATAAGGTTCTCGGTTTACGCTGGGACAAATCCTGCGATAGTTTTCGGTTTGACGTCTCACCACCAGATGATAAGTGCACCAAACGCACTATGCTGTCCACAGTGGCTCGACTATGGGACATAATGGGTTTGTGGCTCCCACAATTTTGTACGCCAAGCTCTTGATCAAAGAGCTTTGGCTATCAAAGTGTGAGTGGGATGATACACCCCCTGACCATATTGTCGCCGCTTGGGGCCAGTTTTGTATTGAGCTTACCGCGCTCAATCATATTACTATTCCGCGTCATCTTGGGTTGGTAGATGGATGTCCCGTCAACTTAATAGGTTTCGCTGACGCCAGCGAGCGTGCTTACGGCGGAGTCGTATATCTGCAAGTCCGCATTGGTTCTAACTACTCGGTGCAGTTAGTTTGTGCCAAGTGTAAGATCTCGCCTGTTAAAACCATTACGGTTGCGAGACTGGAGTTGTGCGCGGCCCTTCTGCTGTCTCAGTTGCTCCGCAAGGTTCAAGACACAGTTTGCCCCACTACCCCATTAATAAAATACACGCATTTTCCGACTCCAAAGTAGTGCTCGCTTGGATTCATTCTTCTCCTCACCGCTGGCAGACTTTTGTCGCCAACCGCGTTAGTAAATTGATTGAACTTGTTCCCGCTACTTGTTTCAATCACGTCGCGGGTTATCATACTCGTCTTCAGGAAGAACTCTCCATAGATCATATTGACTGGAAGTTTATTCCACCAGCATAACCACATTTCGGTGGATGTTGGGCAAGCATGGTCAAAGTAATTAAAACGCATCTCTTCAAAGTTATAGGTCAGCACATCCTCTCTCACGAAGAGCCTTTAACTGTCCTTGCACAAGTCGAGGCACTGATCAACTCGCGTCCGCTTCCAACTCAGTGAGATCTAGCCTGAGGTTGGACCTACCTCTTAGTTTAAGTATTTAGTTAGTACTTTTCGCTATTATTGCGTTTGTAGTTTTCGCTAAAGTTAGTTTAGATTAATTTTATTGTCATATCGCTGTCTTAGCCTATTGATGGGTTATGCGGTAGTACACCCAACATAGCTAAGTTCAATTCTATTTTTTTTTTTAAAGGCAACCCTTTAGGGCCGGGGGGATATGGTAGCGCCATCTACCTTCCTATATATAACTAATCGCATCAACATGAATCGTTCCACGCTTGTCTAGTGCGAGCGATATCATATTTCCGTCCCTCTCTTTCCCTCTCCCTGGAAGAGGCACTGCCTTGCGCCTGATTTCGTCGCCGCGATCGTGAACGCGACGGACAGTCTCGAACATTCCGCTCGCTAAGAACGCCGTCTCGATACCGCTCCGCGCCGCACCGCTGTATCGCCGTCTCGTTCGTACCGCGCCGCTCCCGTATGTGTTTGTCACCGCTTCCACCAAGGAAAACCCGCTCGTGAGTGAAGTGAAAACAAGCAGCTGTATCACGAAACCACCAAGGCTGTATAAGGTTAGTGCCTTCCATCCTTAAAATAGCCTATACCCACTCAATCACCTCCTCCCGTATCCTCCTCCTCCGCCCTTATTCCCTCCTAGGCGGCTAAACCCGCTATCCTTTGTATACAGTCCATTTCCTTCTCCAAGTCGCCTACCCTAATCGGTTTCGGTGTATCGCCGAGCCAAAGTTAATGACTGACTGACAGACAAAACATAGCCGAAACTATTGGGCGCAAGAAGCTGAAATTTGGCAAGTATGTTACTCGAAGAGCGTAGGTGTGCACTAAGAAGGGATTAACCGAAATTACCACGGGATAGGGCTGAAGCTGTCATATTTAAAAAAATATAATAGGCGAGCGTGGCTGCCGGCATCATCTAGTATTTAATAAAAAAACAAACATTTCCCAACCAGGCCCGACCAGCGAACCACCTTTTCACAAAATATCGATAATTTGTTCAAATTAGTGGACCAGAGACCCTAACATCCAATGTTTGTTGTTTTCATTTTTCTTCTTTAATATATATTGCGTCTTTTCTTTTTGTTTCCATTGACTGCTGAAATTATATAGTGGTAGCCAACTCACTTTTAACCACAGCACTGCGTCGAATTTTGTGGGTTCAATCTCCACATGCCAAAACGCTTTGTGGGATCCACAAATAATTGATTGTTGCGTCCGCTAGTTTAATGTCTGTTATTTACATAATAATATGTATGTAATGTAATGTACCTAATGATACTAGACGTATTCCTAGTGTTCCCAAACTAGGAATACATCGTTAAATGTAAGTAAAATAAAAAACTTAACAAGTTATATCCATTATGTCATTGTAAAATAAATATTTAATACAAAATCACATAAATATAATTAGAATTTGTTATATGCTTATACTCTAGCGATACTACTCACATACATATACATCATAAACAGTGCTTAAACTATTTCATGGCATCGCTCTTAGTGCTACGATCTTGCTACGAATCTTTGTAGCAATAGCGTAGCTAACACGTAGTGTAGGTATTGTATACTTAGGCATCTTCGTTGAATTATAGTTTTAGATCCGTGTGTATAATGTGCAAAAAAATTAAATATAGTTTTCTTTTAACGTATAGATTATAATGTTACTACAAAGATGACTTACACAAATAAACAATAGAAAGTGACTAAACCACAAAAGAGTATTATTATGTCATTTAATGACGAGGGTTGAGTGGGAGTGACGGCTGTTCGTAAGTGTACGCCTATAACAATAGGAGCGGTGGCATGAACACCACATAAGTAGCAATTAATCCTGTGCAACGTCGACAAAGTGAACGGACCGAATATTTACCTTTTTAAGTTCCTTAACCGCCGCAGCAAACATTGCCTTTAGGTTCAGTAATGTCATGTTTGTAGACGGTAAGACTGCCCATTTGCATAATATCTCACCTAACTTCCTCCGAAATTTGTAATTCAATTTAGCCGTTGCCCGAGCACATAGTTTATCAAGATTATGGACATTTGTCTTTTATTATAACATGATTTCGCCCAAAATGTTCAGCTTCATACATACATTTTTATATTTAGTATTTTGGCAGGGGTAACGAGGTTTGTTGTGAAATATGAAACATGCTGTATATTGGCTCGTATAGGATATTGGGTTGTTTTTTGTACAACTAAGTTCCTTCGCCTGAACAATTCTTTGGGGAGTCTTTCATGAAAAGTATCTGAGCTTGTATTGTCTATTTGTGTTTTAGACTCCATTTAAAAATTGTGATAATGAATGTATATACTGCCTCCGTGGTCCAGTGGATAGCGTATGTGTCTGCTGATCGGAGGTCCCGGGTTCGATTCCCGGGTCGGGCAAAAGTGATGTGCTCGGTAACGGCAATAGGCTCGCCCCGTATTACGTGGGACCTAGAAGTTCTTGGTGAAATGTGTGTGTAATATTACACCTCTGCTTACCCCTTCGGGGATACAGTCTATAAAAAAAGGATATAATGCGAATAAAATACCTAGAGATGTAGCTAATAAAAGTGATAAAAATTATTAAATTGGAGTAGTTTGTGTAGTGTCGTAAAAATTCTTATAGAGACGTTAACATGCCACCAGATTACTATTTCATATATTTTGTAAAATACTACGCGAGGGGAAAGGCAGCGATAGCCCAGTGGTGTACGTAACGGACTGCCGTGACCATGGTCTCACACACCTTTGACTTTTGAAAGTCATGTGTGCATTATAAATGTTAATTCTCGCTCACTTGATAATGTGCCCGATAGATGGCAATAGGCTCGCCCCCTATTACATTGGGACCGAAACATAACTGGCGAAGTGTGGGTGTGTAATACACCTCTGCCTACCCCTTCAGTGATAAAGGTGTGAAGTTATGTTATGTTTGTTTCTACTCGAGGGGGTCTTACAACGACCAATGGACACAAGGTATACATAATTATATAGTCTTGACTCGAAACAATAATCTATAGATCATACAAAGTTAAAAGAAAAGAACACACAACACTCAGCGCAGTGTCAGGTAGATAGGCGAGCGCATAAACCACTACGCCAACCGTGCGGTTGGCGTAGTTTGAGTATTGTTGCATACATTTATGTTGTATGTCTGTGGTGTCCACATGAGGTGCATTACAAAAAGTTATTTTCTTTGACTTGCGGGATGAAGTATTTATTTTATATAGGTAACTAGTTAACAAAGCAGTGTCTGAGATTCCAAGTAACGGTATGCTTTGTAATAATTGTTCTAGATAACCATTGTTTATATTATTGTCAACTGCTAGGAATTGTTTATATTAATACTAATGTTTATATAACGGATACCGAAACGTGATTTTTTAAAAGGAAAACTCGAATAGTAATTTGAATACTGAAACGTTCTAACATTTTGTGTACCACTGTGAGAATGGTTTCTACCCAAAAAAACTGTTTTGTGTGTTAAGTCTCGGGTGCTCAGAATTATTTCTGCTCGTAAGAATACTTTGGGGTGCATTAGTAGTCACAAATTATCTTAAAAAAGTCATGAAAATTCTAGCTTTAGTACCCGTTCAACGGGTTCAAATTACTTGTTATGAAATTTAGTCTCATTATAAATAATGTAAGATTGTAATATATCTTGAAAAAGTGTTTTCATTTATTATATTTATGAGTTAACTTTGTGTTATTTTAAATGATTTTAATATTCATGTATGTTTATCTCGCGTTTCTTAGAAAGGTAGGTAATAAATGAACAGAGTTATAGCCTTTTGATCAATTTATTGTTTTATCTACTCGTTGTGACCGTCAATTACGACAGTGATGTAAGTGCATGTCTCGCCATTGCATTTCATCATTTAAACTCACTGGCAATCAATATCATACCGAAATAGCTTAAAGCTGGAGCCCAATTCTCCTAAATAAATATAGTTTCGATATCATGTCAGTGTCATACTTACGTCACAAAAAGCGTATTCTTCTAAGTTATCTAATAATTGAACGAAGTTGTAACGAGATCGTAAATTAAAACAAGTGTCAAAATATTTGTCAACGACGAACTGTTTAATTCAAATTATACGATAATGACATTAGGTTATCAGAATACCGCTTCGGAGTCTATTCAAAATATAATATCAATGTCATATAAAAATAGGAGAATTGGCCCCCTGGTTCTATCTTCCATCCAAACTTGGCATTTAAACAAAGTAAGAAAAGGTTGTGTATACCGTTGGTTAGCCATAGTTGTACGACCTGTTTAGACTACCCTTGATACTTTCCGTCACTTCGCAAGAGAGAATAGTAATATATAGATAAACATAATCTTTGACACTAGTAGATAGTCAGTATTTTGTTTTCTATGACACATTGTCATTATTCGTCCTACTAGACCAAGCACAGCCGACCGAATATAAACTTTAAACACAAAAGGGCTAGTCATATAGGGCAAGAAGAGTATTAGTTACCCTACTACTAGCGTTAGGCTAGGATAACTAAGACTCTTCCTAACAGTAACTTAACACAATAAATAATAAAATCAAAAAGTCATAAATAGGGTAATCAAAATTCTCGAATTCTTAGATTTTTCGGGAAAATTCGACCGCCAATGGCCTCAGTATCATGTACTGAATCACTGGTATCGGTTTTCGGTACACCGTCCCTTACACCCTTATAAAATGAAGGGCCTAACATGACAGTGTGCCAGTGCTGTCATATTGAAATAAAGAGAGAATATTTCAGAAAGCATTATTGGAAGGTACGAATATAATACTTTTAAATGCTTTTGATTATTAGTTATTATTAGTTTGCATTTACGTATCCTAAATTTCACTCACATTCAACACCTAATTATAGCTCATATTGCAAGGCCACCTTAACTACTCAACATTAATAATATTATCAAACACATAAGACATTTTCTCGTAAGACGAAAATGAAACTCACCGTACGAAATAGGTCTATATTTATAGCCGAATTACTGTGTTGTCACGGCACCCATAAGTTAACTGTCGCTTCTAGCAGTTAATAACATTACATAGTGATGTCTCAATTACCCTCTGGGTAAAGGATAACACTTTGCACGTGACCCTTCATTTGAATGACTAATTCAACTACAAAATACAAACAAGGCCTTAAAACGAAAATAACATTTTGAAAATTAAACCGTTGAATAATGAAGTTTGTTGTTAACTGTTTGAGAGTTTGATATATAGTAAGAAGGATGTTTTCACGGTTGGCGGTGTTATCAATTGATTAATCTTGTTGTAAAAAATAATAGCATGATAATTATGAAATTTCTTTCGTTGTCCCATCGGGTGTCAGGGCGCTTAGGCACCTACATATTGTATGATAATCACAAATAGATACTGTAGACTCAGACAGCTATCCCTAGTATAAATAAAAGCAAATTAGTGCTGACAAAGTAAGTACCCAGACAGAGTAGATAAAAGAAGAGCTAAAGTCTGCGGATATTGCACCATGTTAATCTTATTTCGGTACAATAATAAAGGTAAAACGAGAACTAAGGCAAACGATTACTACGTCAAACAACTACGTCATAATAACTGCACTAAAATTGATCATCGAAATGGCTAAATCTCGTGATATGTTATTGATAAGCGAGTAACCGCCTGCAATCACTTGAATCATACACTATTTGCGTTGTTCGACCGCGCCCTAACGATTCAGTAACTAACTTTTTCCAATCTTTGTTATCTAGTTTGTATGCTAGAAATAACATTGCGGTTCGGGTTTTCCTTGTTCGAAATGAATTGGATGTTCGAGTGTATAACTGGTTTTACAACAATAGTACACGGAAGGGGTGACCCTGGGAGGCCAAGGTTTTATTGGAGAGAGCCAGAGGTTAAGTGAGATTGTAGAAAATCTCACTTAAATCATAGTCATATTTTACAATCCATTCACTAATTTTATTCATTGATAATATTCCATCCTGCTCATTCGCATTCTCTCTGTCGCACTTATGATGTAGGTAGCCATAGAAAATAAAATGAAGAAAAATAATAAATGTAGGTAGTGTTTTTTAATTTTGTTAATTCTGCCCTCTCCTTCATACTTCATTCGGGCTTAGGACCGGTAAAATTTATCGTTTAACAAGTAATTAAATACGGAGGTATGTAATTAGAAAGCAAACAAATATCAAAATAAAAGAAGGTGTTCTGGACTAAAAGAAGAGTAATTTTGGCGTATTTATGAAGTTAGAATCATCTGCTATTTACAAATATTATTTTATCATCATCATGTCAGCCTAGAGACGTCCACTGCTGGACATAAGCCTTCCTCAAGGTGTGTGGAGAACACAGACTGATTTTGAGCCGCCCGCATCAAATTATTATTTACTTAAGTACCTACGTATTATTTACTAAACTTACAAGTATTTCCATTGTCCTTCGAAATGTCCACCACCGTTGTCAAAAGCATCCAATATGCACTGTTTTAATTATTTGACACTGACCGGCTCACTTTTGTACACTCACAATAAGATGTCCATGGGCACACAGCTGCACTCGCGATTTTCCACTCAAAAAGTACGCACGAAGCATAGCTACATACTCCCGTGATATGAACTGATATGATAGGCTATCGCGTCGGGCAAACGAAGACAAACAATTTACTTTTGCAACGAAATTAGATACGCTCACTTTCGCTAGCAATTTAGCACTGTTTGTCGCATCGTCGGGGCGTGGCGCAGGCGCAGAGGGGCGGGGGAGGGGCCGGAAACTTATCAATGGGTCATTTTACTATGATAGCACGCGGGTCGGTCATAGTATTAGTTATGCATTTACCAATTATCACGTAAGATACTTAGTGCTCTGTTAATTTTTTTGTACTAATTAAAAAATAGTGTATATACAGTGTATACACAGACAACAGCTGTATTAAATGAAACTATATTTATTTGGCTTCATATATAATTAATAAAAATCAACATAATTATAGCAACACTTAAGATAATTATCATTTTAAGAGATTCGATATTTGTTTCAATTTAACCAACCGGTAGGATTAATTGGACCACGCGGTTTGGTAATTTGGACTTAGAGAAAACTTACCTATAAAACTAAACAAAATCACTTTTAAGAAAAATAGCTCTTGTACTACAAACAAAAACGACAGAAAATCTAACTTATAATCCTGTCTAGCGTTTTTTAGATCTTCTGCTTTCCATTTTAAATTATTTTTGTTCAGTCATCTGGAACAAACAGGAACAGAAGTTCGATAAATTGGACCAGGTCCAGGTTCAAGCGACCATGTGTGGTCCATTTAAGCAAACTGTTTACTCGCATAAAAAACGAATTTGACAAGAACATAACCTATCTAAGCCGGCTAATGTTTACCACCAGTTAATTGTTAATTAATAACGAATCTCAATTATAATGTGTAGTGAAGTTAGTTGATTGTAGTTTGGTGTTGTCAATTACAAAATCAATAAACTACTAAACTGTTATTCGATGGTGGTCCAACTTAACGAATGGTCCAATATACCCAACCTTCCGGATGTAAAAAGACCCTGAACGAAAACTGAAATCCCATGTTGTACCAATCACTACAAACATTTTTTACTTCGGCACCATATCTGGGGAATTACTGGTTCAGGAGATATTGAGGCTCAAAGTAAGTATAGAATTTTCCTAATTTGGTACAAAATCGATGCATTTACCTCATTATTTCGAGCATTGCACGCGCGCGCAAACTTAGATATATTGCTTTTTTTGTTGGTGTAAATTCATTCGTTAAATGTGATCGGCTTATTACAGACCATTATAAGGAAACTGCGTTACACCCGAATAATTGACACAGCTCACTGTCTTAAAGAATGTTATCCTTTTTCACAGCTTCGCGAAGCTGAGACCGACTGAACGGTAATCCAATTCTATTATAGGGTGAACGATTAATGTAATCAGTCTTCATTAATTTTCTAAGCTCAATATTCTTGATCGTCACATATTATTATATCGGACGAGGTGTTCTTATTGGACTATATACTTATCAAAGTACAAGTAATATTCTATCCTACAAATGAGAAGTACGGTTGTAAATAAAATAGGCAATCGGACAAAGACTTTTAAAAGTATGATAGAAAAGGCTTTTCAAAATCACTATGATCGTAAATGAGTCAGATAGATTTGATTATATGTATGCTAAAATTGATTTTAGAAATCTGTTGTTCTTGAAAAGTAAAGGATTATTATAGACGTAGCCGTATTTATACGAGGTTCAATCTACATATGGTGATGTAGATTGAACCTCGTATATATATCTATGACGAAACTAAAAGCGATGTGCAAACGTTTCGGATATTTAATTTAGCAGTTTAGTTTCCACGACAAACATGTGACTTTTTTAGTGTATTTGTGTTCGTTTGTAATGTCTCAAAATAATGAAAAGGTGATTGAATTTTAATACTGAGAGTGTGACGTCATTTTAAGCGTACGTAGAGAAAATAGTAAGAGATTTTAGCTAGTTATGTGCTGATATATAATCTTAAGCCGGCGCTTCTTACACGAAGCCAACCCTTCCTAATATATATAGGTCAGTCTAAACCGCGTAACATGTTACTCACACCAAGAGCAGCTTAAGTGTGTAAATAAATGTTTCTTTCTACATAAAATATGTAGATATTTAGAGATGGAGACTACAAATACAACATTAAAAGTGGTGGACTCCCTCGCTGTCAAGTGTATTTTTACTCTTCCAATTTGGCCATTCACACACGAGCCAAACCATGAATAATTCAACGTTGTTGCATGTTTTAAAGGGAGAACAAGTTTTTTAATACGAGCAACCGTTCCAACCTCGCGTCAAACTCTTATAATATGGTCCAAATGATGTTAATTAAAAACTTGCTTAGCATGAAGACCTGTAATCCCTCACAGATACCAATATTTTAGAATACTAAATTGTTTTTGTTAAACCCTGTACTATTTTTTGCTTTAGTTATGTAAGCAGGATAGTTCTATAATTTGAAATATAAATTAAGACCGTTTAGTATTCAAAGTTGTGTTTTGGCTAGGACTGAAGATGTAAATTTGATTAATCATAAGGTAACTATATATAATAGAAGAGAAGGGATCATCCTCAGGGAATTAATGGCAGATTAGTGGGTTGATATTAATTATTCACATAGAATATGATATTACCACACGAGTCCCTGTGAGCGTCAGGCGTCGGACTAACGTATTACGTATGTTATGACTAATACGCATAAGTTGGATAATACGCGTATTAACAGGATAATACAGTCATATTGTATTATGCGTGCCACTGAATCATAAGGATATACTACAAAAACATGTCTGATTCGAGTTTCGTCTATTAGGAAGTAATTCCGTATACTTATGATTAGTGTAAGTGTGAACGTAAATTTTGACTTTGATATTTAATCGTGAACACCCATGCTCGATTGCTAGACCAAAGACAGTGCATGCTTAAAAAAATATCACAGAATGTCATATAGATAAATCTTCAGACCACATGATACAATATATAATAGTTAGGAGCAAGTTTATCTATATATTATTTGAAGATGTGATCTTCAAATAATATATAAAGGATCCGTACCAGGACTTTTTTGCCATAAAGACCACACTACGACACACCTGCAGTCAAGCCTGCCAAGACTACGTCAATCTTTATAAAATCCAATCTCAAGCCTTCCAGTCCCCAAGATTCTAACACCAGACGAAGAAATACATAATGTCTATATTTTTTTGTTCGTTCGCACTATCGCTTTCTCAATCTGTCATAAATGTCTGAAAAGTTCACTCTATTATAAATATTAATATTTTGTAGCAAGGCCTCCCTCGCTGTCTACACCGTCTAGTTTCAGTTCTGTATTATCCAGATAATGCAGAACTGAAGCAGGTCACTATTTTGAATTTCACAACTAGATTTTTTTAGACTACGCATATCACTGCGTACCGTAACCCTATGAAACTGGAAATATGAGCTTTGTATAATTATCTTCTATCTTTTAAATAATGTAAAAACGAACTAAAAAAGGGTTTTTAATTTAAACCTTAAATTGCTACAGGGATTAAATAATGGTTGAAAGTTTGTCCGTTTTTGAAGCAAGCCCTATGAAAATGCGGGCAACAGCTTGTGTAATATACTAGCTACTTAACGAGTGAAAGAGACGGGTGACGCCACGTATCTGCTCATAACAGTAACATAGCACAGCTTCTTACCATGGTGGTTCTGACGGCGATATTTCTCAAGGACGGTGTGTTACGATTTATTGTAGACGTCCTTATCGGCCGGCGGAGGACATTTAGGGGACGCCCGGAAACTATGAGTTTGCGTCCCTTCCGTGGAACGGCGTATAATAGCGAGGCCCAGTATATGTCTTCTATGTCTGGTATTTTTATATATTTTAACTACAGAATGTTCTCGAAAGACATATGAAGTCTGCCAACCTGCACTTGGTCAATGTGGTGGCTATGTTCTAACCCTTCTCATAATGAGAGGAGGCCTGTGCCCAGCAGAGTTCAGATTATAAGCTAAGTGTTTAAAATATTCTACACACTATTTACATCCATTCCTCTCAAATTCCATCCGTCTTTTAGCTGATCCAAATAGAGTACTTTCATATAAATGATTACATAAATATAGGATAAACAGGTAAAGATCCTTGTCAGGCACTTTCGATGTGGGTACAGTACGTTTGCTCACAAATATACTTTTGCTATTGAGAACAAGCAGGCCGCCCACTAATTAACTCCCCGTCACTTAATGTTGGACGTCAGGCTTTTAGTCTTAGGCTGTGGACGTCGTCGGTTGTGTTTTTCTGTCCCTTAAGAAACGATTTATACATTGTAGGCTTCTTGATGTGTGTATTAATATATTGATGTGG
This sequence comes from Euclidia mi, assembly GCA_944739405.2. Lineage (NCBI taxonomy): Eukaryota > Metazoa > Arthropoda > Insecta > Lepidoptera > Erebidae > Euclidia > Euclidia mi. The sequence goes on from OX123181.2 coordinate 82,710,478, forward strand.
GTGTTGTCGCATGTTATATTGAATGTTTGTTACGCTAATAAGACCAAATAAAACAAAATTACACAACGTTAATATACTTAAAAATTACATACATATATACTTACATATACTCACGCCTTTCTCCCGTCGGGGTAGGCAGAGCCAACAGAACGCCACTTGCTCCTACCCTTACAAACCTCACGCGCTTCCTTTACACTCATTACTCTTTTCATACATGCTCGCCGCCGGTTTCGGGTACTTCGGACCTTTCCGTTTCTCAGGATGTCTACAATTTGGTCGACGGATGTCCGACGAGGTCTACCGCGACCGCCTTGCCCACACACATTTGCCTTATATATCTGATTCGTCATTCTTTCTTCACTCATTCGCTCCACGTGTCCAAGCATTTCTTTCTCAATCCTTATCACAACATCTTCTTTCAGTCCACTGCTCATTCGTATAGTTGCATTCTCATGTCACTTTAAAATAAGTATACTTTAAAACACTGAAATGCAAATATATAAATGTTCCGCTCTCTGGTTGACATTTACTAAAAATATAATTATTTTAGAACTGTTGTGGAAGTGTGCTCATTTATTTTTATTCATTAAATTACAATTAATTATCAGATATCGTATAAATAACCTAACCCATTACAGGAGAGAGTGTAAAACATACAACAAATCAGGTTCTAAATATTTATCTTGAAGCAATATGCTGTATTGCGGCCTCTTTACTCTCATTGCAATTGTAAGAAACCAATTAAAACTCTGCGTAATTTGTGCACAGACGAGAGTTTATCGATAGAATCTAAATAAGAATAACTTTTCTCTTTTGAATGAAAAAGTTTTTTAAGATTAAGTTTACCTACCGATTAGAAATTCTATGAGATGAATTATTAAGAAACTCTAAATTGCACGCTGCAACTACAAAGTTTTTTGATATTAAACATTATTTTATCTTACCTTTATACCTAATCGTTTATCGCCAGCTTTCTAGCCTGATGAGTTTATATATAGACTTAACAACTCTAAGGGATAATGATATTCTGGTGCCAGCCGTGTTTGAATATATAAAGGTTATGTCTGACCGTGTTAACTTTAGTAAATAATGACGTCTTGTAATAAAGCATTTCTCAAACACATGAAATTACAAAACATTTTAAACAGTCACCCGCTTTTAAAATAAGGCTGGTTTTATTAGTTAAATCTCACAGATCGATCTAACATGTTTGGTGTGTATTTATTTTAAGGAAACTCCACAGGTTTTGTACAAATACATTACAAGCGGCCTTATACTAATTCTAAGCCAATTACATACTCACTGTGATTAAGAAGATAATTTCTAAATTCCGCGTTATGCATATTGATTTTACACGTGTTCCAACTTAAGGAGTAAAGTCTCCTTCATTGTAAATTGATCATCTTTAGATAACAGAATATAATTTACACATACACAGCGTCTGCTTATGAATTAGCCATATATTATATGTTTGCTTATGTTAACCAAATACAGGATACACAATCTGAAGAGAACTCATATATCAAACGACTCGAACTCGTAATTGAATATTACTAATGTATATTGCAAACCAAATATAAGGGCGATTGGATAGAAACCGCCGCCACAGAGGGTGTCCATTTCCCAAATCCGCAGTGAGGCAATAAAGTGGTAGGCAATAAATAACTGATACAACGCCGAAGCCTGGAAGTGGTCTGTGCAGTTTGGTCTGCATTGCCATCGATACAATGATGTAGCTATTTCCTACTAGTATTGCTAATATATTTTTCTCTGGCATTTGTTTCCTTATTTGGATAAAGAATAAAACAGTAGGTATTGTTTGAGTGTAAAAATATAAATCTACTTTGTTAAATGTGTATTTGGATTGATAGTTAGAAGTGAGGTATCGAGTGAGATCTTGTGGTTTGATATATTAAGAAATTAGATAAATGCGGGTAAATACATTTTTGAACGCCTCCACCTTGTCTGCGGCGACCATTCACTATGATTTCATATACTAGACCTATATTATTCTGTGGTTTACTAAAGCAATAAGGTAAAGGCAAATATAAGGTATTTATATGCGCGGCAGGATAGACAAATGTGTTTAGAACAGAGAACCAGTATCTGTGTCTTCAATTCGTAGTCCAATCTTCGTAAAAATCTCACTACATTCGGCGAACGTGCGCCTTGTGATGCTTTCGCAATCAATCAAATAAACCGCGCAGCTTGTACGCAACCTATGAAAACAAAACATATCCATGAGTCGCGGTAACCGGTGTCCTATTGTCTGTTGAAAGTTGACTCGTCTATAATAGTATATTTTTTTAAAGAAACTGCCGCACTAGACAATAATCCTTTCAATATTTAATCTATCGACATAAAGAACACCAAGTTTATAGACAACAACTTGCGAATCACACATAGTGTTTAAATCGAACCCGCGATACTCGGCGCAGTGCTAAACAGCAAGGCAACCACTTTAGCCACTACGCCATATTACGTGCAATCATTTGCTTGAAAATAAGTTATTGTCGGCAGGTATGATGTAAATCTGAATTATTTCGCTGACAACCGCTATTGAGTTGAGCTGCTGCTGTCACTGTCGAATTGTATATATAAGAAAGAGAAGCGCGACGACGACGGGACGTTCAGAACTTTTTACAAAATATAAAATAAATTAATTACTTAAATAAGTTGAGTAGTGAAAAATAAAAACCAAGTTCTGTATTTAAATATGACACGTTAGGGCGCTTTCAGTTTTATGCGCGCGAATAAGCTCGTTTTTGGAAGCGCATGTAGGCGCGTATAGGCGCGCCTTTTGGCACATGCGTAATTAGTACTAACTAGTAGCGTTGACGCGCTTCTAAACTCGTATAAATAAGCGCGAACCATCAGAATACATGTTGACACTGACAAAAGGCCCAATTCTCCTAAATAAATTTGTTCAAAATTCCATAGATATAGGATGCACAAGATACACATAGGCGAGTTGGAGACATGACAAAAATAAATATGTACATGTCTTGGCAAATCTCTATGTGTGAGTCAAAAATAGTGTTGTCCATGATAAAATTTCACGTTATCGATTCTTTCAGTCTGTAGGCCATTTTGTACAGAAAGCAATAACGTCAATCGTGCTGTGTTATGCAGAACTTATGTATCCGGATGATCTACACTTAATATTATAAAGAGGAAATATTTGTATTTTTGTTTGTTTGTAATGGATAAACTCAAAAACTACTGGACCGATTTTAAAAAGTCTTTCACCATTAGAAAGCTACATTATCTGTGAGTAAAATAGGCTATATTTTATGTTAGAAAAAATAGGGGTCCGTAAGATAATTGGGGTTTTCGGGTACGCGAAGTAGTTCCCTCAGGACACGGGTGAAACCGCGGGAAACGGCTAGTAATATAAATGAACGAGGACGACGGACGACGGGCGACGGGCGACGAGCGACGAGCGACGGGCGACGATCGACGGGCGACGAACAATGGGCGACGACGATACGACGGACGACGATGGGTGGCGGACGATGGACGACGGGCGACGGACAAAGAGCGACGGTGACGACGGGCGACAACGACGACGACAGACGGCGGACGACGACGGGCAAACGGACAATGGGCGAGGAGCGAACCCGACGATGACAGGTGACGGGCAACGACGACGATGCCGGGCGACGACGACGTACGACGATGGGCGATAGACGATGGACGACGGGCAACACGGTTTTTAAGAATCGAAATTTTATTTTAGACTGATACATAAATAATAATAAATAATACAGTTAATTAAAACACTTTATAAATTTTGAATTATTTTATTTATTGCCCTCGGAATATTACAGTTTTGTTCAAGTGTGTTCGTAATGTTTCCCTATCTAATTTTAACAATTTGCTCTCATGCTTTAATCTGAGATCAAAATAAGTTTCAATTACAGTTTTCATAAGAAGATATCTATGACTGTCTAAGGGGTTGTGATCTAAAACATGATTTTGTAAGTTTTGAAACAGCGACTGCACGTTACGTAGAACTTTTAACACACATTTAGGAAAAATGAGATGCGTTATTATTTTATTCTTCATGTTTTCTCTGAAAAATCTCTCAGCATTACAACATAACGTAATAACGTCATTAGATGGATATGTGAGATAGCCTTTATTTGTTTTTGAATAGTCTTTTTTGACTATCAATGAATTGTACAATGTTTCAGAAGACGTAGACATTAAACTTTGTACGCAAACATCACATTTAATAATTTTTGTTATACTTCTTACCACAAATCCTGACACGTATGACACAATCATCATTGAAATTTGAGAAAATGAAGTAGTATTGTCTATTAACACTATTTCCTCGTCGAAATCTGTTTCTTCATTTTGAGCATAGTCATCATTACTGTCCTGCAACAATTCTTTGAAAATTTTATTATAATTTGATGAACTATTAATTTTATCTATTGTGGACATGGCGCTAGTAGACAATACTGCGATTTTTTCTAATTCTAAATAGTTGCCACTCTCGCTTATTTTTATTTCTGTATGGCATAACAATCTTTTATACGCTGAAATAAAGTTTTTTACGGTTGGGTTGTTATTAAACCCCCCTTTAGATCTGATGGCGCTGAAAAACTTTTCTAAGTGGTCTTGCGACAATTTATACACAGGAAGGAATTTTAAGTGGCCGTTTTCTATGTTTTTAAAAAAATAAAAAAAAAATAAAGAAAATACAACCATTTCAGCGAAATAATGTTGTTTAAAAAATCCAAAAAACCTAGACGTCTCTGCGTATTTATTACAAATCTACCATCTTCATATTTGAGTGATTGAAAATATTCGTAAACTTCGTCTATTTTGCAAAAGACATCCGTTTTATTACTCGGACCAAGAGGCTTTTTAAACCCGTAGTTGTTCAAATTTCTTGAATTGAAAATATTAAAAATATCATTAACATGGTGAAGAAACTGCACTGTTGGCTCAGAATCCTGAAATCCACCAATACAAAGATCCTTATTACAAACATCAATGGCAACACCTACTGACCTGCTTAGCAATTGGGCAGCTAGTCTGACTTTCATCTTTTGAGTTCGGAAATCAATGTGTCGTGCTGAAAGTCTATTTGCGAGATGAAGACCTTCGCTTTTTTGTAAAGACTGCAAATGTTCCACGAATTTGAAATAATTTTTTCGCCCCAAATTGTCATAAAATATTTTGTGGTCAGCAAAGCAATTCCTAATTAGTTTAATTCTATCTATCTATCTATCTATATCGTCACGCCTGTCTCCCATTGGGGTAGGCAGAGACTATGGAACGCCACATACTTCGGTTCAAACATACCTCTTTCGCTTCCTCGACATTAATTAACCTCATCATGCATGCGCGTCTGTTATGGGTACTTTTAATTTGGCCCATTTTTAGTACGTCACCTATTTGGTCGGCATACGTCCGCCTAGGGCGTCCCCTACCGACATTTCCATTCATTCTCGCACGATACACTTCTTTCGTATTTCTTCTTTCATCCATCCGTTCCAAATGTCCAAACCAACGCAACATTCCTTTTTCAATTTTTGTCACTACATCTTCTTTTAGACCACACTTTTCCCGTATCACACTATTACGCACTTTATCTATCATTCTTACTCCGCACATACTCCTTAAAGCTCTCATCTCCACAGCATTGATTCTACTTTCATGCTTCTTCTGCCAGACCCATGATTCGCTACCATACATCAGTGTTGGCGCCAAAACTCCCTGCAGTACAGCAAGGCGAGCCCTAATCGATTCTTTTGTAAACCCTGGCTCGCAATTTAAACGGCAATACCATTTTTGCAGAGAATTAACATGTGGTAAACATAAGTCGAATTTATCTCTAATATAAACATAACTCCTAGGACTGTAAAAATGTATAGTTAAAGCCAATTTCTTAAGCTCTTCGTCGTACTCAGCCGTGCGACTGATTTTTCCTGTGGCTCTTCCATTTACCCTATTTACTAATTTTTTAAGTAAATTGTTGCGGCACGCGACCTCAACATCATTGCGATGATTTTCAAGCCCTAGCCTATCTTTTAATTCTTTGCCAACCTCTTGTAAAGTAAGAATGCGTTTAGTCATCCTTTGGGCTTTTTCCTTTAAATTTCTTAAAACCCTATTTTTTTCTGCAATTTTTCGTTTCAGACGTGAATTACGGTCCATCAATTTTTTTTCCTTGGAGTCAGTACTAGGTTTGAGGGCCCAGGCGTCGGTTCAGCAGGCGCGGATGGAGTCACTATCTCTGGAGAAAGTGTAATGTCCCTGTTGACATACGAAGATACCGGTCTTCTTTGTGGCAGTTGAATCTATAAACAAATAGTGTAAATTGTACACCACATACTATAATTACACGCTCTCATTTATTTAATATTAGCTAGCGAGTCAGATTCCAAGAATAATACTTACAGGTACAAATAATGTAGGTATCGTGTCTTTCATTAGTACACGGTGATGTTTTCTTTGTATGAAACATTTGCCGTCAAAATGTTTGCTACAGACAGTGGAGTTCGTATGGAGTAGGAGTCCAATTTGGTCTGTTAATAGTCCGCATCTATTTTTCAAACAATGCCGAATTGCGTAAAAACCTAGAAAAAACATCACATACTCTATTACCAAAGTTTTAATATTTTTAGGTACTTAAATAACGACTACCTAATGTGAACAATATATTATTTTAACATAACTTGACTAAATAACTTGTATTTGTGTCATGATGTGATGTAACTTAAAAAAAGATTCAAGTTTTTATCGATAACTAGTCGTGACACGTCATCGCTTTGTCAAGCACTAGCGTAACCAAACGACTAACAATTTTACACATTTTTTCCATAAATTCTATTTAAAATAACGAAATATACTTAGATATATAAATGGAAAACAAGATACTATTAAAAAACTCTCTTTCTGTGCCGATTACTAGCCGAAAGTTCGCATAATAAGATTTGAAAAATTCCAATGACAAAATCGTATTTACCTGTGAAAAGTGTATTGATTCGGATTATTTCCTCTTGTAACTTCACATCCAGGTACACAACACGATACCATAATTGTAAAATATAATATTCTCAATTATAATCGAAGATTTAGCACAAAAATACACAAAATTCACCGCCTCTTAAAACACACTAGGACGCTATCGCCTCTTACTCGCAAAAACAATGACATAATGGCACTTCATGCGCTGTCTCTTTTTCTCTCAGGCGGTTTGAACTTAATTAGGAGTTCTCGCTCCCACGCTTCGTGTATCTTTTAGCGCAGCGAAAAATATCCTAAATCTATGCAAAATTCAGTTGCGATATAATGTCAGTGTCATCTTACGTCACAAAAATCGTATTCTTGTAAATTATCTGATATTTGAATGAAGTTGTAACGAGATCGTAAAGTGAAACAAGTGTCAAAATATGTGTCAACGACGAACTGTTTATTTCAAATTATACGATAATGACATTTGGTTAGCAGAATATCGCTTCTGAGTCCATTCAAAATATAATTTCAATGTCATATAAAATACGAGAATTGCCCTGATGATGTCACTACCGACACGCCGAAATATGCCCGTTTACTCGAGTCCGGCATTTTGAAGCGCGTTATGTAGCGCGCGTGTAAGCGCGTATGTTGAAATGACCATATACGCGCAGAAAAATACGCTAATCTGAAACCGCCGTTATTGTTATAAATTTTACCAACGTAGGTACGTTGATAAGTAATACAGATATTTTTGTTGGAAGATCATTTTAAGAGGTTAGTTTACTATTTTTTTGTATCGAGAAAACTTTGCAAAAACGTGTTTTGAATACAACAGGGTTCTCAGAAATATGTTTTTTCGCCGTCACAAAGTTAATAGATTTAGCAAAAAAATTGTTTGAGGCAAGCCTTTTTTGTCATTTGGCTGTTGTCAGCGTCTTAACACAATTTGGATTCTATTCATTTAATAATGTGCAACTTCTATCCATCTACATAATTGAATTAACCTTGTTAATTGATTATGCTTTGTACATACGTATTCAGTTACTTAAAATTTGGGACGGTGGTTTTTGTTTATCAAGCACAATTTTGTCTTCTTTCTGATGCTAAAATGTTTATTTATTCAAAGATATCAGTCAGTATATATACCGATTGATCATGTAATCAAACTTACATAATTATGTCGGTTCTTATAATAGCTATTACTCCAATGTACAATGTATGCATACTTAGCTCTAATCTTACACACATAAGAGGAAGCAATCAAGCGATACGTCGAAGTCTTTTAACACCATGCGGCATAGCATTACCCAATCAATCAATCAGCCTATCGCAGTCCACTGCTGGACATAGGCCTCTCCCAACACGCGCCACAGTACACGGTCCTCAGCCTTCCGCATCCAGTCTGTCCCAGCCGCCTTTTTCAGGTCGTCGGTCCACCTAGCCGGGGGCCGCCCTACCTTACGCTTGCCGAGACGTGGTCGCCACTCTAGGATACGCTTGCTCCATCGGCCATCAGTCCTTCTACAGATATGGCCAGCCCACTGCCACTTGAGCCTACTGATTCTGTGAGCTATGTCGGTAACTTTGGTTCTTTGTCGGATAACTTCGTTTCGAATTTTATCCTTCAAAGAGACGCCAAGCATAGCCCGTTCCATAGCTCGCTGCGTGACTTTTAGTTTGTGGACTAGTCCCACTGTGAGTGTCCACGTCTCGACACCGTACGTCATAACAGGTAGGACGCATTGGTTGACGACTTTGGTCTTCAGGCATTGCGGTAGGGGCGAAGAGAAAACTCGACGTAGCTTGCCAAACGCTGCCCAACCCAACTGGATCCTGCGGTCGATTTCTTTCTCGAAGTTGTTTCTACCAAGCTGGACTACTTGCCCAAGGTAGACATACTCTTGAACAACTTCGAGCATCGATCCGTCGACATAAACCGGTCCCGGCACAATGTGTTCGTTGAACATAATCTTGGTTTTATCCAAGTTCATGCCGAGACCGACCCGTCGAGAGGCTCCATTTAGGCTGTGCAGCATCTCGCTCAGCTCTGCCAGGCTCTCTGCCACGATGACGATATCGTCGGCAAACCGAAGGTGGGATATGTACTCGCCATTAATGTTGATGCCCCGTCCAGTCCAGTCCAGCGTCTTGAAGACGTCTTCGAGTGCGTTGGTGAAGAGCTTAGGGGATATTACATCCCCCTGCCTCACCCCTCTACGCAACTCAATGGGGCTGGTTTTATTGTCCTGGAGCTGGACGGTCATAGTGGCCGTGTCGTACAAACATCTCAACACCTCGATGTAGCGCCAATCGATGCGACACCGCTGCAGAGCATCCAGAACCGCCCAGGTTTCGATGGAGTCGAAGGCTTTCTCGTAGTCCACGAAAGCCATACACAGCGGCTGATTGTATTCGTTGGTCTTCTGTACAATCTGCCGAACAGTATGGATGTGGTCTACGGTGCTGTAGCCTTTTCGAAACCCGGCTTGTTCCGGTGGCTGGAAATCGTCGAGTTTTCTGGCGAGGCGATTTGTTAGGACTCTCGAGAACAACTTGTAGACGTGACTCAGGAGTGAGATGGGTCTGTAGTTTTTCAGCAGGGTTTTGTCACCTTTTTTGAAAACAGAACCACCGCACTCCCACTCCACGCCTGAGGTGTTAGGCCTTGGTGGATAACGGAATTAAACAGGCTCGCCAGCTCTTTCAGAACTGCTGTCCCACCTGCTTTTAAGAGCTCTGTGGTGATTCCGTCATCCCCTGGAGACTTGTTGTTCTTGAGCTGCTCGAGAGCCACTCTTACCTCGCCCTGGTTGACATCAGGAATGTCCTCCGTGTAATGGCGCGTGAGTTGGGCTCTGTGGTCATCATCGCTGGGTCTCGTGGGTTTAGGCATCCGTGATGCGTACAAGTCCTTGTAGAAACTCTCAATTTCAGCGAGAATCTCGAACTTGGAGGTTACCGTTTTGCCATCCGCAGTATTGAGTTTCGACAGATGCATTCTACCAAGCTGGCGAGCGAAGACTTTGGTGCCTCGATTCTGTTCAATCGCAGCCGTAATGGTGCGGGTATTGGAACATCGGAGGTCACGTCGTACCAGCTTCCGGATCTTCCGGTTTAGGTTTCTTCCATCTGTCGAAATTACCCACAACATACTAAGTTATTTAAGTTGTATTCGTATTCAGTATACCTAATAAGATAAGATAAGATTATACTTTATTGCCAACCAAAATAAATTATTACAGTACAGGCTTAAAAAACTCCGATTAATGCACAATGGCGGCCTTATCTCAAAGTGTGATCTCTTCCATGCAACCTTTGGATGGACAGTATAATCAATCCCATTAGAACCTTAGTGTAAGACAATTGTGTAGTAAATTAAATATGAGGTCAGGGAAAACCTTTTTCTCGTTCAAGGTACGGCAGGGTACGTCTAATTTGTTTTTATCTCCTAAGGTTATCCAAAGAGATCGACAAAGCGTTCGGGACGGTGATGACAGTACAACTTTGTCAAAGCTCGGGTTCTGCCGTCTCTATCCTACTTCAAATTGCCGTAAGTAATCGAATTGTCACGCCGGTACCTTCATCGTTTTCTCCTGAATTTTGTAAAAGTGCGTATTAGTTGTCTTGATTACGTATTCATCGTATTACACACGCCGAATCTCTGTTTGTGCGGATAAGGTTGGCGTTTGCGAAAAAAAGTCGCGATTTATCGAGAACAAGGATACGTATGTATAAAATTTATTATTTATTTTCCTTGTTTTTATTAAAATGTATGCGCCTACGTATTACTTTTATTGAGATAATATTTTTGTTCCATTTTCTCGATCTCTCTTGATAACTAAAATATATATTAAGTTTCGTAATTTACGCAAATGTAATGACTATAATTCTTTTTGTACTTTTGCAGTTATCTAATGACCTAAAATTTGGCGCTGCTGCGAAGCTTATATTCTTTGATATCGCATTATTCTTACTACTGGGAATATTTTTGTGCAATGCAGGCGAAATTACGTATCAGGTATGTTTATTACATATTTTTTTATTTATTGAATGTTTATTATCAGACCTGTGTCGCAATACCGGCTGCAACATATTATGTGTGCCGGAAACTCACGGGGACACATCACAACCAAGTCCCCAAATCGAAGGCATGGTTCTTATAGCGGAGATACCCCACTCAAAATATGGCAGTGCAGTGTTTTCTAGACCCTATATTCCGATAGTCTCTGTGTGCGATTCTACTCAAAACACCATAGAATTGATAACAGTCGAGCTCAATAACTGCACGGTTTCCTCCGTGTATAAACCACCCAACGTACCTTTCATATTTTACAGTCTGCCCAACTTGACAAGCTGTAGAAGAATGGGCGGATGCATAAAGCCTTTTTTTTTGTTTTTTTTTTCTTTTACGAGGTGGAAAATCCCTTCGGATCTCCGACTCTTGGGGGAAATGAGAGCCAGAGTATGTGGTGTTTCCACTAAAAACCACCTCGACTGTCTCATGTACCCGTGTGTCGGAGGGTAGGGCATCGCCGAAGCATTCGTCGCCACCCTCCGACGGGCATCGGCCCGCCAGATGGTTAGGCGGGCCCCGAACAAAACACCCTTGGCGGCGGATTAAGGTTTTGGGCTCCGCCGCCAAAACACCCAGCGGCCGCAGAGGATAGGGAGGACGGCAACGCAACACCGCATCTCATCTTCCTATGCGGCCCCACCGCGACGCATCGAATGGTGCGCCCCCATTTAGTCGCGGAAGATAGGGCGCGCGGCAACGCAACACCGACACGCCTCTCCTCCCGCGACCGCACCCGACTGCGAGGGACAGACAGAACTGTCCCCCGCACCCGGACCGTTGGACGCATCCTGCGCAGGCCCCTCCAAGCCCACGCGGAGCGTCCCCTCCTGGATCCCTCTTAGCTTCACCGCGGGTGACCAATCCACGGTTACTGAGCCCCTCCACCACGACAAGGCGGAGATCCCACGGAGGGGGGATGCATTAAGCCTGACTTTAATTCTAATCCTAAAATTCCTTCTTAATTTAGCAGCAGGTGGAGAAGAAGTTACAACCCTGATTTAATTTTTGTCAGCTCATCCATAAGCACACAGTGTATTTAGTACACTGTGTGCTTATGGATGTCAGTCAATGTGTCACCCTATATCAAGAAGTCAGCATAGGCTCATTATGTGTACTGTTCAGTCTAAAATAAGACCAAAAGAAGTACCTTTCAAGCGATGTTTCAACTACGCAAAGGCGAAACGACTGTTTATTGAACATATCACCAGACAATGTGAAAGGTCGCGAACCCCCAGCATTACAGCCAGTTCGTAAAAATTGATGCGGTAGAGTCTCGACGGTATATACCCAGGGGCTGTCATACTTCACACATACCAGGCCTTTCACCAAAGTCTGCCCAAATGCTGGATTGATATGAGTCTTCCTACAACGAAGACTCCTTCTCTGAAGAAACGCTCCATTTGGGTGAAGAGCTGCTTAACGAAATATCCGAAAAGCGACAAGAAAATTAGATTAACACAATCAACTCCATCGACCTAACCCATAGCAGTAAGAAGGCATGGTCTACAATCCATAAACTCACAAATGGGACCCCAAAAGCTGTACAAATGTGTCTAGTTACTGCAAATCAAGTCGCACATCAACTACTTATAAACGGCAAGCCATCACAACGACCAAAAAGGACACCTAAATCGCTCAGTTATTCTTCTGCTCCAAATCACGTCACGAGTAACATTCAATATCCCAGAAATCAATTCAGCCATAAAAAATATGAAATTAGGCAAGGCGACATTTCCACAGAACAACTGAAACACCTTGGCCCAGTTGCGGTTTCATGGCTTCTCAATTTTTTTTACTCATGTATAGAGACAGAAAAATTACTAATCTGTGGAGAAAGTCTAAAATAATAGCTGTTCTGAAACCCGGTAAATGCCCAGATGGCCCAAAAACCTTCCGCCCTATCTCACTCCTCTGTCACACATACAAGCTACTGGAGAGAATGCTTCTTAACGGACTGAGTAATATCATAGACCCAAAACTAATACTTGAGCAAGCCGGCTTCAGACCGGGAAAGTCAGGCTGTGGCCAAGTTCTGAACCTCACCCAGTATATAGAAAACGGGTTTGAAGCTGGTGAAGTCTCGGAGGTTGTCTTTGTGGATCTCTCAGCTGCGTACGACACCGTAAACATACGGAGACTACTGTGAAAGGTCGCGAACGTCACTGGTGATATGAAGTTTGTTCATCTTCTTGGAGAACTTCTCCGGAATCAACACTTTCGAGTGCATATGCTTTCGGATAAGAGCAGGTGGCGCAAACAAAAGAATGGACTGCTCCAAGGTAGCGCACTGGCTCCCATTCTATTTAATATATACACTAACGACCAACCAAAGATTCCAGACACAAATCGATTCATTTACGCAGATGACTTAGCGCTCGCAACACAAAGCAAAACCTTTGAGCAGGCGGAAGTTACTCTATCAGCCGCATTGTGCAAGCTATGCATTTACTACGACGAAAATAGTCTGAAACCTAATCCGGCAAAAAAACAATCCTGTGCATTTCACCTGCGTAACAGATCTGCGAATCGTACCCTTAACATCTCCTGGCGAGGCACTCCCGTTTCTCATTGCAGCCACCCAAAATACCTGGGCATCACTCTGGACCGAACACTAACTTACAAAGCCAACTGTGAAAACTTAAAACAAAAGGTCTCTGCACGCAATAACCTTCTGCTCCAATTAACATCCTGAAAATTGGGCGCTGCGCCTTCAGTTTTGCGTACCACAGGATTGGCATTATGTTTCTCTGCAGGCGAATACGCATCCCCGGTCGATCGTCTCACGCCTAAAAAGTGGATTAGCTCTCAACGAAACGTGCCGAAAAATTACAGGATATCTGAAGTCGATCCCGGTAGAAATGTTATATCCACTGGCAGGCATTGCACCTTCAGATGTCCGCAGGGTAGTAGCCTCCACCATAGAAAAATTTTAACAAGAGACAGATTGCAGACACCTACTGTATGGCCAAAGTCCAGTCACGAAGAGGTTGAAAAGCAGAAAGAGTTTTCTCAGTACCATCCCAGCCAGCGACAACAATGCTTCCAAGGCCAGAGAAAACCTATGGCGTGACAAATTCCCTCTTCTAACCTTCGTTCCTTTGGAGATAAAACTACCTACAGAAAACCGGCTTCCTTGGCCAACCTGGAAAGCACTCAATGGGCTGCGTACCCAGGTTGGCAGATCCAGGGACAATCTGTCAAGGTGGGGATTTATAGACCCAAGTACGAACAAATGCGGCTATGGCGCGTCTCCACAGACGATGGGCCATTTATTTACGTGCCCCGCAGGCCCGGAGTCGCGTACGCTTGACGCCTGTATGAGGCAAGGCCAAATGCCATCCGAGTGGCCGAGTTTTGGGCCAAATATATTTAAAGTGTTGCCATCGACACGATAAGTAAGTATTTAGAGTGTTCTGCCAACGATACATAGGGCACTATATTGATTTAATAGGATTATCTGTTCTTTTGTGTAATATTATTCAGTTAAGGTATTCAGATTATTTGGTTGGATGACATTAACTAGTCAATAAGGGATCAATCGTCACAGATTGATAATTTTAACTACACCAAATCGACCTTGACTATTTTATTGACATGAATGCAGATCTAAAGCTGAAGTTGGTCTATCAAACTGCTAACTTTGATAGACCAACTTCATGCAATAACATCAATCGACGACCGATTAATAACTACCTCCAAGCATGCTACACAAATCCAAACCACAATATATTCTCATCCACATTAAACCAGGTTTATACGTCATTGAATACAATTTTGCAGAAGTATGTCGCGTTACGCCCAAATGCGACAGCCGCGATCATTCATAGAAATGTACGTTCAGATATAAAAATTACTTAAGGTCAGATACCGCGGCCATCAACATATGTAAATCACAAACTTCTATACTGTTCTGCCATTGATATTTATTTTACTGGAAAAATTTAGCTTTTGCTTTATACGTATTAGCACTGGAAAAGTGTTTTAATCTTACTACTAGGTATAATATACATAAACGTAAAAGTGGGTGAGGATGGATGTTTGTTACTCTTCACGGCAAGTTACAGAATGGATTTCGATGAAATTTTGCAGCTTATACACGCTGATTTTTAATTGGTTTTGGAGCGAAAGCCATCTTATTACTTATCGTTAACAGAACCTAACCAGCTAATAATATTTGAAATATAAGCTAAAAAAATATTGAGAAAATAAATAATTTAATAGTTCGAGAGCACGAAGTATCACCATTGCCGCGCGATAACGAAATCCGTTCGATCGTGTCATATACACACATAGTGTACTATGCATTGGTCATTCAACTGCGGCGTCTGCGATCCCCCCCCCCCAATCCTGCGCGCGCGCCTCGCTTGCATGAGAGGCCCCGTCTGCATTTCAACACGGGGCCAGCCAATAGCGGTGGCTTGACGCGAGCGGAATGCGTCACTCGTGTCCAATCACGTTCGACTGTATTCGGGTTCATTTGGCATGGGCCGGCAGTCCGTAGCCTTGAACTTCAGTCTTAAGAAATTAGGTCAGCGAGATTGCGAGTTGTATGTCACGTTTTATCCCATCACTTTGTGTCCGTGTTACGTAATAAATCGAGTATTATGGTTCCTATGTACCTAATTATTACGTGTTTGGAGAGAACACGGAAGAAGCGACGTGTTCGAAGTGTAGTTAAATACATAGGTGATAAGATAAGGTGAACACAAGTGTAACTAAAAGACAATGTGTGAAAAGTGTCAATTGATTGTGATGTAGGCAGCAGACAGCAAAGGTAAATGATTTTTGAATACCTACTGGGGTTACATTCTGTTAAATACGTTAGAAATACGCAAGTACTAAACTTTTCCATTGTTCAAATCTTTGTCTAGTTATTCAAAAGATAATGTAGGTACCTATGACAAACAACGTGACGTAACTAAAAATTCTTACTTTATCGTGTTTCTTCTAAAAGTTCATTATGATTTCGTGAACCCACAGCTTATTTCAACGATTCTTGATTCTTAAGTCCGAGTAATGTACCTACGAAGGAATTATTGAATGGGTATAACTATTTAGTTACATACGTTTATTGTTCTAATTATTTATTACTGCACTTCATGGTTGGCGTAGTGCTTTAAGCGATGTTTGACACAAAACTTTGTGTGATTCATAAATTCTTGTTTCGACTCCTATGTCCGTTAGTGGTAGGTTTGTAATGTCCCTCGTAACACAGGATTTAGCACTAGGATGCGGGAGTGGTTCTTAAAAAGAGAACAAAAGAAGAAAAAACATGTGTTTAAAATTGTTGGCATCGTAATTACCTAAATCGTGTTTTCTAAGTAAATTACGTATCACTCGGTCCGCACAGCTGTTACCTACAACCGCTGTAGGTAACAGCTGACGGTGCGGCCGGCGCGCGCGGCGAGGTCACGACCGCGCGGCGCTCGAACATACCTAACCCGAGAGAATCGTGCGTTCATACGTATTTCCAGCAGTTACTGACTTTTATAACTTTTTTGTTTTAGGTGCTACATGAATTTTGATTTTGAATATGAATAGAGGATTTTATTTTGGACATGAGGTTTCTTTTTCCTAAACCAATAAAAAATCAGCGTGTATATATCAACATAGCCCATGTGTTCCCTTTTATAGAGCGGTAACTGATTCCCTTGACGTAGGGAGAGCGATGGGAAGTAGCTAGTGCTTCATACATACAATGAGGTATGCATGTTTCCCGGAGATATAAAGTAGAGGTTACGGCATCCCATTTGCAATTATCGTGACGCGCCGGGTTTCTTTATTCAGTCTGGTCACGTTCTTGATGCGTGCTCGTCAACTTAGAATCATTTTAAAATAAACGTTCCTCCAAATCCTGTATAAATTGGTTTTAGAATCCACCGTGGTTGTTTTTCAAGTTTCATATACTAACTTGGCTGCTAATAATAGTTCGGCGAGTTATATTAATATAAGTTACTTCATTTCAAAATAAAAAAATCGTATGGAAAGCAGTGTGGAAATATCCACAAATGTGTATGATCTAGGAGTATAATATTATGAATATACTAACTTGGCTGCTTATAAGAGTTCAAAAGTCCCCTAATATTTTGGAACGTTTGCAATACATTTTGTGTTATTTAACATGCATAGTCTCGCGGCATAAACGTGCGCGTGGGATTGGGAGGTCTCGGGTTCGATTCCCGGGCCGGGCAAATTGTTATTAGGTTTTCCCGTTAGGAAATTCTCAGCAACAGCACAGAGTCTGGTAATGTGCCCGGTATGGCAATAGGCTCACCCCCTATTACGTGGGACCTAAAAATTCATGGCGAAATGTGGGTGTAATATTAAAGATACAGGCGTTAATATATAAAAAATACAATGAACAAAAGCACTGTAATATTTGTGTATAGGATATATATAACAAAAACGTACGATTTTCAATTTATGTTATATGTATGTTATGTTTATGTTATTCGATTTATGTTATATGTATATAAAAATTGAAAAATCTATTTCGTGATAAAGGCAGTTGCAATAGTCAGGTGTAGAATTACACCTGACTGTTGCAACTGCCTTTATCACATAAGATTTTATTATTTCCTCAGTATTTTATCCAGCAAAAAATAATTCATAATAGTAATATTTTAATTCACAGACATTTTCTAGGTGTTTATCAAAAGTCTGGACATACGGTCCCCTTCGGGGATACAGACGTGAGCCTATAAAAAAAAGTTATATTAATATAAGTTACTTAAGGCGCTGTCCTAAGCGACTGTTTTGGTAAATGAGGGGGTGAAGCAGGGGAGGTGAAGGGAGCTTAGCTCCGTCTACTGCGGGGCGCCCCCCTTCATTCTCGTCGCGTGCGGCCGTATTCTGGCGACATTCGTATTCCAATATTTCAAAATCGCAAGTAAAACGTTTGAGCATATTGAATTGAGAACTGATATTAAAATTTATATTACATACATCAATCTGTTTGTACAATATAGGCATAGCGCAATTTTTGTTCTCAGTGCAGCCATGAGCAAAACTGGTTTACATTAGACGTTATAGGTATTAAATGTTGACGAAAGTAGGTAAATACCTACGTGCCGTAAGATGATAAAAATAACTAAGTCAGTTCCATGTATGGAGAGGCCATTATTATGTTTGTTTTGTTTTTGTATAAAAATAGTGAAGCAGTTCATAGAATACCTACATCTAATTCCATTCCTGCCACTTTTCAAATCTATTTTGCAATAAATTGGCTGTGACATACGGTCGGACAAACAGACAGACATTGCGAATCTATAAAGGTTCCGTTTTTACAATTTTTGCCTAAGGTACCCTAAAAAACACAATACTGCTCTACTAAGCGCTAACGCCGTATCTCAACTCAAGCGAGGTACGAGATAATTGAAGTTTAGTAAACATTGATTTCTTTTATTTATTTATGGATGTTTATTGTTATTATAGGTATAATTATTACGGCAAAGGTTTCGAAATACGGCGCCGTTTTTAGGCGTTGTGAGTGATTGGAGAGAGAGGAGGGGAGGTCTTGAAACCCCCCTCACCATTTTCACTTGCCGGAAATACTTGGTTTCCTCTGAAAAAAAAAATCTCCATACATCGGTGTGTATGGCACTGCCAACTTCCACATTCATCACACTAGTTTAATAAACTAAGGTTGTCGGAGCCCTGCGAAGGGCTCCTATTTTCGGATTAAGGGTCAAAAGAGAACCTAACATATCCTATTTATTTACGTATTACAGTCGCACCTAACCCAAGGCACTAGAAAGCAATGACGCACAAATTTGACATTAGCTGTCAATATGATCATTCCAAGATGGCAGTTTGCGTTTCGTTTCACGTTTTTCACATAAAACCTAAAAATTACATTTGTAAAACTGTACTAAAGTATAAAAACCATGTTCCGTTTTGCATAATTGCCGAAGTATTTATGAAATTTTGGAAATTGTTTAAAAATATTTAGACGCAACTCCGGCAGCCAAAATTACATTTAGGGGATTAAAACAAACTACCTTAAGCCCCTACACTACCAATACCCTCAAATTCAGGCGACTCGTTTCGAAACCCAACCCATTATTATTTTTCAAAATAGATGAAACATCAAAAATATATTTGGATATACCTTATTCATGAGATACTGCTATGTCGCTTAGAAAATTATAGAATAAGAATTTGAGTTACTGCTTTTTCGTTAGCTCTCGTCATACACGTTTGTATGGAAAAATATAAAAAAATTATTTCGCTTCAAATATGTGTTGTTTCAAAGAAAATTAATATTAAAAGATATTTATTTATATTCATTTATAATTTATTAACGAAATACAAAGTTTACAGCTTATCAAAAGTTAGCTGTCTGCTTCAACCCGGCAGGTTTTCTTTATTCTCATCGAATGTTAAAGGCAGTGTGTGAGGCAATAAGACTTATTATTTGCTGTTGTTCACGAGGCACAGTTTCATTTACTTTCCTTTTACGGCTTGGTATTGTAGAAATTTCAAGCACTGATAAAACATTTTCCTCTCCGTGATCTCGCAATGCCATCCCTTGAGCTTGACGAGAATCAACAATTTCAGGCAACTGCCAATTCATATAAAACGCCACAAGCTTCTCCCAGAAAACATCATCTCTTTCTATAATTTCTATTTTTAGTGGTATACTTTCGCCACTCCACACAGCAAATAAACACTTTTGTTTGCGTGTAACGTGGCGTTGCCCCTGAATTTGGTAATAACAATTACAATATTTGTTTAGACTAGTCAGTTCACTTTTTTATCATGTTTCCATATTTGTATTTTATTTGCTCTTATACTATTATCCAGGCCATTCCTATAGGCAATTTTAGAACATTAAATTTCCACAATCGTGTTTGGACCTATTAATCCATCTGGCGTGGCACCAATAATCGAATAATCCACAAGGCTCGATTGTTACATTTTCTTGCTTCGCCAGTTGTTGCAAAGCCAGTTGTTCATTTTAGATTCCATGCGCAACTGATTTTACACTGCAAATATTTTTATGTACAAAATATTTTTTACTAAGTTGGCTTTACTGCTGTTATCTCTTCTTTTTACCACTATACAAAAATTGCAATCTGTCAACATATTTTTACGCAATTCGAACCAGTCACTGCTATCCCTCTTGTAATTTTTGCTTATCACTACGGAATTTGAGTCAAATTTGTTAAAAAAATTGTTTGGCATTTCTTGGCTAGCTCTTGAACAGATCGTGTTAGGAATGACTGAAGTCAAATGTGTGTAAGACGTTGCAGAACTGTTTTCTTTAACTTCACTGTAATAACAATAATGATAATTAGTTACGTACTTTATTATTAAAAAAATACTATATCTTGTGTTAGCAAACAGAGAAGTCACCTTCTTACTTATAAATGATTGATTTTAGAAATTAAAAAGATATTAGATGTACTGAGACATACCTAATAGTTTATGAATAATCAAAGTTTTACCCGATGTACCTAAAAAGGTTTATGTTCAAAACACAATAATACAACATTCGTTACCGCTTGTGTGCGGACTGCGGAGCGCCATATTAGTGCTGTTATCATTATTGTTCGCCGTGGCGGCATCTTAGCGCTCCAGGCGCTCTGACAAGCTAATGAATTTTAATATAGGTACATAAAATGATTCGATTTTATGTTATTACTCTTTCAAAAATTGAAAACTGTGGCAGCTATGTATTGTGAGAATAATTTATATAATTATATTATGCATAATCGATAATATATAAGTAACATAGTTAGTAATAAAAGACTCTTATGAAAATAATTTGTGTAAAAATTTTACATATTTCATAATCACTTGGCCATGGATGAATTTCTATTTTATTACGACGCTTTCTTGTACAAATCCTTCGTAGAACTTCATTTCTCTAATTGTCCATATTTTATTCTTTTAATTATATATTTATAAGCACAGAAACAAGAACAAGTATTATTGATTCAAAGTATTCAGTATATAGCATAAAACATGAAATTACGAACTCAAATCGGCGTATTATAATAACAAACAGGTTACGTAAAATTTCGTGCAGCGGAGACGCAAGCGACATGACCTATCTCTCACAGGCTCATATCTCTCGGCTCATAGCCGAATGATGAGGTCTGGGCGGGGCGTAAACTAGCAACTGACACTCAGTACACCGCTTATGCTAATAAGGTTTAAATTTCTGAAGCGTTTGATATTGATGGGATCTACCGAGCGTCAAAATCGTAGACGTTTGGCAGATTTTATTTAATTTTACAAAATATACACATATAATATGAAAATAAATATGGTAATTCCTTAGTTCATTAGATTTCCTACAATATTATCAAAAAAAATATGACAGCTTACGATCAAAATATTGCAAACAGTGAGACGAAAGATTATTTTCTGCCTCGATTTTGTGATTTTTTTACCGTGATTCTATTTTACGTACATGAAAAATTCTTTCAAAAGTCTTTTGTTCAGACTTTTGACTTTAAGCTCTAATTTTTGCTAGTTTGTAATATGTACCGTTATGGCTAGATGCGCGACAAAAAATTAGGTGTTTCACGGCTTCTGAGGTATAACAGCGCCTTAATTACAACATATAAAATTCACAGTGATAAGTATGGAAAGCAATGCGGAGTTATCCACAAATGTGTATACTCTTGAAATGTATTAAGGCTCTGCTTTTATAACGCACTTCATTTAGAAAATATAACTCACCTTGTTGTTATGTATAAACTATGCAAATTTGTGACAAGTTGCTCCTTTGTTTATTTACTTTGTGCATAATTTTACGATAAAACGTAATCATTTCTATGACATTGCGTGAAAGAATAAAAAACATTACAGACATTTCAAAGCATATATTAGTTCAAAGTGTGTCAAACTATTTAATGAAATGCATGACAATGTAACTAAATATGTAACTTTGGTGTAATGAAAGTCCTCCGCATCGCAGCCTATTGGGAGTGTGTCAAATTTAATGGCAGCATTGTCACGTTACATGGCTATGCTTAGCTTTTGTGTATGCTAGTCATCTGTTCACACGAGGCATCGACCATTCTCTTTGCGAGATTCTTAGAAAGATATGTCGCACTTGAACCCTATGACACAAATGATTTGACTCCAAACGAATCAAATACATAAATCCTCTACTAGATTTACGCCCTCCTCTGCAAGATGAATACTGAATTATATTTTTTAATTTTAGGATTAAGTATATTGTTGACGGTCATGTTTGAATATACTGTATAATTAAATAAATTACAATACGTTTCTATTTAATAGTTCAGCATATTCAAATGAATTGTATTGTACATGAAAGACAATAATAGACTATTCTGTTAGAAAATGATCGATGGTTTATATTTTTATTTCAGGCTGCTTTAGTATCAGACGCAATATTTTACTGTGGCTGGCAGTTGTCTCCACCGCGGTTAAACAATATGCCGAAGAGAAACATTAGAAAACTAGTGCTACTGGCGATTGTGCAAGCTCAGCGTCCGCTCGTCATGAAGGCGGTCAAGATGCTGGAGCTTACCTACGGAACGTTCTTGCTGGTTAGAATTTTCTAGTGAACATCATCTTTACCATACACTCGTATGGGCGGCCCATAACCGCTGCTTGCATGCTTGAACTTTTTGCGTGCCGTTCTCTCCACCACTTTATAGTCCTGCTTGGGGCTGACAAAGATGCGTAAGACTGTCCTTAAAGTTGTTCTAGGCTTATTCACTAAAACCATCGTTGTATTTTCGATGTCCCGTGGAGCCAGAATAGCGATTGGCGGTTAGCGCATACAGATTTTGCTAAGACACACTAGGCACTACTCGTCCTTGAATATCATACAACATAAGGAAACTAGTAGTCTTGAAAGATGTAATTTATTAAACTAATTTGACCGTAAAGGAAAAAACATTCTCAAAGAGTATTTTAGGTGAAGATTCCGATCGACATTTATAATCGTTTTTAAATCCATCGGCGAAAGACGAAGAACTTAGTCGACAAAGCGTTTCCATCGGTGAATATTGACTTATCATATAGACAGAGCTTATAAAGTATGATATTAAACACTACTTTTCGGTACACATGTTCGAATGTTCTCAGTTTCACATAAACTGATAAAAAGTTTCAGTTTGAATCTCTTAGAAACAAACTGTACCCTCGTTTTATTATAATGCGAATATGATAACGGTATGGTCTCTATTATATTCTCGTAAATGGAACTTGTTGATATCATGTATTATGGCAATTCTAGTTTTCTTTGTGGCTTTTCTTGTGCGGGATTTGGTTAAAGCTTATCGGTTATTTACGCTGTTGTTGGGGCTGATAACAGCGCGATTAGCAGTATCAAGCTGTGTGAATATGTATACTTGAAAGTTGCTGTATTAACCCAAAGTGTTGAGTGACGTCATAGTTTTCTAAACTATTGACTTAATGCTTAGAGACACGTTGAAGATGAAAGGATTAGATATATTCAAAATCATTGATAGCTAACAATGATTCGATGACGTAAGCTTGTGGTAGTTGGTGTTAATTGTGTTAAATATAATAAGGCTTCTTAGTTAAAGCACATAGTTTGTAAATGTGTATATTGTTTTCAAATATTGCTAGTAAACTATGGGTGTAACCTTTGAGAACACACAACTGAGAATTTATGCAAGACTAGAGGACGCCAGCAGCTACGCCTGCATTTTTTTTTAATTTACCCGTTTTGGCCGATCCCGTGGGAATTTCGGGAAATCCCTTCTTAGTGCACCCCTACGGTCCCCAAGCAACATACATGCCAAATTTCAGCTTCCTGCGCCCAATAGCTTCGGCTGTAGCGTGTCTGTCAGTCAGTCAGTAACGCAAGGATTTTATATATTAAGATAATCTCAACTCCATAGCTTATAGAAAAAAATATTCGTAATTGACAAAATATAGAAGTGTATTAGAACTTCAATAAATTATCCAGCGGTCGCCACCTACAGACTAAGGTCAGTACAATATTTCTTACAGCGAAATTTCTGCCTATTAAAGTTGGACCCTTAACCTTTCAAGTACCGCGCCCTCTAAAACGTCAATTTGGCTATACGACCGCGCCGTGCGACATCATCGCGCGCGCGGTACTAGACATTGAATGTTATCGCTCTGAGAGGTCTTTGTTAATGGTTTCAAGAGTTCGAGTTATAATTTCTTGAAACCCACTTTTATGGCCAATATTAAAAAATAATAATAATAACATTTGAGTGTATATTTAGTTTTGTATAGCTCTCTGTTTTGAACGGATCTTAGAATACCGGTTCTATCGACAATTGTAGCGTATTATAATCAAAAATAAAATAAATTTTTGGTTATTTTTGTAGTTTTATATTCTGTATAATATGGGTTTTCCAATTTAAATAAAAATATGCATGTATCCATTATAATAATTTCCCCTTTTCAATAGCAAACATTTGCTAAAATTCACAGTTTCGCGCGCATTGAAATGAAATGTCTTTTTACTTTTTAATTTGACATCAAATTGGATCAGAAGAAGGTTTTATAGCTGTCTATGATTCGTAAAAATGCAATGCCATTTGAAATAATTGATAAAATGTACTACTCCAATGTAAAAAAACGTCATAGATTGAAGGACGGAATCTGGACATGAATTCATGTCGTCGGTAAACAAGGGGACTTTTTTGTAGGACATGAATTCATGTCCTCGGTCGTCGAAAGGTTAATGTCCCATTAGGGATTAAGCTGATCGCACAAATAATCTAGTGAGGTAAACTAAAAATTCTAATATTCTCATAGCCATAAGATTAACATCAATAAATTCAAACTAAAATCAGGCAACACCAAATTATTCTTAGCGGAAAGAGTTTTAGATTTGCTTTTTTTAACACTTTACAGCGGATCACTATCTCAGCTCGGCATTCATATTTTTCTCTTATTAGCGAATCACGAGTAGCACTCGTGATCGCCTTTCATACTGTTTTTTAGAAAAACACGACGTCTTATCGTGAGCCGCGTTGTACACGTTTGTAGCTGAGTTAATATCAGGCCTATGAAACTTCCCTACAATCCCGTAATTAAAAAATATCCATACAAACTAACGCCATCTAGCGCCCGGGGAATGTCATTTTAGCTTTTATATATAGAAATATCTGTAGTGATAACTGAACGGCAATTTCGCCAAATCTTCTAAGAGCTGCGTGGCGCAGGGGAAGCGTGCTATCCCAATAATTCTAGAAATAGAAATCACGCTGAGCAAGAAACTAGTTTTTACTTTTTGTGATTTTTATAATTTTTACTTTTAAATTGCATATTATTTTACATACTAGTTGTCATTTACTTATTAATTAACACTGAAATTAAAAAAAAATTGAAAAATGAATCCACTACTAACATCTATACGATCGGAATAAAAGTAAAATTGATTTGTACGCCATCTAGTGGTCGAGGATGCCTATTGAACTTCAATTTCGAACTGTGAGTGGCTTATCTATACCAGTATAAGTGTATAATCTATGGTTAATATGCTACACACACATATGCAATTTTTGTATGTAGTTAGAACGCGAGAGCTACAGTCGGCGATCGCCCGCTCCCGTTCAGTCGGCCGTCGGCGAGTGCACGAAGTGAGTGTAATTTCTTGGGTTTACGCGAATGTTACACATTGAAATTAAACTACAGTTTACGGATTTTATCGCGATGTATTGGTTTCACTAAGTTATTACATTTGAAACTAATGATCTAGAAACTATATTTTTAATTTATTACTAGCCGACGTTTCGAATTCTTTACAGAATTCATGTTCACGGCAGACTGAGGTGATATTTGTCTTTTTCTCGAATGTATAAGTTATCTCAAAGTACCCGAACATTTTTCATCTACTGGTGTTACTATTTACGCAGAATGAGCTCACAGTGTCCTTAGATCTTCTGGTGACTTTGTCCTTCTTGGGTTTCATTAGCCTTATGACAGGGTCCCAAGCTGGAGGAACATTCTAACCATCTTCCCTATTGAAATTAGGGTGTTTTTAATTTCAATAGCCTCTCGTATCATTCTTGGACGAAAACGGTGTTCTTTTGAGAGTATCTGTGGTTCATCAAATCGCAGGTAGTTGTTGGGTCCTTATTCCACATGTTCACACACAGCAGACTTTGTTGAGCGTTTATGTTTTATGTCAGCTATATGTTCTTTGAGTCGAATGCCTATGCTTCTCTTGGTTTGTCCAATGTATGAGAGCCCACATTCACAGTCAATTTTGTAGACACCGGCCTCTTGCAAGGGTAACTGACACTTGACAGATGGTAATAATTGACTGATCTTCGTTGGCGGCTTGTAGTAAGTTTTGATAGAAGCTCGCTTCAAGATGTAGCCAGTTTTGTCGGTCACGCCCTTGATGTATGGTAGGACAGCAGGTTGTCTTTCTACTGTGGCTGGTTTTTCTTTCTTCTGGGATCTGTGACAGTGGCGCGGCGGTCGGAGCTTGTTGTCTTGCAGAACTTGCTTGACATGTTGAAGCTCAGCGTCCAGGTGTTTCTTGTCACAGATCCCGCGGGCTCTCTGAAACAGAGACATTCCTACAGTAGCTAACTGTTTAGGATGGTGGTGAGATTCACCGTTTAAGTACCTATTTGTATGGGTCTTTTTCCTATACACAGTATGGCTTAAGGAGTTGTTTTTATTCCTGATGACAAGTACATCTAAGAAAGCTAAAGAATTGTTTGCCTCTAATTCCATTGTGAATTGTATTTGGTTATTAATAGAATTAAGATGGTTTAGGAAAGCATTAACACTATCTGTTGGTAAAATTGTGAAAGTGTCGTCTACATACCGCTTGTAGAACCTCGGTGTGATGGTGGCAGTCTGCAGGGCTCGCGCCTCGAAGTCCTCCATGAAGATGTCAGCGACAACAGGCGATACTGGAGAGCCCATTGCTACACCGTCTACTTGTATGTAGTATTTCTTGTCCCATAACAGATAGCCTGTTGTCAGGCAGTGTTTGAGTATTTCTGCATATTCCTCAGGCATGTTGTTTTCTGTCAGCTTCCTTCTAGTAATTTCTACACAGTCATGTACTGGTATGCACGTGAATAATGACTGTATATCAAAACTAACCATAGTTTCCTTGTCAGAGAGATGTAGGTGTTTGATTTCACTGACAAAATGGTAGGAATCTTTCACATGTGCTCTCCTATTGCCTCTGAGCGGTGAGAGAATCTTTGCTATGTGTTGAGCCAATCTGTAAGTTGGTGCGCCTATCTGACTAACTATCGGGCACAGAGGAGCGTTTTCCTTGTGTATTTTCGGTAGCCCATACATTTGAGGAGGTTTAACACACGATGGTATTAAATATTTCACGTCCAAATTAAGTTTTTCGGAGAATTTCTTAACAATATCACAAGTTTGCTTGAGTATTTTGTTCGTAGGGTCTGACTTAACCAACTTGTAGGTACTTTCATCCGACAAAAGATGTTCCATTTTTTGTTTATACTCGGACGTGTCCATCACTACCGTTGCATTTCCTTTATCTGCTCGGAGTACTGTAAGTTCAGGCCTAGCTTGTAACTTCTTCAGTGCGAGATATTCGGTCTTTGGTAGATTCCTTGCCGGCACTTTCGATTGACGTAGTACAGCAGAAACGTCCTGCCGTATGGCCTCGAAATCTTCCTTACTCACATTGTTTTTCACTAGGCAATCCTCAACGTTGCAAATAATGGTTTCATACGGTATTCTTGATGGAGTTATCGCGTAATTTAAACCTCTGCTAAGCACTCTCTCGGTATTTTGATCTAACATGTGTTTTGACAGATTGACAACTGTTTGTCTATGGGTGGACGGTAGCGTGTGATTGGTCCGTGCGAAAACGTTCTGTTTCATGTTGTACTGGTCATTTGATTTTTGTTGTAATTTTTCAAATTTTTGAATTTTGTTACGTTTACACGCATAATATTTTGATGTTTCTCTGTTGTTTATTGCATCTATGCATTGTTTAAAATCAAATGAAGTTATCAATCTGTATATTTCGTTAGATAAATTCTCAACATTTCTATTTATTCTGCGTAAGTCAGCTCGGTGTTCATGGATCTTTTGTATGAGTAACTTTTGACTTGCTTGTTTTAAGATCTTAGCGCTCCCACGTATGTCCTTCTTGGCTGATATCTTGCAGCATGTAGGGATGAGATCGTGGTCCCGGCATCTCTTCAAGAAATTTAAAGATGTTATGTATCTTGCGCGCTTGGTTTGTAGATCTTCTAACCGGCGTATTTTTGTTGCTGTTTCCAGTCCGTACTGGTTCACATAGTATCTTCTTGGGTTTACGCGAATGTTACACATTGAAATTAAACTACAGTTTACGGATTTTATCGCGATGTATTGTCATTGACAAACCAAGAAAAGCATAGGCATTCGACTCAAAGAACATATAGCTGACATAAAACATAAACGCTCAACAAAGTCTGCTGTGTGTGAACATGTGGAATAAGGACCCAACAACTACCTGCGATTTGATGAACCACAGATACTCTCAAAAGAACACCGTTTTCTTCCAAGAATGATACGAGAGGCTATTGAAATTAAAAACACCCTAATTTCAATAGGGAAGATGGTTAGAATGTTCCTCCAGCTTGGGACCCTGTCATAAGGCTAATGAAACCCAAGAAGGACAAAGTCACCAGAAGATCTAAGGACACTGTGAGATCATTCTGCGTAAATAGTAACACCAGTAGATGAAAAATGTTCGGGTACTTTGAGATAACTTATACATTCAAGAAAAAGACAAATATCACCTCAGTCTGCCGTGAACATGAATTCTGTAAAGAATTCGAAACGTCGGCTAGTAATAAATTAAAAATATAGTTTCTAGATCATTAGTTTCAAATGTAATAACTTAGTGAAACCAATACATCACGATAAAATCCGTAAACTGTAGTTTAATTTCAATGAGTGTAATTGTTTTTGGCGCGAAATGGCTTCATCACAACGTAATTTTTCTACGCATGAAATTGTTGATTTATTACAATATATGTTGTATGTATATGTTATGATAAGTTCTTCAAAAAGTACCACATATTAAAAAATTATCACATTTGAAAAGACCTAAGGAGTCTGTATGACTTTTTTTTTAATTGATAAAATAACAATTTTTAATTACTTTTAATAAATTAACATAAATAATATAATTTGTTTTTATTTATTATCCATAAAATACAATAGTAGATTTTATATACACAAAAATCCATATACTCCTGTTCGTTATTTTTCTATGATGTTAACAATTATGCAGAAAATCGCCCGCGTACCGTATCAAGCGGCGCTCTAAACGCTCCGCTGTCAAAGTGTTAAGCCAGATGGTAGGTATCATGTTATGTTGTTCGAAGGGTTGGAAAATACTGAAAGTTACGTGAACCACTATTTTTCTTCACAACACTGTGACGCTTCAATAAACTTTGCGATTGCTGTCTAGTCCAGCCGTTTCGGCTTGCCCCAATCTATAGTAAATTTATCTCACAAAAGCTTTTTTAATAATGTTTCCCAGACTACAGCTGAGCTTAAAATTTGACGATAATCTGGTTAAAGTGAAATCCATGAACCTCAATCATACAACGACCATTTAACAACGATTTTCAGTGCCCCAGAAGCGAGTATATGTCATTACTTTTGCGCCACTCTGTATATTGCGACAGATATTCATGCTGACAATAAAATAAGTTTGTTGACCTATAGCCGGTCAAGCAACATGTATTGCGAGACATGATTTGTGACTTTGCTGACTGTAGATTGGTTTACAGTATAACATTAGGGGTTATTTGTATCTAGGGTACAAAATAGTTCTTCAATGTATAGTGAATGAACTACGCAAACGTCCGCAACAGAGGGCAAATTATGTCAAACATTGAATTAACATCATAGCTGTGTGTTTTTATATAAATGCATAGTTTTGCATATAAAGAGCAACATATAAGTAAAACCGTTTGTGTAGTGGAGAATTAAGAATCCAAAAGGTCACTACCCATATTATACCGTGAGTGTCGTAAGGGAAAAATATACGAAACAAATAATATCTTTGGGAACAGGTACCAAACTGGACATCAAACCTTGTACCAACCTGTCTGGCCTGTGTATGATTGTAGACAGAATCCTAACATTGACTCGCAATATTATTATTACTCTAATTGGGAGAGGCCTACTGCAAGCAGTACTGCGAAAGGCTCTATGATGATGAAGTAATCAGCTATATGTTTCTCCATTTAGGTACTTAATGATTTCAGCGTCGTTTTATGCTGCCAGCATGTAGCCTGTTCGTTCCAAAAACTTTATCTATGGTTTACATTTGAAGTCGATCCAGCTTCTAACAATTTTTATATGTACATAGAATGATTATCAGATGCCTTATTTGTATCTTGCAGTGTACCTATACCACAATATGAACACAATAGGTACGATAACTTTGTAGGTTGTCGTGACTGAGTTCATACAGAATAAATGCCATACGTGACCGGTACCTAACTCCACCAGGGGGCTTATTCACTATGACCATTTTGAAGTCTTGACGTGTTTTAACGTGCTAGTTACCTACGTCGGCACGTTATTGGCTTAAACGGTATTCACTATGCCAACTTCAAGTTTGACAAGCACGGTAGCGCACGTTTCGGACACAGTTTTAGTTGTCAAAATTCCGTGAGCTAAGAGGTCACGTAACATGCACGTAACGCGTTTATTGTAAAACGATAGAGGATAAATAAGTACTAAGATTATTTGTTTAATATTATATTCAGTGCCCGTTAATGGTTAAATGCTAAGGTTTTTTCTTTTTTATTTAACTATGTTCGTGTCAAAGTTATTTAATTAAATATTATGTTTTATGAAAATTGACGCCTATCTCTGGCGCCAGAGTCTCACTCGTCTTCGGATAAATAATAAATCCATTATGATTTATTAGATTCTGTTAGAATTGGGCTATTTGCTGCACTAACCGCACTTATATTTTTTATATTGTAGAGCGACTGCAACTGTCATGTCTGTCATCAATGTCATCATTATGTTTTCGTTCAAAAATTGACTTAAGTACAAAAGATGAACTAAACTTTGAAGATCAATTTTTTATTTTGAGATTGTTCTTGGCGAAATTGAACTAAAATAATATAATTTAAGTTTTATTAGCCTTTTCTAATTGTACTGTAGCTTTTAGTGAAAATTACAAGTTAGTAAAATAATATTTATAAAATCGAAATTGAGCCGGCAAAGATTTATGAACGAATGTTGTGAAATTGATAACTAGGCATAGACAAGCTGTCGTATGGCATACTGTATACAATATTTTGATTGTCGTGGTACGTCACGTTACTGAAACACGTTTACGTCTAGTGCACGTCACGACGACACACGTCTTGAACATGGTATTTCAGTGGTCATAGTGAATAAGCCCCCAGTACTCTCTCGGTAGACAGCTTGTGTGACGTCAGCGCAAGCATTCAGAACAAACACTAAGTATTTCATAGCAGTAATAAATATAGTGAAGCGTATAAATTCGACTACGTTGTTGGTTGATGTATATCTATGTTTGGTCGTTACGTGCTCGACTTAGCGTAGTCACGCACCTCTAAAAACAAGATGGCAAATCGCGATATATCTGTTATCGTTAAGATTTCTGTATCACATACATACGCAAATCAGGGGGCTTATTCACTATGACCATTTTGAAGTCTTAACGTGTTTTAACGTGCTAGTTACCCACGTCGGCACGTTATTGGCTTAAACGGTATTCACTATGCCAACTTCAAGTTAGACAAGCACGGTAGCGCACGTTTCGGACACGGTTTTAGTTGTCAAAATTCCGTGAGCTAAGAGGTCACGTAACATGCACGTAACGCGTTTATTATAAAACGATAGAGGATAAATAAGTACTAAGTTTATTTGTTTTATATTATTTTCAGTGTCCGTTAGTGGTTAAATGCTAAGTTTATTTGCTTTTTTATTTAACAGTGTCCGTGTC
Source organism: Euclidia mi (assembly GCA_944739405.2). Classification (NCBI taxonomy): domain Eukaryota; kingdom Metazoa; phylum Arthropoda; class Insecta; order Lepidoptera; family Erebidae; genus Euclidia; species Euclidia mi. The sequence continues at coordinate 82,742,469 of OX123181.2, forward strand.
AAAGTTATTTAATTAAATATTATGTTTTATGAAAATTGACGCCTGTCGCTGGCGCCAGCGTCTCATTCGTCTTCGGATAAATAATAAATCCATTATGATTTATTAGATTCTGTTAGAATTGGGCTATTTGCTGCACTAACCGCACTTATATTTTTTACATTGTAGCGCTACTGCAACTGTCATGTCTGTCATTAATGTCATCATTATGTTTTCGCTCAAAAAATGACTTAAGTACAAAAAATGAACTAAACTTTGAAGATCATTTTTTTATTTTGAGATTGTTCCTGGCGAAATTGAACTAAAATAATATAATTTAAGTTTTATTAACCTTTTTTATTTGTACTGTAGCTTATACTGAAAATTACAAGTTAGTAAAATAATATTTATAAAATCGAAATTGAGCCGGCAAACCGGCATTAAGATTTATGAACGAATGTTGTGAAATCGATAACTAGGCATAGACAAGCTGTCGTATGGCATACTGAATACAATATTTTGATTGACGTGGTACGTCACGTTACTGAATCACGTTTACGTCTAGTGTGCGTCACGACGACACACGTCTTGAGCATGGTATTTCAGTGGTCATAGTGAATAAGCCCCCTGGCACATCGCAATGCGTGTTAGGAATATGTTCATGAATAAATAAAATTGTGGAAGATTTACCTATACTTCTTAGAGTCGCCGGTAAATCTATCCATATATCCATCGCTTTTACGTAACAGCACTGAGTAAATGCAACAATCAGGTGTAGGTATGCTTTAGAAATGTGCACAATAAAATTGTGAATTATGCACTTGTGTTTTATTTTTGTTATTGACGTACTTGTGTATATGACCGAGCTAATGTGAAGTTCTCACGTTATTTTGATGCGTTGTTTAGGACAAGAGCTTTGCAAAAAACCAAAGCTTTTTTATTTTACACCTTTTTCAGAAACGTTATGGAAAATTGATCGAATACTTTTATTAAATGATTGGTATGATTTTGTGGAGGCCTACTGGCTTGCCACGTAAAGCTCCATGGTACACAATTTAGAAAGGCTCGTTTGGATCGATATTGTTGATTACGAAGATAAAACCTACTGTTGCTATCAGACAAACACCGACATCATCATATCAGCCAAACGACGTCCACTACTGGACATAGGCCTCCCCCAAGCTTCTCCACACAGACCGGTCTTGAGCCGCCCGCATCCAACCGCCTCCCGCGCTCTTGTTGAGATCGTCGGTCCACCTTGCGGGTGGCCTACCTCTGCTGCGTCGTCCAGTACGTGGCCGCCACTCCAGAACCTTTCTGCACCAACGGTCATCGGTTCTTCGAGTTATGTGCCCTGCCCACTGCCACTTCAGCTTGGCTATCCGGAGAGCTATGTCGGCGACTTTAGTTCTACTGCGGATCTCCTCATTTCTGATTCGATCTCGCAGGGAAACTCCAAGCATAGCTCTCTCCATCGCTGTCTGAGTGACCTTGAGCCTTCTGATAAGGCCCATAGTGAGCGACCACGTGTCTGATCCGTAAGTCATCACTGCGGTATTCTCTCGTTTTCCATAAATTCATTTGCACTAATATTGTTTGCCATAATCATCCCCGATCATAATATTTACTTGCACTATTATTATTTATACTAATAACGTTTGCCTTAACAACTCAACAGTGATAACTTTTATTTGCCATAAAATGACTTTCTATAACAACATATATCATAATAATTAGTTTCCATAAGTAACACATCTCATAATCGACTCTTGACATAATCAAAATTTGATATAATTATGAAAATAATACATAATATTGTTAGGTCGAAATTAATTATCGTTAACACCCCGACTCAGTGCAATCTGACTCGAATAGGTTAGGTTAGGGTTCTTTTTTGACCCTTAACCCAAAAATAGGAGCCCTGCGAAGCAGGGCTCCGTCAACTTAGTCCACATTCTTCACACTAGTTGAATAAACTGAAGTTGTTCAACTTCAGTTTATTATCTTTTTTCTTCTTAGATTATTGAAAACGAAAATTATAGCAAATACATTTATGGATTTAAATTATTATGACACTTGCTCGATTATGACCAATGGAATTAGTGAAAGCCATTTTATGTCATTTCACGATTATGACAACTGAAGCGTTATTTCTAATGAAATTATGGCAAATACCAGTATGGCATATGAAATTATGGCATTTTAAATTATGGCAAACATTAGTAAACCCATCACTGGCAACACACACTGGTCAAAGATTTTCGTCTTGAGACTCTGCGGGATATCGGACGAGAAGATATGTCGTAGCTTTCCGAATGCTGCCCAGTTGGACCTACCTAATGGGACTACTTGTCCCAGGTAGATATACTTGTCGACAACTTCGAGCGTAGAGTTCCCAACCTGAATAGGAGCAGGTACAACATGGACGTTCGACATGATTTTCGTCTTGTCCATGTTCATCTTAAGACCTACTTGTTGGGAGACTCTACAGAGGCCATCGAGCATTGTGCCTAGGTCTTCCATGGTCTCAGTCATGACTACGATATGGTTTGCGAATCGAAAGTGAGTGATGTACTCGCCGTTGATGTTGATGCCGAGTTCATTCCGGTCCAAAAGCTTGAAAACATCCTCAAGCGCAGTGGTAAACAGTTTCGGGGATATGACATCCCCTTGTCTCACCCCTCGCTGGAGTTAAATAGGTTTCGAAGTTTGGTCCTGGAGGCGGACTGACATAGTGGCGTTTTCATACAAACACGTTGGCACCAGCACCGTTGGAGAGACTGTAGCACCGCCCAGGTTTCGATCGAATCGAAGGCTTTCTCATAGTCCACAAACGCCAAGCATAGGGGCTGGTTATACTCCTCGGACTTCTGTATAACCTGCCGCAGCGTATGTATGTGGTCTATTGTACTGTGGCCTTTACGGAAACCGGCTTGTTAGGGAGACTGAAAGTCGTCTAGCTTGCTCTCGAGAAGATTCGTAATGACCCTCGAAAACGTGTCTCAGAAGTGTGATGGGTCTGAAGCTCTTTAAGAGGGTTTTATTCACTTTCTTAAAGAAAAGCACCACCACACTCACAATCTGGGGTATTGATCAGATAAATATAAAATCGTTGGGCGCGTGAAATTTCTATCAAAAGGTTTACTCTGGATACGCTACGCCCAACGGTTTTATATTTATCTGATCAATACCCCAGATTGATGAGAAGTTTGGTGCGATCTGGTAGCTAGGACTTACCGAATTATTTTTTAGCTTTTAGTACATAACCTAACTACATATTTTTTTATTGTAATAAAACTGTTTAACATAAAAAATATTTTTATTTCATTTTATATGTATTCAACACAACATATTCCTGGTAACAGCTTGTATAATATAAATTCATCGTTATTTGCTTTATCTATTAAATATATAACAAATATATGTCGGAGATTGGAAAACAGAACGTCAAATCTCAATAAATTTGGGCGTATTCGGATACGATGGTTGGCAACACTGAGGTCGGCAGTTGACAGCTGTCAATGTCATTTGATGTGTTTGGTAATTTTCACAACATTTTCATTTCGGGTTGGTTAGGTATCCTATCAACAAGTAACCTTTTCTGCCGCTTTGTAATGAACGCTTCGTATTATCAAACATAATGTTTTTATATGCGAACGTGGACAGACACAGCGGAGGAAACAAGTGTAGCCTACCTACTAGTCGACCAAGCCAACTAGACGAATGTCAACGTGACAAAATTCAACATAATTCAACAGTTATAATCCAGAAATTATTTATCGTAACGTGCGAACGTGGCGTGTGAACGTACAATGCGCCTGCAATCGGTACAAGGAATTTCTGGATTATAATTATTGAATTATGTTGAATTTTGTCACGTTGACATTCGTCTAGTTGGCTTGGTCGACTAGTACGTCCGACTTCGCCGCGTTTCCAAAAGTAATCCATTTTCATCCAAGCCACGTGTGCATATTTAGTTTGTGAAGTGAACTAATTACTTTGATTAAATCCTACTGAGTGAATAACGAGTATTATTTTCCTGAAATATACGATGGAGGAAGACCTCAGAGACGAAGAATACCCACGTTCTCCTACGTTACCTACGTTATATAGTAATATTTAAAATGTTCGGTGAGATAGAGATACGGTTTTATTAAACAATCGCATAAAGCAGTGTTTTTATTGCCACCGTTACCGACAATTTAAAATAAAGGTAGCCAAGTTTTTTTAATCTCAGGCACTATTCGTCATCGTCAGTCTGTAGGTATATAAATGTCTCACTGCTATGCACGGGTCTCTTCTCACTATGAGATAGGTAACTGCATATTCACCACGTTGGCCAAATACGGGCAGACTTCACATAACTTTGAAGAATATTACGAAGAACTCTCAGATATGCAGGTTTTCTCACTATATTTCCTTCGCTGTTTAGCAAGCGATAATTAACAAAGTATTACGCATATCACTTTGAAAAATCAGTGGTGCGCGCCGTGGATTTGAACTCTATTCTATGTAGCAGTCAGTTGGTCTCTCCACTAGTCTACTGTTGCCTATTTTTTGCTTCTTTGGTAGTGTTAGTCAGACCTAAAGACATTACCGAATGTTCGATGAATATCTATAGGCAGTCCTTATATATAGCAATTTTACCAAACTATTTATCATAACATAACATAACATATCTTCACGCCTTTTATCCCCGATGGGGTAGGCAGAGGTGTATTACACACCCACACTTCGCCAGATATGTTTCGGTCCCAATGTTATAGGGGGCGAGCCTATTGCCATCTACCGGGCACATTGTTAAGCGAGCGATAATTAATATTTTTTAATACGCACATAACTTCGAAAAGTCATAGGTGTGTGCCCGGGGTAACTGGGGATCGAACCTGAGACCATCGTCTCGGCAGTCCGTTACGTACACCACTGGGCTATCGCCGCCATTTATCATTCACTTTATAAACAGCGGTCTAAACTAAAACCTGGTCAAAAAAGCGACCAAATCTAAGGATTAAAGATTTAAACGCCAAACGAAAATAGAAATTCCATCTTGAATTATTTATTTTGTTCTCGTTTGCTTGTACCTATGCCAATTTGCAATACACTTTTTTATGAAAGGTTTTGGTTGAATTTGAGAACAGCGTTTGTAATTTTGTTGCATGGATTATGCATGGTATTTTCCGTTCTTTCGAAAGGAATTAGAGGAAACGGAGCTTAAATTTTAAGTTGGACTCCGAAATATACACTATGATTTTACCAACGAAATTCGTATGGTTAGTTTTGTTGTGTGTCTTGACTGAATTCGCAATAAAGACACTGGAAAGTTCTCATTTTGGGTCTCAGTAGTAAATTTTAAAGAACCGACGTGTCAATGATGTACATCCTGAATTTCTAGTTATTTTCAGTTCGCATTCCATTTACTTTATGTTATGTATGGTATGTATTCTATTTAGAAATCAGATTAATAAATATTTAATCTTAATCACCTCCTACCATATCTCCTTCCCATATAAATTGAATGAGATTGACCTGATGGCTGTAAACCATACTAAATAGTTCAATGAGTAATGAAGACCATACTATTATTTATACTTAGGTTGATATGTTACAATATAATAAAATGTAAGAAGCTGAATTTAGCCTTCTTCTAGTTATAGTGTCATCATGAAACTTAGAAATAATGTGCAGATTAGATGACGAAAAAATTAAATGATACTAATAAGCTGGCATCATGATGGAGCTAGAAAGGCTTTTGTTTTTAACCGACTTCAAAAAAAGAGGAGGTTCTCAATTCGTCGGAATCTTTATTTTTTTATGTATGTTCCCCGATTTCTCTAAGACGCCTGGACCGATTTCAAAAATTCTTGTTTTGGTTGAAAGAGTATACCTTCCAGTTGGTCCCATAATCATCAGGTCAGGATCTGATCATGGAATCCTGGAAAAATCGGAGGAACTCTTCAAATTTTATAAGCACACTTGAAGCGATTTGACGATAACAACCCAATGCCGTCGAGTTTGGGCTCGTTTGAGTCGTCTTTACATAGACTTTGATGCTGGATGATTTCCATGGTCTGATGATAGAGCTGGAAGGTAACCATGAGATCTTTGTGATACAACAACCCAATCTCATCGAGTTTAAATTCGTTTGATTCGTCTATACATGGACTTTGGTACTGGATGTTTTCCAGGGTCTGATGATGGAGCAAGAAGGTGGCCATGGGACCTTTGTAATACAAAGACGCAATTCCATTGAGCTTGGGCTCATTTGATTCGTCTTTACATGGACTTTAGTGCTAAATGTTTACCAAACTCTGATAATGGAGCAGGAAGTTGGCCATGGGATCTTTTTAATACAAAGACGCAATCCCATTGAGCTTGGGCTCGTTTGATTCGTCTTTACATGGACTTTAATGCTGAATGTTTACCAAACTCTGATGATGGAGCAGGAAGGTGGCTATGGGATCTTTATAATACAAAGATTCAAAGCCATTGAGTTTGGGCTCTTTTGATTTGTCTTTGCATGAACTTTAGTGCTGAATATTTACCAAACTCTGATGATGGAGCAGGAAGGTAGCCATGGGATAATTGTAATACAATTACGCAATCCCATTGAGTTTGGTCTCGTTTGATTCGTCTTTACATGGACTTTAGTGCTGAATGTTTTCCAAAGTCTGATGATAGGGCAGGAAGGTGGCCATGGGATCTTTGTAATACAATAACGCAATCTCATCGAATGTAGGCTCCTTTGTTTTGTCTTGGCAAACACTTTGGTACTGGATGATTGCCGGGATCTGATGATGGAACTAAAACGAACGTGTTTAGGCTAGTAAGTTGAAAACAAAAAAAAAATACTTGAAATTGCCAGAAAGGTACAGGTATACATTTCAGAATTGAGGCACGTAAGGAAGGGCCTCCACATCATGTACCACCTACACCATCCTATGAAGCTACTTACCACCTATTACTATTTTTTATTAGTATACCATTTAAAAGCAAAAAATAAAAAATATTTTTAAATAAAAAAGAAAACCGACTTCTAAAATCACTAAGGAACTAAAAAGCAAAAAATAATTGGTTTTGGAGCAAATTTTTTTGGAGTCGGTGCTAAGCCCATACGCAAAAAGTTACTAAACTACTAACTACCTATTCAGTCAACACCGAAAGTTATATAAAAAAGTGCAGAGGTTTTATAGTCAGATCAAAAATACTTGGCTTGGCACCGACTCCAAAAAATTTTGCTCCAAAACCAATTATTTTTTGCTTTTTAGTTCCTTAGTGATTTTTGAAGTCGGTTTTCTTTATTATTTAAAAATATTTTTTATTAATAGGTCTGGTCGCGTTTCCTGATGCTGAAAACAATATTATTTTTAATTTTCTTGTTAACTAGTCACTAATTATGACCTGAAATACTTCAATTTCTTAGGAGATGACGCTGACTTTACAGTATTCCAACAGCAATATCTTTATCAAATAAATATATTGCTGTAGGAATACTGTAAAGTGCTTTTTACTTTGCAATTTTTTTCTTTTTACAATTTTACACGTTTTAATCATATATCCAGAATTGTGCAGTATTTTCCATACTACTAAGATTATATCAGATGACAAGCATCCATTCGTATCGCTCCTAGACTTTATAATATACTAGACTTTAGCCGCGGCTTCACTCATATGAATTACATATTTCAACCTTCCTATATTGACGAAAAGCGTGCAAAAATCCGTTTATTCGTTTTTGGTATTATCGCATTCATACAGATAGACATGCAGAAAAAGGTCTTTAATTTTATAATACGTATTATTGTAATTAAGTCGCTTCTAAAGGCTACGATATGTCACGTTTTGAATCTAATATTCCTGTAAACGTTAGTATATGTTTGTAGTGTTAATTTACAGCTGCAAAGCTTTAAAGACAAATTGACCGACTGGCATGCATTTTACCCTTTTATCGTACGATTACTGATCTTCAATGAAAAGTGAGGAGGCTTGGACAAGGCAACGACATAGTAAATGGAAGCAACATGTAAAATGCATGTATTTTTTTTGTTATTGCTAGATTTGGGACTGGTTCTATGACATAGTGTCTATCAATATATGCTTTCGCCTACCAATCGATCAATCTACACAAGGCTACTGTTATTATACTACATAAAATTAAGAAAAAAAAACATTCGTCCTGTTTGCTGAAAGAAAATCGAAAGCTACCAGTATTGGTATTTTTGTTTTAGTCAGTCTAATTAATGAAAATGATTCAAATAATGAAAAACTCCGACTCAACAGAACGGTTTCTAATCATGATTGTATGGCATAGTTAGTTCAAAGAGAAAAGCATATGGAAACTCTAAAAATGAACGAAGGCATTCCTGGTATATGTACTGGTTATAGGGCGCTTGGTAATTTTCACAACATTTTCATCTCGGGTTGGTTAGATATCCTATCAACAAGTAACTTATTCTGCCGCTTTGAAATGAACGCTTTGTATTATCAAATATAATGGTTTTGAAGCAAAACCATTATTTATGTAAAAATAGCATCCCTGTGAAAATAGCTTAGAAGCCTTTGATAGTTTAGAAACAATTTGACTGTCTGTACTTATTGTGATATAATTATATTTTGAAAGTTGAGGAAATACATTTTGAGATGTTAAATTCTCGATTGTATACAATAGCGTATCGAATAAAGAAATGATCCAAACGCTACCATTAATATACCAACACGAAAGCAACATTATTTTTTGTTTTTACGCCACGGAACATAAAATACTTAGAAATTGAAATTTGGTAATAGAAAGTTCGGAAAAGGATATAGTAGTCACATTCACAAGAAATAAACGTGATACGTTTTATCATTGCTAGACGTGTACCTACATGGATTTCTTCAATCACCTCTACAGTTGACAAAAGAAAATATATCAATAATGTACAAAGGCCGAAATTATGATATCAATTTCAACTTTCCTGGTAAATTAACTGGATGGGTGCTCATTAAAATAACTTGCAAACACATAATTAACATTACTTCGATACTTAAAATGAATCACATTTATCCATATAATAATCACTATGAAAGAGCCTTCGATTGATATACTTAAATAAATGCAGGTAACGAATATTAAAGGGACTCATTAAAATGGCTGAAGCTTAAACTGTAAATACGACTGCTATCAAGTTAATACTGTGCCATCTATCTTTCGAAACAAGTTTTACTAAAGCAGACACTGATATACAAAAAAATAGATTAAAATGATCTAAAAGAAAAGACAAAGAAAGCACAGGGCACGTAGGTAGCGGACGTAAACGCGAAAGTCTTGTGAAAATCGACGTACACCCTTTTCTTTATCCGTTTGCTTCTCATTTTAATTCAATTTACTAGATGAAGGAGAAAAAGTAATCTCCAGGGTTAGGTCGGGATACGCTACAGAGAGATTGGAAGTCATCGGCGTAGTATTGGGACGAACTCATATACTTTTATGGCGGCGAAAGTTTTTTATTGTGAAAAAAGATTCGCGTACCGCGCAACCCTCTTACATGTGAGCCGCATACTTGAATAACTATGAATACGGCTATGAGGAATGAAAAAATTAGTAGTCCGTTCGATTTGATCACGGATTAAGTCCATCGGGAGCATCGCTGTTTTCACTGCATAAATATATTTCACTAGCCGTAGTCCGTAGCCTAAATCTATATTTATGCATATGTCAGAGGAAACATCAGGAAGATGCTAGAAAATGGTGAATTGTGGCTTTGAAAGTAATAGGGTATTTGACTAAAAAAATCGAATTAGTCCGTCAGATAGATTTCCAAAAAATATTGGACACGTATATTTTCTTTAGTCGCGTAAACAAAGAATTAAGACGACAAACTTCGCTGAAAACTCGTGTGACGTCACTTGCCAGTACACTTTTTACTGGCAAGTGACGTTACAAGCCCCCACTCTTATACGTTTCTCCATCTTTGATGCGTTTTATCTTCTGTCTAGAATTACCGTAGGCTTACTGGGAATTGGTTGTAGGCAAAGTGGAAGCTAATTTATATTCATCCAGTTGTCCTAAAGTCAAATGTCTGACACATATTGCTGAGATTCTCAGCGATGACAAATTATAATGTAGTTATATGAAAATTTTACCTTATAGCTCCTGGTGATGTTCTTGAAGTGGACCTATAGATTAACTTATAATTTTGGCCAAAATAACAAGAGAATCGAATAGATACCAGTTTACAATTCGGCGAAGTCCTTCTCCAGACCACGATGCACGTTTACGGTTCACAAAACTTTTCACAAATGTTCAATATGTCATCAATTTACAACAAACTTTGCCGGAAGTCAAAAGCGGCAATTACGTATTAAGTTAATTACAAGTTGATTCAATTCGCGTTAATTCAAAGGGCGATCAATTTAATTTAGGTACAAGGCACGCGAGAGTGCAAACGGCGTGTTAATTTTTCAAGGCGCCAACGGAAGTGACAGTTCAGTGTGACCATTGTCAGAAATTTTCAATAGACTAAACAAAATGTTACTCAATCGATCTAATCGATTTGACTTATAATAAAAACTAATTCTATTTCAAACATCCACCCGCCCTGGACCGGCCTACCGGTCCGCTAATCGGTTGGTAGACGTGACAATGTTGCAACCGCTCTCCTCAGAATCGAACCGTCCACCAACCGATTAGCGGACCGGTAGGCCGGTCCGGGGCGGGTGAATGTTTGAAATAGAATTAGTTTTTATTATAAGTCAAATCGATTAGATCGATTGAGTAACATTTTGTTTAGTCTATTGAAAATTTCTGACAATGGTCACACTGAACTGTCACTTCGAGACAGCAAGCGCTGAAAGTGCGGAACTGCTGTTCCACACTTGCCAGGCGATCATCGATCTGCTCGTACCTTTGAAGTAAGGCCTTCTGGCGATCAGACCGGTTCACTAAAGCACTGGCCGAGGCAAACCAGCGCAAATCTGATGCAATAGCACCAGCAGCCGCACGCAAGTCCTTGATAGCTGACATAATCAAAATTCAAAAGAGCCCGGACAAGCGTTAAATAATATTAACAATCAAAACTTAATTTTTCTTAATTCTTTGAAACCAACAAAGTATTAGCCTGTTTACTGCAAGTGCAGGCAAGTGACAGGTATCTACTGTCTAACAAAATTAAAAGTTTCAGTATATTGAAACAAACACAAAAGTTATCAAAAGTTATAACTTATAACAAATTAATAAAGTTGAAACTTCAACTTAATTAATCAATTATTTGCAACAGACAGACTAACTGTGTTATTTATGATATATACAACTGTAAGTACACACAGAATATGTGTTACCTAACAATATTATCCGTATATTACAACAAAACAAGGGTTTATCAAGTTGATTTATCAATGTGACCCGCCCATCTATGCAAGGTCAAATTTGATTATTACAATGTTTATGAATATATGCAATAAACTAAATTTACTACTAATTTATTGATACATACAGCTGTTATGTATCCAAACAAACTGACTTATTAATGCAACAACAAATTTAAGTTAGATTTTTCAACAATACAAATCAACAATTACTGATTGAGGTTATGTGACAATGTGTTTCAAATTATCTAGGTCAACTTATACAATTAAATATTATGTATTTTAGACAATAACTGACCTGACAAACACTACAATACTGTCTACAAGGTGATAAGATACAAGCTCATACCAATCTGAGTTTATGCTCAGTAATGCAACAGCGGCTAAATTTCAACTACAGCTCTGCACCAAAATTTATGTCTAGAATTACCGTAGGCTTACTGGGAATTGGTTGTAGGCACAGTGGAAGCTAATTTATATTCATCCAGTTGTCCTAAAGCAATCAAATGTCTGACACATATTGCTGAGATTCTCAGCGATGACAAATTATAATGTAGTTATATGAAAATTTTACCTTATAGCTCCTGGTGATGTTCTTGAAGTGGACCTATAGATTAACTTATAATTTTGGCCAAAATAACAAGAGAATCGAATAGATACCAGTTTACAATTCGGCGAAGTCCTTCTCCAGACCACGATGCACGTTTACGGTTCACAAAACTTTTCACAAATGTTCAATATGTCATCAATTTACAACAAACTTTGCCGGAAGTCAAAAGCGGCAATTACGTATTAAGTTAATTACAAGTTGATTCAATTCACGTTAATTCAAAGGGCGATCAATTTAATTTAGGTACAAGGCACGCGAGAGTGCAAACGGCGTGTTAAGGCGCTGTCCTAAGCGACTGTTTTGGTAAATGAGGGGGTGAAGCAGGGGAGGTGAAGGGAGCTTAGCTCCGTCTACTGCGGGGCGCCCCCCTTCATTCTCGTCGCGTGCGGCCGTATTCTGGCGACATCCGTATTCCAATATTTCAAAATCGCAAGCAAAACGTTTTAGCATATTGAATTGAGATACTGATATTAAAATTAAATTACATACATCAATCTGTTTGTACAATATAGGCATAGCGCAATTTTTGTTCTCAGTGCAGCCATGAGCAAACCTGGTTTACATTAGACGTTATAGGTATTAAATGTTGACGAAAGTAGGTAAATACCTACGTGCCGTAAGATGATAAAAATAATTAAGTCAGTTCCATGTATGGAGAGGCCATTATTATGTTTGTTTTGTTTTTGTATAAAAATAGTGAAGCAGTTCATAGAATACCTACATCTAATTCCATTCCTGCCAGTTTTCAAATCCGTTTTGCAATAAATTGGCTGTGACATACGGGCGGACAGACAGACAGACATTGCGAATCTATAAGGGTTCCGTTTTTACAATTTTTGGCTACGGTACCCTAAAAAACACAATACTGCTCTACTAAGCGCAAAACCCGTATCTCAACTAAAGCGAGTTACGAGATAATTGAAGTTTAGTAAAAGTTGATTTCTTTTATTTATTTATGGATGTTTATTGTTATTATAGGTATAATTATTATGGTAAAGGTTTCGAAATACGTCGCCGTCTTTAGGGGTTGTGAGTGATTGGAGAGGGAGCAGGAGAGGTCTTGAAACCTCCCTCACCATTTTCACTTGCCGGAAATACTTGGTTTCCTCTGAAAAAAAAATCTCCAAACATCGGTGTGTATGGCACTGCCAACTTCCACATTCATCACACTAGTTTAATAAACTAAGGTTGTCGGAGCCCTGCGAAGGGCTCCTATTTTCGGATTAAGGGTCAAAAGAGAACCTAACATAACCTATTTATTTATTTATTACAGTCGCACCTAACCCAAGGCACTCGAAAGCAATGACGCACAAATTTGACATTAGCTGTCAATATGATCATTCCAAGATGGCAGTTTTGCGTTTCGTTTCACGTTTTTCACATAAAACCTAAAAATTACATTTGTAAAACTGTACTAAAGTAGGGTCGAAACCTTGGGACCATGGGGTCCAAGTGCGAGATCCCTTTTTAGGGATCTCGCAAAGAGACTGATCGACGCCTCGGGTGACCAGAGGGCTGGCACGTATTTAGCACAAAAGATAAGCATTGCTATACAACGAGGCAATGCCGCCAGTCTTCTGGGCACGCTTCCGATTGACTGCGATGCGGCTGAATTCCATGACGCCTTCTAAATTTAATTTTAATTTATTTTATTTTTCGTATTGTATATATTAAATAGGCTTATTTTAATTTTAGGACATAATTAACCTTGTTTAATTTGATAATAGTTTTGTTAACGAATTTTAATCTTTACTTGTGCATTATAGAAACTAAAGTATAAAAATTATGTTCCGTTTTGCATAATTGCCGAAGTATTTATGAAATTTTGGAAATTGTTTAAAAATATTTAGACGCAACTCCGGCAGCCAAAATTACTTTTAGGGGATTAAAACGAACTACCTTAAGCCCCCTACACTACCAATACCCTCAAATTCAGGCGACTCGTTTCGAAACCCAACCCATTATTATTTTTCAAAATAGATGAAACATCAAAAATATATGTGGATATACCTTATTCATGAGATACTGCTATGTCGCTTAGAAAATTATAGAATTAGAATTTGAGTTACTGCTTTTTCGTTAGCTCTCGTCATACATGTTTGTATGGAAAATATAAAAAAATTCTTTCGCTCCAAATATGTGTTGTTTCAAAGAAAATAAATATTAAAAGATATTTATTTATATTCATTTATAATTTAGTAACGAAATACAGAGTTTACAGCTCATCAAACGTTAGCTGTCTGCTACAACCCGGCAGGTTTTCTTTATTCTCATCGAATGTTAAAGGCAGTGTGTGAGGTGATAAGGCTTCAATACTTATTATTTGCTGTTGTTCACGAGGCACAGTTTCATTTACTTTCCTTTTACGGCTTGGTATTGTAGAAATTTCAAGCACTGATGAAACATTTTCCTCTCCGTGATCTCGCAATGCCATCCCTTGAGCTTGACGAGAATCAACAATTTCAGGCAACTGCCAATTCATATAAAACGCCACAAGCTTCTCCCAGAAAACATCATCTCTTTCTATAATTTCTATTTTTAGTGGTATACTTTCGCCACTCCACACAGCAAATAAACACTTTTGTTTGCGTGTAGTAACGTGGCGTTGCCCCTGAATTTGGTAATAACAATTACAATATTTGTTTAGACTAGTCAGTTCACTTTTTTATCATGTTTCCATATTTGTATTTTATTTGCTCTTATACTATTCTCCAGGCCATTCTTATAGGCAAATTTAGAACATTACATTTCCACAATCGTATTTGGACCTATTAATCCATCTAGCGTGGCACCAATAATCGAATAATCCACAAGGCTCGATTGTTACATTTTCTTGCTTCGCCAGTTGTTGCAAAGCCAGTTGTTCATTTTAGATTCCATGCGCAACTGATTTTACATTGCAAATATTTTATTTGTACAAAATATTTTTTACTAAGTTGGCTTTACTGCTGTTATCTCTTCTTTTTACCACTATACAAAAAATTCAATCTGTCAACATATACTTACGCAATTCGAACCAGTCACTGCTATCCCTCTTGTAATTTTTGCTTATCACTACGGAATTTGAGTCAAATTTGTTAAAAAAGTTGTTTGGCATTTCTTGGCTAGCTCTTGAACAGATCGTGTTAGGAATTACTGAAGTCAAATGTGTGTAAGACGTTGCAGAACTGTTATCTTTAACTTCACTGTAATGACAATAATGATAATTAGTTACGTACTTTATTATTAAAAAAATACTATATCTTGTGTTATAGCAAACAGAGAACCAAACAGTTACCTTCTTACTTATAAATGATTGATTTTAGAAATTAAAAAGATATTAGATGTACTGAGACATACCTAATAGTTTATGAATAATCAAAGTTTTACCCGATGTACCTAAAAAGGTTTATGTTCAAAACACAATAATACAACATTCGTTACCGCTTGTGTGCGGATTGCGGAGCGCCATATTAGCGCTGTCATCATTATTGTTCGCCGTGGCGGCATCTTAGCGCTCCAGGCGCTCTGACAAGCTAATGAATTTGAAATATAGGTACAGTCAGCATCAAAAGTTGATGACCACATTTAGATTTTCAATATCGCTGTACACCATAATACACCTAAATTGCTCAACATGACAAGCGCCAGAAATGAATGATTATCTTAAAAGGGCATAAGTAGGTGACCATGACTTTTCAAAAGTAGCTAAACAAAGTTATGGTAAAAAAAGCATAACACCACGTCACCAGTCATTCGGCCAGTACCTACGGCCAGTGACGTCCGAGAACTAAATAAAGGAGGTCGTTACATTTGATAAACTAATGTGATTAAATAAATTATTATTAAAGTATTATGAAGTAAATAATTTTATATAATACTATAGTCTTTTAAGCTAATACAATATTTTATAGATGATAAATAATTGCAACCGCAATGGTCTACATTCGATACAAAGTGATAATTAAGTAGAAATATTATTTTACATTCAAGGGTAAACAGTTTTACAAAGAATTGAATTATAACAAAATTTGTGTGAATGTAGGTATATAGGGGGTCTACCAAGAGTTTGTTTTTCAAACAAACCACGAGTTTTGCACGCGATCGTCACGGAAGTTTCCTGCATGTGAAATAAATTATACACGTATTTTTATCTAGTGAAACATGTCAAAATATTCATCAATTAATGTTAAAACTTAATTTAACATTTTTTATCGTCAATTTATTGATAATAAGTATTCTACTTGACAGCAAAACACTATGACGTCACTATATTATATTTCATACAAAACCCTTGACAAAGGTCGTTTTTGACATTTAATTAAAAGTGCTTGATTTGACTAGTTGGAAACAACCCTATTTCCATAGATTTTCTAAAAGCGCCCTTATCGGATAGTAGCGATCGATAGAGGGCGTATTACGGAAATGTATGAAAATTGTTCCCGTCAAAAGGCAGCGATAGCCGAGTGGAGATACCAACAGACTGCCATGCAGAGGGTTTCGGGTTCGAATCCACGGCGCGCACCAATGACTTTTCGGAGTTATGTGCGTTTTGAATTGTTAATTATCGCTTGTCCCGTGCCTCGGAGAGCACGTTAAGCAGTCGGTCCCGGTTGTCATGAAGATCTTTGACAGCCGTTACAGGGCGTCAGTACCTTCTAAATAAACTGACACTGGTCTAAACCGCGGAATATCGCTATCCCTTCGGGTTGCGGAGGTCAGACAGGCAGTCGCTCTGTGAAAAAGCCAATATTCTCCCAAATCCGGTTAGACTAGTAAGCGGACCCCAGATTGAAACTGGGATAACGCTAAGAGAATGATGATGAAAATTGTTCCCGTCGACTAGCCTATCATCACCGTGTAAATTTCGTACTAGACCCTCGGATTGGGTTCTAATTCAATCGTAACTATAAAAATCATAAACTTAGTCGACGGTATGAATTTGAACGGAATCTACGTGATTTTTTAAAATAAGTCTTATTGCTTTACGAATAAGGTTATCATTCAATCGAACTAAAAAATCTATAATTACGTCGATGGTTAAAATTCAAACTGATGATTTTAAATGTTTTCGGATATTATAACGATCAGCAATTTTTGACAAAATGGTGTTCAGTGACCTTTGACAAGTAGTGTTCAGTTAGTTTTGAACTTTAATGATGTTCGTTCAATACTGGAGCCCTTCTTGTTGAGCGATTTATGGGTGATATTATGTTCATTGATTTTGAAATTCTGAATGTGGTCATCGACTTTTGATGCTGACTGTACCTAAAATGATTCGATTTTATGTTATTGCTCTTTCAAAAATTGAAAACTGTGGCAGCTATGTATTGTGAGAATAATTTATATAATTATATTATGCATAATCGATAATATATAAGTAACATAGTTAGTCATAAAAGACTCTTATGAAAATAATTTGTGTAAAAATGTTACATATTTCATAATCACTTGGCCATGGATGAATTTCTATTTTATTACGACGCTTTCTTGTACAAATCCTTCGTAGAACTTCATTTCTCTAATTGTCCATATTTTATTCTTCTAATTATATATGTATTTATAAGCACAGAAACAATAACACATTAAACGCAACAAGAGTATTAACTTAGGTCCTAATTATATGTGCCCATAGTTACATGAAAAACCTATTTGATTCAAAGTATTCAGTCTATAACATAAAACATGAAATTACGAACTCAAATCGGCGTATTATAATAACAAACAGGTTTACGTAAAATTTCGTGCAGCAGAGACGCAAGCGACATGACCTATCTCTCACAGGGCTCATAGCCGAATGATGAGGTCTGGGCGGGGCGTAAACTAGCAGCTGATACTCAGTACACCGCTTATGCTAATAAGGTTTAAATTGCTGAAGCGTTTGATATTGATGGGATCTACCGAGCGTCAAAATCATAGACGTTTGGCAGATTTTATTTAATTTTACAAAATATACACGTATAATATGAAAATAAATAGGGTATTTCTTTAGTTCATTACATTTCCTACAATATTATCAAAAAAAATATGACAGCTTAAGATCAAAATATTGCAAACAGTGAGACGAAAGATTATTTTTTGCCTCGATTTTGTGATTTTTTTACCGTGATTCTATTTTACGTACATGAAAAATTCTTTCAAAAGTCTTTTGTTCAGACTTTTGACTTTAAGCTCTAATTTTTGCTAGTTTGTAATATGTACCGTTATGGCTAGATGCGCGACGAAAAATTAGGTGTTTCACGGCCTCTGAGGTATAACAGCGCCTTAATTTTTCAAGGCGCCAACGGAAGTGACAGTTCAGTGTGACCATTGTCAGAAATTTTCAATAGACTAAACAAAATGTTACTCAATCGATCTAATCGATTTGACTTATAATAAAAACTAATTCTATTTCAAACATCTTCCTTATTTTTTACTGTATCGATAAAACAAAAAATACGTATCCAATATTTTTCGATAATCTAACTGACGGACTAATTCGATTTTTTTAGTCAAATACCCTATTATTTCATGTGGCTAAACTAAAAAGAACTTTGTAATATAATTGAAAGGTTAATTTTTCATAACGGAAATAACAAGATTTCCGTAACCTTTTAACGACAACACAGCTAAACGAAACCTTAATGAAATTGGCGAAGAGATAGATTGTGTTCCGAGTTAAGGTAAAAGCAATTCATATTTTATTATTTTCGCCTTAAAAAGGGTAACTAACTAATGGTTTATTTGAATAAGTACAATCTAATAGGGGAACCCATGAAAGGATTTCGGGATTTACCTCAGTAACAGCATGGAGTCTGGTAATGTGCCCGGTACGGCAATAGGCTCGCCCCCTATTACGTGGGACTTAAAAATTCATGGCGAAATGTGGGTGTAATATAACACCTCTGCCTACCCCTTTGGGGATACAGGCGTGAGTCTATAAATAAAAGTAAATAAATAAATAAGACTGAACCGAATTTGAGAAAATTTTGCATTCAAATGGATCAAAGCTTGCATTACGACATTTGTTAGTTTTAGCTGTGTTAATCATGCTTAAAGGGGAAGATTACTATGTAAAGAATATTATTTAAAGATATTTTGAAGAGATGCAAATATATAAGCGGTGATAGCTCAGTGGTGTAAGTCACGGACTGCCGAGACGATGGTCTCGGGTTCGATCCTCAGGTATCCCGGGCACACACCTCTGACTTTTCGAAATTATGTGTGAATTAAAAATGTTAATTAGGTATCACTCGCTTAATAATGTGCCCGGTAGATGGCAATAGGCTCGCCCCCTATTACAATGAGACTGAAACATAACTGGCATAAAGTGGGTGTATAATACACCTCTGTCTACCCTTTCAGGGATAAAAAGCGTGAAGTTATGTTATGTAATGTGTTAAGCAAATATGATTTTAATATTTTGTTATTAGATATTATTGTTGTATTGCGTAGAGACGGAAAACTCGACATCAAACCCTATACGACTGCTTCGTTGGTCTCGCGGCATTAACCTCTCGTATGCTGGGTTACCAGACATAATTATAAATCTATTGTGTCTCGTGCAGATCTGCTCTTAAGCATACGAAAGGTTCATGTGCGCGTGGGATCGGGAGGTCCCGGGTTCGATTCCTGGGTCGGGCAGTGTTATTGGGTTTTTCTGTCACGAAATTCTCAGTAGTAGCACGGAGTCTGGAAATGTGCCCTGTACGGCAATAGGCTCGCCCCTTATTACGTGGGACTAAAGTATATCTGGCAAAAAGTGGGTGTAGAAATACACCTCTGCCTACCCCTTCGGGGATAAAAGGCGTGACGATATGTATGTATGTATATTATTTTAATATTAAATCGCGATTGAAACACAGGTAACATCTAGTATTATATTATAAATAGCGTTTCAAAGATTTTATGTAGTTGAGAAGAAAACGTATCACTTTCCGTGATAGATCTCTAAAATCTTTGACTCTTAGAAATAATACAGGCCTGTGTAAGGCTAGGTAACAAGTAACTTTTTATTGTTCATTACTGTTTGAAAATGAAATAAGGATAAGACACGTCAGCTTATCTCTCCGTGTTTCACAAGGAAGTAAGCCGACATAAATTGAATGAAAAACAATTTGTACTCTAGTGTTTGTCCTCACCTGGGGTCACGGCAGCGAACCCGCCAAGTCGTGCAGATCATTATTTACCGTTAAGCAAGCGATAATTAAAACAATTTTTTGGGATGTGCTACATCCAAATCAAATACTGTTTTATCTCACAGAATTCCCCACAACCAGTAGGTAAAACTTTAGTATTTGATTTTTAATCTTATTTATTTAATTAAAATATAATCACTTACAAATTAAAAATTGTTAATTACATTTTAGCTTCCATATAAAACCTACAAAGCTTCATTTTTCAAAATAATGTAACATTAGCCATAATAACATTCATATAAAGCAGTGAAGTTAATTGTAATTGTTGATCGCTAATGAAGCAAATGTTTGTTTGAGTAACTTGGTCCTACTAGCATTTCATTATTCATGCAAATTATTGTAATTGCTTTGTGAGCTGACTTTTCAGGAGAGATGGCGCTACTAGCACCACGTAAACATTAGCTCCGTATCAAAAAAATATTTAAATTAGTAAACCTTAATAACTTCAGTGAAAAGTGACCTTAAAGTGCTCTAATACATCTAATTAAGCTGTGATATTGTTATCCACTCATAAACTCGGACAGTAAACACTCCAGTGCGGTGTAATGTTTATGGATTGAACTTGCTTACATACAATATGCTTGCAAACATACCGGAAGATTATCGCAAGTAAGCTAACAAGATAAGTGACAAACTTGAACTTGTAATCTTCAAGAAATTACGTTCACACTCGGCAAAAAAGACTATTTCATTATTGTTCTACCGTTTAAGAAAAATATTTTGAATTCAATCTGACAGTTGAGTTGTTTTTAGCCACAGCTAGATGGCATAATAGAAGTAAGTTTTTATTTAACATCTGGAACAGCGCCATCTGTTAACACGTAGCTGTGATAACTAGACATTTGACAGCTTAACTATACATTTAACAGCTGATCTTCAATCAATAAACGTTTCAACAAAAACACAGAGGGCGTTAAATATGGATATGTCAAATAATATAACAATGAGACAACCTGTATCAAGAACTAAATCATTAGAGACAATAGACATGAGCATATCTATGAATTCTTCACAATCAGAGGAACTATTAGGCAGAAGTATGGACTTATCTACTCACGTATTGGCCTTATGTCACGAAGAAATGAAGGAAGAAATAAATAATCTTAAGGTCTGTCTTCAGAGTACACAAAATGAACTTGATAATGTAATACTCAAGAATTCTGATCTGAAAAAGCAAAATGCTCAGTTGTCAAAGGAAATAGGGGTGCTAAAACAAATATGCAAGAGTCCTTTGTCATCACTTCGCAAAGTGCAACCACAAATTAGGAAATCAAATGCTAAACGATGGCTCACAGATTGTTTTGATAACCCTACCCCTCCTATTCCGGACGTTGTACATGACCCACAGCAGGTGACCACACTGCTGCCGGATTCTGAAATTGCCATACAAAAGTCTGTAGGAGAAAATTCTGCAGATTTCAATAGTCCACCGGTCTATCAACAGCCCAAAAATATTATCACAACAACCACGCCGACGGCAAACAAACAAAAACTGAAGAAAAGAGCTTTTATTTTTGGTAGTCAAGGGTGTGCTGGATTGGCAACAAAAAATATTAAATCAAGACTTTGTACACATTATTGTGAATACCAGTTTTCATCGTTCATTAAACCAAATGCCACAACAGAAGAAATAATAAATAGTAGTAAGCTTTATGACATATGTAAAGATGACAAAGTAATATTGTTTATAGGTCAAAATGATTGTAATCCATTCATAATTGAAGCCGAATTATGTGCTTTTTTAAGAATTGTTAAGTGCCAGGTATTCTTAGTAAAAGTATTCAAAAATAAATATTTAAATGAATGTAAATTAAATTCTCTATTACAATATATATCAAAACAATATAAACATTGTACTTATGTTGACATTGACTACATTAATTCATACAATTACAAAAATACTTTATGTAACAAAATTAATTCTGTCCTGGACCAAGCTGATTACAATGAATCATTCTTAATTAGACCAAGTAAAGCTTGATTGGCTGTGCTGATTGGCAAAATATATATTTTAAAAACTCCTTTAGAAATGGAATTCCTCACAAACAAAAAACCATAAAAAGAGACCAGTTTACTCAAACAGATACCGACATATTAGAGGTAAAAAATTCTGTCCCAAATGACGTGCTTTTTCGTGAATAATGCAGACAAGAGGTTTAAGTTTAGAATTCTTCATCAAAATATTGCTGGCTTATTTAGCAAACGGCGGTTATTAGAAATACATGTAAGTGAACTTCTAGATAATAATATTGAATTAGATTTGCTATGTTTGACAGAAACTTTCATACAAACAGGTCATGAGAGAATGGTGAATGTGTCTGGGTATTCTCTAGCCGCTTCTTACTGTAGACAAGTGAAGCAGAAACGAGGTGGAGTATGTATTCTTATTAAACATGGTATACAATATAAACAAATTAAATTCTGCACTGACTATTCGGTTGACAAGCACTTTGGGTGTTGCGGTATAGAAGTAGTATTACAAAACATGTTTATTATCTGTGTATACCGTCCTCCTGACTCAAGCTGCGCAATATTTATAAATAAGCTTGAGGCGCTTTTATACAGGCTGACATATAGATATAAGAAAAATATAGTTCTTGTTGGCGATCTCAATATTGATACACTAAAATCAAATAATAAAGACTCAAAGTTTTAATAGACCTTGCAAAAAATTTTAATTTACATTTACATATAAAGCAGTTCACTAGAAAGCGGTCATGCATTGATCACATCATGAGTAACATGTCCTATGCTACCGGAGAATTATTGCACCTTGACATCTCAGACCATAACTCAGCTCAATTGTTAAGTATTCCTATTTCAAGCAAAGAGATACCACTGACTACATATTATATTTATAAAAGAGACTACTCTATGGAATACTAAGAGAAATTTAAGAACTGCTTATCTAAACTATCATTTACAGATGTTTACTATGACGAAAACTTCGATTCTGCATTTCAAACTTTTTATGATACCTTTACTCTGTTCTATAGATTATGTTTTCCAAAAACAAGAATTAAAGTTTCTAATAATATTCAAAGGTTGAGATGGATTACCAAAGGTCTGAAACTTAGTTGCCGAACTAAACGTGCTCTACGCTACAAATATTATAGGAGTAAATGTATAAATACCGCAATTAAATATAAAAAGTACTGTAAGCTTTTACGAAATTGCATAGATCAAGCAATAAAAAATATGAATGCTACTATGATTTCAAATTCACAAAACGTGTGCAAAACGTCTTGGCAAATAATAAAGCAAGAAGCCGAATGCAAACATGTAGTAGATTACATAACCAGTATCAACAAAGATGGTATATTACTAAATGATCCAAAATCTATAGCAAATGCATTTAATAAGCTTTTTACTAATTCACATTTTATCCCCACTGGGTCTAGACAAAACACTTGCAAATGTAATATAAGTAATAGCATATTTTTAAAACCATTAACATGTAATGAAATTTATTCCATTATTATGTCCATTAAAAACACGAGTTCGGTAGGCTATGACGAAATAAATACCAAAGTCCTTAAGTATTGCGCCAAAGAAATTGCCCCTGTTTTGACATATTTGGTCAATTCTTCGTTCAGTTATGGTTGCTTTCCAAAGCCACTTAAGCTTTCCGTTATAAAACCATTATTCAAAAAGGGGGATAAAGCTAGTATACAAAACTATAGGCCGATAGCTCTGATACCTGTTATTTCAAAAATTTTTGAATCCGCAATGCACAAACGCCTTACTAATTTTATCCAGAACCATAGTATATTGAAAAAGGAACAATACGGATTTCAAAAAGGTAAATCTACGACATTAGCGTGCCACGATCTTATAACTAAAATAATTGACAATATTGATGATAATAAAACAGTCGTTGTTGTCTTTTTTGACATGTCAAGGGCATTTGACCTGGTGTCCCATGACATCCTACTAGAAAAACTTGACAGATATGGAATCAGAGGTCCAGCATTAAGTTGGGTTGAAAACTATTTAAAAAACAGAACGCAATCTGTAGCAATTCAAAACATAAACAAAAAAAAAGAGTTGCAAACTTATAAATCATCTTTTCTAGGAAACAATGTATCTGTACCTCAGGGAAGTGTTCTCGGACCATTATTATTCTTATTATACATTAATGATTTGCCTGACATTACCTCGAATTCATGTATTATGTTCGCAGATGACTTCTCTCTTGTAATGACATGTGTTCGTGCTATTAAAGGTATACCTCCATGGGAGTCCTGCAGACCATTATTTAGGCAGTACAAAATCCTCACTCTGCCGTGTATGTACATCTTAGAGGCATCCAAATTTGTCAAACAGCACCCTACACTATTTAAAACAGCAAAAGATGTTTATATGCGAAATACTTGGCACCCTGACAGAATTGTACTTCCAAAAGTGCCAAGAACTGCAATGTATGTAAAGAGTAGCATAATAATATGTGGGCGTATTTTTAATGCTTTACCAAATGAATTGAAAAACATGACTTTAAGTAGATTTTGTACATCCTTAAAAAAGTGGTTACTAGATAAGTCCTTCTACTCAATAGCTGAATACCTAAATAACAATTAGAACATAATTTATTACATAAATGAATATTACCTACTGTAGATACACTAATAATGGATTATATAATATTTGCGAAAAATAAAATTGATCAATGATGATTCTATGTAGTAATAAAATTAGATCTAAGTACCAATATTTGCATGTCACAATATGACAAAATGTATCTGTCTATGTTTTTACCTTGTTCCATCTTTATATGTACCTACATTTTAAACAAATAAAATCTATTCTATTCTATTCAAAAAATCTGTTATATAACCACTTCAATTCCAACTGATACACCATTTAAATTGCGCCATGAATATTCCTAGTTTTGTTTAATTCGTCGTAGGATATGTCGGCGATACGCCAGGGTTATCGTGTCCAGACTCATTATAATAAAAACACTCACGTAATATGACTTGATTTCGATGATTTCTAGCACAGAATTTAATTAAAATGTGACCTACAGTCCTTTTTATACACAAACCGTCATTACACTTAAATGTTTAACAACTGCCACTTCCTTTACAACATATAATTGAAATTACTATACAATTAATCATAAACTAATTAAAAATCGACATTAATATTGTAATGAATTTTGCACAACACCAAATGGTTTGTTTTACACGAAAAACAAGTTTTATTTTATTAACCAAACGCTGCTTTACAACATTTTAATACTAATTGATTTTACTTTGAAAGTTTCTGGAGTTATCTTAATAACTACGCAATAAATTAAATACCCAATCTTTATAAAACAGTTAAGCAGCCAATACAATGTCTAATATTGTAAAGTAGTGAAGTTCTCAGTTCTGTGTTCACAAATATCGTTATATAAATATCAATCTTAAATATTATTAATATTTTCGTAACAATATAATCATTATATATTAATTTGCGCCCATACGGCCATTCTGATCCAGCGCGCTCCTCGCGCTGATTATTTAATTACACGGTTACAGAATAAACAGCATAACAAACAAAAATAATGAATATAAAAATTACATAAATAAGCGTTTATCATACAGAATGAACTAAAAGTTATTTACAAGGCTTCACCTAGTCATAGGATCTTAGCCTGTGGCATGCGTCACCCATCACGGGATCTAACAAACAATGCTTCACCCATGGCTAAGTCAACTCGTGGCATCACTGACATAGGGATCTAGCGCACACAGGCATCATCCACATAGGGTCGATTAAGCCCACACGGCATCAGCCATCACGGGATCTAGCCAACACACGGCATCACCTATCACGGGATCTAGCCAACACACGGCATCACCCATCACGGGATCTAGCCACATATGGCATCACCCATCACGGGATCTAGCCAACAAGACCAGGATCAAGGATACTCATGGTGGCCAGCCAGCGTTTTGGGAAGGATGTTGGATAGGAAAAATAAAATTTTACTCAAACACATAAATGCAAAATTTGCCTCATAAACACATCAATGCATATACATATAAAAATTATTTTTAAATAAAAACAAACCAACTTCAAAAAACACTAAGGAACTAAAAAACAAAAAATAATTGGTTTTGGAGCAAACATTTTTGGAGTCGGTGCCAAGCAAAGTATTTCTGATCTGACTATACAACCTCTACACATTTTTATATAAATTTCGTTGTTGATAGAATAGGTAGTTTGTAATTTAGTAACTTTTGCGTAAGGTCTTGGCACCGAATTCAAAAATGTTTGCTCCAAAACCAATTATTTTTTGTTTTTTAGTTCCTTAGTGTTTTTTGAAGTTGGTTTGTTTTTATTTAAAAATAATTTTTATTTTTTGCTTTTTAGTGGTATACTAATAAAAAATAGTAATCGGTGGTACATAGGATAGTGTAGGTGATACATGATGGGGAGGCCTTCCTTACGTGCCTCAATTCTGAAAAGTAGACCTGTACCTTTCTGGCAATTTCAAGTATTTTTTGTTTTCAACTAAATAGCCTAAACACGTTCGTTTCAGTTCCATCATCAGATCTCGGAAATCATCCAATACCAAAGACAAAACAAACGAGCCTAAACAAAATGATATTGCGTTATTGTATTACAAAGATCCCATGGCCACCTTCCTGCTCCATCATCAGAGTTTGGTAAACATTCAGCACTATCGTCCATGTAAAGACGAATCCAAAGAGCCAAAACTCAATGACATTGCGTCTTTGTATTACTAAGACCTTCCTGCTCCATCGTCAGACCCTGGAAAACATCCAGTACCAAAGTCCATGTAAAGACCAACAAACGACCCTAAACTCGATGATATTGGGTTACCTTTCAGCTCTATCATTATACCATGGAAATCATCCAGCATCAAAGTCTATGTAAAGACGACTCAAACGAGCCCAAACTCGATGGGATTGCGTAATTGTATTACAAATATCCCATGGCTACCTTCCTGCTCCATCATCAGAGTTTGGTGAACATTCAGCACTAAAGTCCATGTAAAGACGAATCAAACGAGCCCAAGCTCAATGGGATTGCGTCAATGTATTACAAACATCCCATGGCAACCTTCCTGCTCCATCATCAGACCCTGCAAAACATCCAGTACCAAAGTCCAGTGTAAAGACGAATCAAACGACCTTAACCTCGATGAGATTGGGTTATTGTATCACAAAGATCTCTTGGTTACCTTCCAACTCTATCATCAGACCATGGAAATCATTTAGCATCAAAGTCCATGTAAAAGACGACTCAAACGAGCCCAAAATTGACGGCATTGGGTTGTTAGGGTCAAATCGCTTCAAGTGAGCTTATAAAATTTGAAGAGTTCCTTCGATTTCTCAGGATTCCATGATCAGATCCTGACCTGATGATCATGGGACCAACTAGGAGGTATACTCTTTCAATCATAACAAGAATTTTCGAAATCGGTCCAGGCGTCTTAGAGAAATCGGGGAACATACATAAAAAAAAGATTCCGACGAATTGTAAACCTCCTCCTTTTTTGAAGTCGGTTAAAAATAATCATCATCGTTCGTCATGATCAGTTATATCAATATAATGCAATTACATAGGTCCAACAACGACAGCGGAGGAGGTAGAGGACCCCCCCCCCCCACGTATATCGGTATCTGACGAATCCTTCGCCCATACGGTCAAGCTGCTCATACAGTTGTTGATGTTGATCAGCAACAAAGGTTAGCAAACAATGCTTGACTCCAGCTCAGTACAGCACTCATGCGGCATGTGTGCGCGTAGCCCACACACAAAACCACTGACGTCAAAAGGGCGGGCTACCGTCATCCATACATACCAATCAGTAAAGGACCGCTCGTCCATCCTCTCTTCACACCAAGGTCAGGTCATCTGCCAGGATGTCATCACTAACCTGCAACACTCAAAAGACAGGTGATGGGCAACATTTCCCACCCAAATATTAGTTCCATGAACCTTCGTAACTGTAGATGTAATAAAATTCTACTCTTACAAAGTGGTGCGGTCTATTAAGCTATATCTATATATCAGGCATGTTCAACCTGTGCATTGGTCTATAGTTATCTTTGCTACAACAGTGTTGGAGCCCATATTTTACGCATAAGGTAAAATACAAAAGACACTGAATTGTCTCAGGTTCGGTCTGACAGTGCCATTTTAGATAATTAAATATAAAGTTATCAGGATACCCATATTTTGCAGTTCCGATAACACAGTTAAAACTAATTATATTCAAAATAAGTTTTATCCACATTTTGATGTGGAAAACAAAATGGCAAGAACAAAGAGAGGCCTATGTTGAGCCGTGAACAGTCGGACTGTTGGTGATAAATATGAAATGATTTCAAACCATGCAGATCCAAGAATTTTGAAAATACTAGTGCTACAATTATTACTCATGTAAGAACATGTTTAATCCAATATTGAATATTTTTAGGCATAGTGCAAGCTGTGAAATTGTTGAACTGTTTGCCAACTGAGCCATAAAAGAGAAATTTACAAGCTACCAATACTAGGTACAAAGCAAGAGTAGTGCAGTCTTATTTCTAAAAATGATTCCACTCAGTCTGTATAGTTAATATGGTTAAACCAATAGTCTTATTTGATGTTATATTTAAGGGAAGTTTTCTAAATAATGTTAACATTTATTTTAAACTGTTAACATGTGGTGTTAATGTAATTCTTATTAATTCATACACAATAATTGTTTATCTGAATAAATAAACTTAAACTGACTAATCACAACTGACTAATAAATAAAGCATAAGTAGTCCATACAATTACTTTTATTTGCTAAGAATGAATACTGTTAAATGGGAAAAGAGATAATATGGATTTTCACATCATGTTCTTTAAACCCACTTATTATAACTGTCTTGTATCCTACAAGAGCTAAGCAATAAGGTTGGCACTAAATTTTATTGGTTTATCGCCGGTTGTCATCTTGAATATAGATGCAACTAACTTAGCAAATGAACTCACAACTAAAATAAATTGTATTTACCGAGTATAACACTTAGGCTTGGCATTTTTAAAAGATTAGCAGTCAACTGCCTTAAGACTTTCAACCTAAAATGCTTAGAGATGGACTTTTGTAAAACCTAAGTGAGTGCATATGTCCATAAAGAAATCTACTGACCAGATCTCATGTTTCTAGCTTAAGTAGTTTGGTTAAGCAAGGACTTATCATGGTCGGAACATATCATTCTATACAGGTGTAAAATTAAACGACAAATATTGTTGACAGTAAAAATTTCAACATAATGTTAAAATGAAATCATGTAGGCACCTACAGAGTCTACAAATATATAATAAAACCTATTTTGTAACTTTACAAATATTAGCTTAAAAAATGTGTAACAAATTTATTTTTATACCTACCTTCTGAATATATCTGTACCAATATAATAAAAGTGAAGTTTGTTTTGTTGAATGCACTTATCTGTGAAACTACATACTGGTTTTATGCAATAATTATTTTTGTGGTGTATAGTCATTTATCAAGAGAGGCTTCATATAATCGCGCCGTGAGCACTAGCCATAAGTAATGCAGTTAGTTAGCCTTATGTTATGTGTAGCCAAGGGCTATAAATAATGTTTTGATTTCTTTAATGTTTTACTATTGGGATAACCTATTGACTACCAATTGAATTCATATTCAGCACATCGATTAGCTTATTTAAACTGAAAGCAAATCAGGCAATTTATACTACTAATGGATCTATATCAGAGCTTCAACTTGAAAAAGGCAGTTATGCCGTTCTTTACTAATAATTATATTAGTAGAACCACATAACAACAAAGCTTTTTTTCTCTTTCTTGTGTAGATAAGTAAGTTTTACAGAGAGTTTCCGACATGGCCTAACGATTAATAAACAGACAAGAGCCCCAGCCGACGGCATAACATGACTATAAGTACAGTAGCACTGCTATGTACCAAACGCGGATAAACAACAGTTACCTATAAGTTCTATTTGGGGTGTAACGTTCGTAATTTTGACTGTATAATGTTTATCTGGTAATCCTTACGGGGACAGTAGGTAATCGTGTAAGCACCATTATTTATTAAATTAGGATGTTTCTCAAAAACTATTCAAATCAGCTCTAAATAAATTGCATGCAGATGCGGGTGCGGGTCGTTGATGCACTGACCAGAGGGTCAATCATCAACAACCCGCATCTGCAACCACTGCAGCTCTGGTAGCACTCGGAGCAGAACAGCGTTCACGCCACAGCATACCCCGGTGCGTGCATCCCGTCGTAGTCGCTCTGTCGCTCTCGCTCGCACGTGGCCTCACATGAAGTGTGGTTTCCGATCAGGGTTGACTAGGGCCAAACACGGCTTCCAAGCGCTTGTCGCATCAGTTTTCAGGTCATCATTGGTAATGGCGGCCAAGCCAAGAGACACATCACTCTCGCGCCAACCGTAGATCTCGAAGTCTCTTAGGGGGCGTTTATCCAACCGCTGCTGTCGGCGATACGCCAGGGTTATCGTGTCCAGACTCCATTATAATAAAAACACTCACGTAATATGACTTGGTTTATTTTCAGACGATTTCTAGCACAGAATTGAATTAAAATGTGACCTACAGTCCTTTTTATACACTAACCATCATTACACTTAAATGTTTAACAACTGCCACTTCCTTTACAACATATAATTGAAATTACTATACAATTAATCATAAACTAATCAAAAATCGACATTAATATTGTAATGAATTTTGCACAACACCAAATGGTTTATTTTACACGAATAACAAGTTTTATTTTATTAACCAAACGCTGCTTTACAACATTGTCAACAGATGGCGCTATCAACAGGATGCAAATATAAACGCATGTTATTTATTACCGTAAAAATACGTGTCAGAGTAATGTTATTTAATACTAATTGATTTTACTTTGAAAGTTTCTGGAGTTATCTTAATAACTACGCAATAAATTAAATACCCAATCTTTATAAAACAGTTAAGCAGCCAATACAATGTCTAATATTGTAAAGTAGTGAAGTTCTCACTTCAGCTTCAGTTCACAAATATAGTTATTAAATATCAATCTTAAATATTATTAATATTTTCGTAACAATATCATCATTATATATTAATTTGCGCCCATAGATACAAACATTGCCCGACAGTTTCCGAGAAAATGAGATGTAAAACAAGGAATCTGGGGATGTTTTAAGACAATCTCTTAGTTTCCTGACGCAAACAAACAAATTGCCCGAATGTTCTCTTTAGCCCCGGCTAGGCGAAACAACACATTCCTTTGATTCAAACAACTATTCCGTAAAACTGGTTGCGCTTTGTTTCGGAAATAACGAGATGGTTTTGAAATATACGTGCAAGTAATATTGCATTTAAACAGAATTTATTTTGTTTGTTTGTTGTAAAAATTTATGGTTTGAACTGCAACATATTTACTACATAAGCCTACTCGTTGTATCAAAGAACGAAACAAGTAGATTAAGCGTTATATTGCAAGAGGTAGACTAATTACGGAAATAGAATCCTATCCTATCAGTTTTTCGCTTAGTGAGTGCTCTCGACTCTTCAGCGTACTTTTTACTACATGTAGGCCTTAGTAAATTCCACGTTTATACAGACAGAAACCCATTGAATGTAAACTAGACGTGATATTGATGAATTTATTTTTGAAGCATATTTGCAGCGTGTCAATGTTTTAGTTTTACACCTGTCTCACAGTTTAGAGTTTTAGATTTATTTGTCTATGGTAAATCCTGAGAATTGTTCTAACATTTCAAATATTTAGAAACGGTTGCAGTTTCACCAAATGAATCGAAAAATCGAAAGTATAGAAAGAAGAAGAACCAGGATATTTTCAGTTAGTCTTAACTAGTTGAGCTGTGTACATGTTGCTGCCTGATCTAAGGGACCTTTACTTGGGACTGACTCTTGCGTCATCTTTTTCATCATTTCGCATAAAATGCTGTTAACATTTTATGCAAAATGTTGCGTCTCTAATTTCAGTTCCTTGGTAGCCTATAAATACATAAACAAGGTACAAAGATGTAACATCTTAGCAGTCAATTAGGATAAAGCTACCATGTCAACGCCACACAGGTCCGTAGCGCAATATGTTATACATTTATGGTTTGTCCCATACACCCGCTTGCTTACAAATAAAAAGTATTTTGTTAGCAAATACAAGCAAGGCTCAAGTGTATTGGATATCGGAATGAAACACGATTTAATAGCTAGTAATTTCATGAGTCATTAAAAGTTTAACGATCACTGTCGCACCCTCGATTTATCAGCTCGGGAACATTAGCAAGAGGTTCCGATTTCTTTTCATGGCCTTCATTAAGTCGATAGTTAAATGAAAAAATTTACAATTTGAATATATTGCACATTGATTTCGTATCAACAGGCGAAGTACTGCTATTCGATAACCAAGTAAGTGTTATTTAGGATCGTTCTGAAATTAAGTGTTTTGTTTATTTTAGGTTTTACAGCCGTTTACAGCCTTTATAGTAAACTAGCAATGGACTTCTTGAAATCGCTGCTACCATTGACCTTATTTGAGTCTTTATAATGTTGTACAAGTAAAACAAACAGTACTTTGCTCTCAATTTGTAACCCCTCTTAATATTAGTTTGAAATTGTCAGTCTGAATATTACGAGATGGCACGTGCCTATTGCCGAGTTTTAATCATGATTGATGCGCATGTCAAGGTTTCGGAAACTGCTGTCCAATTTCAAACTAATGTTAATGGCAACGAAAACTTAATTTTTTTCTCTTATACAGAATGGGCCATAAGGGTGTTGGCGGTTTAAATATTCGATTAAAAAAAAACTACGAAACATAA
Source organism: Euclidia mi (assembly GCA_944739405.2). Lineage (NCBI taxonomy): Eukaryota > Metazoa > Arthropoda > Insecta > Lepidoptera > Erebidae > Euclidia > Euclidia mi. The sequence goes on from OX123181.2 coordinate 82,775,386, forward strand.
CACAAATATATTTGTATTTTTAAAAAGTAGAAGCATAGGAATTTTTAAGACTTAAAAATAATGTTGTCCAAATGGCTTCCCTCGGCTGCTTGGCACTCTTGGAACCGAAGTCGCAAATTTTGGAAAACTCGTTGAAAAGTTGTTCTCGGTATTTTGTTACTTTCCTGAATAATATTCCTCTTCAGCTGCTCTTAATTGGTCGGATTATTCTCGTAAACTACCGATTTGAGGTAGCCCAATAGAAAATAATCGTATGGAGAGAGATCGGGGCTACGTGGGGGCCATTCAATATCCCCCCTTTTCGAGATGAGTTTTCCGGGAAAAACATTTTTCAGCAGCTCTATGGATACCCTAGCCGTATGACATGTGTCCCCATCCTGTTGAAACCACATCCTCGAGGTATTGCCTTGAAGTTCTTGCAAAGCTGGCACCAAAAAGTCTGTTATCATGTTGCAATAATTGTTAGCTCTAACCGTCATCGCTTGCCCTCTTTCGTCCTCAAAAAAATATGGCCCAATAATACCGGTTGACGTTATCCCAGCCCACACGACAAGCTTAGGGCTGTGAAGTGGACGTTCATGCAAGCGTCGGGGATTAGTCTCGGACCAGAACCGACAATTTTGCTTGTTCACATGGCCATTAAGGTAAAATTAGCCTCATCACTAAAATCACGTTGTTGAAATTGTTGAACCGCACGAGCATCAAATTGACAAAGTTAAGTCGGTTATTGGCATCATTGGGTTTTAATTCTTGGACTATCTGAATCTTATAAGCCTTCAAATGCAGATCACGTTTCAAAATTCGTCGCAAAGTTGTTCTTTTGACGTCCAAAGACTGACTTCTCTTACGTGTTGACTGTTGCGGATTTCGCTAAACTGAAACACGAACACGCTCCACAATGTCGGCTGATCTTGCAGAAACTGGGCGACCACGAGCCGTAATTGGTACTGTTGAGCCGGTTGTTTCAAACATTCTGATCCATTTTCGTAACACATTGGCGCTTGGAACTTCACTTAAATCGCGTAAACCGTGTTCATGCCGATACAAACGTCGTGCAGTAATCACTGATTTATTGTTTTCGTAATACGCTCGGACACAAAATGTACGCTGCACTCCCGTGTACGGCTCCATGGCGACTAAATTTCCAGGAAGCGGCGCAGCGAACAACATATCCCCCCGCGACCCCGCACCGCGCGTTACCGAGAAATTGAAGAATTAAACCGCCAACACCCTTATGGCCCACCCTGTATTATCAAAAATATATATGACTAGAGGACGCCAGCAGCTACGCCTGCATTTTTTTTTAATTTACCCGTTTTTGCCGATCCCGTAGGAATTTCGAGTCCGCAAGGAACATACATGCCAAATTTCAGCTTCCTGCGCCCAATAGTTTCGGCTGTAGCGTATCTGTCAGTCAGTCAGAAACGCAAGGATTTTATATATTAAGATATGCTAAACTATTGTAAAGCAAAAATTATAAAAGTCAAAAATCTTTCAAACCTATGTCGCGATGTATGACTTCATACGAGACCACTTAAACCACTGTATCTACTGCACTCCATGATTTAAGCATGACGAGTAAAATATAAAATTCATGAGTCTGAACTGGGCGGTAGTAGAGAAAGCATAAAATATTTCCTCTTACGGTAATCCAAGTTTTAAGTAATAATATAATAATAATATTAAGTCATTTATTACTCTCTCACACAGAAATTCTTACAAAGAGATGCCTTATAAATGTAAGATACAGGTGATGTCTGTGCGAGAGACTGGTATCTGTACTAGGTAAACCTGTATGACAGATTACCAGCCTCTCCCGACTGTAAACAATGTTGGTGCTTGGTAAGTAGTCTAATTGTATTATTATGTGCGGGATGTGTAACTGCTAATCTAGTAATAGTAAAGATAAATATACAATAATGTGTGAGTATGTGCGTGTGTGAGTATGTGCGTGTGTGTGTGTGTGGCGTCTCTGTGTGTGTGTGTGTGTGTTTGTGTTGGTGTTTGTGTGTTTGTTTACTTATGATGGAACGTGTAGTAAATTTTCTGTTTCGTCATAACTTAGAGATTTTAGCCAGCCAGAAACCCTTTCTTTGCAGCGATATTTTGAAAGAGAAAACGGATAACTCCTTATTTACTTTTTTTGTATAAATATCCTCCCTAAAAACCAAAGAACCTTGTTGCGAACGATGTGGACCATTGGTTGTCTAGTGACGAACAAATTTTATGTACCCGACGCTTGGTTAATTGGGATGAATCGAACGGAAGCAGGGAGTGCTGCTTTAGAACGTCGCTTAGGATATACAGTTGGCGCACTGTCAGGACGTCCGAAAGTTGGTACAGATCTCGTGCTGGCAATAGGAAAGGCAAGGAGTGACTGACCTTGAGGACTGCCCTTTGCGCTCTTTCCACCTTTATCAGACTTGTTTTGCAAGCGCCGCCCCATACTGATATGCAGTACGTTAGCACTAATTGGCATAAAGATGTATATGCTAGTTTTATGACTGTTTTATCTGCATACAGGCGTAAATTTTTAAATACATACATTAACTTGCGTACTCGTGATGAGAGCAAATTAATGTGGTGCTTGAAACTTAGGGAGGTGTCGATTATTACTCCTAAGTATTTAACCTGTGTGGCACGTACTAAGCGGTCACATGTGCATCACTCATTTGGTAAGCACGAGTGGGCTATAATGTAGTGGTTATCGAGACAAGTGGACTGGGTGTTATGTAACGTGAAAGGTATGTATATAGTTTTATCAGTATTGAGTGTCAGTCCATTGTTCTTGAGCCATGAAGTCACCGTGTTAAGACCAGTTTGTGCAATATCGTATTTGTCATCCCAGTTTCTGCCATGAAATATCAGTGCAGTATCATCAGCAAAGGTTATAATTTTGCCATTTTTTAGTTGTATGCTACACAAGTCATTGATATAGGCTAGAAAAAGCGTAGGGCCCAACACGCTTCCCTGCGGCACGCCAAATGCAATCAGTAGGTCACCGCTGGTGACCTCTCCGACTCTCACCCTTTGTTATCTACCTGTTAGGTAGTCGGTAAACAGCTTAAGTTGAGTATCGCGAATACCCAGGCCTTCCAGCTTGTTCAGTAGGAGTGGGACAGAGACTGTGTCAAAAGCTTTTTTTAGTCAAGAAACACTGCCAATGCTTTTTCCTTATTATCCAGTTTACGCACTACATGATCAGTTAGTTCATGTACCGCGTCAGTAGCTGAAAATCCGGCCCTGAATCCAAACTGTGATGTTGATATGAGGTTTTTGTTTTCTAGGTTATCAGTCAAGCGTTTGTTTAGGAGTTTCTCAACCACTTTAGATACGGTAAGTAGTATCGCGATTGGTCTATAATTTTTGACACAGGCTCTGTCTCCACTCTTGAAAATAGGTATAACTTCTGCAAGTTTTAATACCTGCGGAAAGACACAAGTACTGAACATGAGGTTGAATATGTGGGTCAACGGGGGAAACTAGTATAGAGTGGTATCGTTTTAAGAAAGCTCCAGAAATATGATCCCTGCCTGTAGTGTTTACTTTATTTAGGCCTAGTATGCAATTGCGAACCTCTGTTTCAGTGGTAGAGTCTAGCACAAATGAAGAAAGCTGAGAATCGACGTACAATGCGGGGGATGGGCTTTTATTGTCCTATCAGCTAGGTTTTTACCGATCGACACAAAAATGTGATTTATGTTGTTTGCGGAGGATATTTGGTTACAAGTTTGGTTAGGAGATCTGTAGCTGGTGCGAGTTTTTTACCATAATGTGTAACCTTTCTTATAGTGTCCCATAAAGTTTTACTATTGGTCTTAGCTGCATCCTTGAATAAAAAATTTTCACACTCTCTTTTGAGGTTTTTCAGTATTGAGTTACAAAAGTTCCTATAACGTAAATATGTAAGCCTTATAACTTCATTGTTTGTTTTTTTTTCTATATTTCACGTGAAGTTTGTCTCGATTTCGCATTCACTTCAGAAGGCCTATAGTTACCCAGGGTTTTCTGACGCGCCTGCAATTTGGGATTGTGATGGTATTTGTGTTGGATATGATGATTGTGTTTAAGTTTGAAATGAGGCAGGAAGTTGCTACATTATCGTCTTTGGAGTCGTACACTGAATCTAAACATAGATTATTCATATCTATATCTAAACGTTCATAGTTTATTTTCTTAATGGTGTGCATTTTTTTGTGCTAAACATTATATTTTAGAGCAATAATTGTACAGTTGTGGTCAGTTACCGAGGACTCAACAACATAACAAAAGGTAAGTGGTTGGTTAAGTGTCATCTTATGGTACGGTTTATTATGGTACTTGTGGTTACAACCTATTACTATGTATATATGTATGAATATTATTACCGCCTTAAATCCAAGACATAACATTCTACTTGTGTGTAAAAATGTATAAGGTGATTTTCTAGGTATGCAGTTTGATCCTAGTGGGGACGTTTTGTGATCGCTTTTGAAACTGCATCGTTGAGTCGAAAATGTTTGGGATGATAATTGTTAGATTTTATGGAGATAGTCTTCTGCAGTCAGCTCAGTTTTGGTTGCGACTACGGAAAAATGTTATTGAAGCCGAAGTGCGAAGGCTTGGACAATAATAGAATTGTGAATTCTGTGTTAGCTGAAGTACATTTGACTCCACACGTGGTACATTGTCTTCGAAGGTCAGCTGGTTACAGTCGAAGAGTCGAGTGTAATATTTGTTTGTTAAACGTGAGTATAAATTACAAATATAATCTCTGAATCCTGTTCGATTCAAGAGCTTACTTTAATCTCTGTAGATAATTTATTAAGAAAAGGCATATATTTATTTGCAATACGTTTCTCATGGACCTTATTCATTCTTACGAGCTTCAAATTGTATTCAATTCTTATTTTGTACAACATTTTATATAAATAAGTTCAGCAGCATAGGCAGAGTTATTCTCACATTTATAATATTAGGACATATTAATATAATTTCACGCCTGGGTCCCCGAGAGAGGCAGAGGTTTATGCCACCTAAATCTTGCTAGTTATGTTTATGCTCTACGTGGTAGGGACGACGGCTATTATCGTTTACCAAGAATGTCCTTAAGTCCTTACGTACTACTGAAGAATTTCGTTCCACGCAAAACATTCATATTTCGATATCAGAACGACCTTTTAAAACATAAATATTATCGGCAATTTTATTCCCTCACTGAAAAGACTTTGTAATTATTGAAGTCAGATACTAAAACAACCAATTTACTCCAAGCACAGTTTAAATAGGCAAAGAAAAATGTTAATGAAGTCTATTACTTAGTCGGGATAGCCCGCTCTAGCGCAACTTTGAGGAGCATTGATTACCCGACGCTACTGGAAGTAGCATGCATGTCTGATGCATCTATGAATCTAAAATGAGAGATGCAGGGATCCACAAATGTATGAGCAATGACATTCCACTGTCTCCGCGGCGAGAGTTATTATTGGAAATTATGCGACGAGATTTAGTTGAGACTGTTTTGTTTGTCTGGTAGATCAATTTAACGTTTCTTTTAGTTATAGATATAGAATGATATGCCTCAAATTTAAATTCCTTAACATGCTATCACGATTAGTGAGTAGTCTCAATCGCGCTAGTATTGGACAGTGAAATACTTTCAGTAGGCTGCCCGCCGCACTGTGCTTCGGTGCAAATCGAAGGCAATAATTGCCTTTTTTCAAAAAAATACATGCTTGAGTAGCGTTACATATAAATAATAGTAAACACAATATTTTGCTCTAACTTCTTTTTCATGTTAGTGTATCTACATATAACTTCTGTTTCTATATATAACTATATTCTATCTATATATAACTTGTGTGTAATTCAACGTGAAAAATATGTGGCTCGGTCCGTTACCATAAACTATGAATGTGTGCAACACTGTCATAGTGTAAATATTCATTGTTAGCCGCAGTTGCGCACTCATGTTGACGTAATGTAAAGTCAGCATATCTTATTTATCTTCAAAAATCAAAAACTTGATATTGTATCAATCAATACAATTTTTTTGCTCCATCACCATACATGGGCAATTACTGGTTCAGAAGATATTGAGGCTCAAAGTCACCATACAATTTTCAATATCAGAGCGCTGGAGAAGCTAGAAACTATTCAGCCAAATCCGGTTAGACTAGAAAGTGGACCCAGGTTCTAACTGGGATAACGCTAGGATGATGATGATCAGAGAGCTATCGTGTTCGAAGGGCTCGCAAAGCTCTTAGTATCGGTCCTTGTCTTTGAACATCGGAATTGTTCGCACATTCACATGAGACAAAAACAAAATTTGAGTATTCATTCGAAACGCTGGCTAGTTGTAGCTGAAGGCAAATATTTAAAGACTTTCATACTATTAACCAGATAGATCATGAAAAGTAAGATGGGAGCAAAAATCTAAAATAGCGTCCCAGAGTTTTCCTTCGAAATCGACTTTTCCCTTACCTGGAGCCAAAGGCTGAGGTGGCAGTGAGAAGGGTACATAACTAGAAAAATCGATGGCCGTTGGGGCAAATAGGTTCTGGAGCCAGTTGCTCGCAAGTTGGACTGGAGATCTTATTGGGATCGAAGTGAAACCGTCCATTGCCGGCTGAACACACGGGTGTACGGGAACATCTAGCGTCGCACGGACAGATAAGTGTCCGAGCGATGCTCGTGAAGAATATATTATATGCGACATTTTAGTAGATATACATTGTACACAGCAAAAAGTGTTGTTTACATCTCACCATCTACTTATTCAGGTAGCTATATGCTTAATTACAGGTTGGACAATTATACCAACACATGTTCTATGAAATGACATTGAAATTGATGATGTCGCTTAGCACACTACCTTTTGAACGCAGCGGCATTTTAATCACTGCACTTCAGCCACACAAAACAATTTCGCTTACATGGCTTTATAAATTCAGATGTAATATTTCGGTAGCAGAAGCAAATTTAACCAGTTTGAAACTGCACCTAAAACACTATTACTAGAGCGGCCAATTCACTGTTGGCACAAAATTTAATTTGGATAGAGCTAAATTAATCAATGTGGCTTCATCTTATAATTATAACTTTAGAATCTTTATTGAATATTTCTAAGGGATGATGAGTACGACCGATCCAAAGGCTTCTCTTTCTTGCTTAAAGCCTACTTAATAAAACTTCGAGCGTACCGAAGCAGGCTGACAGTTTTAACATATTAAGATTGTTTGAAATAGAAATAGTTTTTATGATAAGCTAAATCGATAATATTAGTTTAGTAGCGTGTTACTTTGTCTATCGAAAATTTCTGACTCTGGTCACACTATGAACTGTCAATTCATTCACTCTTGCCCATTGTGGTGTCCGGTAAAAAAAAATGTCTTGCGCATATATACGCCGTCTTGTAATTTTGCGTTTTGAAATTAATTATATTGATTAACAACCTCGCGACAGTCGCTATATGAATTTGTCCGACAAGGTTGTGAGCGATTGACAAAAAGTAAAATTAACACGGTTTTGTCCTCCTGAAATTTCGCCATTTGAAAGAAAATGGGTGCTTCGCGAATCGTAGTGGTATTGAAGTAAACCTGACCTGTAAATTCTTGTATCTGCCGCCCCTTGAACATTACCAGCAAGAATTGTGATAAAATTGTGAACTGTTGAACTCTTGTAAAATTTGTGTGTTGTCGTCCACTTGCATCGTGTTCTGAAGAAGGACGGCGAGTTGGACCTTCTGGTAGCTATAACCATTTGCTTGTCATTTGGATGGAAGAAGAAATACGGAAGAAGTGTATCGTGCGAGATTGAATGGAAATGTCGGTAGGGGACGCCCTAGGCGGACGTACGCCGACCAAATAGGTGACGTACTGAAAAAGCGCCAAATTAATAGTACCCATAACCGACGCGCAAGCAAGATGAGGTTAATAAGAAGCATGTGGCGTTCTATAGTCTCTGCCTACCCCAATGGGAGACAGGTGTGACGATATAGATAGATGGATAGATAGGTTAGAGAGAATGAGCAAGGGGTCTACAACGAACAGCAGCTGATTGACGCTTTAAAACGTGTCTGGGAGGAGATTCCAGATGAAAACGTGAGGAATTTGATCCAGAGTACGCATACGAGGCTTCAGGACTGATGAATATAATCACACTTCCACTAATCTCTGCAAACAATTCCAGTCCTCCTAGCCAGATCAAGCCTCTGATCAAAGATGGTAATCAGTTTATCGTTGGTATTTTTGTCATCTGCTCATGGCAATATTAGGAGGCCCGTGGCAATAGTAATATCTTACTGTGGCTAGATTTCAGTAAATCGGTTTAAATTGGTCACAATTACAGTACAGACGTTTTTTACTATCAATGACGGGTCAATAACTCAATCTGAGAACTATGAAGGTAATATAATAATATTCCCACCACGGATCACACCTATTGAGTTATGTCCACCCACATGTTTTATGTTATTCTGTACCTATACGACTTTATATCGCAATAGATGACTATGTGCCGTCGTTGTCCACCAAGCGCAGCTTTAAACCCCATACTACTACTGATAAGAAAACCAATAACACTGTCTGAACGAACGTTACATTTCGAACTGTCGCAAGATTACACACTCACGCCACCAGAGCAACGATCAGTCATAACAGAATTAATGAATTGCACAACATGGCCCCGCCCGCTAATTTTAGGGCGCGAGAACTGAATTTTTATTTAACAGCCTAGACTTGAAATAGTTCTCTAACAGGTTTTAAAAGTGTTCATTTGCATAATGTCTTATTCAAATAATAGGAATGTAAGTACTTAGTAAACGCTTTTTGTCATGCTATTTCACCGGTTATACCTACTGTAATGATAAGAAAGGAAATAGAGTTGACAGTTAAGAAGTGAAAATATTATAAGCCATTGGACGGGCCAGATTTCTCTCACATCCCCGAAACCTAAATATGAAATTCTAAATAGAGTATTTGAGTATTACATTTTGGTAATAATAAAAGAGACATAAGGTGGATTGAACAACTTTGGAATTAACTACGAAAACAGTGGGTAGAAGAACATAAAATAATAAAAAAATTAACGTAAACGAAAACTTTTTGTAGCTCTCGTTGATTATTTCATAAAATTGCATTTGAATCCAGATGAAGAACCTGAATTCTAAATTCAACTTTCAACAATGGGAATGCATCATCCCATTTCAAATTCATTTCAATCTCTTAAGAGTAACGTTACATTCTGCGTGTAAACTGAAGTGGCCACAGTACCGAGCCAGAGAGACTTTTGTCCAAGGAGAGTAAATTAAAACTGGGATTTGGTAGGTATTAGATGTAATGCACAGATAGTCGGTCACTTTTTATTCACTGTTTCTCGTATAGATTTGAGCACGTACTGTTCAAATAAACATTTTGACGAGTGCGATGAATTTGCTCGGCTTTTAGTCCCATAACCCTAATGAAATCGTGTTTGCACATGTCAGTTACGGCATTACATATGACATTTTGTACGCCAAGCATCGGCAAAACATAGTTAGTACTTTTACCATGTCAACATCTGTGTGTATCTATCTGTACATAAATACCTATGTTTACAAATTGAATAAATGAAATGGAATGAAAAATGAAATTAATGGTATGCACGTTACGTGCCGCTATGAAAAACAGATTAGATTGCAGCTAAAGCTGTGGAAATTGTTGCTCTAGGCCTCTAGGCTGTTGTGCTCGAGATATATGTAAATAAAACGTGGAGATATATTGCACCTGCTTTGTGGTTCGTTGACCCATAGCATGGATACATGAACGTTAATCTCGCGCCCGATAGTAATCTTGCTAAGTCATAGCAGCGCTGCTAACGCTGAAGGTTTGTCAAAAAAGTTATCAGAAGTACCTTGACAAGTCTTAAGTTTTGGGAACTACTTAGCTTGAAAGCTTATTGGCTCGGAATAGGTTTTAAGCTATTACTATATAATATTTATATGACAACAAAATATATTTTGGCTGTAAATAATTGTTTGTTTTTAAAGAAAACTACAATATAAATAAAGCTTACAGAAAAATATTTTCTGTTATATCATATAGAGTTGGTATTTTTTGTAAAGTGATAAACCGATAGACCGAGATGAAACATTTACATCGAGCTCTCGGTTACTCACATCACCCGTAGTATCTTAGGGAAAAACCAAAACATGTAGCACAAAGCTTTTAGAAATCCTTAAGCCTTCCTTTACCTTGTGGACTTCAGTGGTGGTGGTTTTAATACAGCTTAAGAGACAATAGAGCTTTAAACGCATGTGGATTTACATAAATCAATTAGAGAATTACTTAAAATTTATTGTTATAAGCGGATATGGCCCTTCTACGAAGTTGTATAAAAAAGTATCTGTAAAAATATATTATTAAAAGTTAATTACGGTGCGGCACTTGTTTTAGCTCAACCATATATAATACAATATTCTTTCTAGCTCCATCATATCATCATATTTATTTGGGGTCAGCGCTGTATGTCCTTCGCTTCCATACTTCTCTGTCACCAGTCATCCGATCCATGGATCTTTTCCTTGGCCGCCCTCTCCCTTTTCGTCTCATATTCATCACTTTCTTACCTACGTACATCTTATCTCTTCGCATAACATGTCCATACCAGGCCAATCGACTCCCTTTTACCTTTTCATCAATAGGGGCCCCTTTCATACTACCTGTAATGTAATCATTCCTAATTCTGTCCATTCTTGTCACTCCACACATCCATCGTAACATTCTCATCTTAGCAACATGCAATCGTTTCTCATCCATCTTCTTTGTAGCCCAACACTCAGCTCGATACAGTACGACAGGCCTTATAACCCCCTTATACATGCCGCCTTTTAACTTCACAGGCATTTTGTGATCGCATATTGTGCCTGAGATCTGTCGCCATTTCATCTATCCTGCGTTAATTCGTTGCCTCACATCCCGATCAATTTCGCCGTCATCTTGCAGGAGTGAACATAGGTAACGAAAATCGGAGCATACTGGTAGAGGTGTACTGCCGAGTGTAACCGGTATAGGACTGACTCCATCATATTTAACTGTTTATGTACATTTGATACATGGGTGTAATATTTACACCTCTGCCTACCCCTTCGGTGATACAGGCGTGAGACTATAAAAAAAAATGTTTATGTTGTGTACAAATATATTTTCCTAAAAGAGTGGTTATGATAAAATTTGTCCCCTACATACATCTTGAGTTTTTTTAAGGAAACGCGAGAAAAAGTTTTGCTCAATATCACTGGTTATTTATCATATAAAGTTGTGCGTTTTTATATACAAATGTATACGTTTAATGACCATGCGTGATGGAAAATTTGGAAAAGTAAGGACTATATTTTTAATACTATTCTAACTGGTAATAAAGTATTCTTGGCAAGCGAGTCCATTTTCACAAAGCGGGAGAAAGATACAATTATTATTTCGAGACGCAATTGTATAGAACTACATTAACATTGCAATCGGACAGTGTTTCTTTGCCAACAAAACTCGGTGCAGATTTTAGTTAGGTATTTCTGTATTGTATGTAGCATATTTCCCCACAATATTTTCAATGAAACTAAAAATCTTTATTCAGTTAATTTACCTGCTATAAAATTATCTGGTTTGTTTATTTCATTTTATAGCTGTACCACAAGCATAGTATTTCCATTCGACCAGATGCTGAGTGCTGAAAATTGCTGTGGAGAATACGAGTTACGGCTTTTATAGTACACTTGGTAATAAAATCCCTGAATACAATATAAGCAAGCTAAACAGTTTAAAAATATATACAAATAGTGGGTTTTGCACTTGAGAGCAGCGATAGCCTCGTGAAGATACCAACAGACTGCCATGCAGCGGGTATCGGGTTCGAATCCAAGGCGCGCACCAATGACTTTTCGGAGTTATGTGTGTATTAAATTGTTATACTATTTACGCTGTAGCATGGTGTGGATGATAGTTGCCTATGTCATATAGGCAACTATCATCCGCACCATACTACAGTAGCTAGTTGACATCTGTCAGTACCACATGACTAGGGATGTGACGTTATGCAATTTGTATTTATCGATCTAACGATAACTCGCAGCATAAATCTAGTTCTAATTAATAGTGTGAAAAAAGCGAGGCATTGAAGTGGCTGAATAAAAATGGAGTTACAGCAGATATAAAAATGTTAAAGGCAGAGCTTATTGCCTGAGTACGGTGTTATAAGCCACCAACTCCTATCTATGCTTTGGATGAAATGGCAAAAGAAAGAGGCCACCAAGTCCTTCGACTACCATCCTACCATTGCCAGTATAACGCTATTGAGCTGAATTGGGCCCAAATAAAAGCGCCACAAGAAATAATACTTCGCCGTAATTTACGGCAAATAAGATGTTGGCCCTCTAGACGAGGCCATCAAGAATATTCAACCTGAAGACTAGTCGAACGTTATGAAGAAAACAAAAAGGGATATGAGTTTAGACGAATAAAATCATTTTTTTTTATATATGTTCTATTATTTGATTACTATAACTATAGACTTTTTACAATAATAACTTAACAACGCCAAATATACGTTTTTTTATTATAAAAAACATCGACTACTGATGTACTGCTACGATGCACGTAGCAGTACATCACATCACTAAATACGTATATGGCGTTACGTAAGGCTTCGTTCACACGACACTATCCTGCACGTTTTCTTTGTATTCGTTTTTTTAACTTACAATCACCCGGGTGTTCACACGGTAAATTTTCCTTCGTATAAAAGACGAATAGCCGCAGTCTTCACAGACTTGTGATTGTGAAAAGACGTCATTGATGGATCCACGCTTGGTTGTTCTTTTATATTGGTACAATCGAGAAGGTGCAAACGGTCTCGCCGCCGACAGAGCACAAGGTTTTGGGTACATCCTATAAATGAAGAAACAGGGCGTACTAAACTATTTGAGAAGTTATACGATAGACTTATAAACGATGAAAAGAAGTTTTTTATTTCTTTAGGATGTCTATTGAAAGTTTTGAAAACATACTAAATCGATAAAAAACGTATGAACTTCGGGCCGTGTGAATGAGTCAGAACTATACTATGTGCCACTTTGCACTATGTTACACTTTCACACGATTTGCTTGACAAGTCCGTTGAGTATTCGTTTAAACGTATAAATGGTGTACGATTTTTTGCAGTACAAGCGTCATGTGAATGGTTCTAAAGAGAATGTATGTGCCACTATTTATACGTTAAGCCGTATACTGCAAAAAAACGTGCAGTACAATGCCGTGTGAACGAAGCCTTATACGCACAACACTTTACAAAATTTTTCTTTCCATTACATTTTATTTGTAGATATTCTAGTTGGGTTTATACTACAGTAATTATTGACTTAATTTATTACGAATGTGGTATTGCTGCAAAACTAAAGGATAATTTGTAAATCGCGGCAACTTTCAAGGGTGAAATGAATCGTTACTCAAACTGTCACCCGCCCCATGCTACAGCGCAAATAGTATCATTATCGCTTGTCCCGTTCTTCGGAGAGCATGTTTAATATTTTAATTTAAGCTTACAATTATTCAAACGCGAAATAAGTCCCGCTCACACCTTTTTATAAATTAAAGTAATATAATTATGACAACTTACAACACTATTCATCATTAACACTTTTTTTACAAAATTTTCTCCTATCAAAAGCGAACATACTGGTTGAATTTTGTGAAAGCAATATCATATTATGATACAGTTTATAAATACTAAAAGAATTACTACATATTACACCAGTGCGGTTGAGTAAAATGATTGAAAATTCTGAGTGACGTGACATACAAAACGACTATGTCATCCTAGCAGTCAACATTAATAATTACATACGAATAACATTTACAAACAATAATTAAGTTTTGATTAACGACACCACCACGTATCAGTGGTCACCCAAACGTATATATTTACCAAATAACGAATTGCCAACATTGTTACACAGCGCATACAACTTAATTAAAACTAGCTGAATTTTAATTTGTGGACAAGTTAAACACTAATTAAAAGTATGCTAATGAGTTTCCATTGTTAATTGCTATGTTGCAAAAATAGTCTTTGACTGCCACTAAAGTTGAGATTGATGGATGTAAGTGATTTGTATGGAGAGTTTAATACAAATTTCTATATTGTTGAGCAACTACAGCTAAGTGGGAAGACCAATTGATATTAACGCAGAAGATAACGCGTTCAAACTTACGTGGTCATAGCGGGCCTTTTCGAAACTATGGGCATATTACATTGTTAGTTGTTTGTTTTATCTTTGCCTGTGCCTTCGAGAGTACATACAGCCGTTGTTCGCGGCTATTTGACGATCTATAACAGTTGACGAAGAGTATAGCTATGCCTTTCCACTGTGGAGATCATACGGCAGTTGAAACACTAGCTGAACATATTTGTGGTATAGGTTTAAAGTCGGTCATCCCATCGGCAACAGCACCAAGTGTTGTGAATGGACCCGTACGAGACAAAACTTTGTATAATTTACAAATGGTTATTTTAACTCTTGATGACCTTTATGCCTGTTGATTGAATGTTTGTAAAGTACCTCATTACACCGGAAATACTCCCAGTGCGAAAGTTGTCTAAAACAAATACGAAATATGTAACGTAAATTTATGCTAAACGTTTAAAAAGGTAGAGTAAATAAAACACTTAAAAACATACCCGTAATGTAACACAAACATTGCTAACGCCTTATAATACTTTTAACTTTATTTCAAACAACATTTTCTATTCAAAAGCAAACACTGGGTGCAGTATTTTTCTCTAATTTTCTACACTTTTTATACAGTTGTTGGTGCAAAGTGCGACTTTCTGCTCGCTAGTGTTGTACTACTGATGGTATCCGGTGTAAGACGCAAGCAAAGGTAATAAATATACAGCCGAGCGCCCTGAATTTCGTGTCTTGCTAGATAAAAATATCTTTACAAGCGTAAATTATGTTGTGTGTATAATTTCAAAGAATATTTTAACATTGTTTTTTGTACCTAACAACAAAAATTTATGTCAGAATTAAACGTTTTTTACAGTCGAGGACAAGTCGCGTAGAGTAAGACTGCGGTATAATATTAGGACATATTAATATAATTTCACGCCTGGGTCCCCGAGAGAGGCAGAGGTTTATGCCACCTAAATCTTGCTAGTTATGTTTATGCTCTACGTGGTAGGGACGACGGCTATTATCGTTTACCAAGAATGTCCTTAAGTCCTTACGTACTACTGAAGAATTTCGTTCCACGCAAAACATTCATATTTCGATATCAGAACGACCTTTTAAAACATAAATATTATCGGCAATTTTATTCCCCCACTGACAAGACTTTGTAATTATTGAAGTCAGATACTAAAACAACCAATTTACTCCAAGCACAGTTTAAATAGGCAAAGAAAAATGTTACTGAAGTCTATTACTCAGTCGGAATAGCCCGCTTTAGCGCAACTTCGAGGAGCAATGATTACCCGACGCTACTGGAAGTAGCATGCATGACTGATGCATCTATGAATCTAAAATGAGAGATGCAGGGATCCACAAATGTATGATCAATGACATTCCAGTCTCCGCGGCGAGAGAACGTTATTATTGGAAATTATGCGACGTGATTTACTTGAGACTGTTTTGTTTGTCTAGTAGATCAATTTAACGTTTCTTTTAGTTATAGATATAGAATGATATGCCTCAAATTTAAATTCCTTAACATGCTATCCCGATTAGTGAGTAGTCTCAATCGCACTATTATTGGACAGTAATGTGTGAAATACTTTCAGTAGGCTGCCCGCCGCACTGTGCTTCGGTGCAAATCGAAGGCAATAATTGCCTTTTTTTTTCAAATAATTACATGCTTGAGTAGCGTTACATATAAATAATAGTAAACACTATATTTTGCTCTAACTTCTTTTTCATGTTAGTGTATCTATATATAACTTCTGTTTCATGTGTGTAATACAACGTGAAAAATATGTGGCTCGGTCCGTTACCATAAACTATGAATGTGTGCAACACTGTCATAGTGTAAATATTCATTGTTAGCCGCAGTTGCGCACTCATGTTGACGTAATGTAAAGTCAGCATATCTTATTTATCTTCAAAAATCAAAAACCTTATATTGTATCAATCAATACAATTTTTTTTGCTCCATCACCATACCTGGGCAATTACTGGTTCAGAAGATATTGAGGCTCAAATTCACCATACAATTTTCAATATCAGAGCGCTGGAAAAGCTAGAAACTATTCAGCCAAATCCGGTTAGACTAGAAAGTGGACCCCAGGTTCTAACTGGGATAACGCTAGGATGATGATGATCAGAGCGCTATCGTGTTCGAAGTGCTCGCAAAGCTCTTAGTATCGGTCCTTGTCTTCGAACATCGGAATTGTTCGCACATTCACATGAGACAAAAACAAAATTTGAGTATTCATTCGAAACGCTGGCTAGTTGTAGCTGAAGGCAAATATTTAAAGACTTTCATACTATTAACCAGATAGATCATGAAAAGTAAGATGGGAGCAAAAATCTAAAATAGCGTCCCAGAGTTTTCCTTCGAAATCGACTTTCCCCTTACCTGGAGCCAAAGGTTGAGGTGGCAGTGAGAAGGCAAAGAGTTAGAAAAATCGATGGCCGTTGGGGCAAATAAGTTCTGGAGCCAGTTGCCCGCAAGTTGGACTGGAGATCTTATTGGGATCGAAGCGAAACCGTCCATTGCCGGCTGAACACACGGGTGTACAGGAACACCTAGCGTCGCACGGACAGATGAGTGTCCGAGCGATGCTCGTGAAGAATATATTATATGCGACATTTTAGTAGATATACATTGTACACAGCAAAAAGTGTTGTTTACATCTCACCATCTACTTATTCAGGTAGCTATATGCTTAATTACAGGTTGGACAATTATACCAACACATGTTCTATGAAATGACATTGAAATTGATGATGTCGCTTAGCACACTACCTTTTGAACGCAGCAGCATTTTAATCACTGCACTTCAGCCACACAAAACAATTTCGCTTACATGGCTTTATAAATTCCGATGTAATATTTCGGTAGCAGAAGCAAATTTAGCCAGTTTGAAACTGCACCTAAAACACTATTACTAGAGCGGCCAATTCACTGTTGGCACAAAATTTAATTTGGATAGAGCTAAATTAATCAATGTGGCTTCATCTTATAATTATAACTTTAGAATCTTTATTGAATATTTCTAAGGAATGATGAGTACGACCGATCCAAAGGCTTCTCTTTCTTGCTTAAAGCCTACTTAATAAAACTTCGAGCGTACTGAAGCAGGCTGACAGTTTTAACATATTAAGATTATTTGAAATAGAAATAGTTTTTATGATAAGCTAAATCGATAATGTCAGTTTAGTAGCGTGTTCCTTTGTCTATCGAAAATTTCTGACTCTGGTCACACTATGAACTGTCAATTCATTCACTCTTGCTCATTGTGGTGTCCGGTAAAAAAAAATGTCTTGCGCATATATACGGCGTCTTGTCATTTTGCGTTTTGAAATTAATTATATTGATTAACAACCTCGCAACAGTCGCATATGAATTTTTCCGACAAGGTTGTAAGCGATTGACAAAAAGTAAAATTAACACGGTTTTGTCCTCCTGAAATTTCGCCATTTGAAAGAAAATGGGTGCTTCGCGAATTGTAGTGGTATTGAAGTAAACCTGAACTGTAAATTCTTGTATCTGCCGCGCCTTGAACATTACCAGCAAGAATTGTGATAAAATTATGAACTGTTGAACCCTTGTAAAATTTGTTTGTTGTCGTCCACTTGCATCGTGTTCTGAAGAAGGACGGCGAGTTGGACCTTCTGGTAGCTATAACGATTTGCTTGTCATTTGGATGGAAGAAGAAATACGGAAGAAGTGTATCGTGCGAGATTGAATGGAAATGGCGGTAGGGGACGCCTTAGGCGGACGTACGCCGACCAAATAGGTGACGTACTGAAAAAGGGCCAAATTAAAAGTACCCATAACCAACGCGCATGCATGATGAGGTTAATGAATGTCGAGGAAGCGAAAGAGGTATGTTTGAGCCGAAGCATGTGGCGTTCTATAGTCTTTGCCTACCCCAATATGAGACAGGTGTGACGATATAGATGGATGGATAGATAGGTTAGAGAGAATGAGCAAGGGGTCTACAACGAACAGCAGCTGATTGACGCTTTAAAACGTGCCTGGGAGGAGATTCCAGATGAAAACGTGAGGAATTTGATCCAGAGTACGCATACGAGGCTTCAGGACTGATGAATATAATCACGCTTCCACTAATCTCTGCAAACAATTCCAGTCCTCCTAGCCAGATTCTGATCAAAGATGATAATCAGTTTATCGTTGGTATTTTTGTCATCTGCCCATGGCAATATTAGGAGGCCCGTGGCAATAGTAATATCTTACTGTGGCTAGATTTCAGTAAATCGGTTTAAATTGGTCACAATTACAGTACAGACGTTTTTTACTATCAATGACGGGTCAATAACTCAATCTGAGAACTATGGAGGTAATATAATAATATTGCCGCCACGGATCACACCTATTGAGCAACAAAACATGTTTTATGTTATTATGTACCTATACGACTTTATATCGCAATAGATGACTATGTGCCGTCGTTGTCCACCAAGCGCAGCTTTAAACCCCATACTACTACGGATAAGAAAACCAATAACACTGTCTGAACGAACGTTACATTTCGAACTGTCGCAAGATTACACACTCACGCCACCAGAGCAACGATCAGTCATAACAGAATTAATGAATTGCACAACATGGCCCCGCCCGCTAATTTTAGGGCGCGAGAACTGAATTTTTATTTAACAGCCTTGACTTGAAATAGTTCTCTAACAGGTTTTAAAAGTGTTCATTTGCATAATGTCTTATTCAAATAATAGGAATGTAAGTACTTAGTAAACGCTTTTTGTCATGCTATTTCACCGGTTATACCTACTTACTGTAATGATAAGAAAGGAAATAGAGTTGATAGTTAAGAAGTGAAAATATTATAAGCCATTGGACGGGCCAGATTTCTCTCACATCCCCGAAACCTAAATATGAAATTCTAAGTAGAGTATTTGAGTATTACATTTTAGTAATAATAAGAGAGACTTAGAACGTGGATTGAACAACTTTGGAATTAACTACGAAAACAGTGGGTAGAAGAACATAAAATAATAAAAAACTTAACGTAAACGAAAACTTTTTCTGCTTTTTGCTCTCGTTGATTATTTCATAAAATTGCATTTGAATTCAGATGAAGAACCTGAATTCTAAATTCAACTTTCAACAATGCGAATGCATCATCCCATTTCAAATTAATTTCAATCTCTTAAGAGTAACTTTACATTCTGCGTGTAAACTGAAGTGGCCACAGTACCGAGCCAGAGAAACTTTTGTCCAAGGAGAGTAAATTAAAACTGGGATTTGGTAGGTATTAGATGTAATGCACAGATAGTAAGTCCCTTTTTATTCACTGTTTCTCGTACAAATTTGAGCACGTACTGTTCAAATAAACATTTTTAATTTGCTCGCCTTTTAGTCCCATATCCCTAATGAAATCGTGTTTGCACATGTCAGTTACGGCATTACGTAGGTATGACATTTTGTACGCCAAGCATCGGCAAAACATAGTTAGCACTTTTACCATGTGAACATCTGTGTGTATCTATCTGTACATAAATACCTATGTTTACAAACTGAATAAATGAAATGGAATGAAAAATGAAATTAATGGTATGCACGTTACGTGCCGCTATGAAAAACAGATTAGATTGCAGCTAAAGCTGTGGAAATTGTTGCTCTAGGCCTCTAGGCTGTTGTGCTCGAGACATATGTAAATAAAGCGTGGAGATATATTGCACCTGCTTTGTGTTTCGTTGACCCTTAGCATGATGCATGAACGTTAATCTCGCGCCCGATAGTAATTTTGCTAAGTCATAGCAGCGCTGCTAACGCTGAAGGTTTGTCAAAAAAGTTATCATAAGTACCTTGACAAGTCTTAAGTTTTGGGAACTACTTAGCTTGAAAGCTTATTGGCTCGGAATAGGTTTTAAGCTATTACTATATAATATTTATATGACAACAAAATATATTTTGGCTGTAAATAATTGTTTGTCTTTAAAGGAAACTACAATATAAATAAAGCTTACAGAAAAATATTTTCTGTTATATCATATAGAGTTGGTATTTTTTGTAAAGTGATAAACCGATAGACCGAGATGAAACATTTACATCGAGCTCTCGGTTACTCACATCACCCGTAGTATCTTAGGGACCAACCAAAACATGTAGCACAAAGCTTTTAGAAATCCTTAACCCTTCTTTTACCTTGTGGACTTCAGTGGTGGTGGTTTTAATATAGCTTAAGAGACAATAGAGCTTTGAAGCATGTGGATTTACGTAAATCAATTAGAGAATTACTTAAAATTTATTGTTATAAGCGGATATGGCCCTTCTACGAAGTTGTATAAAAAAGTATCTGTAAAAATATATTATTAAAATTTAATTACGGTGCGGCACTTGTTTTAGCTCAACCATATATAATACAATATTCTTTCTAGCTCCATTATATTATACTCATCATTGTCTTGCTCTGGTCCCAATTTATTTGGGGTCAGCGCTGTATGTCCTTCGCTTCCATACTTCTCTGTCACCAGTCATCCGATCCATCGATCTTTTCCTTGGCCGCCCTCTCCTTTTTCGTCCTTCTACGTGCATATTCATCACTTTCTTACCTACGTACATCTCATCTCTTCGCATAACATGTCCATACCAGGCCAATCGACTCCCTTTTACCTTTTCATCAATATCATTCCTAATTATGTCCATTCTCGTCACTCCACACATCCATCGTAATATTCTCATCTTAGCAACATGGAATCGATTCTCATCCATCTTCGTTGTAGCCCAACACTCAGCTCGATACAGTACGACAGGCCTTATAACCGCCTTATACATGCGGCCTTTTAACTTCACAGGCATTTTGTGATCGCATATTGTGCCTGAGATCTGTCGCCATTTCATCTATCCTGCGTTAATTCGTTGCCTAACATCCCGATCAATTTCGCCGTCATCTTGCAGGAGTGAACCTAGGTAGCGAAAATCGGAGCATACTGGTAGAGGTGTACCGCCGAGTGTAACCGGTATAGGACTGACTCCATCATATTTAACTATTAACATTTAACACATTGTTGGAGATTTAGTATATCGTTAACTTATAAATCCACAGTGGTCAATTTTATTATGCTGGTAATTGTAGTGCTGTATAATTTTGTATGCTTATCTTGGTCTAGCTATTACATAATATGTCGCTTATTGTAACAGCTACAATCTAGTCGCTTGTTCATGATTTTATTAAAACATACCAGACTGCCTCGTTGGTCTCGCGGCATAAATGTGCGCGTGGGATCGGGAGGTCCCGGGTTCAATTCCTGGGTCGGGCAGTGTTATTGGGTTTTTCTGTCACGAAATTCTCAGTAGCAGCACGGAGTCTGGAAATGTGCCCGGTACGGCAATAGGCTCGCCCCTTATTACGTGGGACTAAAGTATATCTGGCGAAAAGTGGGTATAGAAATACACCTCTGCCTAGCCCTTCGGGGATAAAAGGCGTGACGATATGTATGTATGTATGTATGTTTACCATACATGTAAAAACCAATTAAAAACTTTATTGTTTTCATGTTTCGAAAATTTGTTTCAGAATTCAAACATGCAATGGTCGTATCACTTTTATATTTGTTATAAAATAACAAATACAAAAATACACTTACTGGAAGTGAATGAACACACTGAAGGCGTGCGTGGCAATAAAACAAACAACTGCATTCAGACTCAGTAAAACTAGTGCATGACTGCGTACCCGGGAAATTAAAAGTGTAGGCATACGTGCCCCTGAATTAGTGAGCTCTACATATCATTGGCTCTCTCTCTCACACTCTATATGCAGCGAACGCAAACTGCGTCACCGATTAGGTCTGGTTAACCCCGCATACATAATGCACTATGCGCACTGAGACGCTTTGGTCTCGAAATATGATGTACACAAGCAATAACCTACATGCCTCGAGATGTGTGAAGCCGCTTACAGTTTCTTATGGTGTAATTACATTTGGTAACTGAGCCTTATTTGAACATCTGTATAGCTACTCAAATTTGGTTGACCAATAGGTTATTTACAATACATTTTATGCTACGATGTAATTCAGTCATCATCTCAGCCGAACGACTTGCAACTGTTGAACTATGACCTCCATCAATGCTCTTTACATAGACCGTTCTTCAACATACTGCATTCAATCATAATAATATCGTCGGTCTTCGTTGCGGGAGACAAACCTCTTCAGCCAGGATCAAACCAACGCGTTCAGCTCGCGTTCGCGGTGGCGTGCGCGGTGACGATTATTGCGCGTGCAAAAGTTGTGCACACTGTCGCGTTCGTTCAGGCGTTCACCAGGCTGTAGTCGCGTCATTAAAATGCTGTCTGATACAGATAGTGA
Source organism: Euclidia mi (assembly GCA_944739405.2). Lineage (NCBI taxonomy): Eukaryota > Metazoa > Arthropoda > Insecta > Lepidoptera > Erebidae > Euclidia > Euclidia mi. The sequence goes on from OX123181.2 coordinate 82,797,908, forward strand.
AATTGAAGAAGTTTTACTTCTGTCTGCTATTATTGAAGACGAAGAGGAACAAGAAGTGAACATGAGGTGGGTATGATACAGTGCCAGTGAAGTAAATACCTACCATCATTCGATAACGCCTTATCAGAATGAGACGTATCATACAACAATGGGTATTTGTGGAATTTATTTATAATTTCTTCCATTTCCACCATACTTAAAATCTACAAAAACACAGTTTCCTCAACAAATAATAGCTGCGTGCAGCGTCCTAACGCAACAAGCGCGATCTGATCGCCACCGCCGCGTGCAGACGCTGCACCGGACGCCGCGTGCAATCCGAGGACGCGTAGATGTGAACACCGCGCTATAAGTTCGTACACAACATCTGATCGCCACCGCGCACGTCACCGCGGACGCAAGCTGAACGCTTTGGTTTGGTCCTGGCTTTCTGCGACCTCCGATGCATAGCTGCAATTTTCCAGGCCTAACGGCCATCGTTTCATCGAGCCATGTGCTCTGCCCATTGCCACTCCATCTTGACTAGTTGGAGAGTTAGGTCTGCAGCATTGCTTGTTGTGTGAGTCAGATGATTCCATTATTCGATATAATGTTTATGTACATTTGTTACATGAGTGTAATATTTACACCTCATGCCCGAAGGGGTAGGCCCTTCGGGGATACAGGCGTGAGACTATAAATAAATAAATAAAATGTTTATGTTGTGTACAAATATATTTTCCTAAAAGAGTGGTTATGATAAAATTTGTTAAGTCCCCTACATACATCTTGAGTATTTTTAAGGAAACGCGAGAAAAAGTTCTGCTCAATATCACTGGTTATTTATAATATAAAGTTGTGCGTTTTTATATACAAACTAGAGGACGCCAGCAGCTACGCCTGCATTTTTTTTTTATTTACCCGTTTTAGCCGATCCCGTGGGAATTTCGGGAAATCCCTTCTTAGTGCACCCCTACGGTCCCCAAGGAACATACATGCCAAATTTCAGCTTCCTGCGCCCAATAGTTTCGGCTGTAGCGTGTCTGTCAGTCAGTCAGTAACGCAAGGATTTTATATATTAAGATGTATACGTTTAATGACCATGCGTGATGGAAAATTTGGAAAAGTAAGGACTATATTTTTAATACTATTCTAACTGGTAATAAAGTATTCTTGGCAAGCGAGTCCATTTTCACAAAGCGGGAGAAAGATACAATTATTATTTCGAGACGCAATTGTATATAACTACATAAACATTGCAATCGGACAGTGTTTCTTTGCCAACAAAACTCGGTGCAGATTTTAGTTAGGTACTTCTGTATTGTATGTAGCATATTTCCCCATAATATTCACAATGAAACTAAAAGTCAACATATTTATTTTTCAATCTTTATTCAGTTAATTTAACTGCTATAAAATTATCTGGTTTGTTTGTTTCATTTTATAGCTGTACCACAAGCATAGTATTTCCATCCGACCAGATGCTGAGTGCTGAAAATTGCTGTGGAGAATACGAGTTACGGCTTTTTAGTACACTTGGTAATAAAATCCCCGAATACAATATAAGCAAGCTAAACAGTTTAAAAATATATACAAATAGTGGGTTTTTGCACTTGAGAGCAGCGATAGTCTCGTGAAGATACCAACAGACTGCCATGCAGCGGGTATCGGGTGCGAATCCAAGGCGCGCACCAATGACTTTTCGGAGTTATGTGTGTATTAAATTGTTATACTATTTGCGCTGTAGCATTGTGCGGATGATAGTTGCCTATGTCATACAGGCAACTATCATCCGCACCATGCTACAGTAGCTAGTTGACATCTGTCAGTACCACATGACTCGGGATGTGACGTTATGCAATTCGTATTTATCGATCTAACGATAACTCGCAGCATATATCTAGTTCTCATTAATAGTGTGAAAAAAGCAAGTTGTTGAATTGGCTGAATAAAAATGGAGTTACAGCAGACATCAAAATGTTAAAGGCAGAGCTTATTGCCTGAGTACGGTGTTATAAGCCACCAACTCCTATCTATGCTTTGGATGAAATGGCAAAAGAAAGAGGCCACCAAGTCCTTCGACCACCATCCTACCATTGCCAGTATAACGCTATTGAGCTGAATTGGGCCCAAATAAAAGGTCACGCCACAAGAAATAATACTTCGCCGTAATTTACGGCAAATAAGATGTTGGCCCTCTAGAGGAGGACTTCAAGAATATTCAACCTGAAGACTGGTCGAACGTTGTGAAAAAAACAAAAAGGGATTTGAGTTTTGACGAATAAAATCATTTTTTTATATATGTTCTATTATTTTATTACTATAACTATAGACTTTTTACAATAATAACTTAACTACGCCAAATATACGTTTTTTTATTATAAAAAACATCGACTACTGATGTACTGCTACGATGCACGTAACAGTACATCCCATCACTAAATACGTCTATGGCGTTACGTTATACGCACAACACTTTACAATTTTTTCTTTCCATTACATTTTATTTGTAGATATTCTGGTTGGGTTTACTTTAATTTACTACAGTAATTAATGACTTAATTTATTACGAATGTAGTATTGCTGCAAAACTAAGGCATAATTTGTAAATCGCGGCAACTTTCAAGGGTGAAATGAATCGTTACTCAAACTGCTACCCGCACCATCCTACAGCGCAAATAGTATAATTATTATCGCTTGCCCCGTGCCTCGGAGAGCACGTTTAATATTTTAATTAAGCTTACGGTTATTAAAACGCGAAATAAGTCCCGTTCACACCTTTTTTTAAATTAAAGTAATATAATTATGACAACTTACAACACTATCCATCATAAACACTTTTTTTACAAAATTATCTCCTATCAAAATCGATGATACTGGTTGAATTTTGTGAAAGCAATATTATACTGTAAAAGAATTACTACATATTACACTAGTGCGGTTGAGTAAAATGATTGAAAATTCTGTGTGACGTGACATACAAAACGACTATGTCATCCTAGCAGTCAACATTAATAATTACATACGAATAACATTTACAAACAATAATTAAGTTTTGATTAACGATACTACCACGTATCAGTGGTCACCCAAACGTATATATTTACCAAATAACGAATTGCCAACATTGTTACACAGCGCATACAACTTAATTAAAACTGGCTGAATTTTAATTTGTGGACAAGTTTAACTTTAATTAAAAGTATGTTAATGAGTTTCCATTGTAAATTGCTATGTTGCAAAAATAGTCTTTGACTGCCACTAAAGTTGAGATCGATGGATGTAAGTGATTTGTATGGAGAGTTTAATACAAATTTCTATATTGTTGAGCAACTACAGCTAAGTGGGAAGACCAATTGATATTAACGCAGAAGATAACGCGTTCAAACATACGTGGTCATAGCGGGCCTTTTCGAAACTATGGGCATATTACATTGTTAGTTGTTTGTGTTATCTTTGCCTGTGCCTTCGAGAGCACGTACAGCCGTTGTTCGCGGCTATTTGACGATCTTTAACAGTTGACGAAGAGTATAGCTATGCCTTTCCGCTGCGGTGATCATACGGCAGTTGAAACACTAGCTTAACATATATGTGGTATTGGTTTAAAATCGGTCATCCCGTCGGCAACAGCACCAAGTGTTGTGAGTGGACCCGTACGAGACAAAACTTTGTATAATTTACAAATGGTTATTTTGACTCTAGGTGACCTTTATGCCTGTTGATAGAATGTTTGTACCTCATTACACCGGAAATACTTCCAGTGCGAAAGTTGTCTTAAAGAAATACGTAATATGTAACGTAAATTTATGCTAAACGTTTAAAAAGGTAGAGTAATTAAAACACTTAAAAAACATACCCGTAATGTAACAAAAACATTGCTAACGCTTTATAATACTTTTAACTTTATTTCAAACAACATTATCTATTCAAAAGCAAACACTGGGTGCAATATTACACTTTTTATGGTGCGCGCCGCAGTTGTTGGTGCAAAGTGCGCCTTTCCGCTCGCTAGTGTTGTTCTACTGATGGTATCCGGTGTAAGACGCAAGCAAAGGTAATAAATATACAGCCGAGCGCCCTGAATTTCGTGTCTTGCTAGATAAAAATATCTTTACAAGCGTAAATTATGTTGTGTGTATATTTTCAAAGAATATTTTAACAGTGTTTTTTATACCTACTTACAAAAATTAAAGTAAGAATTAAAGGTTTTTTACAGTCGAGGACAAGTCGCGTAGAGTAAGATTGCGGTTTATTTTATACTCTACCCTAACAAACACTTAACTGCTAGTATTTTAGTGTAAACCTAAACGAATACAAAGCTTCGTGAACATTAATTTTAAAACCTCTTTTTCTCTAAAAATTTAGTACTATTTACACTTATCCCGTAAAAATTACCTATAAAAGTTTAGCTTTATTATCATGAAACCTAGCTACACAATTGATATTCATTATTCAAATGCCAGATTATTATAAATTTAAAAGTAACTCTTCTTTCTCTTGTGCTTATATACCAAAAACACATCACCGAGTATAGATATCCGACGAATTAAAACCCAATTCTCCTCAGCAGAAGCCACATGTTATGTTATACTCGTAAGCTAATTGTACGGTGCAACCGTATATTGTGAAATTACGATATATGATGTCAGTATTTTCGCTACTACGCATCCAGGATTCTTTGGATTTATATAAAATGTTGTCCAATACTGGTCAATAACCGCGCCGCATATGCTCTCTATCATTATATCATTTTCCATAAGTTCGTAATTAGCATTACAACGTTAGCAGAAATAAAAACGTTCTTTGAACTATCGCCTCATTTTATTATATTTTTATTTTTTTTATAGACTCACGCCTGTATTCTCGAAGGGGTAGGCAGAGGCGTAATATTACACGCACATTATATTATTGTATCAATCATAATATGTATGCTGCATTGACTCACATCTTTATGCAGATGTTTTTGTTATTACGAATCTATAAATAAATAACCAAAGGGGAGTTTATTACACCATATAAACAAATGGCTTTGACTTAACAGTCCAACCGCACAGCAACTGAACAGAATAACAAATCCCCGTCTATTTCGAATCTGCTCGTCTTTCATTAATAAATCGGGCATCCACATAAATTCAAACAAATATCACAATAACAGGCAGTTTTGGGTGAAAATAAGCAAATAAACGTTGTTTGTTCGCAAAAGGGTCAGTGTTCGGTGGCGTGCTAGGGAAATGTTAACAGCGGAACGTTCCTGGCCTATCTCGTATCGTACAATTGCACTTGTCAGCCGCTCGGTCGCTTCCTTGCCCTGGGCTGCACCCTCGTAAGCTCATATACAATACTGCTGCGTAGCAAAGAACTTGCCATTTCACTGGCAAGTCCTGAGAAAATAATTCACTTTGTTACCTTACTTCAAGATTCTTCTAAAGTTATGTATCGGTGATGTCATACATACGCAAGCACAGATACATAAGATACATAAGAAGATTTGTCAAGAAGATGCTGTTTGATTAATTTTAATTATGGAAACGCTAATTTTCCGAATATTATTACGCCGACTATAATTCGCCATACTCCCGTGACATGAACTGATATGATAGGTCATCGCGTCGGGCAAACGTAGACAAACAATTAACTTTTGCAACGAAATTAGATACGCTCACTTTTGCTAGCAATTTAGTACTGTTTGTCGCATCGTCGGGGCGTGGCGCAGGCGCAGAGGGGTGGGGGGAGGGGAATGTATCAATGGTTCATTTTACTATGATACTCGTAGTACTCGGGTCGGTCATAGTATTAGTATTGCATTTACCAATTATCACGTATTTTTGTGGACAGTTTTGAGACAGTTTTGGGACTTAGTGTTTTTATTTTTTAACTACATAAATATGACTGATTTTTATAGCATTTTTTTAAACGAAATAACTCGTTGTTAATTTATCGCATTCGAATCACCAAAGCGTATTGTATCAAAAGCTTTAAAAGCAAAAGAGGCTTTGTATTCGGTAATAAAGTAACAAAGTGGTAATTCATGTTGAATGATGTAGTTTGAATATCAGATAAGGTCCTGATCGATGGTGGGCGGGATCGTAGATATCTTCGCGCATGGCGTGTTCAACCGTGCCTAAGTGCTAGATAGTACACCCACCTTGTATTTTATCTGCAAGGACAGGGACTTAATTAGACTTAAAGTTCACAGCAATGTGTTGGTTTTTTCTTTTTTGGTATAATTGAAAACTAAGCGTAAGTGCTTTATTTGTGAGAAAATATAAAAATTAAGGTATGACGCCCTGGATTAGATATCCATAAAATATGACAAATATAAAAATACTCAGCGATAGGCAGCGATAGTCTAGTGCAGAGTCACAGAGGGTCCAAGTTCGAATCCAGGACACATACCAATGACGGACGGAATAAGGACGGAGTTATGTGCGTGTTAAATTGTTAATTATCGCTTGCTAAACGGTGAAGAAAAACATCGTGAGGAAACCTGCATGTCTGAGAGTTCTCCATAATATTCTCGAAAGACCTGTAAAGTCTGCCAACCCGCACTAGGCCAGCGTGATGGACTATGGCCTTACCCTTCTCATAGTGAGAACAGGCCCGTGCCCAGCAGTGGGACAGTATAATGGGCTGATGATAAGGGTAACATGCGTATATAGAATTCAATTTAATTCAATTCAATTTATTTAAATAAGTACATACACAATACATATATTTTACACGCATCACCATCAGGTTTCAAACTAAGCAGAGCTTATGCTATGGGTACAAGACAATGTGCATGTCTGAGAGTTCGCTATAATGTTCTCGAAAGACATGTGCTTTCGAGAACATTATAGCGAACTCTCAGACATGCAAATTTTCTCACGATGTTTTCTTTCACCTATAAGCAAGCGATATTTAACAATTTAATACGCACTTAACTTCGAAAAGTCATTGGTGCATGCCGTGGATTCGAACCGGAGACCCTCTGCGTAGCAGTCTCTCGGTCTCTTATTTTGTCTTACCATTAACCCCAAATTAAATGTAACATACAGTCAGATTGGAACACAGAAGCTATTCAAGATCATTTGAGTAGCCCAACCTCCCGATCAACAATATTAAACAAACATAGATATTAAGTTGGGCAACTACTAAGCATGAGTATATAAATATTGTAAGTATATTATCTCCTGGGACGGCTGTTTTCATACAATAGTGCATATTATTATTGCGAGTAATAGGATTATTTCGTGATAAATTGTACATAACACCCCAGAATACATTGGCATTAGCTTGTACCGTATATACTTGGTATGTTCGCGAAAAGATTAGCAAGTACATCATTTGTTTGATCCAAAACGCGAGAAAAAGTAAAATGATACTACGATACTAGAATAAAATAATTTAATAGTGAAGAATGTAAAGTTCAGTGTACCGTTTGAAGTCGACACTCACTACACGAGATCGAATTGTTTTCTCTTATAGTGTCCTGACTCTCAGAAGCCTAAAATCTAGTTATCCATACCCTATACAGAATGATTCAATTTCAAGTGGTCGCTCTACTCATACTCATACAGTACACAATGTCACTAACAGGTTATATTTATAGCACTGTTCTTTTTGGATTTGATATCAGTTTTATTCCTTAAGGTAACATAAAAAGGATCATAAATCTCTTCAATGTCAAAAAAGCTTTTTACTTATGAGTCCATTGGGTTATAAACATATGACGACTTGGAACTATTCGACAACCAAACTGAAAATAACCGAAAATAGAAAAGCAGTTGGTCTTTTCTATTCAACTATAATATAAAAAGTAAAGTATATAACATTCGAAATAAATTAAAACCTGGTTAAAGATGCTTCAGTGGCGGTAACGCCCATTTTGGCGCAGTGGCCAAAGAGGCGTCAATGTGAATTAACCTTCCGATTGCTCCATACATTTTATAGAGGTCAAAGATCAATTTTATTATTGCACAGCTGATTTCTTTTTGTGATTTCGGATATATAATAATAATAATATTCTACCACATTCACACAACACCATCTAGTCCCAAACTAAGCAGAGCTTGTACTATGGGTACTAGATAATGGATAAACATATATATATACTATTTTTTTTGTAAATTCATACATATTATACATAGAAACACCCAGACCAAGACAAACATCCATGTTCATGCACACAAATGTGAATCCCAAAACATTTCGGATATTTCCCAGAAGAAAAGATCTAAGAATCTTAGAAGTTAGCCCTTTACCAAAAATACCTACGAAAGATCCATGTAAGCCTAATTGGGCTTCCTTTAAAATTAACTTGAGGTTGGTGTGGTGTATACCAATTGTATGAGCACGTACATACATACATATTTACCCTAGTTATTATATGCAGCGTAGGCTAAACTGGCGCCGGCGCACGCTATATATTGAGTACAATATGTAATACTGTTAGTGTGTAAACAATAAACACTCGACAACAGAACAACTGTGGTTTTACTACATAAAACTATAGTATTAAATGTTGGGAAGACAACAGCCCCAACACCTAGTCTAGTAACACTTAGACTAAGACTATTCGTAGTTCACAATAAGCAATAATCTTGTAATGCCCAGATCGCACGCTAGCTACGCAAGCTGCGATAGCCGAGTGGAGAGGCTGACGGACTGCTACGCAGAGGGTCTCGGGTTCGAATCCAAGGCACGCACCAATGTCTTTTCGAAGTTAAGTGCGTATGAAATTGGAAATTATCGCTTGCTTATCGGTGAAGGAAAACATCGTGAGGAAACCTGCATGTCTGAGAGTTCTCCACAATGTTCTCGAAAGACATGTGAAGTCTGCCAACCCGCACTGGGTGTTGGACTATGGCCTTACCCTTCTCATAGTGAGATGAGGCCTGTGCCCAGCAGTGGGACAGTATAAAGGGCTGATGATGCGCGGATCGCACGGACTAAAGTCGGCGCAGTAACGGTATGAGAACAACATTGTAAACTATTATGCCATCCACACGTTTTTGTTAAGAATTTGATTCCACTATCGTAATAAAACTTTGGTGTTATTTCGTCCTAGTAATATTCTTACGCTAGTATATATAAGTTGTGGGAGGCGGGCGAACCCGATATGGTCGATAGCGATCCCGGCTTGAGTAATGTCTAAAAGACACGGGACAGTATTAATTATCGTCAGCCCGAGTCATACGACCCCGATAGACTCTGCTAATAACACTGTGTAATCTATTATGCTTTTGATCATAACTCTAATAATTCATTGTGAATGTGGATTGGGTCCCTAACTGAATTAGTCGTTTATAAGTACCATTTATTCTGGAATAGGTACAATAAGATATGTTCATTTCATATCTCGGTAGCGCTACTAAATTGATCATTGGTGCTAATCATTTTATAAAATTGAGTGCATAGGCTTAGTCGTAAGCGGCCGCAACGCCGCTGACTCGATGGGTAGCCGTGGCAGGTTGGATGAGACGGGACAAAACTTTGTGTCAGGTACAAGTTATTGGTTCGAGGCTGGGTGTTCTTAGTGTCCGTTGGTCATCAGGATTCAGTGTGAGCATTGTCTTTAGGTCAAAATTCGATTTTTTTACAAATAAGGTCTGATCTGTTCTTGCATACATTTAAGTATCTCAAAATAATACCGACTTATGAGACATAACTTTTACGATGCAAAGGATTCAATGTTTCAATATAGATATTGAGGCTGTTCTATAGATGTCTAATGCATAGATAGGTCCATAGATAGGTAGGTATCTCGAGCATTGCACGCACGCACTTTACAAAGCGGCTTATAAAATATCGTTTCCCAGGTAATATTTGGCATCATGTGCAAAAGGAGTAGAATTCAGCTTGGTGATGGGTATTTTGACACCGTGTAAAAGTAAGTTAAATATAAATGAATTTTAACATTCTCTTAGAGAGAATAAATAAAAGCCAATTTGAGTACTGATTACTCCACTATATCAAGTGCGATATCTTTCTAGATTGACTACCTAGCAATTTGATTTACACTAGGGCGGAATTACTTTTCTACAATTAAGTTTATTCAAATATATTCAGCGCACCTAATTTGGTTGCAGAGCGCCTCGATTACAAGACAAAAGGTTAATAAACTACAATCCGTAAGAAGTGGATGGTAAATATTAATCAGAATATTCCAGAAACACGGTCTTATGAAGCCAAGCCCACGCCGGAGGGCAGGGCAAACATTTTTAATCTGCGGCGCATCTCATAAATATCAACTCCGGGATAAAGTCCCTTTTGTTTTTCTTCGCGAAAGAATTTTTTTTCGCTAAATTTACAACGCTTAGTTGTGGCGTGTCGCCGGTCTGTACGCCACGAGTTCGTAGAGCCTTCTCTTTTATTGTCCACTCACATTACAATTGAGAAGATGTCTCGGCTTCCGAAAAGATTGCCAAGATACATTTACAAAAACAACAAACCTCTTGACCTAGAAACAAATTTTGTAAAAATACTGGATGCAAAATGTATCTTTGATGTGTGAAACATTCTTTTTTAACCTTAGTAAACTCATTTTGAATTTCAAAGCTTGGCAAGTACTACTTATATTTATGTATGTATCACATTTCTGACATTCCATTACATAACATTCATTACTAGGTTCCAAGTTTGATTCTACGAAAGGAGAAATAATTTATTTTTAATAAGTTTACATAGTTATAAAATAATAATAATCCATGAAAGGCATCAAACGACTCTATTTATGTAGAATCTAAATATGGCTATATTATTATGTTCTAACTAGGCTTTTAGAATTTTGTAAAGCTATTTTACTTCTAGGCAAAAATTCCGATGCTTTAAATGCTGAAATATCTCGGATACAGCACACAAATGCGGTTACGGTGACATCCACTCTAAAGTTGTTGGATTTGTATCAGTACCATAAGGCCAGGGAAAAGTCTGTGAATACAAATAGAACCGCCAACAGATTCGCTACAAATACTGTAGAGGAAGTATCTATAAAATGGAGTTTGAGAAACTCCACAAGGCTGATGATGATGATACATAACTATATATCATCATCATCTGCCTGCCATAGTCCACTGCTAGATATATTTAGGTCTCTCCAATGGTACGCCACTGAGTCCGATTTATTTACGAAATTATACAAATAATGATCAAGCCTGCAGGTGTCTAAAGTATATGTAAATCAGAATCATATTATTATTTGTCACCACATTTATTGATTACAATACTAGACGTTATTGCACATAATAATTGATTGTGGCAAATATCTGTACAGAAAATACAACTTTCTGCCTAGAGATCAAACCTCCACAACTAACAGCAAAAACCCACTAAATTCTATATTTATTATTTACTTCTCTTTCACGGGTATTATTCTAATTTGTTAGAACAAGACCCGGCCCTTTGGCAGGCGTACTAGGAGACATATGTCCAACGCGCAGAGGCCCTTTGAGAGTTTTAATCTAGAATGTGATGGGACACCTACGGAGCAGCCTCCATAGCTGCACTATTAAGTTCTCTTCTTCTTCAGTCGTTCACTCTTGACAGAGTGGTCGTGGTCTCTTGATTTAGTTTGCAGGCAGTCTTCGCTAAGTGTCTTCGTCGGCTTCTATTCCGTGCATCCCGTGAGCACTCTACCACCGATTTATGCGTCACAGTTTTTATTAGGTCAATCCAACGAGTGGGTGACCTTCCTCGGAACCGTTTCCCCTCGGCGCGGCCCTGGGCGACAAGACGCTCGATGGAGTTTTCGTTGCGGATGATGTGCCCGAAATATTTGAGGATTCGTAGTTGCACAGTGGACCACAATCTCTCTTTTATTTCTAGTTCTATAAGGATGGAAACGTTTATGCGCCGGGCGGTCCAAGGTATTTTAACTAGCCGTCTCCAGCACCACATTTCAAGGGCGTCAATTTTTCGGCGTTCCTGAAGTCGGATTGTCCAGGTTTCGGAAGCATAAAGGAGGACTGGATACACTAGGCTTTTCATGAGACGGACTTTTGTTCTTTTCGTGATTTTATGGTTGCTCCAGACTTTATCAAGTTTGCTTACGGCACATCTTGTTATGGCACATCTCCTCCGAATCTCGCTTTCACATCCACCATCGTTGGATATAGTTGAGCCGAGGTATACGTAGCTCTGAACCACTTCACAGTTAGCTGCTGACGTGATTTCAGGATGATTCAGTTCAGCTCGATCAACTATCATCATTTTGGTTTTCTCCCTGTTAGTTGCTAAGCCGAAGGAGAGGCTCACTGTTTTGATTGACGTCAATAAAGCTTCCATATCTTCTTTTGACTGCGTGAGTAGGGTAGTGTCATCAGCATATCTCAAATTGCAAATTTTACGACCTTCGACTGTAAATCCATTTCTCCAGAACTATACGCATGATGTGTTCGGTTTATATGTTAAACAGAAGTGGAGATAATATACACCCCTGTCTGACTCCTGCTTGCGTCTGGAATGTTTCAGATTGAACCCCATCTATTCGGACTGTTGCAGTACCTTTCTGGTATAAATTGCGGATAAGGCTCACTAGATGCTGGGGGACACCCATTTGCACAAGCGCATCCCAAAGTTTGTGCCACTTTACTGTGTAGGCTTTGCGGAAATCGACGAAGCAGATATAAACTGGGTTGTCTCTTGCCTTTTCTATAATTTGGCGCAATGTTAATATCTGTTCCCAAGTACAGTCACAGGTTAGCCGCAGCAGGTGAGGGACTATTGCTACTTTTTTGTAAACTTATTACTCTGGGCTATTGGGATGGGTGTTAAATTGATTGGTTTAGATGAAAACTATAGATGATTGCCAGCGCCTACCCTAAGTACTCTTATAGTATGTCGAAAAGGGGCAGACGATGACTCGCCAACTCACTAGATGGGCCCTCTCTAAATGGCCGCCAAGGCAAACAAGCTCTACCATAAATGCAACAAGAGGGCAACACCGGTGTGAGCGGCTAGAGGTGTCGTTTCGCCATTATTATTATTACACTATTGGAAAGCCGATTTGCAACATTGTATGTTAGCGGTGGAATGGACGGAAAATTGGATGAAGTATACCAGATGATGGGTGATAGAAAGATTGATGTTCTGTGTGTGAATGAAACGAAAAAGAAAGGATGTGACACTACCAAGCATGGCAGCTACACGGCGTATTGGTCTGAAGTAGATAGCACCACCAGAGCCTGCAAGGGAGTTGGTTTAGTATTGTCTGCGCGAATGACTGAGTGCGTAAAAGAGTTTGAATGTGTAAATGCAAGGATACTATGGATGAGAATGAAAGTAGGACTTACTCGTCTTCTTATTGTAGGGGTTTACGCCCCGGTCAATATAGTAACGGGTATGTCACAACAAGAAAAAGACGAAAGGCAAGAGTTTTGGGAGAGTTTAAGAGAGATTCTGAGGACCTGTAAGGATAATGAAAGATTGATTTTGTTAGGTGATTTCAATGGATGGGTGGAAGTAAAGCGAGATGGACTTGATAGGGTTTTAGGTGGATTCGTTGATAAGAGTGTGAACGAAAATGGAAAAGAACTGCTTGAGGTTTGTTTGGAGTGGAGCCTTTGTGTGACAAACACTATGTTTGATCACAAAAGGATACATTTGTATACACGTGAGGCGAAAAATGTAGAAGTATGATTGATTTTGTAATAGTAGATGAACGACTGAGAAAGAATGTGTTGGATACGAGAGTGTTTCGAGGCATCGGCATCCTTACAGACCACTTTTTGGTGTTAAGCCAGATAAGTGGGCTCTTTAGAGGATGGCGACACCGAAAAAATAATCAAGAGAGGGTCTTGGAAAGAATAAAAGTAGAAAATCTGCAAGAGAAAGATGTGAAAGATGAGTATAAAGGAAGATTCGCTAAATAATACGCTACGATTCTACCTATCTGACTCTTACGAAACTTGTCAAAATATTTAAGTTAGAATAACATATTCATAATTGAACACGTCTATTTATTTTATGTAAATTTTTCAGATATTTGAGTGATACAAGCAACACATGGCAATTGATTTTAAAACTTTCGTGGTCTTAAATATTAGGTGTATATTGTCTTTCGAGATATACACCACGTATCGTGTTGCAAGCGCCATCAGTACATCCGCGATCATGGCGCTTGCAATAGTGCCGAAATATCGGTTACTCGAAACAAAGGTACAATCAAACAAGTCGGCGCTGGACCAGTTTGAAAAAAATTTCCTTGGCTTTCTCATATCGTCGAGTCACTCTAGAAACTGGTTTTAAATTGTATATGAGTGTCAATTTGCGTGTAAAGTAGCACTGGAAGCGACGATGTCATACTGAGTGATTCTCGCCCTTATGGTGGTCTAGCGGGAAGTTGTTGGACTGTACGTCGCAAACTCGTTTATGTACAGAGCCAGTAAATCCATCAATATCATCTTTAATAAAAATAGCGAGTGGGAGATATTTAATTCAAAGCTAGCACAATTGAAAAAAAAATTCAGTTTAGATTTCTACGGCCCTGAACCAGGCGGTGCAACAAATTCATAGGTTTATATAGTCATTCTTCCGTTCTAACATGCCTAATCCCCTTATTATGGCTTAGACACTTTAATTTTGTATCTATTTGCGAATACCTATTAATGGCTATGCACTTTTTTAAATACGTTTTTACCATTTGTATTTCAAGCTGTTGGTATTCCGAAAATAATAAAATAAAATAAATAAATATATTAACCCGAAAGACAATATACAACTAAGAACAATAGCATTTTTTTGGGACTAGAAGTTTTTATCTAGTAGGCATAAATTTGGTTTTAATGCCTTTGAGGTCCTTATTAACAATATTGTAACAACAGAAATTGATCAAATAATTTTACTTCATATCTTTCTACTACAATGATATACACCACGAAATAGATCTCAGTTTAATTATGCTGGCAATACATAATCCGATGGAAACATCTTTTATTTGTTTTATGGCCTTAAACTAAACAGCTTACCTTTGAGTACGGACCCGAATTAGATAGATAAATTGATAGTAAGTCTTTATAGTACACCAGAAAAAACAAGAACACATGGGTCAAATGAAGAACTTAAGTCTAGTGGTACAAGGGCGGTCTTATCGCAAAATGCGATTTCTTCCAGACATCCAAGAATGGAATATTATACAATGATTTAGTGACTGAGAGAGTGGGTAAATTATGGTGTACTTTATGGAACAGTGTATTCATAGGAGGTCAGCAAGACTAATAACAACACTTTTGACTTACATACTAAAATTACTAAATACATAAATATATACAATATAAAATACATATAAATAGATACCATAAATATATACAATATTAGTAGAAGTTTAAAAGAGCAGTCAAGGAATATCTGTCAAGTAGTGATTGATGACGAGTTTCTTAAATGCTGTTAAGGATTGAGCCTGTCGGATTGTCTCAGGCAACGAATTCCATAATTTTACAGCCTGTACAGTAAAAGATTTGTCGTAGAAAACCGTAGTGTGTGAAAGAACTTTCAATCTAAGATTCGCCGATGCACTTTGTACTTCGTATGTGTGTCGTGAAGGTATTCAAAGCGTATTTTGAGATATAGGGGAAATGAAGGATTGTATAGAATATTATAGAGAAGACAGAGAAGGTGAGTATTCCGTCGAAGGCGGATAGGTAGCCACTTGAGCTTCATGCAAAATTCAGAGATATGATCATATTTGCGTAGCCCGTATATGAATCTTATACAGAAATTTTGGAGTCGCTCAAGTTTATCAAGCTGGTCATTGTTGAGATCGAGATTAATTTTGAGTTTGAAATAGATACTACACTACTCGACGTTGCAGTCCGTTCGATAGATGACATCGGACGGGCATTACGTTAAAAATCTGATTACAAATACTGCAATACGCTAATACGAGAAATAGGAAACCAATACGGAGTACAAAACCGATACCCCCAAACAGATATTCATCATAAAAGAAGATAAAAGTAACTTTGTGTGAATACCTATTTAGCCACCAGTTGAATCAAAGCTCTAAAGATACTTGCTGTGTTTGTAATCTGATCAAGATGGAAAAGGTCAATAATTATTTTTCTAGCGTCGCTAAGAGAAGGTAATGCTATTCAAAAGGGTTTTCTTAAACACGATTTGGCTGTCTATACGTACAGATTAACATGAAGCTAACTTTCTAGGTTATACATTATTATTACATCGTTGTTACTTTTGTGTAAAATAATCTTTACGTTAACGATCCTGTCTATTTTAAAGTACGAACAACAGAAATGTAATTATATTAATCTTGAATTAACAAAAGCTGACATCATAATATCGTTAGTGGCACAACAAATGAACGTAATGTGCGAATTGCGGCGAGGTTCTCGTAAGCGGATTGCAACCAGTAATTGTCCTTCCTTTCATGTGGAGGTCGCTTAATGGTGCATGCTAGGTGCTTATATTTTTAAAACTTTACCATTGTAATAATTATATATTGTAGGTTTTAGGCCATAACAGCCTTATTATTTTTAAGATTTGTTGGAATATTTCTTATAATTTTCAATTTTGAATGGATTTTGAGATTTTGGTAAAATATAATCATTGGGATTTTATATTGACCAATGAATTTCCATAGATCTTCATGGCGCATTTTATTATAGCGCAGACGTTATTTTTTTATACTTTTGCTGGACTTCACCCGCGTGAATTATACACTTAAACCTTCCTGAGGAATCACTCTACTTGATACTTGATGGCACGGGCTGTTTCCGCAACTCCACGTCCTAGCGTGTATTTTGCGTGCGGGTGGGTATGGAGTCGTCATTCGAGCCACCCCAGCTCTTCGAGAAAGGCCAGCAGACTCTTGATGTGGCCCACTGCTTCCCTCAGGGTGCTATATCTGGTCAGTTACTGCTGCCTGTACTGTGCGACCTCAAGGCAGTCGAGGAGCAGGTGGGTTGCCGTCTCGTCTGCTGCCATACAGGCCCTGCACAGCGGGCTGTCGGTGATACCTATTGTAAATAGGTGTTTATTAAAGAATCCGTGTCCTTTGTAGGTGGCCGTGACTGTCCGCAGTTGTTGTTTGGACAGCCGGAGGACTTGTTTGGCTATCTTACCTTCTGCTGCGGGAAGAGCCTCCTTGGCCTGCCTACATGTTTCAATACCAATCCAGGACTGGATGTGTTGGGTCTTGGTCCTATTTCTTACCAGGTTGCGATAAAAACCAGAAGGAAGGGGAATAATCGGCTTGGGTCCCACCACCTCTAAAGTGGCCCCTCTTCTGGCAAGTACGTTGGCTGCGTCATTCCCTCTTGAGCCTCTGTGGCCCTTGATCATTGCAGTGTTTATTTGTTTAGTTTACCTACCTCTGTTAGTTTCTGGTGGCATTCTAGTGTGAGTGCCGAGGTGATGATAGTATGGCTTTTGAGGGCTGAAAGGACAGCCATACTAACTGAGAGGATCCTAATGGATCGTTCTCTTACCTCACGTGCCATGATTGCTGTGGCAGCTAGGATTATGCCAAAACATTCGGGCTAGTAGATCGTGTTATAGGCTCCCAGCGGTGCTACCCAATGTTGATGTTTAGGTCCTCGGAGAATACTCCTGAACCCGTACCTGTATCCGTCACAGACCCATCTGTGAAGATCGTCAGCTCGTTGTGGTTAACCGCTCCTCCGTGTAGATCCTCGTACAGTTGGATGTTGTACTTCTTGTCGAACACTAATTGTTTCGGTATTCGGTCGCCAAAGGTTTGTGTTAGAGGAACTTCTTTGAAGAGGGTATTTAAGTTGCTAGTGTGCGGTGTATTGGTGTATTTCCAGTGCTTCAGAGCTCTTAGCCGAACCGCTGACATCGTAGCTTCCTGTTGTATGAATAGGTGCAATAGAGGCAGGTCCAACAGCACCTCGAATGCCGCTGTAGGTGAAGGTTTCAAGCAGCCCGTGGCCGCTAGGTATGCAAGTCTTTGAAGCTTTTGAAGCTTGTTGGCGGCCGTTGTTAAGTTGGTCCGAAGCCACCACACTACTGCGCCGTAGCTTATCATCGGACGTATTATTGTTTTATAGAGCCATAAGACAATTTTGGGGGATAGGCCCCAGCGTTTGCCTATCATCTTCTTGCACTGCCAGAAGACAATGCTGGCTTTGTTGAGCTTATTTTCCATGTGGCTGTTCCATGTCAATTTCCTGTCGAGAGTGACACCCAGGTACTTGACCTCGGTACACAGCTTAAGCTCTGTATTAAATAACCTGGGCAGTCGGTAAGTACCCAGCGCGCGTTTGTGTGTGAACATAACTAGTTCGGTCTTGGTTGGGTTAACAGATAATTCGTACTCATTACACCACCATTCTACTATGCGTAGGGCTTGTTGGGTGAGGTCGTACACTGTACTGGTTACCTTGCCTGAGGTGAGAATGGTTAGATCATCTGCATAACCTATTGTATAGAAGTATCTCGCGTTGAGTTTGTCTATGAGTTCATTGATGACTAAGTTCCACAATAGCGGGGAGAGTACACCTCCCTGCGATCACCCTTTAGTTATCAAGGCTATCTGGGTGTCGCCGTGCAGGTGCACTACCTTTTTGCTGAGCATGTTTTGGATCCACTGTATGAGCATCTGATCCACACAGATGCTTTTTTGTTGTATAGCAGCTTCTATCTGGTTCACGACCTGATGTAAGGCCGATTCCGTCGATTTCCCTGAGCTGTATGCATGTTGGTTGGCATGTAGGGGTAGGTGCTTAAGTGCCCCACTTCTTAGTTTCCTCTCGCAGAGCCTTTCCAAGGCTTTAAGCATGAAGGAGGTCAGGCTTATTGGTCTGAAGGACTTTGCATTAGTATAGTCTGTTTTGCCTGGTTTTGGTATGAAAATTAGTTTGACTTCCCTCCCTCTCTTCGGTACATATCTGAGGGCCAGGCTAGCCATCATTATTGCCAGAAGTCTTTTACGGGCAGGTTCACCCCCCCATTGTAATAACCCTGGAAAGATGCCATCCAGTCCGGCTGCTTTGAAGGGATGGAAGCTATCGATGGCCCATCGGAGTTTTTCTTCTGTGACCACGGTATTTGCGCGTCTCCACTCGTGTTCGGTCGCCACTGTTTGTGTATCGTGCCACGTTATTACCGGGGTGAGGACGCAGCCTGGGAAGGGTGTTTCGAGTAGGACGCGTCTTGTCTCCTCCACCGATGTGGTGTATGTGTTATCCGGTTTACGGAGAGTACCTGGTGCAACCGTGGGTTGCTGAGCGAGTAATTTCCTTACCCGATTTGCTTGTTGGCAAGATTCAATGCTCCCACAGAATTTCCTCCATCCCATGGTATGTCTGAATCTGAGGCATTTCTTGTAGCATGATTTGGCCGCTTTATAAGCGTCCCAATCTTCGTCTGCGCTTGTGTTCATTGCCCTGTTTAAAGCCCTTCTTACCTTCTTGCGCTTGCGCTCAAGCTCAGCGCTCCACCAGGGTTGTTTGCCTGGGGTTGAGGGTAGAGTTGTTTCTGGGCAGGCTGCGTGGTAGCTGTCTAGCATCGACTGCCTCAGTGTACATACCTGCTCGTCGATCTGTTCATTGTCACCCAGTACCGACGGCGTAGCAGTAAGGGTAAGTTTCTATGTAAGTAATTGGACATACTTTGCTTTGTCAGTGTTGTGTGGTTTCCTGCGTGGCTGTGTGGGTTGTATAACGACTTCCATGGAGAAGCTGATCCATCTGTGGTCTGAGGACGTTGCCTCTTTCGAGACGTGCCATCCCTTGATGCGTTCAGCTGCTCCTTCTGTTGCGAGGGTTAAGTCGATTATTATTGTCTGACTACGTCTTGTGACGAAGGTGGGCTCCGTACCTGTGTTGAATAGGGTTAGATTTATGTAAGATACAACTATTATATTATTATACTGGTATCTACAAAACTGCTTAATATGATATATTTACATGTAATATATAAGTGATTATACATTTTCACCCAAATAAATATATATTACGCATCATAATAACTTTGATTATATAGTTCATACTCATAGAATTATTATAATAAACTAGGTACTTATGATCATAAATATAGTGATAACTAAAATATTACATTTATAACGCAATTATAAATTTTCACCTGTGTTATTTACCTAAGCAAATAGTTCGACATCAAAATATTGTAACAAACATGTCACAGGCCTAAATACACATGCATTGTTTTCTACGCGGACACTTTTTAGCAACTTTATGCTAAACTACCTGATACAAAATTGTAACATAAACTTCTAAATAACTACCCACCTTACTTACGAAATTTGGTTATTATATTCTGTTTGTTATTATTGTATTTTTCTCTGTAAGTGATTATTGTAATCTTTTTGAGTAAAATAAATATCTCTAACCGTAAGATTAGTGGTGAATAGGTATTCAAACAGTGATTTACCTCTGTGGTTATTGCAGTTCATGCCCCACATTTAGTGGTGGGCATTGGAGTCAGTTCCTATTACGACCTCCGTATTGGTTTTCTCGCACTGGTTAACCAGACGCGTGAGGTCGAACGGAGGCGGGTCTTCGGCCTCGGGCATGTAGACCGATGCGAAAACAACCGCAATACTCCTCGGCTGCTGTGGTATTTCAATTTGTATCGCTGTGATGTCTCTGGAACAGAACTCCATTAAAGCTTGGGCTCTGATGATTTTAGTAGTTAGTATACAGGTTTTTGGATGTGTGTGGTCAGTTGAAGAATAAATCTTACCTCCCAGGCTGGAGATGCCTCTAATGAGACCATCTCTTATCCAAGGTACCTGGATGAGCACAATGGCTGAATGTTGGACCTCCATCCATTTGCGCAGTTGCGCAGTAGCCGTTTGGCTTTGGTGGAGGTTGGTTTGAAGGCGGTTTATGTTACTAGGTGGAGGGTACATCTTTGGATGATGTCCCCCCCTCCGCGAACGTCAGTTGCGTTAGTCCGGCCAGGATGTCGCTAGCCGCCACCCTGTCGTCCCGCCGCACCGGACTCAGGAGCAGGCTCTCATCTTCCGAGTTACCCTCGGCTGATGGGCCAGCCCCCGACCCAGACGCGGCCGGCTCTGACGGGCCGAGTTCTGCGTCGCATCCTGACTCGGTGTTTGAGTCCTGCTTGACCCGTGTGGATTTGCCGTCGCATCCCGGAGGATGGTCGACAAACTTACCGGAGGGATCCCGAAACCTGACGTAGATGGCACCTACCCCCAGCGCGAGGCAGCGCTCGTTCTTCGTCAGGATCGGGACCTGTTCTTCTGAGACGCCCACCACCAGGAACCATCCACCTGACTGCCTTTCGCAGTGCAGCATTAACCATTTGTCAACCTCCAACCAGGGGTTCTGGAACTTCAGAGCGCGACCCACGTCACGCACATCGTCCAAGACCCTGTTTGTCGGGTACGACAATGCCGCGCCGCACTCTCTTCGGGGTCTCTTCCTGGCCCGTGACCACCAGTTTGAAGCCCGGTGGTGGGAGAGACCGCCTCCGTCAGCCAGGTACGCGTACCGGCGCACCAAAGTTGGAGGACCCCGTCCGCGTGCACGGGTTTCCCGGTGAACGCTGGAGCGGGGCGTTTGGGGCATCACTCAGGATCTTCCTCTGGAGCTCCCGGAGTACTTGGTTCACCAACTCCTTCGGCAAGTTCCCTGTGCGTTTGCATGTTACTGCAACACCCAGGGACGCCTTGGAGGCCTGTGCATAGGCCTTATCTACTGTCGTCCTGGAGGAGTCGAGGCGGGGCTTCTTGTGGTCCCCCCGAGGTGAACTCGTCTCATTGAGAGCACGTTTGGCTCCACCTCTGTCCTTGTTTCCGGCAGTTTTACCTGTCGTATTGCTTGGTGGTGCTGTGGCTGGTTGTCGTCCGGGGTGACCAGCCCGCTGCTTGGAGGCAGGCGGCTTCCCCGTACTACCTCCGGCCTTCGTGCAGCCCTCACTGCTGAGTGTGGGCTGCGCACTGGTCACCTTGCTGGGACCTGCGACAGCAGCCTGCTCAGCTCTTTGTGTAGAGGCAGCACCGGCAGCAGCAGTGGTTTTTGCAGCCTTCTGCCTCGACGCCCTGCGCTGTTTCATGTATAGATTTTCCTCTTCTTCGACGGGCCGACAGCGACAGGGTCACTAGTAGGCGGGCGATGGATAGGATTGGTGGTCTTGCCCTTACCCTTGCGCTTCTTGTGGCTTACCAATTGCCAGCCTGCGAAGGAGGAGTCGTCTTCCCGCTTGATCTCGAACGGGCTGACGATTGTAAGGACGGGACCAATACTAGTGCTAGCCAGCGCTGAAGTCCCGTCCTTGGAGATGGTATAACCTCTGCAGCCGGGACCACAGCGTCAATCATCTGTTTAGTTTTTGCGGCAGGAACAGCTTTCGCTGCCACCGTCGCAGTTGGGGTAATAAAAGGGATAGCGGTATCCGCTATACAGCAGCCCTGTAGTTTTACAAGCTCATGAATATTCCCTTACATGTATTGTATTCATTTACATGAGAGAGATGAGAGGGATAGCGGTACCCGCTATACAGCAGCCCTGTAGTTTTACAAGCTCATGAATATTCCCTTACATGTATTGTATTCATTTACATGATAGCAGTGTGTACTGCGCATCGCACGTTCGCACTCCGGTAAATGTTGACTTTCGGGAATATCACGGGTTTGTTTTAGAAACCGCGCAACATCCGAAGAGAAATCACTGTTTCTTTGGTTTGTTTATGAAATGTTTGGTGTTTGTTCAGTCTCTTACATGTATGAATATACTGAAAACCATTTGCTAATGAGTTTTACGATCGTGCCATTTTGAGATATTTCTTATTCCACTTTGCTTTATTGAATAAATTGAAATTATTTGTGTATAGAAATGACACACCCTAAAAATGAGTACTATGTTTTAATGTTAACTAATAAATTAAATTATGCTGGGACCTACGTTTTAGCGATAGTTGTGTGTTATAGTTTACAGAAAGAAAAATACATAGATGACTGACATACCTATATAGCCTATTAGTAGTGGAAATTACAAAAAAAAATTATATATGTATGTTTATTCATTATCTAGTACCCATAACACAAGCTCTGCTTAGCTTGGGACTAGATGTATGTGGAAGAATTTTTTTATATTGAAATGAAAAAGTTCAAATACTGTGTAAAGTGCTTTTTGTATCCCATTAAATAACATTTCTTTATCTTATATCCTGTACATATAGCTAAAATGTGCTAAGCATGTATGTATGTGTCCGTCTGAAGCCATATCACACGTTAATTAGCAATCATGTACCATACATTTATTATATAACACAACTGTAGGTATGTAGAGGTTGACTGAGCTCGTACAGGGTAAGGCCCTTAGCGAATAATTACGACTCATTAATCGTCCCCCTGCGAGTTTGAGAGGCTTTATGATATTTTATTTATGTTAATATAGCCGGATACTCGGTTTGGCCTACTTGTCGATAGATTTCGGAAAATATATTAAAAATATTAATACGTTAATTGTACACATTCATTATGTTGTCTGTGTACATTAACCAAATGTGTGATTCACATACACTTGAACTGATTCTTATATTTAAATATCCTTAGATCTCTTTAAAGAATATGAAACCATTCCGTTACTCCTAAAAACGATTACATAAATAATCTCAAATCTATTTCGGTTATCATACAAATGCGATCCAGCAGTGCGATGTGCGAAGTGAAAACTAAAAAGGCCTTCTCCCAATACAGGACAAACTTTGGGCGCTCCATAGACGATTCGTTCCGAGTCTGGGTATACTTTATTTGAATTTCGAATTTGAATATTAGTAATGGCAGCTTAGCGCAGGGCTGCCGCCCTTGTAAGATCAAATGTATAATAACTATGAATGTTCATAAAGTCCCTGCAATATAAGAAGTATTCTTAGAACAGAAGCCGTATTTCATTTGCCTTTTTATGGCATATATTCATGTCAGGTTTTATTTTATTAGTAGGGCAAGAAGCTCTTGAATTCTTTTCAAATATATGCCTATACTAATAATGTAGACGAAATTACATTTTATAGGTATTTCAAATGAAAATAAGAAAGAAGTCAGAAGAAAGTATAGGTGAAGATCAATACGGGTTCAGGCAAGGAAGAGGCACCAGAGAGGCCATATTAGCATTGAAATTAGTCATCAATAGAAGAATGGAATTGGGCCTCAGTACACACATTGCGTTTGTGGATCTAGAGAAGGCTTTTGATAGCGTAAATTGGAAGAAATTGATGGAGGTCCTAAAGAATGCTGGCTTGGATTACAGGGACAGGAAGATCATTTTCGAACTATACAGAGATCAGGAAGCCGTTATAGAAGTGGGGGAGGTAAAGGAAAGAGCAAGGATCAGACAAGGAGTTAGACAAGGATGTCCACTGTCCCCACTTCGTCTTTAACATTTTCATTGAATGTGCAATAAAGAAAATTACTGAAGATGAACAGGGGGGTGTAAAGATTAATGGGGAAAATATACATTTCATAAGATATGCTGATGACATAGCTGCTTTGGCAGAAAGTAGACAACAGTTAGAAATGTTATTAAACATAATGGACGAGGCTTTTATGCACTTTGGCTTAAAAATAAATAGCTCCAAAACTAAAACAATGACAACTTCAAAATTTCCATTGGCTAATATTGAACCAATAAAATTAAATAATACCAGAATAGAAAATGTTCATAAATTTAGATACCTGGGATCCTTAATAACTAGCGACTCTAGATGCACCCCAGATATAATAGCAAGAATAGGTATGGCGAGAGGAGCGTTTAATTCTAAGAAACACCTACTCACAACAAAAAATATCTCTATTAATACCAAGAAACTCTTTATTAAAAGCTATATCTGGAGTATAGCTCTTTATGGCTCTGAGATTTGGACAATGACGAAAAGGGACAGATAGAGATTGGAAGCATTTGAGATGTGGTGTTGGCGTAGGATGGAAATAATCAGTTGGACAGAAAGGAAAACAAATGATGAGGTCTTAAACATAGTAAAAGAGAAAAGAAATATCTTAAGTACAATAGAAAATCGAAGAGGTAAAATGTTGGGGCACTTGATACGACATGACAATTTCATTAAAAACATCTTGGAAGGGAAAATGGAAGGAAGGCGAGGAAGGGGTAGGCCAAGGAGAACATTCATAGACCAAGTAAAGGAAAAAGTTAACGTAGCGTCGTATCAAGATGTCAAGGCACTGGCTGAGGATAGATTGGCATGGAAGAAGCTCCACCGACAAGAGCCTAGCTCTTAAATAGAAAAAAAAAAGGTGTTTCAAATTACTCTACACTGTATTGTGGCACGTTACCGAATTCAAGGTAAAATTGATTATTCCTTATTGACTAATTACCTATACATCAATCACTTACTGAAGGCGACCTTGTTATGTCACCAATATTTTTCTCCTGCGTATTATTTTTACGATTTAATAGCGTAAGAGAGACGACAGGTTGGAGCTTTTTAAAGAATAATACTGTTAAAACTGTGCTTTAGTTTGCCTAGAATCGTGCTTCGCGACTAATTGGTGTCGTTTTTGTGAAAGGCAGTATCAGCTTAATAATAAAATACTCCGTGTTATTTCTAAAATAATGTACTATGTCCAATAATATAGTATATTATATATGTACTGTCTTAGTCGTTGTGCCCAAGTGCGACGTCAGTGTAAGAGTAGTTTTAAGAGTAAGTACTTTAAAGAGTAAAGAGTACATAGTACGGTACGCATTCGATACACTACGCTGGAGAGCCGAATTGATGAGCCGCTATTATGAATTGGCATCAGAAAAGCGGCCGGATGGCGGTCGTTTGCGAAAGTCCTTCTCTTTAATTCGCTGCAATAAGCCGTTGGTCACCATGGAGTTTAAATGTTCGGCTCGAAGTGACCCTCTTACTTACGACCCCATTAATATTCCTCGCAAAAAATTATTCATGTAAATTAATATTTATATCATGAATAAAATTTAATCAATGTATTTTATTTGTCATCATTATCTCAATTTATTAATTGCACAATCATTACTTAGTAGCTTTGCTGCTGTAAAAAAAAACAAGGAATAAAATGTATCCAAAATAAAGCGAACATGCAAAACCGGGATGTAGAGTGTGCAATTTTACAAAGAGCTGCAAAGTTCAACGGTCCTTCGAACAGCCGGTAGATCTGGCGCGACCCTCGGGTGTCTTGTAATATTTTCCAAGAAATTTGTATAGCGAGACTGTAATATTTACCGTCGGAACCCTTCGAACTATTTTGTGAACGTATCTTGGCATTCCATTTCATTGAAGTACTCAATGTTGGCAGCGAAATAATATTTTTAAACGTACAGCCATTTTTATACTCTTATCAACGTACAAGAATATTTAAACAAACCTCATTACAGATTCCATAATACATACACGTTTAGTACGCTCAAGCAATACCATAACAATTTCCCTTCAGTCTCATCAAATTCTTACAATATGACGTGGCTACATAACAAAGGAGCTAAGCCGCATAACTTTTTCCTACTTACACGCCGAGATAAGGCCCTTAAAACGCAGTAGACTCACAAAGTTTATAAAAGCCAAGTTCATAAAGCGGCTTTATTAGACAATTTCCAGGTGTGGAACAGCTGACGTCTCAAATATTAATTTCTGATGGATCTCACCCAAATCCCCGGTCTGATCCCGAATTTTAATGGCCGTTTTTCGCACTCCGACGGTTTTCATCGGTTGTAACATTCGTATTCAGTTCATAATTGATGCTGGGGATTAGTGAGAATGTGATTCAAACTATACGAATAACTCGTTTGAACTAACCATTCTCATTACTCATTCAGACACCTCACGATTACTTTGTTCAACTAAAACGATTCTGTCCCTCGATGATAAGCTGTGAAGTACTTAGTCGAGCTTAGAATGATTCGTTCTCATAATTTCGACTCGAGTTACAAGTATTGTTTGTCATTGTAACTCGACGCTTACTCGTGTAAAGCTCTTTACAGCGATGCATCGTTTGAAGAATAATTAAACTGTTTAGAATGCGGAAGTAGATTGTTCAGTGTCTGGAATATTGATCAAACTATTCAAAATAAATAAAGGTGTAAGAGCAGGTCTGTATATCTTGCTAACGACTAGGGAGTGTTTATCTGTGAATCTGTTTCTGTGTATCTAAGGACTTTGCGTCCCAAATAAAAGAGTCGACACAAAGGTGTCCCGCTAAGCAGATTCCCCCAATCTGCTTAGCGGGACTTGACGGGTTACGTGACGAGACGATGAATGTTCAAGGGTGGCGCTAATCATCACCACCGGGAAACTTGAGAGCTGTTTGATTTTTGCCTTTAGGTTCATATCACGCTACTCGTAATATGATTTTGTAGGTATATGCGACGGTGAAATATCCAATTTTGTCTTCATAAAGGGCGGAATACGCTTATCTGCAGTTTCGTGAATTTGTAGGCGGTGGTGTAATTTACTTTCTATATTATATTTTATCGTTTTACGTAACATGTCGGGTACTATTTTTATAGTCTTATTTAAAATGTATTTCTTAATCAGACCAGAAAAAGCTATCTTTGTGTAGAGATAAAGACAACAGATTATCTGAAGAACACAAGCAGAAAATATTGTGCCTTTAAACTCCGTGGCTGCATTCTTGCATTTAAGCTCGGGACGTGGAGCAACAACCGGGAAGTTTAAGAGCTCCCCTGGTAAATGGAATCCTGGATGTATATCCCGAAATAGTTCTAGTAGATAAAAATAATAGAAGCAGATTTAAAAATAATTTTAGTATTATACAATTTTAGAAGGAATGAGAATATTACAAATGTTTAACTTACGAACAACAATAATATCAAGTATTTTCCAACCTAAGAAAAGTGCCATCCGTCAATCTCCCTTTCTGAAATAAACAAGGCTCACGTACTAGAGATAATGTCTGCGCAAAATAAACAGAAACGGTGAAACGAAAGAGACATGGACCAACTAAACAAAACAATTTCTAACAAACAAATATTCTGTTGTGATCCATGCATATGCTATACCTATGGTAAACTGTCACTTAAGTTTCCAGTATAGAGCTCAGTTATTACCACGCTCAGTGCCGCCAGAAAACTTAATATTTAATAGTTAACCCGACCTCAAATTGCGCAAACTTTTGCCGCAGGACTAAAGGCCTTGCCACACGGCATAATTTTACCACCGATCAAATTTTCAATCGAATTGGCTTTGCCCGTCTACACGACACAATCAAATCACTGATTTTCATTCCGTCCACCCGATTGGTTGAAATCTGGTCGTACCGCCCACCCGATGAACTTGAGTTGGACGACTGGCGTCTACACGTCACGATTTCATCAAGTGATTTAGTCAAGTTGGACGTAAAATTGTGCCGTTTGGCAAGGCCTTAAGAAAAGTACGGCGGGTCAAAAAAATCTGTTCAAATACATTTTGCGTTGGCTGTTAAAGGAATCCTGCCAACTAGTATTCAGGTCACGAAAGTAGTGTAATATTGGGGCTTCTGCATCACTCACCTCGCTTCGCTCCGTTCGCAATGCAGAGCGCCCCAAAATCACACTACTGACATGATTGGTCGATTAATATAAATG
This sequence comes from Euclidia mi, assembly GCA_944739405.2. Lineage (NCBI taxonomy): Eukaryota > Metazoa > Arthropoda > Insecta > Lepidoptera > Erebidae > Euclidia > Euclidia mi. The sequence goes on from OX123181.2 coordinate 82,826,386, forward strand.
TGATGTGTATCACTCAGAACAAAGTGAGCGGACGCAGACGCTCCCAATAATACCGTTGTTATCTGCGATCCGTCTGATTCACGATATAATATTGTATTTCATTCACCGACATATCATTGTAGTAGGTACCAATGCAATGGGACAACTAACTGTCGTTTCTAGTTTGAGATGCTAATGTGTAAACAACATTCTCAAGTTCGACTGCTGTGTTCGGTCGACGCGATCAGTCCGATCGGTTGTTGTGTGTATCATAATCTGGTATGGTGTCGAACTGACATAGCCAAGCAAAAATTATCGCGCGCACTTAAATAAGTACAATAAACAACAATATCATGTTTGATCACGGCACATCGTTGCATCGAAACGATTTGGTGCACATCTTGTTCTAATGACTATGCATTCATGCCTTCCGTATAATGAGAGGTTAGCTTTCACTAGCAACTATAACTGAATAATAAAGTTGTGGACACTACCACATTGCAACAATATAGCTGAGTGTGCACATATTTTTCACAGACTAATGTTATGCCTTGCAATGTTTTCTTTTATATGTAATACTTTTTCTGTGTCTGTGACAAATAAATAGTTTTTCTCTTTCGTTCTTTCTTAGTAAGTAGCCAACAGTATTATGGAGACATAATAATTGATTATAATACAAAAAAATAAAGTAAAAAAAAACATAAAAACAAAATCCAAACCGGAACAATACTCATTTGTTCCGTGCGGGAATCTATTCTATTAAACCTACTATTTACATTGTGATGCCAGTCATACTCTTAACCAATGCGCCAAACGTGTCGTCAAAGATGTGATAAAATATTGGACCACTTTGTCCTAACATGACGTGTATAGAATTATCCAAGATAATCAATAACTCAGTACAAACGTTAATTTTTTATAATTACGATAATAAATTAATCTTCTAATATATAATATATTTAAGTAGTAGACAATTAGGATTCTTGATGGATGATTTATATATCTTAGTCTTAAAACAAAGAGCACTTTAAAATACAATAAATGTTAGATTAGGAATCACTTATTTCTTATAAGATTATTTAATTACTCTTTTAATAATAATAATTATACATAAAAAAATCTGTTTGTTTCATTTCCCAACGTTCAATATTCACCCGGCCTAAATCTGTAAAATTGTAGAACGAGTTCTATAACAAAAATCACTTTGAAATCCATTGTCATATCTTTAAATTAACATTAAAATGAGCAGGATAGCTATATCTAACACAGCGTTTGCGACTTGAGAGTTTAAAGAATAAGCCAATATTTCTCAACATGGCAAATAACTACCAGAGATCTTATTTTTACTGGTTTCTTATATGTTTGTATGTATTCCACCAGAGTTAATTCTTTTACGACTTTCGTCTCAAGTTGTCTCCAAAACTCTAATATGGATAAAGTGCTGTGAAAACACTTTCCATATCTAGAGTATTCGAAAGCATTCACATTGCGAGTTCAGTATGAGAAATTAATAAAATAAAATCGACTTTATGTGCTCAGATGATAGAGATGAAATTCTAATAACAAATATTGTTTCAATTAAATCTTCGAAGTAATTATTGTTGGAAACTAACACTAAGGCTTTCGAATTGAGGTCTCTAAAATAAACATCTGAGATATTAGTCCCTATTTTCATCATTGTTGTGCTGAAGTGCATTTCACTGAACTGTGAGTTTAAATTTGTTTGTGGTGGTTTACAAGTGTTGCAGAAAAAGTATGTGAGTATTATATTTTAATCAATTTTATTCAGACTGTAATAGTTAATTGTTTTACAACTGAAAATACTCAATTAAGTTTCGATAAGATATTATTTTAAGCCTAACACCTTCATCCGCCGCCAAGGGGTTTCTTTCGGGGGCCCGCCGCATTCAATTCCTATGTCGTTAAAAGTTTTTCTTCTGATACTGTTATTCTATTTGATGAGATTTCTAAACATTTCTGTGAAAAGTAACAGCTAACAACACACCAAGCCCTTTGAAGAATATGAGTCCTGTTGTTTCATACTGCTAGGAATGTTGGCAACAAAAAATACTTATTGCATTTTAATAATGTTTTCAGGGCTCATTTGGTAAATAACGCTTTTTGGGTTGAAGAAGAAGACTCCGTGCCTTAAACATCTCGAGCAACAAAACAAAAAACCGGCGGCATCTCAAAAAACAAGGCTATGATGTTAAGAGAGATAAAAAGTGTCTCAGAAGAAGAAGGCTTTGCTTTCTAAAAACCCCATCGCTTCAGAATCAGAGTCTGATAGTGACGGGCTGACAACAAACAGAGTGAAAACGGAATACCGTCGTTTCAGAGTCTGAGGTAAGATTTTTTCAAACAATATGATAAATTTTAGTTTCATTTAAAACATTAATTTTCAGTGTATGATTTTCTCCATCAAATTATACTTATTTGACGACATAAGAGTTTAAATAGATTTTTTCTAATAGCATGGCTATAATTATCTATAGGTAATTATGGTAACGTATGCCATAACTATCTATAGTTAATGGTAACGTAGATGAGACAATGTAGAAGTCGCAATATTTATCTAATTTTTTAATACTCTCACGTTTTATTATTTTTAATTAAGACTATAGAATCTTTCAATACCAAATATATGATAGCAGTTCCGAATACAGATATTTATAACATGTATTTTAAATGCTCTGAAAAATTAATATCTACATGTTTAGAGTTTGAACTTGCCGAATCTGGTTGGACTATTAATAGTATAAGTAATTTGAAAATAAACTTAAACGAGTACAAGTCCTGTAAGAGCTGGAATATACTTAGAATTGCCTGCGGTTATAAAAAACACTAAGTCATGTTTGAATATACGCAACAATGACAATTTTGTACGCCACCACAAACAGATTTAAATTCACAGTTTAGTGAAATGCACTTGAGCACAACAATGATGAAATTTCAATACTTTACCTTTGGGCATTATAGTTCAATACTTTTAGTACGTGTAAGATTTACTCTATTTGTTCTTCTTAACTAAAATAACATAGTAATATACCTACTTATAAAAGCTAATTACAATTGAATTAAATGTGTAATAAGTATATTATTATAATCAAATAAAAATATGTGTAATAAAGGAATGTAACTAAGTATTGTAATAATCAATAAATGTATACCGTGTATTTTTTTTGTTTTTATTTGTTATGAATTAAGTTAAAAATGTTTTTATAAAATAAATGTGTATTCAAATAAAGTTGTTTAAATTTACTATTCAATACCTAATTTCTATTTTTATTAATGAAAAATTAAACGATAAGAATTCAGACACAACATTTATTTAACTTTTACATAAATATAAAGCATGCATACAATCATTTACTCATAACAATTACACATTTTTAAACAGATAACATTTATTTATTTTTAGAAATACAATTAAACTTAAATAAAAACATTATCTTAAGACTACTCAGTATCACACAATTTCTTACTTATTTTTTTTATTAATGTCTCTGTGATATCGATTACATCATCATAAGGCTCCTCAACCACATATTGTGCACTTAAGCAAGCCTCGTTTTTTTTTATTTTTGTCTACATAATCTAATTCACGAATATCTATCTTAATTAGAAGACGTCCTTGCGTAGGACGATTTCTTCGAACAATGTACGAATTTGCCGATGACGTTAATAAACTTTGACGCTTTTTAGACGGTGACATTTTTTTTGACTTTGTAGAAAAGTTTGGTTCAATGTATGTCATGCCATCGTCTTGAGTGGAGAAATATGGGCTAGTAACCTGTAAAAAAATAAATCACACATAAATATATAATAATGTGGACGCACACAATAAATGTTTATAAACATAAATACATTTTATGTAGTGCTTACCTGATCAGAGGATTTGTTCCGATGCTTTTCAAAACATTCATAATTTCCTTGAGAGTAAAAAAATGGCTTGTTTTTTAACTGTCTACCATTCTCTACCAAAGCATTGTCCTGCAATATAATAACATAAAAAATATAAATTAAAAGTTCATAACTATATGAATTTAACTATGAGGAATAAAATAATATTTACTAACAGAAATACAAGAGTATTTCTGTCTGGTCAACTTCGTCTAAAGGACTTGGGATTTGAGAATCAACATTATCAAATACAAATCTGTTAAGTCCTCCAATGTTGAAAATGATGGGGCTGTATGACATGATTCTGAAAATAAAACTAACGTAAGATATCTAATTATTCATATCATAATATAATATAATATTGTAATATCTTATAACATTAAAAACGTACTTACCAATAAAACTTGATTTCTCTGCTAGCAACAGGTCCTGTTTCGGCTGACTATGACAGCATAATGAAATAAGGAATGCAATTTTAAATCTGTATGATATTCAATACCAAATGAAATCAATTATTAAAAATATAATATTGTAATACGAGAATACAAAATTCCTGACTTTCTAGACCTGTACAAACATGTTAAATGCTGTTATTTATAATTTATGATATCTAATTTAGTGTTAAAGGTATAGCTACCTATAAATAGGTGTGTTAGACATTCATTACAGTAATTGTCAAAATGAAGTTGATCAAGAAACCCATATCTTTGAAAGTTAATAATATAGATTTAAATTAATCTTCTCACCAGATCAGACATAGTCCTTTATTACCGAATACGATTCGATGTATAATGTGCGGTCCATTGAACTGTGGTAAAACAAACGTTATGATTAGTTTGTTGTTACATGAAAATGGTCTAAAATTTAAAAATCTTTATCTTTATTCCAAAATTTCATTTCAACCAAAGTATCGTTTCTTGAGTGAAGTATTAGGAAGAGTCTCGCAGATTAACTTCTACAAGTTTAGCGATGATAAAGAGGTCATTTCTCCGAGTGAAGCTTTAACAAATTCTGTGTTTGTTTTTGATGATGTTGCGTGTGAAAATCATGTAAATATTCGCAATTATTTTTGTATGGGTAGACATAAACAAATGGATTGTTTCTATTTATCTCAAACCTATTCCAAAATTCCAAAACAACTGTTGCGTGACAATGTGAATTTTCTTATTATATTCAAACAAGATGATGTGAATTTAAAACATATTTATGAAGAGCATGTTACTTCTGATTTACAGTGGCAAGAGTTTAGAAATATTTGTCAAACTGTTTGGAGTAAACCTTATAATTTTCTACTTATTAATAAAGAATCGTCATTAAATAATGGAAGGTACAGACAGAATTTTGATATGTTTTTTAAATTTGACTGACTGTTTATATGTATATATATATATATATATATATATATATATATATATATATATATATATATATATATATATATATATATATATATATATATATATATATATATATATATATATAAGTAATTAACATGGCAAATCAAATTCAGTATAATTTGTTCTTTAGCTGAATACAGTTGTTAATAAGTATAACATGGAGAAAAATATTAAAATAGAATTAATGAAGTCTGTAGACTCCATAAAGAATAAAATAAAACAAATGAAAAACCAGGAACACTCTACGAACTTATCACTTGAAAAAATGTTAAAACCTATCACAGATCCCCTTAAAACTCCAGTTAATTCAAATAAAACATTAGAAAAAATGCAAAATTTTGAAAATACACACTCTAATTTTGAAGACGTGGAATTAGGTGACATTAATACTAGCTCATCTACTAAGTTAGAAGAATGCTATGACCCAGAACTGAATTCTGTACTGAACGTTAAAAAGCCTCCCCAGACGGAATTACCGGATGATTTAGAAATATAATTAGAGGGTCGTGATATCCATGATATTTATGACCTAAACATACCATTTGGAATAAGGAGTGAAAACAAAAAAATATTAATGGGTAATTCAATAGTTTCGTTTTCTAAAATAGATAGTGCAAATAATGATAATACCATTTTAATTAAAGTTGGTGACAAAAGCTTCAATTTAACCCCTGGTTTAAAAGAACTTTTACTTTGAAGAAAACCTGATTTGAAACAAATATCGAGCAAAGATAAACTTGTCTATAAAGATATGTTGCATTATACAAATGCACATAAGAGAGATTTTAATCCTAATGGGCAAATTAGAGGCGATAAAGGTATAAAATATCGTGAAATAATCAAACCATTGTTTTCTGAATCGTCAAACAATAATATTGTCTCTAAATTTGGAGGAAGCTTACCAACGTTAAAGAAATACAAAAATAGCACTGACTTGGTATATTGGGACGATCCTAACGAACTGGTTGACAGATTGAAACTATTAATTGCTTCCCGAGATGCCGGTAATACAAATCATGATAATGAAATTTTATCAATAATCGAAGAGTTAAAAGAAGCTGACATAATAAAATAATAAATAGTCCTAATAATATGCTTTTTATTCAGTATTATAGCTGAATTTGAGACAAACATACCTACTGAGTTGTGATCATGAGCAAAGCTGACGTGGTAGACGAAATTCATAAAAATGCGAGAGTGACCTATCCGCGAAGACATGTTGTCATGAAAGATATAGATGACTTGTGGCAAGCAGACTTGATTGATTTGCAATCAATTTCAAAAGAAAATAAAAATTATAGATATATTCTTACCGTTATTGATTAATTTTCGAAATATGCTTGGGCCTTTCCTATGAGAAGTAAAAGCAAAGAAGATGTGTATAACTCTTTCAAAACTTTGTTGGATAAAGGGTGTGTTCCTAAAAATCTGCAAACCGATAATGGAACAGAATTTTATAATAACAAATTTCAGAAACTTATGAAATCGTATCATATTAACCATTATTCAACCTTCTCAACAAAAAAAGCTTCAATAGTCGAACGATTTATCAGAACATTGAAATCTAAAATCTATAAGGAATTTAGTTTAAAAGGCAATTACAATTGGGTAAATAATTCCCTCAATGATGTTATTTACAAATACAATCACACTCACCATCGCACTATTAATGAAATCCCTGCTAATGTGAACAATATGAATAAAAAACTGATATTAGAAAGGTATTTAAAGTTGCCAAAAAATGATAATTTAAAAAGCATGTACAAAGTAGGTGATTATGTGCGTATCAGTAAATACAAAGGTACATTTGAAAAAGGTTATACTCCCAACTGGTCAACAGAAATATTTTAAATTCGTAAAATACAAAATACAACTCCTATAACTTACTTAATTGAAGACACTATCAGAGGTCTGCCTATTTTAGGAGCATTTTATACACAAGAACTTCAAAAAACAAAACATCCCAATATATATCTAGTCGAGAAAGTTCTTAGAAGAAAAGGTAACAGGGTTTTAGTAAAATGGTTAGGTTTGTCTTCAGCTGAAAGCAGTTGGATTGATCAATCAAATGTAATATTATAAATAAAATAACGTTAACAAACTCGAATCACATAACTATTTATTAAAGTATTCAAACCGGAATTATCAGTCTTAAAATGTGTTTTGGAGAGAGTAGTCTTCTCAATTGGCTTATTAATAATTTACCATTTGAATTACACTTACCAGGATATAATTACTGTGGCCCAGGTACTAAATTAATAAAAAGACTAACAAAAGGAGACAACGGCGTAAATAAGTTGGAAGAATACTGCAAAGATCACGATATTGCATATCACAAGTCATCAAACTTAAAGGATCGACATAAGGCTGATTTAATTTGGTTAAAAATGGCGAAAGAGCGAGCGGTTGCTTCCGATGCCAGTATAGCTGAAAAACTCGCGGCACGCTTAGTAAGTAAGGCTATGTCAGCAAAAATTAAAACTGGTTCTGGTTTGGACAAAAAGCATTCTCCAAAAATTACACCTGGAAAAGGGTTAAAAAGTAAATTAAAATCTGTTATTACAAAAGCAAAAAGGCATATCAAAAAATTAAAACCTAAGAGCAAGAAAATGGCAATAGAATTAGCTATTGCCGCTACTAGAGAATCGGCTGATGATTCATCGATTAAGCTCCCTCGCGTTATTCCTATTCCAAAAACTGGGGGAGTATTACCTTTGATTCCTATTTTTGCGGGATTATCAGCTGCGGGAGCTTTAGCAGCCGGTGTAGCTGGTATTGCTAAAACCATAAATGAATTCAAAATGGCTAAAAAGCTGTATGAAGAATCGAGAAGACATAATGAAAAAATGGAAGCTCTATGTATTGGGAAAGGACTTCACCTTAAACCACATAAAGGCGGCCTTGGAATTTTTGTATCAAAAGAAAAAAACTAAGATATCGGCTACCCAAACGGGCCTTAACTAACTTTGACATTTTAAAGTACGGGAATAGAATTCCTTATTTTAGAGGTGTCTTTATGAGAGATGAGCTCCCTAAATGTCCTTATAAAAAAGAATGTGAAGTTATTAATTTGAATAGTTCAAAAAATCCTGGTTCTCATTGGGCAGCCTATGCAAAATATAATGATTATGTTGAGTATTTTGACAGTTATGGAAATCTTAAACCTCCGAAGGAATTTATAAAATATGTAGGTTCTAACATTCAATATAATTATGAAAATATACGACGTGATCACCCCTTCAATTGTGGACATTTATGTTAAAATTTCTTAAAGAATGTTTGGTATAATCATGAAATAAAATAAACAAGATCATCTAAAAGAGTTCAGTATGCAAGCATGTCTACTACGGTTACCATCTCTGGAAATAAATCGGAACTGATTTCGTATTTTCAACCACCTCTTCATTTATCTGATCAGTAAGAGTGCGGTTTACTATACTTTTCAGTATTAAAAACAAGACCAAATGTGCCCGTTAATAACAGCAGTTTAACAGCTGTTATCAGAATTGAATGTGATCTTGTACACGGTTCATACTGCAACGGATTACCGACTCATTTTATTCATGAATTTATTAATATATCTGATACTGCTCCAAGTCACGGCTACATAGAAATACCTCAGAACGTTATTTCTTTTCCAGTTAACAAAAATATAATTTCATCCATATCTGTTAGGATTGTAGATCAGTTTGGTTACCGTATTGACTTTGGTGAAGAAAATATTCAATTACGTCTTCATTTAAGAAAAGCAAAATGATAGTATATTATAAAAACCCTTCAGTGAAAATAAAACGTCCTATTCCGTCAACGACCATTAAAGTGCACAGACGTAAGAAAAACGTGAAGAAATTGACTAAATGAAATAAAGATTTTCTTAAAGCTTTAGGGTTTAAAGTATGAGTATACTTCAGACTACCGATTTACCACACTTTGATAGTTCAATCGAAAGTTATGAAATCCATTCATACAATCCCTACAATAACAGTTTTTGAGAAAACGATGAAATCAGAATCCCCATACACCAGCAAGATATATACGTGCTACCATCAGCCAGTTCCATCTACATCGAAGGTCAGGCAAAGCTGTGCGGTAAGGATGGGCATCAGATCAAAAAAGCTGTTACGTTTACTAATAACCCTGTTATGTACTTGTTCCAAGACATCAGGTACGAAATGAATGGAATTGAAATAGATCGTATAAAAAAATCTGGAATAACATCAACAATAAAGTCATACAACTCATTTAATGAAGCAGAAAGTAAAGTTTCTGCATTATGGGGTTAGAATTTAAACGGATTCCAAAGTGATGGACATTTTAGCGTTGTGGTGCCCTTAAATAAGATTTTAGGGTTTGCAGAGGATTACAATAAAATTGTGATAAATTGTAAACACGAACTTATATTGAATAGGAGTAATTCTAACTTAAATAGTATTATTCTTACTGATGAAGTCGTTCAGCTTCAAATAGATATACAGAGAATTCAATGGAGAGTACCACATATAAAAGTTTCCGATGGAGAACGTTTAATACTTTTAAAGCACTTAGAAAGAGATAAACCTATTCAGATGGCCTTTAGAAATTGGGATTTATATGAGTATCCTTTACTATCCAAAACCACAAAGCAATCTTGGTCAGTAAAGACTGCTTCTCAATTAGAAAAGCCTCGGTATGTCATTTTTTGCTTGCAACCTAATAGAAAAAATAATAGAACTAAAGACAGTTCGGTATTTGATCATTGTGAGGTAACAAATATTACGCTCTTTTTAAATTAGCAATATTATCCTTATGAGCCTTTATCTTTAAAGTTTTGTGAGAACAAATATAGTATATTATATGAAATGTATGTGAAATTTCGTCAGTCGTATTACAACTCTCCGGTAGAACCGTTGCTTGATCTGCAGGATTTCAAAGAAAAGGCCCCAGCCTTCATCTTAGACTGCTCGAGGCAAAACGATAGTTTAAAAACTGGTCCAGTGGATGTAAGATTGGAATTTGAATGTTCAACACAAATACCAGATAAGACAACTGCATACTGTTTGATTATAAACGACCGACTTGTGGAATACAAACCTCTGAGCAACATCGTGCGTAGATTATCATGATTGCTATTGTAGACATCCAAGGCTTTAAAACAGAAGCAAATGAATTTATAATAAAAGAAATTGCTATATGGTGTAATCAAAGCCTGCAAGTGTTTTTAATCAAACCGCCATTTCCTTTTTACGATTTGACTAAATCGGAAAGACAACAAGTTTGCTGGATTGAGCGTAATAGAAAAATATACTGGAGCGAAGGACTTATACCTTACTCAAATTATCAATATTTAGTTTTAGATATCTTAAAAGATAAGTGTGTTTTCGTTAAAGGTCTTGAAAAAGTGTCATGGTTGAAAAATATTTTAAATAGTGTTAATGTAATTAATTTAGAAGATAAAGGTTGTCCTAATTTGTTGACCCTATATGATTGCTATAAATATTCCGGAGATTTGTACAATTGTATCTATCATGACTCAATATGTGCATTAAAAATATTATGTGCTTAAAAAAATGGTGCTTTGATAATAAACTTTTTTTAAAAGATACAATATGGATTGTTTCATTTTACCTAATCGTTTCCTAAATTCACTAACATACCCATTTAGTTTTAATATATACTATGATTGGAATATTACATGAATTGATACACATTCATAAGTACAATAAAAAACTCAGCAAAGAGAACAGTTACATTGGTCACTAAGACAAGGAGTTAAATTCCTAACCTGAAAACCTTAGAATAGGTGTTATTATTCTAAGCTCAAACATAATGTTAATAATCTATATCGTGAATAAAATGGATCGCAGATAACAAAAGTAGGGTATTATTGGAGGCGTGACGCAGAAGTCAGAACACATTTATATTAATCGATCGAACACTACACGTGCAGTCAATCTGCTTTATCTCGATACGTCCGCATCACCTGGAATCCGAGTGACCGTGGGTTCAAGTTCCATGTAGATGAAGTCAGAGGCAAAAGCTAGCTGTGGATAAAACAATTATATAATTCATAAGTACATACATTCATAGTCTTATGCCTGTAACCCTGAAGAGGTAGGCAAAGGTGTATTACTACACCCACCTTTCGCCAGATATATTTAAGTCCCACGTAATAGGGAGGCGAGCCTATTGCTGTACCGGGCACATTTCTAGACTTCATGCTGTTACTGAGAATTTCCTAACAGAAAAACCCAATAACACTTTGGCCGACCCGGGAATCGAACCCGGGAGCCACCCCGATCCTACTTTCAACATTGTTAAGATTTTGCATTCATTCATTAAAATTATCAACGAGCTGTGCAAAGATAACAGTATGTACATATAAATGATTATGAATGCATCGCTGTGCCCGAGCCGCACTGAGCGCGTCGAACGAACTTGAGAATGTTGTTTATATTATGTCATCCCAAGTAAAAACATTGTTACTATGCTACCAGTATTACGATGCATTGATGAATGAAATAATATTATATTTCTAATGCCAACCGTCAGTATCGCAGATCATGTTAGTAGTGTGATTTTGGGGCGCGAACGGAGCGAAGCGAGGTGAGTGATGCAGAAGCCCCAACATTACACTACTCACGTACTCTCAATACTGTGACGTAAACACAACAACAAAAACCTTCTGCCTACTTCATAAAAAAAATTGAAAATTATTATACGCAATTAGCTGTATAAACTGGAACAGTTTCGGAGTACAAGCTTCGTTATATTCAAATTACGTACTGTTTAATAACTTGTAAGCAAATTGTGAATAGGTAAGCATATGTAGACAGCGGGAATACCTATTAAAATGTTGTTTTCCCCCGCAAACAATCTGACTCCAGACCATCGCCATATTTTGCGGGCTCATCTGCGTACTCACACACCCGGCTAAGTATCAAACTTAAATGATATTTTCTCTTATTAATACGAGTACAAGAACCCGATAGGGTCTTGGGTTTCAGTTCTTTATTTAATTCCATAAACTTTGTTATATATTTGGGGCGGTACGATGGCCATTCCATGGGTCGTGAACGGCTACTATTTGTGGTGAAAGGTATACTATATGGTAGATATAGTATACCTTTCACCACAAATAGTAGCCGTTCACAGTTTTTGACATATTTATGGTACTATAAGTTAGGCCCACTAACGTTTTCCATTGGTCGAAATTTTATTGTTTGCCCTTTTAATTTAAGGTTTAATAAACTGAGAATTCTTATTTTCTTTCTGTTTTAATAAATGCTCATAAATTATTTGCTAAAATAATACAGAAAGTAAAAAAATATATAAACAATACCCACGAAGTATTATCGGCCACTTTTGCTGTTGAATTATAAACTACTTATAATAATTTAATTGTTTACTAATTGAAGGTTATTTGTTGACTATAATGTTTATGAGTGAGAGAAAAAAATGTATTGTATACCTGAAGATAAAATATTTTTAAACAATTATAAAGACCATACGTTTTTATAATTGTTTAAAAATATTTTACAAAAATAATATGAGCGGCGGTTGGCAGGCAACGGTAACCTCGTTCTATCAGGCGTATGACATGTCCATCTTCTGCCTTAAAATGTATAAACAGGATTTCAGACGATTTTGATTTCTTCCAGTTCTCAAAAGCACGCACATTTTTTTTCATTTAATTATTAATACCAGTTAATTGCCACTTGCAATTAACTGGTATTTCATTCCCGTGGCAAACAGATAAAAGTTATATTGCCGGTAAAGTTGTTTAAATTTTATTATCTTTTAGCACTTTCATTTTTAATTATATTAAACAGGACATCAAAGATAATTCATTAAGACAAGTGATGGTGTCTGTCGATTTATGTTATTAAAAACAATAATTTAATACTATCAGTTTCAGTCTTAGCTTATTCATTAATAAAACTCTTCATACTTAACTTATTCATTAAAAACACCTCTGCAATCGTTGAAATAAAATGAAACCACTTGGGCTATGCATGTTTCAGTAAGCGCCATAAACGAATAAAAATCTTTCAACAAGTTCAAAGCGTTTTACATTTCAATTAGAATCATAGTCTTCTATAATAGCACTTAAGTCGTGTCGTTTGAAGTAAATTTAGCAACTGAAAAGTATGTACAGTCAGTCTTAATAATATGATATTATGCTAAACCAGTTCACAAGTTGGGTGTGATACAGCGGCAAGGCGATGAAGTAAAACCCAGGCGTCACTCAAGTTTCGTTTACGTAGCCAAAGAGAGCAAGGGTCTCCTTATAAAACAGTTTCATGAATATTTATACAGATTTAAGGATTGTGTAGTGTCGTTTTGTAAATAATTGCGGTCGAGTCTTGAATTTAAATTGCTTTCGATTGGTCTTTATTTGTAAAGATCGTGGAGAGTTGCGACAACGTTTTTCTCGAAATACGTCGACTTGTTACAGCTATCATAGTGTTTGTAAGTAAAGATTTTAACATTGATTGTTGTTTGTATAGAGTCCGTATTGTTTGAATCTTAATGTTTAGCATTTACTGTAGCGTCGCTGCTTTGTATAAGTAGAGTTAATATTGTTGTCGAATACGAATTGGAATTGATATAGCTTATGAATAACTTGTTTCAATTGACATTAGGTCGGGTTCTGATGATGAGATTCTGACAAAATCGACGGAACTCTTCAAATTTATACATATTTGTGAAGTTTGGGTCACATTTATTTTAATTCTGTTACTTCGTGCTTTTACTGCCTCCGCGGTCTTGTAGATAGCATAAGCGTCTACTGATTGGGAGGTACCGGGTTCGATTTCCGGGTCGAGCAAAAGTGATACTGAGTTTTTTCGAATTCTTAGTAGCAGCGCGAAGTTTGGCAATGTTGCTGGTAATGCCGATAGGCTTGCCCTCTTTCACTTAAGACCTAAAATTATGAGACCCAAATACCTAAGGCGAAATGTGGGTGTATTATTACACCTCTGTCTAACCCTTCGGAGATAAAGGCCATACTAGTATTTGCAGAAAATCAACTGGAAATGGACAAAAAATGGAATAAAATAAACTCGTCAGAAAAATATTAAGCCGAAAAATGTTGCTGTAAATACATTTTAAACACTTGTTTACAGTAAAATGTTTTTGTTGCAGGTTCTAAGAAAGTATTTGCTTAGATTTCGCAAGATAATAACCATTAGATGTAAATGAAAAACCTTAATTTTGAAGAATTGCCAAAGAGCCTGGTAATATTTTTTTTCTAAGTTCAACAATGAACTATTTTTTATTTATTTGGAGACTAAACATTGTCTGAATGTCAGACTTAAAATGTTCTAAGTGATCTTTGTATTTTAAAATTTAAATATCATAACATAACCTGTCATGTTGTTGTTTCATGTGAGAAGAACACGGCAGGTAATCTTCATACAAAATATTTCAACCTTAAGGCCTGTTCAGACCTAAGCGGTATTCGCTACCGTCTGCGGCAGAGAAAACCCAGTGGGTATGCGGTAATATTACTGTTGAAGGTTTAATATCTACACAGTATGTATTAGCACTGGCCATGTATCGTACTGGCCATCTGTCTTTTATTGTCACTAGACATATAGACATGTATTTCAAATTATGTGTTTACTTCTATAGTAAGAAATAAAACATTGTCAGTCTTTGCCACTCGTCTCTGGGAATACGTCGTTTTATTTCAGGTTATGGGCCCAGAGAGCTCATAAAATCGCAATGGAGTCGTTTTAACAAGGATTTTGCAAGCAAGTGTTAAAATACAGTATTCGTTTTAACAAGGATTTTGCCAGCAAGTGTAAAAATCGCAATTGAGTAGTTTTAGCAAGAATTTTGCAAGCAAGTATTAAAAGACAGTATTCGTTTTAACAAGAATTTTGCAAGCAAGTGTTAAAAGACAGTTTTCAGAAAGATTTAGCTGTCATTTTAATTATCGCAGTACTACCTAGTAAATGTGCCGAAACTAAAGGGACGCGATAATTATTCGGAGTGGTGTTTCGCTGCAGAAAATTTCTTGGTTCTGGAAGGCATGAAACATTGTATAAAGGCAGAACCAGATAAAGAAATTACAAGCGCGGTCGATGGGCAAACGTTGTATTATTTCAGGTTAC
Organism: Euclidia mi; assembly: GCA_944739405.2. Classification (NCBI taxonomy): domain Eukaryota; kingdom Metazoa; phylum Arthropoda; class Insecta; order Lepidoptera; family Erebidae; genus Euclidia; species Euclidia mi. The sequence continues at coordinate 82,841,762 of OX123181.2, forward strand.
GGGCCTGAAATTGAAGCCAGAAATCAATTCAGAATGTGTGATTCAGGTGCAAGACCAGAATGTTGCTTCAGTGGGGGATTAGGTTAAACCAGAATAATCCCAGAAGGTAACAGGTTTTGGAATCAACATCTAGTCTTGAAGGTAAACAACAAGCCCAGAAGGTAACAAGTTTGGAATCTGCATATATCTAGTCTTGAAGATAACTCCAAGAGTGATAATGATTATAAAGACTCAGAGAGTATACTTCAGTGTGAAAATGAAGGTGTCATGGACAGACCCAGACGAACACGGAAACCACCAGAGAGATATGGTATGTTGAATCTTTGTACAAGTACAAGCGCTGAAACCTATGAAGATGGGGAGGTTTGACACTGCAACGGACCAGAAGAGAAACAGTGGACATTTACCATGCAAGAAGAACTAAAGTTTCAAAGAAAATGATGCATGGGAATTATGTGATAGTTCACAAGATGGTAGGGTTGTGCAGTGTAAGTGGGTGCCTTGTAAAATATGACAGTGATATTATAACAAAGTTCGGTTCCGTGCTTATTTAGTTGCTATGAATGTATTGTTCATAGGAGATCTAGTTGCTATGAATGTATTGTTTATAGGAGATCTAGTTGCTATGAATGTATTGTTTATAGGAGGTTGCTATGAATGTATTGTTTATAGGAGATCTAAGATAAGTCCATGTATGTATACAAAAGTTAGAAATATTTTTTTGTAGAGATTTTTATTTTTTCAAATGGTTGTAAAGAAACAGAATGTACGGTTTCGCCGTACATCGCGACTTCGTACGCTCGTGCACTTGAGTCAGCATATTTGTTTCATACTTCATTTTATATAATTAATCGCAATTCAGTTCATTACCGGTCATCAACCGCGCCGCGTGTGTACTCATTATCAAGCATTTATCATAGCATTATCATTTAGCATTAATTTACCTTTTTTGTCTTATATCAATAAACCGTATCTAAATGTCTAATATCATCCTTTACTTCTATCATCAAAGATATCGTACATCTTTGTGGTCCTTCGTTAGAGTAAGGGGGCCCATTCCGCGAGTGTTAATTTTGTTAGTTCGATATTCGTGTGAGTGGTACTCCATACCAGCGACCGCGCATTTCGAGCAGCCACAACATACCAGGCCAGGAGTGCAGTGAGATATCAGTCTCTGCGGGAAGTAAACGAGCACAACAAAACACAAGTAAGATCTTTCCAGTTTACATACATTTCTCACAATGAGCAAAACTATGGAGGATTTACTTGCCAACCAAAATCTGACTATGAACGCCATGAACCAGCTTCTGACAAACTTTAAGAAAGCTGGACATGAGCGCAAGACGCCAGAATTTGCTAAGAAACGTCTAGAACATTTAGACGCGTATTGGCAAGAATTCCAAACAAATCATGTAAAGTTGAGCGGGTTTAGCGATAAGTCTAGCGAATATTTTGTCGGCAATCATTATCAACAAGCTAAAGAATTTTATTTGTCCGCCCGTGAGACGATAAAACAAGCTTTGTCGGTATCAGTTTTTATACCAGCAACACCTACAGCTGGTCCGTCTTCTCCTTTTCCCGTCACCAATCCTACGGATAGGAAGCCCGAGGACACCGAAATGCTATCAGCTGCTCTAGAAAAACCTCAGTTCACGTCCCAAGGCACTAACAGCAAGCTGGACGAGCAACTGAAGAAACAAAGCAGCAACTTTAAAGCTTTTTCTAGAGCTATAGCGAACATTAACGTTGATAACATATCTGAGAAGTGGGAGTTCGAAGATACTCTGAAAACATTGGAAACTAGGTGGTCAGTCATTGACACGCTACATTGGGAGTTGGACGGAGACCTTGATGGAAAGAATGCAAATTATGAGGAAATGTTCACAGCTTACGAAGATACTTATAATCGTATGAAACGAGCCCTAAATAGCAAGCTGTGGTCGGTATCACACAGAGAAAAAACCACACCCAAGATGGAGGTTCCTGTGTTCCACGGAAAGTACAATCAATGGGTATCCTTCAAGGACTTGTTCACTGAGGCGATACATAACAACCCATCGCTCTCCCAAGCCCAGAAGATGCAGTTCATGAAGGCGAAAGTCAAGGGTGAAGCGGAAGGGCTTATACAACATCTGCAAATCAGTTCCGACAACTACTCCGTTTGCTGGGAACTGCTGAACCATCGTTACAATAACAAAAAACTCATATTCACTTCGCATATTAACATTCTAATGAACCTTTCGGTCATGCAACAACCATCCATACATAACATAAAACGCATACATGACACGACTCGCGAGTGTCTTAACGCGATCAAAAATTTAGGCGTTGACGTTAGCACTTGGGATCCGTTACTTGTGTATCTTTTAACGAATAAATTAGAAGCAGAAACACATAGTGATTACGTAGAATCACTTAAGCAGCCACGCGAATTGCCTATTTTATCAGAGTTTTTTGACTTCTTGGAAGCCAAATTCACCAGCATGGAAGCTTCGAGGCGAAAGCAAGACCCTCCAAAATCTTCGCCATCTAATTCGAAGCCATCAAATAATTTATTTAAACATACGAAACAATCATATTCCAGCAATAAAGGTATTTCGCAATCGGTAACTAGAGATATCCGTTCCAATAAAATATGTCCATTATGCAAAAATGGGCATGGACTTTATCAATGCGAACAATTTACAGAAATGTCTTCGAATAATAAAAGGTAAACTGTCAACAAACTAAAGTTGTGTGAAAATTGCCTCTATTCTCATAACGGTAAAGCATGTATTTCAACAAAACGATGCCGCGAATGCGATGGGTTCCACAATACTCTTTTGCACGAAGCGTTTGCGCAATCACAAACAAAACTAGCAAACGCAGCGGTAACCAAACCTGCCATGCGTACATCGATTGAGCAAGGCCAGGCGATGAACGTGGCTCAGCAGCGTAACATACCCGAAATCTTACTTTCCACAGCACTTATTAAGGTTGAAAAGGCAGATGGGTCATACCTTATAATGCGAGCCCTAATTGACCAGGGTTCCCAGACATCGCTCATAACGGAAAATGCAGCGCAGCAGCTTTGTTTACCACGTCAAAAATGTAAGGGCGTGATAACCGGTATCGGTGTCAAAGATAACACTTGTAAGGGGAATATTAACATTAAATGTTCTTCGATAGATGAATCCTACAACTTTCACACCGATGTTTTTATCATGAAAATTCTAACAAAAAATTTACCGTCTTACACATTTGCGAAACCGAACTGGCCTTATTTAGAACACATCGAATTGGCAGATCCTGAGTTTTACATCAGTCGTCCAATCGATATATTGTTTGGAGCCGACATATATTCCCATATCATATTAGATGGCATTTGTAGAATAGATCAAACAATACCCATAGCACAACAAACTCATCTTGGATGGATATTGTGTGGAAACATACACACATCGTTACAGTGCAACATCGTACAAATTGACGTCAACCAATTAGTTTTGGGAGGCCGAGGATATCACGGATTCAGGAAGTCTGTCATCTGATGATTACGAATGTATTCAGTACTATAACGCAACTACAACCAGACGCATCAATGGGAGATATGAAGTACGTATTCCTCTCAAGCCAAACTATCAAAATAATTTGGGAAATTCCAAATCAAAGGCCATTGCTCAGTTCGCACAGTTAGAACGTAAATTTATCAAACATAATAATATCGCACATGAATATAAAACATTTATGAATGAATACCTAGCGTTAGGTCATATGAAACCTGCTAGCCGTAATTCGAAACTTCAATGCTTTTTACCGCATCATTGCGTGTTACGTGAAAGTTCAATAACCACGTCATTGCGCGTAGTTTTCAATGCATCTTCAAAAACATCTAGCGGTCAAAGTTTAAACGACCTCATGCACAAGGGTCCGAATCTGCAGCAAGACCTTCAGTCGTTGATATTGAAGTGGAGGCAATACCAATTTGCATTTACAGCAGATATAGAAAAATATTTCCGTCAGATTTTAGTGCATGAGGATGATCAGAGCTTGCAGAAAATAGTGTGGCGGAATAACCCTAACGAGAAACGACAAGAATTGCAGTTGACCACCGTCACCTACGGAACTAAAGCGTCGCCGTTCTTAGCGATGATGACGCTTAGACGTCTAGCGAGTGATGAACGCCATAACTACCCAGAAGCAGCTAGAGTCGTAGAAGAATCATTATATACATATGGACGATTTGCTTCAGAGTAGCCCCGAAATAGACTCTGCTTGCAAACTACAACAAGACTTGATCGAGCTAATGAGCAAAGGTGGCTTTAACTTAAGAAAGTGGGCTTCGAATAGTCCCCTACTTCTAAATGACAACATGTCTACCTCTTTTGACTTTAAACAGCCAGAGTCAACAAAAACGCTGGGCTTGCTGCTCTTTGTACAAGTACAAGCGCTGAAACCTATGAAGATGGGGAGGTTTGACACTGCAACGGACCAGAAGAGAAACAGTGGACATTTACCATGCAAGAAGAACTAAAGTTTCAAAGAAAATGATGCATGGGAATTATGTGATAGTTCACAAGATGGTAGGGTTGTGCAGTGTAAGTGGGTGCCTTGTAAAATATGACAGTGATATTATAACAAAGTTCGGTTCCGTGCTTATTTAGTTGCTATGAATGTATTGTTCATAGGAGATCTAGTTGCTATGAATGTATTGTTTATAGGAGATCTAAGATAGGTCCATGTATGTATACAAAAGTTAGAAATATTTTTTTGTAGAGATTTTTATTTTTTCAAATGGTTGTAAAGAAACAGAATGTACGGTTTCGCCGTACATCGCGACTTCGTACGCTCGTGCACTTGAGTCAGCATATTTGTTTCATACTTCATTTTATATAATTAATCGCAATTCAGTTCATTACCGGTCATCAACCGCGCCGCGTGTGTACTCATTATCAAGCATTTATCATAGCATTATCATTTAGCATTAATTTACCTTTTTTGTCTTATATCAATAAACCGTATCTAAATGTCTAATATCATCCTTTACTTCTATCATCAAAGATATCGTACACAGAATATTTGAAAAATGTATAATTTCAAACTTAAGAAAGTCATTGGTGTCAATGTGTTAATAAATTTGAGAAATCTATCACATTGAACCAGTCTGATTATATTGATCAGGTGTTACAAAAATTAACTTGCATGTATGTAAGGGGGAAAACTGTTGGAAAATTCCCATATCAAGCTATTGGTTGTCTAATGTACTTAGCAGTTCTAACCAGGCCTGATATTACTTATGCAGTTGGATTTTTGAGTCAATTTAACAATTGCTATTCTAGATATTTTACTTTTGTATAGAATGTATAGTAAATACAATTGTAAATGTGAATAGTATTTGCCTACAGCTGAGATGCCAGCTGATGTATTCACAAAGGCTTTAGGTGTTGTGAAACATAATAAGTTTTTGGATATATTAGGTATTCAAAGATTGTAATAATTGTGTATATACATATTGTTAGATATAGTGGGGGTGTTGAAGGTTTAATATCTACACAGTATGTATTAGCACTGGCCATGTATCGTACTAGCCATCTGTCTTTTATTGTCACTAGACATATTGACATGTATTTCAAATTATGTGATTACTTCTATAGTAAGAAATAAAACATTGTCAGTCTTTGCCACTCGTCTCTGGGAATACGTCGTTTTATTTCAATTACTGTTCAGACTTAAGCGGTATTCGATATCCTTGTGGGTAGAATAACGCGCGGTAGTCGAGTTTCGCTCAGAGAGATAAGAAACTTAGGTCGCTCTAGCCGCGGTACTTGATACCAAATACCTGAGCGAAACCCGTGCGGTATGTACCTCTAACCACAGCGGCAGCGAATATCGCTCAGGTCGCTCTAGCCGCGGTACTTGATACTAAATACCTGAGCGAAACCCGCGCGGTATGTACCTCTACCCACAGCGGCAGCGAATATCGCTCAGGTTTGAATAGGCCTTTAGAACTAGCCGCGGTACTTGATACCAAATAGAGCGAAACCTGCGCGGTATGTACCTCTACCCACAGCGGCAGCGAATATCGCTCAGGTCGCTCTAGCCGCGGTACTTGATACTAAATGCCTGAGCGAAACCCGCGCGGTATGTACCTCTACCCACAGCGGCAGCGAATATCGCTCAGGTTTGAATAGGCCTTTAGTCTATGGGACTCTTATTTGTTACACAGGACAGTTACCTCCCGCCCCGAACCCCTGGAACCTATCGCCATGATTGCTTATCTGCCAATTTGTCAAACTTTTGACAATAATGACAGTTTAGTCAACAGCAATATTATTTTCAATAAAGTTGATCGAGTGAAGTTTTGCGTTTATTTATTTCCGTAACTTATCCTCTCAATTTCTGAAGCTGTGATATCATCATGTACAACAAGTGCTGTGTTGCGAAATGTGCTAGTATACGAATGGACGTCAGTTTTCACATGTTTCCAAAAAGTGAGACAGGACTCAAAAAGTGGTTGCAGTCCATTAATTGTGAACGATTGCGAAGCTTCAGTTTCCAGGAACTTCGTAAACAGTTTGTGTGCCAAAATCATTTCGAGAAGTGGTTTCTGTCTGCAACGTGCGATAGAGTTCGTCTTTAAATATTAAAAGGCACGGATGTCTTCCCACTACAAAACAAATCTTTACCTGTGTATGCAATGTAAAGCTTTAAATAAATTTAAAACTAAATTAAATAATAAAGCGCAGTGAAAAAGCAGTGTTTTATTTTAAGAAAAAATTGGCTGAATCATTCTTAATCATTGCCCGAAACGTTACCGATGAAAAAAAAAACAACTGTCATTTATGATATGTGAGCCAATTCCAGTCCAGTTTTGATCTATGGGAGTGCTCCGTCTGTACGTTAGTAAAATATAGTCTGTGGAGAATAAATATTTTATGAACTATTTAAAAACAATAAAAAACCGTTTTGAACCGGTTAGAATGTTACGAGTATTAAGTCTCGCCTCTTCCCCCCGGACCTCGGTATCGAGTGGACGTGTGAAAATCTACGCAGTTTTAAATAAAATAAATAAATAAATCTAAAACTCATAAAATCTATGAACAAAAATAGGAGTGCATAAGTAGTGAAGAGCTTTCCTCTACGGCCGTTACATCAAGCGAAGCCCCACCCGTCGTCAACAGCTACGCTACAGCGAAATCCCGCCCACGGGTGAGAGAGACAAATATATTTCTTTAATTAAATCACAGCCGCAAGTACCAGGCAAACAGTACTGACAAGGATTCCGTTAACACAAATTGAGAAACATAATTTAGACTACACCAGCAATTGTCCCTGCGGTCTGGAGGCTAATAGTTGATGCGACGACGCAAGAAAGCCCAGTTCGAGTCCTTAGAACTACCTATCTTTTTGTTGCTCGACTATAAGTTTTGACACTTATAACATTATTCCAAAGTCAAGAATTAAATTGAAAAACGAAAATATTATAATAAAATTATAAAATATATTTTCTTAACACCATGTCTTCAGAACAATTAAACAAATCGCTGTCTGACTCAAACGTCAATGAAATAGATTTCACACCCAGCTTTGTTTCGATGCGCAACAAAAGGAAGATAGAGGAAAACTTACCATCACAATTCTGCGAGTTTAAGAAATATATTCAAGATTTATTCTCTAAATTCACGTCCGCCCAACAAAAACAACTAAAAGAAATTAATAACAATCTTAAAGAACTTCAGCTCTCTAACAACAATATTGAAGCATCCATTGCACGCTTATCCACTCAGCAAGAGCAATTTCAAAAGAAGATTGAGTCTCTTGAGCTACAGGTAAAAAAAGATAAAGAGTATATTGCCATACTTGAAGAAAACATAGAAGACTTGCAGAGATGTTCTCGTAAAACTTGCATCGAGATAAAAAATGTACCAAAAAAGGCTAACGAAAGTCGAGATGACTTAATCGGTATGGTTTTATGTCTCTCAAAGAACATAAATGTTGATCTGGTTGCAAGGGACATAATGGACATTCATAGAATCCAGGGGAAAAAGGCTGGGATTAATAATACCCCTATCATCGTAGAACTTGGCTCGTCAATACTAAAGTCAGACTTACTACAGAAAGCTAAGTCTTTTAACATAAAAAATAGAACAAAGCTTCAGGCCAAACACCTTCGATTCACTACAAATGAGGATACACCGGTGTTCTTATCCGAACAATTAACCGCCAAAGGAGCCCGCCTTTTCTTCTTAGCCCGGGACTTAGCCAAAACAAAGCAATACAAATACTGTTGGACCAAGCTTGGGCGAGTTTTTGTGAAAAAAGACGACAACTCTCGGGTTATTCTAATTAAGAACGAGGCTCAAGTACACCACTTATTACAAGAATTGTGACTAAGCAGGGTAACATCTTCTGTCAACTTTTTAGTTTACTTATTTTCTGCATGTATCATTATTTTAGTTAAGCTTATTACTAAAAGCATTATATGTAACACACAAGGTCAGCTCAACTACACTAAACAAACACACATTTATAATTACAGTCACTCACTAACTTACTGTACATATCTCAAACCTTACTCTCTGTCACTACAAATTACAACACACATTTACTTGTTTACAGTACATATTACATATATTATACCTCAATCTTACAGTCTAACAACCCTCTGTTCACCTTCAATAAAATTTCACTTCGTAAATTGTTGTATGCTATACTCTGTAACAATTATATTACTAAATGGATAGTAACCTTAACAACTTAAGAGAATTGGACAACTTTGAAACGGCGACCTCGGCTATAATCAATATCGAACAATTACCCAATTATTTGTCACGACACTCCAACTTTACGGTTTTGACTCAAAATATCAGGAGTATTTATAGTAATTTTGATGACTTACAAGTAAACTTGTGTCAAATGAAACATGAACCAGATGTTTTAATTCTAACGGAATGTAGACTCAACTACAAAAGGCAACTACCCTTACTTAATAATTATACTTCCTATTACACAAACAGCCAGTTAAATCAAAATGATGGAGTGGTCATTTATATTAAAAGTAACTACTCTGCCAGCGTAAAAGAAATTAAATTGATACATGCTTCTGCCATTCAGATATGTGTCTCTGACTACACCATAATAGGCATATATCGTTCCCCATCAAATACCTGTGCTGACAATTTTATAAACTCTCTAAACTTACATCTGGAGACCATTACAACTCATAAAAATATTCTATTACTAGGTGACATAAACATTAATTTAATACATAAAGAATCTGAAACAGCACAGCAACGCAGTAATAGACTGAATTACTTAAACATACTGGCGCACTATGGTTCGTCTAGAACAAGCTAGCTAGACAAAATTATTTTATTTGATTTTTATGTCTAGATGCGGTTAATAAGCAAAGATATAAGGTTTTTGGTACTTTTTTCAAGGCAGTTTGTCATTTGAGCTGGTATCATGAAAAAAAAAACATTTATCGGGCATATGTGTATAATATATTTTTTGAACATTTTATAAAGTGATTTATCCCTCGACGTCGCTATAAAATCTAATACCAGATGCATAAAATATCTAAGAACTAAATCTATTACTCATTATCATCACTATCATCAGATGAATCATCCATTGAATAGTCATGATCGTGAGGGGCAGAACTATGAAAAGTAGAAATCATATTAACATTTTGTTCCTTACAGCTAGGTGGGACAATTAAATCTAATACTTCAGTTGGAAGCGTACCTATTTTCTTCCGAGGAACCTCTCGTAAACCGTTTATTACAGGGTCAGATGTTATCAATAACATATTAAGTAAATCTCTATTCGTAGCCTCCCGTGATCGCTTTCGTGTGTTGTGCTCACGAAATCTTCTGCAGTCCTTATTCCGAGCTTCCTGTGCTTCCTCGGAAAGCTGGCCTATAGGTAGAAGGGACGATCTAATTACTTCGCCACTGTGCAAAAGTATTTTGTGGACAGTAGCGGGCATGTAATACCATGAATAGAGATTTACATAAAGTTGTCTAGTTTCTTGAGCTAAGTTAACGAATTTTTCAATATTTATATCATATCCCGACGATAAAGTGCGAAGTAGTATGCCAAATTTTTGTATTAGTGAAACATCTAACCCTGTAATATCGGCACTAGCCTCGGGATTTCCAAAAAATCTTCGCGCGGTGTTCCCGTCATTAGTGTTACCGAACCCTGGTTTTGGTTTGTCTACAATCAAGCCCATTTCGCTTTTAAATCGTTTTTTAATGTCATCTGAACGTTGTTTCACACTAGCTTTGTCTTCGGCTGTTCTTAACTGCCATTTTTTTATATTTAGTCGATAGCTAATGTGAAGCAAGCATTCAAAGCACCTTATCCAAGCGTGCAACGTAGACAAACCAAAACCAAGATTATCTTTGTCCGCAGCAAACTCTTTTGACAGATCATTCATCATTGTTGGAGTTGCCCCACAAATAAAACATTTTTGTGAGGAAGAAGTTTCGGTCAGAGCATTGCAAACTTTTCCGTCAATCATTGTTAAAAGCATAACATGTGTGACAGATACTTCGGTCTCCATCACCTTGCAGTTTGTCGGCAATAAAGCGTTTATCTCTTCTAAAACCTTATTGGTTTCCGAAATCGTAAAATCTTTCGTTTCCTTAGAAAAGATAAACTTTATTGGCCGACAATACATTGTAGAACAGGGCCGAGGATTCTGCCACACAATATTACCACTTTCATCTTTCAATTGAAGAGGAACGAAAGAAAATACAAATAAAAACTCGTCACTATCGTCACAATTAGTGAATTTTTGTTTGTACATACTATGACCGGAACTTCCATCACAACCCCATTTACTGATTAATGTGAATGACGTGCAAGGTAACAGACTATGAACAACTTCTTGTTGTGCTGAAACTAAACGTTCGGCAGTCTTATCAAGAATTGCCTGAACTTTGATTTCAGCATGCGTTTCATTGACTGTAATTTGTTCACCTGACGGGTAGCAGACTATTTTAGCCTTTCTAACACTGTACATTGACGGAAACACCTTATGTCCAGCTTTAATACTCCACTTCCGAGTCTGCTTATAGCTATGGCTACTTGATTTACTATCAACGTAGTACGCTAAAGCTTCCTCACTTGTTAAACTCCTGGGGGCACTTTCTTCACTCGTGGTCTTGGTTATTGAAGGATCACTAGTCACATCTTTAATTTGACGTGCTACACTTCTCTGACCCGAGATTCGAGCTGACACTTCAGCGGCGTAAATTAATTCACTAGCACTTCTGGACTGTAATAGATCGTCTACACGTCGTCTCTTCGTTTTGAGACTAGAATGTTCAAAATCTTTAGTAGGTCTTCCGGGTCCCGGTTCTCCAGATGTAGTTGGCAGAGATAAATAAACGGACACATCGAAAGATATGTCAAGACCCTCCAGCCACGTCGAATACTTTTGTAGGAATCGCTCTCGATTTCTTCCACAGCTGCTCCACTTTTCAGCAAATTTCGTTGAATATCTTGAGATTAGTACTTTAATATCTCGCAGAGACTGCTCCGTAACACCATCAAAATTATATCTCAAAGATATAAACCGAAAGAGCTCCTCATTCCGCGTTTCCTTCGGGTGTTTCAGCCATTCTTCGAAAAAATCCATTCTTGAGACGGTAAAAACTGTTGAAAGAAAAAAATAAATAAAAATTAGTTGTGCAAATATATCGCAATGAATTTTTTTACGTATAACTACTAGACACTTATGAGAATCGTATATGATAGGTTCTACGGTGGGGACAAGTGGGGACATGTTATTATTTGACCGATGAATTTGAAAAAATGAGTAAAAAAGTGGGTGAAAATTCAAACATTTCATTTTATAAGACTAAAGAATGAAGTTCCCATGTTGAAAATGAAATAAAATATAACTACTTACCCTTACGTATACAATCCATCACAAAAACATTTTCACAAATTTCTTTTAGTGACATAAACAATGCTATCAAATATGATGTAAAAATGCAAATGAATGCCCTTTAAATAGTCAACATCTTATAAACATACCTTAATGACGCTCTTAATGAGGGTAGTATTGATAATTAATAGGTGTAATCCTCAATGTATAGGGGTAATGAGTTCGTAATAGTAATTAACTTCCAGGAATTTAAGAGTTGTTTTTGTCTAGCTAGCTTGTTCTAGACGAACCATAGTGTGGCGGGCCATGGCATTTTGCCGGGACATTGTCTGCCTACAAGAGAACAAAACTGCCTCGATCATGTGCTGTTAAGGATTGACACAACTAATAAGTTAGCGTTTGTCGCTATTTTAAACACCTCTATCACTGATCACGCTATGGTTATATTAAATATAACTAATAAAATGAACAGTAACATTATGAATAGTACGAGTAGAAAATATAAGTCTGTCACAGACTTTGAGAATGCATATAAACACCTCATAAACACGGACATAACATTCTTTAATAGTAATAACAATCCTGACATCCTAGCTGAAAGACTGATAGACATGATTAAGACGTCATTAATCAGCAACACAAAAGTCAGACTAGTTTCTGGAGGTAAGAGAACTTTGAAGCCTTGGGTGTCCTTGGGGGCTTTGCGTTGTATTAAACTTCGAAATAGGTTGCAACTCCAATCAAGACAAGAGCCTTACAACATTATACTCAAAATCACCTACAGACGTTACCGTAACTTTTGCACGAATTTACTTAAAAAATTAAAAAGGCAATATCAGCGGACCCAATTAGCTGACTCTATCAAAGATCCTAAGCAACTCTGGCAAAAAATAAATGAAATCACTCAATTCAAAAAGCCCAAATCCTCAAACATTTGTCTCTTACACATTACGCCTAACCCTCTAGACGCATTAAATCGTGTGAATCAGTTTTTTGTTAATATTGGCAAAGTTTTGGCTGAGGACATTAAAGTTTGTGGCTCTGATGCACCCCTAAATAACGTCGTTACACAATCTAGTGTCTCTTCATTCGTGTTACTTCAGACTGACCCACAGGAAGTGGACGGCATACTCATGAATCTTGACTCTTTGAGCTCACCCGGTTGGGATGGTATACCCACCAGGTTTTTGAAAATGGCTAGGGATTTCCTTGTCCCACTAATAAGCCAACTAGCTAATCTATGTTTCGAAACAGGTAAATTTCCTGCTGTGTTTAAGCGATCAATAGTGACCCCTGTTCATAAGGGTGGGGATGTGAACGAAGTCAATAACTACAGACCAATTTCCGTCTTACCTAGTATTGCCAAAATTTTAGAAAAATTGATAAACAATAGGCTCATAGGATATTTAAACAAAGTCGAAATACTATCAAAGTCCCAATACGGATTCAGAAGGGGTATGTCCACGCAAGATGCTGTTACAGCGCTGACTACTGAGATAACGAACAAGGTAGACAAGGGTGACAAGTGCATAACAGTCTTTTTAGATCTAAAAAAGGCCTTTGACACCGTATCCGTCCCTATCCTTCTAAACAGACTTGAACAAATTGGCATTAGAGGTAAACCACTTTCTATCTTTAAAAGCTATTTACAAAACAGGACCCAGCAAGTTAAAATTGATAACCTCACAAGCCAAGGAGAGAATGTGGTCTACGGAGTCCCACAGGGAAGTGTGCTTGGCCCGACACTGTTCCTGATATATATAAATGACCTTTGTAATATCAGGTGCAGTGGCGGACGGATCTTTTCCTACGCAGATGACACCGCAGTAGTTTTTTCAGGAGGATCATGGCCTGCTGTACAGGAGGCCGCTGAACAAGGTTTGGCTGTAATAGCTGGCTGGCTCAATACAAATTTATTAACCCTAAATGTTTGTAAAACTAATTTTATTTGTTTCTCTCTAACTTCAAGGTTACAGCCGGTTGCTAGTTTCGGAGTCGTGATTCATGGGTGTGACGGTTCACTTCGTCGTGACTGTGGATGTCGAAGTATCCAACGTGTTGGTTTTGTCAGGTATTTGGGTGTTATAGTAGACCAAAGATTATCTTGGCATCCTCATATTGAACTTCTCATGTCAAGAGTCAGAAAATTAATTTGGATTTTTAAAAGCCTACGTCACGTAACATCAGCGCAGCTACTAAATAAAATTTACATTGCCCTGGCACAGTCGGTCATAACATATTGTATACCAGTATGGGGTGGGGCCACGAAAACAAAATTTTTAGAACTTGAAAGAGCTCAGAGACTTATTATTAAAATAATGTATTTTAAATCATTTAGGTACTCTACCGATAACCTTTATAAGATAAGCAATCTACTTTCTGTAAGAAAACTGTATGTTTTACATATCAGTCTATGCCTGCATAAGACTCTGTCTTACATTCCACAGAATCAGGTTACACGTCGTAAACATAATGTGGCTTTTTCTCCGAAAATTCATACTGTCTTTGCCAGTCGCCAATATACCACACAATCAACGTATATTTATAATAAAATAAATTTAAAGTTAAATATATATCCTATGCAGCACCATGACTGCAAAAGAATCATCACAGAGTGGTTAAAAACTCTGACTTATGAGGAAACAGAAAAAATCCTAGCTAGAACATACTAAATTTAAAATATGTGCAATATATTGTATTGTAAATAAGTATACACAGACACACGCGCACACACACCCACGCATTACTCACATTAAACACACATAAGGCACACACACACACACATGCACAGACATACACAATAATACGTAAAACACACACAACATAATCATAAACTACTCTACAATCTGTAATAATTCTTAGAGCTGTCAGACACTACTTTTGTTATTATGTTCCTTTCTGATTTCATAATATGTTCACTTATTATTTTAATGTTATTTTTTACTCATATATTGTAACCTGGGAAGAAGCGAGGTAGCCTCAACACAAGTATTTTTATAACTTACTGGGGCAGCCTCATAACACTGTAACTAAAACTATGAGATTCAATAAAAACATTTTTATTTTTATTTATTTTATTTATTAAGTGCATGTAACGTTAAGTAACGAATTTCATGAAGAAGTTGCTACACCAAACCATATAAAACAAAATGGTATCATCCGACACGTAACAAATCCGTATTCATAAAAGTAATCATATTATGGCTGTTTGTATTTATTATATTTCATTAGTAGGCTATTTTGCCCGAATAGTCTGATTCCTGAGAAAGGTTTAAGTGTTTAATTCACGTGAGCAAAGCCGCGAGAGATGTGTAGTAGGTAAAGTCTGTAATTTATATTTTTTTTATTTATGACTTTATTTGATAAACAGCACTTGGATTAAACCCACAGATAGGTGAGGCATAGGCAATTACGTAAATGTATGATAAGATTGATTCCACCTAAGTTCAAACTTGTTCAGTGTAGTTTTACAGCTTACTAATTATTATTCTGGTACTCATACTAATGAAAAATATTGTTTGTAAGGTAGGCTTGCACTTGTTGTTAAGTTAAAAAATTCGTACCTATTAACAATAAAATTTATCTTATTTACCATTTATAGTAATTATATGCGAATTACATTGAATTGCATAAAATGAACTCCCCTTTTTAACCTGCCTGTTTGATTGAACCCGATAACCGCAAAAAGTACCGTACGGGTTTTGAGGACATAATTGACATTTTGATTCCTGGGGATATAATTTACGTATGAAGTCTAGTAGGTACCTATAATATAAAAACATTAATAAGTAATGGTATCATCGGTTGCTTCTTATACTAAGAATCAAAAGCTTGCTAATATCATAGATAAATATAATACTATACGTACTAATTTCAATTTCATAAAGATCGACCAATTAGGGCCGTGACCGGGACGTGGGTGGCCCGTAGGTTATTGTAAACTTGCCATAATGAAAATTTGCCACAAGTAAAAATTATAGTAAACTCGCCATCTGTCTGTGTCTTATCTGTCTCACGAAAACTTGCCACAGCTTTTAAAGTACCGATAACAAACAAAGTATTAGTGTTTAATAAAACATAATAGTGTAGTAAGTACATACATACATAGACTCACGCCTGTTTCCCCGAAAGGGTAGGCAGAGGCATATAAAATGCCCACTTTTCGGCAGTGTTTTGATCCCACGTAATAGGTGGCGAACCTATTGCCGCTTATCGGGATATTTTGTTTGCCAGAGCCTCGTCCGTTGATCGGCAGGTGCACCACTTGCAGGTGAGGTTGGCTTGGGACCCTAAGTTCTTGGTGGGAACCCTATGCACTATAATATATAGTAAGTATAATATATAGTAAGTAATAGTGTTTATATACATATATGTATATAATATTATCATACAAAATTAGTTTGTACTAAAGGTTTATATCAATACGCAGGTATCTACGTACTAAAATCAACAAAATCAATAGCTTTGGTATCTCGTCTTACAATATAATTACAATTTTCGATCGCGTCATATTTATTTCCCCAAAGGTCTGCTGTAGTAATCCGTAACAGACGTGATAATCATAAACTATGCTTACACGCGTCAAGAACCACATTGATGCATAAAAGTATCTTTTGCATGGCCCCCAAAATTTATAATAAGATTCCTAAAGAGTGGAGAGAACAAAGTAACAACTAATTTAAAAAAACACTTAAAAAATTCTTAGTAAACAAAGCATATTATGATATCGAGCAATTTCTGAATGACAAAGTTGACGGCTGATATACTGATAATGCTTGAATTCTAAATAACTTAATTTGACAATTTCAATGATGTACCACCTAGCTATTATTTAATTCTTGTAACCTAATATTTTATTCATAATAATGAGCAGGTCTTAAAAACGCATAAAAACAAATGTAATTTTGAATATATTAAGTGTTTTGATCTTGTTTTGTATAAATATAATTCATTAGTGCCACTGGATGCTATAATGTATTTTCATCTTTATACTATTTGTACGCTGCAATGGCTAAACATGACTGACTGTATACTTTTATTTAACATCTTGCATACTTATGTGTGTATACTCATGTTTATACAAATAAAATATCTTTATCTTTATCTTGTCAATAGGTATTTAAAAATCTCAAAAAGTTATCCAAAAACACAAAAGTTTCTAATTTTAAGTGGAGTACCAGCCCTTTAGCGGCTCGCTAAAATGAAACCAGATTAGCACGAGCCGGCACCGCATGCCTGCCCCTCCACCGCGCATTTGTGCAGACCATTGCATTTGTCTATTAAGTTTTATCAGTGTTTTGGTTAACAATAAAATACATTGTGGTGACATTAGTTTATTTATTTATTTATTTAATTATTTATTTATTTATTTATTTATTTATTTATTTATTTATTTATTTATTTATTTATTTATTTATTTATTTATTTATTGGGTCTTCAACAAGAAATACACATAACATTCTTACATAGTAAATATAGCTTTATGGTTTAGGTGTTTCCTCAATTATAGAAGACCACAGCATGCGATATGGTACAGTCAGTTAAACATAATATTTAAAAAACAACAGAAATATTAGTTAAGATAATCATTCATTAATAATAACATCGTACAATAATAATTTTCATAAAATAATAAATTATACAATACAAATAAAAATAAAAAATAATTATCCAACTAAAAAAATTATTACACGTTAAATTTATACACACAAATGACATAATATTAATCATTGAATTTGAAATAAGAGATAAACATACAATTTAGCACAAATTACATATTTTAAGTCTGTGTCTGCGATCCGCTTTTTAAATGAGTGTAAATTATTTTTTTGAACATACTAATAGGAGAATTAAATATATCTATGTCCTTCAAGATTCTCGATAATTCGTTGAAGGTAGACGTCATCCTAACTATCGGTGAATGTTTACCAAGATTAGTTCGGTGCCGAGGGACGGTAAGAAGAGAACAAGGATAACGCGGGACTCTATAGGGGACATTAATACTAATCTTGGCAAGAAGATCCGAACAGTCAATACAATTGTTGAGCAATCTGTATAGGAATACCATATCAGTGATTGTGCGACATGATTCAAGCGATAACATTTTAAAATATGCGAGTCGTTCTTCATAAGATCGCAAAGATTGTATTACTCTGGCACGATAGGCCATGTGGCGAGTAAATCTTCTCTGTAATCTTTCAATTCTGTTTACGTGCACACTGTAACTAGGATTCCACACAGTACTGCAGTACTCAAGTTTACTTTTAACAAAGCTATTGTAAAGAATAATTGTCGTGGTAGGCAATATGAATTCTTTCGAACATCTTAAGACAAACCCAAGAGCCCGACCAGCTGTAGAAAGAACATTGTCAATGTGGTGATTAAATCGTAATTCACTGTCCAGCCACACTCCCAAATCCTTAATAACATTTACCTCAGACAAAGGGTTTCCTTGCATGTTATATGTGGACTGAATTTTATTAGTCCTCTTCCGTGTAAACTTTATGTGATAACATTTACTACAATTTAGGTGCATCTTATTATCTTCCCACCAATGAATTAGTTTGTTTATATCTGACTGAAGTGCGTGTACATCTGATTCATCTTGTATTATACGAATTATTTTCCAGGCATCGGCAAACAGATACGGAGTTGAATGGTTGAAAATGTCAGATATATCATTAATGAAAATGTTGAAAAACAGAGGACCGAGGACGGAACCTTGCGGCACACCAGAAGATGCAAAAAATAGCTTTGACTCCTCTCCATCCACTACCACCGATGCAGGTCTTGCACTTAAATATGAATCACACCAATTTAAAATAGCACCATTGATACCCGCCCCTCTCAACTTCCGCAAAAGTATTTCAAGGCTGACTTTGTCGAATGCCTTAGTGAAATCTGTGTAGATAGCGTCAATTTGCAAACCATGGTCTACAGCAGTGGTTAGGTCTGAAACATAATTAACAAGATTGGTAGTAGTAGATTTTTAACCATAAAACCATGCTGATTAGAAGATAAATAATTTTTAACATGATTGTAAAATTTTGTACACACAAGCGGTTCAAAAACCTTCGACAAAGTCGAAAGAATCGAAATTGGACGGTAGTTTGACACAATTTCATGTTTGCCATGTTTATAGATCGGTACAATCCGAGCCCGCTTCCATTCATCTGGAAACACACCCGATCCGAGGGATGAATTGAAAATAAATGCAATTGGTTCTGATAACGATTTCGAACATTGTGACCAAAAAATCGGTGGTATATTATCGGGGCCGGCCCCCATTTGATATATCAAGCTGCGAGAGTTTCTTTTCCACATCTGCCCGAGATATTGAGAAGTCAAGAAGTTCGTTTACTATGGACGATGAGGTATCGAAAACCTCGCCAAGACTGCCCGATGATAGATCATATACAGAGGCGAATTGATCCGCAAACAAATTGGCAATCTCTTTTGTATTGCTAGCAGTTAAATTGTTTAGGGTCATTTGAGCTGGGTATGAGGAATTGCATCTGCGTTGGTTTTTAATGTGTCCAAAACAATTTTGGATTCTTTTTTATAGTATGTTCAATATAAGTGATATATTTGTTGTAGTTTTGTTTAATTAGAGAGGCGCACTCCTTTCTTAAGTAATTAAATTCAATAACATCTAATGGGTTATGATATTTTTTTATCCGATTATGTAGTTTTAGTTTTTGTTTTAATAATGTTATAAGGCGCCTGGAGTACCATGACGGATACTTGCCTGTGTAAGAGATTGTTTTAGGTATATATTTCTCAATTATTTCTCTAATGATATTGTAGAAATCATTTAATAATATATTAACGTTCGAAACAGGACTAAACTCCTGAATCCAATCAACACACTCCAATACTTTGGAAATATTTTTGTAGTCTCCTTTATTGAAGTTACTTTTTATTATTGTTTTTGGTTTAAACTTAATTTTGACACCTACTGTAAATGAGAATTCTAATGCAGGGTGATATTTGTCTAATTCTCTTATGGGATAGTTACAATTTCTTACAATGACTTGATCATGATCAGTAAGAATCAAGTCTAAAATCCTGCTATAATCGTTTTTAACCCAGTTATATTGATTAAGATTATTAAGTGCAACAAAGTCACTAAATACATCCCTAATACGACTCAAACCACAACTTGATGACATCAAGCAAGGCTCGTTTATACCTTGTGTCACCCAGTCAATACAACTCAAGTTAAAATCACCTATGACTAGTGTCATGCTAGTTGAGTTCATATTCATTACTGCATTACAATTTTCAGTAAACTGCTCTAAGGTATCATAGTGGATTGGTGGCGGCAGATAAACGGCACACACCTTCAATACATTGCAATTAAACTTACCCGCTTGCAGTTGGATCGACACCCATAAGTCCTCACAATTACTCTCCCACTCCAGCACACGGCTAGAATTCAGCCTTTTGGACACTGCTATCAACACACCACCATCCGTCTTCTTATAATTATTTAGGTGAGATGTTTCGCGATCTCGTCTATAAACAGTATATCTTTGATCAAATAATTCAGAGTCGAATACATCACTAGAGAACCAGGTCTCCGTAAGGACATAAACATCATAGTCATTGTTCAGTATATGTTGACGTACATCTACAATTTTGGATCGCATACCTCTAGTATTTTGTTAATAACATTTTAAAGAGTTGAAAATTACTGATTAAGTTATAAAATAACATGCTCAATTATACACATAATTATGTAATAAAATATACAAAAACTATGCAAAATTTTGGTTAACTAAGATAACTCTTTTAATGTGTCCATACTGTATATGACCAAGGTTTCTGCGATTTCTTCCTTCTTCATAAAGATTCTGCCATTACGTATCCACGTAAACTTATATCCCAATTCTTTTGCACGGATCCGAGCAGCTGCATGGAGGGCTTTATTATCAGGAGATAGGTGTTCGACTACATAAATTGGTTGTGGGTTCTCCGTGTATATGCCCAAGTGGCTAGTATTTAGCTTATTTTTATTGTTTTTGTTAAAATTTATGGCCGCTGCAAGGAATGAGTCCCGAACCCGCGGGCTGCTAAACTTGATCAGTACGGATCTTGGCCTATTACTCTGGCTATCCCTTTTAGCAATCCTTGTGCAATGTTGGATGTCGTTGTCTTGGACAGGGCATTTGATTATCTTGCCGAGTTGAGTTATAGTAGATATCAAGTTTTCCGACCTATGCTCGGGAACACACTGCAATTCAATGTTACTGCTACGAGCATGTTGTTCAATCAGGTTTAATCGCTTTGTGCATTCTGTAATTGAGTTATGCAACACTGTGTTCTCTTTCTCTAATGTTTTTATAATAGAAGATTTTTGTTCTAACGCTTTTTTCATCTCTTCAAACTGATTGTTGAAAAAAGTAAGCGATTGTTGAAAACTTTTTATTAGTTCGTTTATTTTAGTAAATTGGTCCTGGACTATCTTATTTATGGTACTTCTTAAAGCTTGCTCTACTTCCTCTCTGATTAGCTGCCGAAGGTAATCATTATTACTGGAATCCAGAGAGGAGATTTGCTCACATTGCTTATCAGGTTGTTGCCTTGTTGATTTTTGACGCTGTGAGGCTTTACTGCGAACAGTTACGTTATCAATGATAGGACTATCTGACTGTGTTGGTCGGAGTGATGTATTCGTGTTACCGACTTTAGGTGCTTTATTTAAACACTCAGGACATTTCCAAGAGCACCTGTTATCAGAATTCATTCGTATGTACCGTTCTTTACATATATTAGCACAGAGCAAGTCGTACCTTTGTTTGCATATAAAACATTGTAAGCTAACCTCGCTTTCAAACTCCTTTTTACAACCACTACAGAATTTAGTCATTATAGCGTCAGTTTACTTTATTTCTTTTTGCCTAACAAGTATCCAAATTTCAAATGCAATCAGTTTCTTTCTTTAATGATAGCTAAATTGTCTAGTTAATTTAATTAAACCCGAATGTTCAAGCAATTGAGCGATAAATATTTCCAATTCAATATAAATCTCAAAAAGTGTTCGACATTCGTGGGACTTGAACTCGAGGTATTCGTGTTGACCGACGTATATCAGCCGGTCTCTTTCCGACTGTGCTACGAGTACTTAGTGCCTTAAGCTTAAAATTGATGTTTGCTTTATAAGTTTATTTGAAAAAGTTCCTTGTGATGATTCATGCTGCAAAAATTTCTTTGAATCGTATTTGCAATGTCACTTTGCACTAGAACTTAATTTTAATCACTTTTTATGTTTTGTTTAATCTGAACCGCGTGTATAGTCACTAATTGAGTTTAAATAACACTTATTCGCCAGTTTTTACGTAGTTTTCACCTTTTGTTCACTTTTTTAATGTTCACTAAATAGAATGTGTTTATTCGTTTTATTTACACTGTTTCTGTACAGAAAATTTAGATAACAGTTACACTTGATATTTAGACCATGCTGAGCATATTTATACGTATTTTGACTTTAAATAGCAACTTTGAGTATTTTAAATATTTAAGTAAACACAGAGCCGTTTAATACTGTACTTTAGCCGATGGTGGCGCCACCAAGTGCAAGTTAGTTGCAATTATATTATAATGACACAGCGCAATTTTGATGAAATTGAAATTGATTTTTTAAATAATGAATGAAAACATTGCGTGAACTCGCAATGTTTTCATTTTTCGAGCGTAGTGGATGTGAGTATTTTTCTTTATTATTACATTTGTTTAATTTTTTTGACTAGCTATGTGCGGTGCCTAGTAATTTACTCTAGGCAAATACTGTAGCGGTAACGTAACTTCTAACATTAACATAGGGTAAAATTGGGTAAGAACAAAATAGAATGAAACATTGTTTGTGTTTATGAGTAAACCAACAAAAGGTACGTTGTTAGAAGTTTAAACACAACCGATATTATATATTCTAAATATTATTTCCCCAATATTCCTGGTAACTTAGAAAGTAAGATTCGAGAAACTAACTGAGTAAGTTTCTTGACGAATCAACATTTATTTAAAACAACATTCTGATCAACATGGGTCAAAAATCGACTATAAAAAATATATGATATGGTGCTAGCAAATTATTTGACTTTTAACTCTTTTCTGTACCTAACCTACTGTAAACAAGTTGGACATACATACTACAAACAGTATAAGCAATTAAAGTCTCTTAGTAACTTCAGAAAATATTGCCAGTAGGAAAGGAAAGTTACTGGGAATATTCCCTTATGGGAAAATGCCACGATTTTTGACCGATTTTAAGTTTTGTTCAATAGTTTAGTGATTTCAGAAGTAAATATTGATGATTTTATTTTCTTTCAATTAACCAAGTTATTTTGGACCGAATTTTAAAATAATAATTATTATTTAGACATAGAATCGTCACAATTTAATTGATGTTTATGTTATGTATAACTATTTTTTACAGATTACATTTACGCCTACAGAAAGAGGGCGGCGACTACTTGTAAGGTATGGCTACACGTACCATTTTCATCGACAAAATAAAACAGGAACTGTATGGAGATATACAAATCGTAGACTTTGTAATGCTACAATTACAATTTCTGAGTCTCCGAACATTAGAATCGTGCAAGAGACTACTCACAAATGCTTACCAAATGAAGTAAAAGCAGATATTTTGTAGATAAAAAATGTATGTAAACAGAAAGCAGCATCTTCATATATGCCTATACCCAAAATATATCAAGAGGCGTTCCAGGCTATCAAAGATGCAGGTTACGATTTATTAAACGCCATACCCAATCTTTTAAATGTATCGCGAACACTCTACAATGAGAGAAATCGTGAATTAAATGTACCAAAAACCTGCTTCTCGAAACTGGAAGATGTGATCATACCAGAAAAATACAAACATTTATTTATGTTGTTCGATGATGACAGTGAGCCTGAAAACAGAATGGTTGCGTTCTCTACTATGGCAGCTTGTGAAGTAATTCCAACTCTCAAGACTTTTATGTCTGATGGAACATTTTCAAGCTTTGTTTGTTGCACTCCTTTTTACCAGTTATATTGCATATATGGGGACGTAAATAGCAACAGTGACTCCACTAACATAGTAGCTGTAATCTATGTTCGTATGCCTAATAAAAAATAAAGGTCTTATTTACGTTTATTTTTATTATTGATTTTCATTATTTGCATTAGTAAAGCAGAATTTACCAAATTGGAAACCACGAACAATGGTCGTAGATTTTGAAGTTGCCGCTATAAATGCGATGAAATAGCAATTCTAGAGATACAGCTGCAAGGTTGTAACTTTCATTTCAAACAGGCACTGGCAAAAAAAGCACATGCCTTAAAACTGAAAACCAGTGAAGAGAAAAAACATGTAACTATCTGTGCTACCAATGCAGCCAATGAAAAAGCCAAAAATATGAGCCAATGCTCATGTAAGAAAGCAGGATATTGATGATGCCTGGTTACATATAGTGAAAGAATCACCACCTAATGAAGCTACCAATAAATTTAATGATTATTTTGTAACGCAGTGGCTAGAAAACAGAAGTTTAGAAAATATTTGGAATGTTCACGAAGTTCGGCATAGGACTATTAATTCTGCAGAAGCATAGCATAAACGCCTTGATAAAAACATGGCAAAAATAAACCTAATTTACTTCATTTTCTTGACGTCCTAAAAAAAGAAACCGAGTGTATGGATTGGAAATTAAAAAGAATAAGTTTTAAAATACCGCTTAATTTGAGAACGTGTCGGTCAATTGCATACGATAAAAAAATTAAAAGCCATCGCTGACAAGTATGATAATATGCCTCTAGCAGAAGTAATAGGAAAATAGCTGCATTGCAACAATTGTAATAATATGCCAATTGATTACATTATACTGATGTTCAATTTTATCAATACTGTGAACTTAAACTAAATAGTGTGTTTTCTTCTCATTGTAAAAGTAAGTTTGACTGTGATTTTAAACTAAGCCAAAGTTAGATATTTTTAACTTACATGTCGTAACAGGTACGACAATTATTTAAGATAAACAAATACTGTTGATTTTTAAAAATATATAATGATTTTACCTTATATTTTAACTGTGTTTAAAGGATAAAGGTCTCTATATGTGTTTTATATTATGTTCTAATAAGAAAATAATTTAGAGGGCGTCATAAAAGTCCTCCACATCGCCGTCGACTGGGAGCGAGCCCAGAACGCTGGCAGCATTGCCACGTTGTATGGCAATGCTAAATTTTTGGGCCAAGTACAACCCAGCCTTCTGGTCACACGAGGCGTCGACCAGTCTCTTTGGGAGATCTTTAAAAAGAGATCTTGCACTTGGACCCCATGGCCCCAACGTTTCGACCCCGAACGGCTCAAATACGTAATTTGTTTTCGTTTTATTTGTTTTGTATATACATATTTTGTAGGATAATATTTTAACATTTATGTTTAATTAAATAGGTATTTAGTGGTATCTAAATATTATTATGTACTTAGATTGTTATGAAAATGAATAACTTGACTTACTTACTTGATGGCACGGGCTGTTTCCGCAACTCCACGTCTTGGCGTGTATTTTGCGTGCGGATGGGAATGGTGTCGTCATTCGAGCCACTCCAGCTCTTCGAGGAAGGCCAGCAGACTCTTGATGTGGCCCACGGCCTCCCTCAGGGTGCTGTATCTGGTCAGGTACTGCTGCCTGTACTGTGCGACCTCAGGGCAGTCGAGGAGCAGGTGGGCTGCCGTCTCGTCTGCTGCCATACAGGCCCTGCACAGCGGGCTGTCGGTGATACCTATAGTAAATAGGTGTTTATTAAAGAATCCGTGTCCTGTGTAGTGTAAATGAATAAATAGTTGTACCAATTGTAATTGTTTGACTGTGATTTGTAATTAAGCCAAAGTTAGATATTTTAAACTTATATGTCGGACCTGATTTTTTTTATAATATACCTATTATGATTTAAGCTTATATTTTAACTGTGTTTAAAGATAATCGTCTCTAAATTTTATATTATGTACCAATGTAGTTGTAAGTTTGATTGTGTAATACAAAATGCTGTGATTTGTAATAAAGCCAAAGTTAGTTATTTTCGTTAGTAATTCCTATTTTAAAACATAGTTAAACCTGTTTAAATCTATGATTTATCAAATTAAACTGATCTATCTATCTATCTATATACTCAAGCCTTTTACTTTCAATTAAACTGATTGTTACATAAAATTGTTTTCTTCTTTTCCTTTATTCTGAAACTACATTACTTTTATTAAACACTAATGTATAACGAATATCGTTTTGCTGTCGGTACATTCAAAACAAGTTTGACGTACCTGTGACGAGTTTACTATAACTGTTGTGAATTATTTTGTCACTGTGGTAAGTTAACCAATATTTTTAAATGTGGCGAATTTTCGTTGTAAGTAAAACAATACAATTATGGATTTTTTATTTAGTTCGATTCTTATTTTATTCTAACATTAAACACATTTTTTCGGATATTATAATGTTTGATATTAAACTTTTTACATTAATTGGAAATTTTATTAAATATTGCAAACATATTTTAATGATATCCTGAAGATCGCATTTTCAGTGAACCCATCTATAAAGTCTTTCATAATTAACACTAAGTTCAATTGATACTTTTTGACATTATGAGGAGCGAATTCCGGTTTGTGGGTTCGTTATCTGATCAATAACTGTCATTTTGTCACTTCAAGTCTCTTGGCGCATTAATTAACGAGTGTATTTTAATGTTACTGATTAAAATGTTTTGGTTGCACTAATTTGTGCGTAATATATTATGTTCAAAGTATGACCGCTAAAAGAACATTAATGTTGTCTCGTTTGATTCTGTTTTCTGTTCTCCTTGACAAGTAACCGATACATCAGAATACGTATAATCGATTCCCGTAACCATTAACTCGGTGTCTCGTGTAGAGTTGTTTGCTTTCGTCCTCTGGCGAAGATTGAATTCTGAATTAGGCCGGGTCATGCGTGTCGCCGAAAGTGGAGTCCTGATTGTAATTCAAACATTAATCATTACTGTTGAAGCATTCGTGAAACGTTACATCTGTACTAAATGCGCGGCAAATAGCGGGCTTATTTCTTGTTCCGATTGCATGGAGCGAAATACCGAGGAATTATCGGAGATTGTTTTTGTGTCGACGGCATGAGACTCCGTAGGCACCGCCCTGATTCGGTTTTATTTCTTTCAACATACAGTTTCATGAGACTTTTTAATGATGAAAGAAAAATTGTTTATAATTGTAGGTATTCATTCGTTCTTTGTAGGCTTGTGCGTGTTTGTTATGCATCTCCAATGTCCCATGCATGAATGTACCTGTGATTTTAATAAAACCGTACAACAGATATTTTTTTTATTTCGATACTGATATTTTGTTTTTGGCCTTTCGTTATGAGCATAACATAGCCATAACTTAATCACGTGAACACCTGGCAAACTTCTTTAAATTATTTGTAGCCTGAAAGATTATCAAAGTATGAATATATTGGTATTTAATTTAGATTAAAACTCTATTGCAAGAGGGGATGTTACATTTAAAAGCAGTTTCACTGACTAATTTAAACATCTGACTAAATCAGTGCTGTTTTATGAGTGGTTTAATTGAATTCCATCTTACCGACCTTCACAGTAGCCCATATAATAATCTAAAAACCCATTTAATAATAAATTACTCCGTAAATAAAAGAATAATCGCCACCTAAAAATAATAAACAACTCTTTATTTCACATTTAAACTCCAAAATAAACATTACAAAGCCGTGCGCATGCCTTAGTTTGCCGACAATAGGTTCTTAATTATCGCCCCGTTTTACAGAATACATGAAATATACAGTGCGAAATTGTGCGAAATTGTGTGAAATTGCCTTAAGGTCCGTTGCAGAGCAACAAGCACGTTTTGCTGTTCGCATGAGCCGTTTAAAAGGAGCTTAGCCCAACGCCTGCAGTCCTCGGCGAGCTCTTTACACCACGTTTTTTATGAAAATACAAATACACAATTTTCCACGTAGTTTATTTTATTTATTGAAATTAATTTAGCTCATTTATTTCGTAAATAATTTATAGATGCAATAAACAAACTTTAAAATAAATTATTTGGTTAAATCTATTTATTTTATTTTAAATGCATTGAGACGCTGTCGGCAGCTGCGGCGACCAACAAAGTAAATCTAAACTACGTAAGTGCAATGAGCTAGTTGCTTCGGAAATATTAAGCTGCAACATTTTTCGAAATAAGAAAGTCCAACAAAAGGGAACTTAGTACCTAAATATAACCTATTGTTCTTTGACCAGATTGGAAACATCCTAAAAACAGGACAGGTTAGAAGTACCCTGAACAGAAGAGCATGCATGAGGAATCTGATGGAAGTGAATGAAGCAAGAGAGATATGTTAGGATCGTTGCAAATGGCGTTCCGTAGTCTCTGCCTACCCCCCGCCCCCCTGGGAAACAGGCGTTAGTCTATGTATGTATGCATTGTGGCGGTAGTAGCTACAGTTAAAAAAAAATACAACCCAAATATTGAATTTTTAAATTGGTTGAAATAAGAACAAACAATAATTTTAACAGACTTTTGAGGTCATATTTAATATACAGTAGGTGTTGTACCCATCTATACAGAAAATAAAAGTTCGGGTCTAGTACGTTAATAGCGGGGCTATCACGTACATGTTTCCTCGTTGCTGTATGCTCCTGTCAGTGACATTTTTTCATTAACTATGAATAATGTTTCTCTGACAGCGAAACGTGGTACGTGGTGTCTGTGTAAGCGTGCTTTTATTTAAATCAAATATGCAGTGGAGCGATGTGCCTCCTACAATATAGGTACATACATACATATGCTCACGCCTTCTTCCCGTCGGGGTAGGCAGAGACAACAGAACGCCATTGCTTCTATCCTTGCAAACCTCACGCGCTTCCTCTACATTCTTTACTCTTTTCATATGGGTACCTGCACAGTAATTAAAATTAAATTCGCTGTTTCAAAGCTTCCTTTACATCAGATTTTATTTTATGTCGAACACGGCACTTATCGTGTTATTTAAATATATGACAAGTTTCCTCTTCGGTGTAATTTTTATGCTATTAGTTACATATCTTTCATCCTATTTGTATTAAGCCGCACAGAGATATTGCACTGCTATTTGGCTCGTTTCAATACGACATGACACTGTACGTACCGCCATCTTCATAGATCACCCCTAGCCATACATACCAACATTTAAACCATGCCTCCTGAGCCTCACTCGATCTTAGTCCAAACACTATCGGTTTAAGACAAATCCATGGTTCGACATGAAACATGGCCGAACTGCGAATATATTTGAATCTACTCTCCTACTTCAGAACGTCGAAGTATCCTGTGTTCGATATACTTGCTTTTATCAATGAATTATATTTACTACATGAATTATATTGCCGTGTGGTTGACGGCATAGAATACAAGTGTCACCACCCCCTATCTTCCCGTGGGTGTCGTAAGAGGCGACTAAGGAATAACACGATGCAAATACCATCTTTGGGTAGAGACGGAAAACTCGCCATCAAACCCTATACGACTGCCTCGTTGGTCTCGCGGCATAAATGTGCGCGTGGGATCGGGAGGTCCCGGGTTCGATTCCTAGGTCGGGCAGTGTTATTGGGTTTTTCTGTCACGAAATTCTCAATAGCAACACGGAGTCTGGAAATGTGCCCGGTACGGCAATAGGCTCGCCCCTTATTACGTGGGACTAAAGTATATCTGGCGAAAAGTGGGTGTAGAAATACACCTCTGCCTACCCCTTCGGGGATAAAAGGCTTGACGATATGTATGTATGTATGTTATATTTACTAAGAAAATGCTGTCTGAACGCAATATTTCTCATAATATAGGGATTGTCTTTGTTGCATTTTATTACGCATTGTAACAAGAGTAAGGGTACAATTTTATAGTGATACATTTTTAACAAAGTTAATTAATTGATTACGATTATTCACGCTTAAATACATATTTTTCTTCATAGTTATAAAGTCTATGTGCCTTTCGAGAATCTTACGTCTTATATCATTATTTTTCGAAGACTTGTTTTTGATTACTTTTGATTACCTCAGAGTTAAGTGAAGTACTTAACATAAAATTTTTAAACGTGTGATTTAGAGTATACTCAACACATTTTGAGTGTAAAATTGTAGATTTATAAATATGCATCTTAAAGCTTATGTTATATAAAAGTAGCAAAATATTGACAGAAAACTGCAATCAATTTTGGTTTTAACTGGAAAGTTCAACATTTTAGCAAATACTTCAATCTACACGGACTCTTTCAAATATTTCTTTCAATCATGAGTTGCGAGAAAATGCTACGAAATTTCAGTTTTAATAACGCAAAATAAAATATACAAATACCATGTAGGTAAATTCTTGATCGGCGTAATATGAGTAGTCA
This sequence comes from Euclidia mi, assembly GCA_944739405.2. Taxonomy (NCBI): domain Eukaryota; kingdom Metazoa; phylum Arthropoda; class Insecta; order Lepidoptera; family Erebidae; genus Euclidia; species Euclidia mi. Next base: position 82,872,074 of record OX123181.2, read on the forward strand.
GTAACGTTCACTTATATAACTCGAAAACGATTTAAATAAGGCACTACACTGTTGTAGTGTGTGCACTTTTTTTGCCTGCCCTGTTCCCATATTACTTGGGGTCGGCGCAGAATGTCTTTCGCTTCCATTCTCTCCTATCAGACGTCATCTGATTATTCACTCCCTTTTTATTCATGTCATCCTTCACACAATCTATCCATCTTTACTTTGGTCTTCCTCTTGCCTTATATCCGTCAACTCTTATATTCATCACCTTTCTAGTCACATGCTTTTCATCCCTCCTCATTACATGCCCATACCACGCTAAACGATTTGCAACTTTTAAACTTCCCCTAATATACTCATTTCTAATTTTATCCATCTTTGTCACTCCACACATCCGTCTCAACATCCTCATTTCTGCTACATGTAATCTTCTTTCATCCGTCTTCTTCATGGCCCAGCATTTCGATCCATTCAGTGCGACAGGTCTTATAACGGATTTGTATATTTGCCCTTTAGTTTAAGGGGCATCCGTGGGTCGAAAGTTGTTCCTGTGACCTGTCACCATTTTCATTCAATCTGAGTTGATCCGGTGCGTGATATCACGGTCTATTTCACCGTCCCCTTGAATAAGTGACCCGAGGTACCGAAACTCGGAGCAGACTGATATGGGCTCTCCAGCAAGGGATATGGACACAGGACTGGAGAGACCGCCGAAGTCGCAAATCAGTTTGCGACTTCGGCGGTCTCTCCAGCTTCAGTTTTGCTTTTGCTGACTTTCAGGCCCACACTCTTCAGTCTTTGCCACCAATTTGTCAGTCTGCTCTGGACCTCAAGGCCACTCACGGCAATTAGTACAATGTCATCGGCGAATAGCATACACCAGGGAGCCTCTTCCTGTATGTCCGCCGTAAGGGCGTCTATTATTAGCAGGAAGAGGTAAGTGCTAAGAGCCGACCCCTGGTGCAAGCCTACAGCCACCTTGAAGTTGCTGGTATTGCCCGCTGTGGACCGGACATGAGTGGTACATCTACTGTACATCGCACGAATCAACTGTACATACTTCCCAGGCACTCTTTTCTTCTTAAGGGCCTACCACAAAACCTCACGCGGTACTCGGTCATATGCCTTTTCGAGATCCACAAAAACCATGTGCAAGTTTTTGTGTGCACCTCTGTACTTTTCGCATAGTTGACGAATCGCGAAAATGGCATCTGTTGTACTTCGACCAGGCATAAAACCAAATTGGTTTTGTGAAATTACTCTCTCTTCTCTCAATCGTCGTTCAATCACTTTCTCCCACGCTTTCATACTATTTGAAATTAGCTTTATTCCTCTATAGTTAACCAGCGAACTGCTACACCATTCATCAGGTATGGCTTCTTCCACCAACAACCTATTGAAGAATAAAGCTAACCACTTCCATCCATCTACCTGTAGTATATTCCATACTTCAACTGGTATTCCATCCGGCCCCGCAGCTTTTCCATTCTTCATTCCATTTACTGCTACCCTCACTTCATCCATACTTACCATTCTTATTAGCCCCTCATTCACAGGTATATTCTCAAGCACACCACTCCAATCATTTTCTTCATTCATCAGTCTCGCAAAGTAATTCCTCCACCTATCCCTAATTTTGTCATCCGCGCAAAGTACCGTCCCATTTTCATCTTTTATACACTTAATGTTACATACATCCCTTGCTTTCTTCGCTCTAGCTTTAGCTAGCCGGTAAAGTTGATATTGGCCCGCTGGGCTCTCTAAGTTATTATATAAGCTTTCCTCGGCTACTGCTTTTGCCAAAGCAACGGCTTTCTTAGCTTTCTTCTTTAGATCATCATACTCTACCTTTTTTCTTGTTTCAGGCTAACATTCAATTCATCCACACACTGCCATTCCTTGAATTTCATCTTCTTATCCACACACACATTCAAAACCTTTTGTACTTCTGTCGACCACCACCATGTATCTCTATCTATCGTAACTTTTCCTTTTGATTCTCCTAAAATATATTTCGCTGTACTCGTGATACACCCTGCTATTTCAACTTCTCTTTCACCCTTTCATCACATCCTGCCTGTATATACATACAGGGCATATACACTTATAATATTCAGCATCACATTTTGTAACATAAGTTTCACCACTATCAGTCTATCATTTACCCAATTAACTTACATCACTCTTTCTTTAAAATTACTATTTAAAACAATTCCCACACCATTTCTTTTTCCATCACGTCGCTGTAGTAAAACTTGTATCCCTCACCAACCTCTCTCGCGTTTGTGCCTTTCCACTTAGTTTCCTGTAAACACTCCACATTTATCCGTCGCCTTTTAAGTACATCCGCTAACTCTTTGGCTCCTCCACTCATTGTCCCAACATTCCAACTAGCATACCTCATCCGCACTTGCCGGGTTAACTTCTTACGTTGCACCCACCTGCCTTGGTGCAACAATCCTTGTCCATTTCTCACCGCGGCCGGGTGCTGCCTTGGCGCGTCACCTATGGGGTACGCCCTAGCCCCATTGCGCATCATATCACTTATTCCAGCCATTCTGCATTAAAGATTTGGCAGGAATTTTACAGTCGGCCGCCTGCCTGACACCAACCCTCCTTGGGGATGCTTTTGTTGGAAGTTTACCCGCCACCGCTCGGGGGCCCAAATGTGCTGTTAGATATGCACCTGGTACCATGTGCTCATTAGTCGCCTTCTACGACACCCCGGGAAGAGCAAAGGGGGTGATGCTATTCTTTAAGTCCAACACCACACGGATGGTGTGCACATTAGTCTTAAATTTTAGTATTTCGGAGATTTATAATAGCAAGATCGGTTCAACTAATGAGACATGAAGGCTTGGTTGTAGTGCGGCCTGTATTAGTATCACAACGTAATCCCACTCCCCAGTTTCATGGAAACCCGTTTTTAGCGTTTGAAGCCCGGCTAAGCATCTTGACCTAATGGAAGGAAAGAGGAACCCACCACGCACCCTCGGATTGACTACCCCAACTGGGCAACGACTGAGCCTCAGTCGTTGCCCATCGCTCCTGAGGGTGCCTTGTGCAGAGGTGAAACACGTGTCGAAGAATAGTCGGCGCATACAGCGGGATACTGCAAGTCAGGTATCTTCCTGGAACCCATACCATTCCTATATATCCCTTATCCTTTTAGAGGAGTTCGGTATTGTCAACCTTTTTCTATTGCAATAGTTGGGGTAGTCAATCCGAGGGTGCGTCGTGGGTTCCTCTTTCCTTCCACTAGGTTACAATGGAGTTCCGCCAAGTAACGCCTGATTCAATCAACTATAAGCATCTTGAGTTGTCTCCAATGCTTACACGCCTGTATCGCCTATCATATGCCTCTGGCGTAGTGCCACAGGCTTGGAAAGAGGCGAACGTACAACCGATTCCCAAGAAAGGGGATCGTTCTGATCCGGGCAACTATCGACCCATTGCTATCACCCCTATCCTCTGCAAGGTGTTTGAACGACTAATCAACAACCAACTCGTTCGCTACCTAGAAGATCACTCTCTCATCAGTGATCGTCAGTATGGCTTCAGACCGAAACGATCAACGGGTGATCTTCTAGCGTATGTCACTCACCTTTGGGGTTAGGCGATGGACAGGCATGGGGAGTCATTGGCTATTAGTCTTGACATCTTCAAAGCTTTCGATAGAGTCTGGCATCGTGCGCTTCCTTCCAAGCTTCCAGCCTACAGCTTGCCGCCTCGATTGTGCAACTAGGTTGCCAGCTTCCTGAATGAGCGCCGTATACGAGTACTTTGTGACGGTGAATCATCGAAGTTTCTCTAGGTGAATGCTGGTGTGCCTCAGGGGTCCGTGTTATCGCCCACGCTTTTTCTTCTGCATATCAATTATATGCTCACTTTTGGGGGCATACATTGCTATGCAGATGACAGTACTGTACATGGGCGATATCTCGGACACCCTGCGGCTAAGCAAGCCGATACTGAGGAGTATAGGCGAACACTTGTTGCTGAGCTTGACCGGGTTCTGAATTGCATCTCGCATTGGGGTGATGAGAACCTGGTCGAGTTCAACGCCAAGAAAACACAGGTGTGCGCATCCTCAGCCAAGGTATCTCCATTCCTACCCCATCCCTCTCTTCTGGACACTCCACTACCGATTCAAGACAGCCTCAATATCCTAGGTATGGACATACGCAGAAATCTCAACCAGAAGAACTACATCGAGGGTGTCATCAAATCCGCATCTCGGAAACTCGGAGTCCTGAACAAGGTGAGGAGGTCACGCCGGAGCAGTTGTGTCTGTAATACAAGACCCAGGTTCGCTCCTGCTTGGAATACTGCTCTCAGCTTTGGAATGGCTCCGCTCAGTACTTATTGGACGCCCTCGATAGGTTGCAGCGGCGTACTGTCCGTATCATCGGGGATCCAGAGGCCACTAAGACTCTTGAGTCACTGCAATTACGCAGAGACATGGCCTCAATGGCTGTCTTCTACCGTATCTATCACGGTGAGTGCTCCGAAGAGCTTTTTCAACTAATCCCACGCTCTCCTTTCCTAACCCGAACGGCACGTGCTGGGTTGAGGTGCCACTCTTACACGGTAGAACAGATACCGTCATGCACCAAACAGTTCGGCGCCTCTTATCTCTGCCGTACCATTAAGATGTGGAACTCTTTACCAGTCCACGTGTTTTCCTCCACTTATGATCCCGGGTCCTTTAAGCGGGGCGTGAAAAAGCTTTACTCAAGGCCATCAAGGTGCGGGCCATCATGCCATAATGCCATGCTGGTTGCTGGGATGATGGCCATCACTATGGGACTTCACTGACTGCTTAACATCAGGCAGCATGGAGTCAATTTGTTCGGCAGAAATAAAAAAAAAACAGTACACCACAGCATAGCGTAAATGCGGCTCACAGCAAATAAGTACCTTATAATTCACTTACTCACAATTAGCTGATTAAGATGAATGTGTTTGTAATATACTTCTACCAACCCTTTCAATTTTCAAAACCGTCAAAATATAAACCAAATTCCCTTCACAACCACAACTTGATATAAATTCATTACTTTGTCTTTTCAAATACGAACAAAATAATTAATTTCTCAGATTTTTAATTATATTTGTCGCGAGTTTACCTAAACGGCTTTGCCTAAACTAGTTTAATACTTGACTACAAACTTTATCTTTCCTGTTACCACAACGTTTCTAATTTAAATAAACAGAAAGTATTAAAAGTAGATAAATTGTTGTTTTCGTTACGTTAATGGGTTATTTTAAGGCTTTCGAGTGCAATTTAATTGTTGAGGCTCTGTCGAGAACCGTTAACAGATTGATTTGTTTAAATTAAATCACGCGTTCTATTTGGAAACAAAGTACTTAGAAGAAGTTTGCGTTTCGGGAATAATTTTTCTTAATGATTTTCGAGTACCGCGATAATCTATTTAAGGCTTCATTTATTGGGATGATTGAGAAGTAATGGGGTCAATATCTTTTTATAAGAACAAGCATTTTTATTGTTAGGTAAGTGATGGATGTTAACCCCGTATTGCATGAATTATGACGGAAGTTACAAAAAAAATTTTTTTGGTGAAAACATGTTTATTAATCTTTTGTGAATTTATGGATTTACATCACGAAGCCATATCTGGACTCGTATGCATTCAAGTTGAAATTATATAAGCCATATCTGGCTCCGCATGCACAGTTGTTACAATTTGTCAAAATCTTTGAATCAGTTCCGCTTGTCATTATAGCATTAGAAGACTTCTTATTATTTATATTTTATATAATTGCGTATTTTTTTGCAGTTCTACCTTGAAATAACCATAAAACATGGCAATATCCATTTTTGTATAGCAAAAAACAGGAACTCGAGTGCATACGAAGCCAAATTTGACAGGCATTATTTTGACGGAAACGCATAGCAAGCCATATTTGGCGTCTGGAAAACAACACGTCAAAAATCAAATGAAAATAAAGATTAATACAAAAATAACTTACTATTACGCTAGTCGATGATTCTAGAAGTAAAAATAAAATTTATTGACTTTTCAGTCACATTATTACTATTATATTTTCACTGATAAAAGTTTAACTAAAACATTGCAGTTAACTTGCTGGCCCTGTCATGAAATAACATCAAATAATTTTGACACAGATGACTTACCATGCACAAAAAATTACATGGTTTTAACGAAGAAATCCTTCATAAGTTACAATTAATTTTCTATAATTCAAATGTTAGTTGGAAAAAAATAACAAACTTCAGAAACCACCAATGGCTTCGTATGCGGTAAGGGGTTAAGGAAAAAAGGAGATAGCTAGGAAGAGATTGGTCAACAGGCATTCAGCAGTCTCACTTAACACTCGATAGAGGGTAGCTGTAGGTACGGATAGTAGCTGCCACTTTATTTAAAAAAGAAACTTTAAGAGAAGAGAATAGAAACGAAGATTGTTGAAAATGGTGTTCATGGTGAGTTGGCTATCTATAACCGGGCCGTCTCCAGTATGTGGATGGGTCTTGGTTCCTTCCATATCCCGTCTCCAGCCCGGACATAGCTATGTGCAGACGTGTTCACATAAATTGTACACACTGAACACGAACAACATTACAGCTCTGGTCAGCTCCAAACACACAGATAGGGGCAATCGCAGGTGCAACGGAGGGCTTTGCGGTCACCAATCCGCCTACCAAGCTTGGTAACCACGGGCAATAACGGTACAACACAATAATTCAGCCATACATATTGATATTTTATTGAGTATCTGACCAGGCACGGTCCATTGTTGTTCATATTGAGTTATCAAGTACAAAAACGATTCAATTTAACCTTTGAGTACCTAATATTCGAATGATTCAATCGGGACATTACTAATGTTCTTCACACGAATCTTTACATTCCACTTTTATCTATCCCCCGACAACATTGCCACTAACCTGATCTCTTGACATGAATGTTTTCTTAAGGAGTGTGAACTCTGCGGTTGTTGGTTTCTAGTAAAATATTTATAGAACACACACAATCCCAGCAAGGCTATTGTACGTCAATGGCTTTGAACTCTGAGCCGTTACAACAAAGAATTTGAATATTCTACGTCTAATATAAATGTCTCAACTTAGTTTTTTTTAATGAACATAGCGATGTAATAGATAAAAGACGATTAAAATGTCGTGGGTATAGTGGAAGAACTGAATCAAAATTTCAAGTTTCGAGATAATCGCGATTTACTGTTTTTTTGACATTATTTTTTACATCACTAAGAAATGGAGAACAATTTTACGATTGTATATGCTTTAAGCATGTTTGCTGTCGATTCTATGCTTGATAAAACTAACTTTTATCATGAACCAAAAAAATTATAAAAATAAAAAAACCAAGTTATCCAATTTTGCCACACCAAGATATTGCAAACATACCGTAGTTAGCTAATTCTATATTGTAGTTATTATGTTTTCTCACACATTAAATGAATGTGAATACATGAATTTGGGTCAACTAAGTACACCTATTGAGTTTTGAACCTAAAGAAATATTTAAACACGAAAGTTAGGCATTTTTAGTGAATGTTTATTTGTGAAATTTTATCACTGATTATTGATCGCAAATGAAATAAACAACCTTGATTGGAAGTAGTAACATTGTATATATAAAATAATAAACGTAAAATTACAATATCAAAATTAACAGAATTAGGTATGGCAACAAAATATTATAATTATGTAATAAAATCTAATAAATTACTTATTATAAATCTTCTTAAATCAACTAAAATAAAAATAACTTTCCTTTGAATTAAAACATACTAGGGTGGTCTGAAAAGTTTCCGACCTCAACCTGAAGGAAGCAGCACTCGTCAAAAAAAGTGTTTTGGATGAAATTGTACTTCTTGTGGCAGTTACCCACCAACATTTCAGATATTTTGTTACAGTAGTTGCTGTTGGACGGCCATACGACTGAGTCGATGTGAATGTTTTTTGTGAAAATGGGAATTTTGTATCGAGCTGTCATTAAATTCTAGTTTTCAAAAGGCAGAACGCAGAGCCATTTAAAATTGAATAAAACTCTGTTTATGCAGACTATCTGCTCCATCATCATCGCCCTAGCGGTATCCCAGTTGCATCTAAGACTTACACGTCTTACAGCTCGAGGTCCGCTTACTGGTCTAACCAGATATGACAGAATATCAACTTTTCCACAGAGCGACTGCCGTTTGACCTCTGAAACCCAAAGGGATAGCGATATTCCATGGTTTAGACCAGTATCAGTTTATTTGAGGGCGTCGACTCTCCGTTTTGACTGTCAAAGATCTTCGTGACAGCCAGGACCGACGGTTTAACGTGCTCCGAGGCACGGCGCAAGCGATAGTTAACAATTTAATACGCACTTAACCCGATATCCTCTGCATGGACTACCATTGGTACATCCACTAGGCTATCGCTGCTCCATCATTTACCACAATGAAATTTTGGGCAGCTGAATTTAAACCTGTTCGTAAGAGCTAGGGAACAGATGAAGGTCCGGGACGTCCAAAAACTGCAACCACTGACGATAACCTCGCTAAATTTCACCAAATGGTGCTAGACGACCGCTGAATTGAGTAAAAAAGATAGCAGAAGCTATGAAAATGACCAACAAATGTTTTTTAGTTACAAATTAAATCAAGATTTAAGTATGATGATGCAAACACGGCAGCCATCGCGCTGGGAGCTTGCCCAGCGCGATGGCTGCCGCGTTTGCTCACGTTAAGACCAAAACCGCATTCGAATTAATTTTTTTTAATGCTTTGTCCATTCCAAGTTTTGGTCCAATTAATGGCTGTAGATGAAACCTGGATACACCATTATACGCCCAAATCAATAATACATTCCAAACAGTAAATTGAGAAGGACTAAGGAGGAACCGACTCCAAGGGACAAAAGCCGTTTTTTCGGCAGGGAAAGTGATGCTGACCGTTTTTTGGGATGTTCATGGAGAGAGATCGAAAGGGATAACTATTACTGCAGCATACTACGGTTTATTATTAGACAAATTAAAGGTAGAAGTTTTGCAAAAAGGTCTACATTTCCAGAAAAGACTATATTACTGACATAAATCTTTCTAATTTTATATTTATTTTGTCGCTGATTGCCTCCATGGCCCAGTAAATAACCTAAGAGTCTGTTGATCGAGAGGTCTTGGGTGCGATTCCCGGGCTAAACAAGAGTGTAGGTAACAGATTTTTCCGAATTCTCAGTAGTAGAACGAAGTCTAGCAATGTGCCCGGCAATGTCAATAGACCCCCTTTTTACGTAGAACCTAAAAATGCATGACATGGCCAAATGTGGGTGTAATTATTATTACAACTTCTGTCTACCTCTTCGGCGTATCGGTTCGGCACGTTACGCCTTGCTCGCTATCTCGCGAGGTATTTTCTCATCTTTTGGCTTTCATAATAGGAAGGGGGCGTATAATGGTCAAACAATTATATTAACTACTTCTTCTCATTTAACTTATTTCATCAGCCAATCACTTCTAGAGGTGTGCCTCCCCAGGGTATGCCACAAGACCCATTCTGGCGGCCAACACTACGCTTGCTGAGGCGTGGCCTTAATTTAAGAACTTGCTTTTTAATCGACTTTAATCGACAGACAATAAGTTCTCCCATTCAATTTGCTATAACTCTGAACTATGTCGGTTACTTTGCTCTTCTGTCAGATAATCTCGTGTCGGAAATTATCCATCAGCGTGTTGTCCTTTTCATAGCTCTCTGAAAGACATGTAGTGTAGGCAGTGCATTGCAGGACAGTCCAGTTTCAATGCAGTTGAAGGCATTTTCGTAATCCACAAAAGCCAGCGACAGCGGCCGGTTTTACTCTTCGGATTTCTAAATAACCTATGAAAAAGTTTGCTCTGTATGGATTTGGCCCACATAAAGCCTTTAAGAAACCTAGCCTGCACTATGGCTGGAAGACATCAAATCTTGATGTCAGAAAAAAGTAAGGAGGGGTGTCCACACCACCCAGTCTTAAGAGCTGCTCTCTGAGGCACGAGGAAAGCCATAATTAACAATTTAAACACATTACTTCGAAAATTTACTGCCTCGAATTCTAACCCAAGCCCTGTGAATGGCAGTCTGTTGATATCTCCATCGCTGCCTACCTTAGTACTTATACTTTAACTATCCGATTGTAATAAATCGCCGGTAAAAAGATAGCATATAGTACGTACTACTACTTTAAGTTGCAGTGAGTTTAGAATCTAAATCGATAATTTTGCTGTATTCTGCTACTTAGTGATTTAGTGATATTCAAGTAATTTTATTTTAATTGGAGCAAAATTGTCGTGGAGCCTCTAGAGATGCTTCGTGGAGCTCTGGAGCTCCGCGGAACACACTTTGAGAATGATTGATATATAGGTTATAGTTATAGGTATTTCGCGCTAATTTGTACTACTGAATTGCACGATAACTTTGCTTACGTGCGTATACCATAAATAGAAATATTAAATAATTTCACCTATTGACATTTATTTGATTGGAATCTCTTATAAATGTTTATTTTCTCGAAAAAGAAATAAATAAAAATACTTATTTAAAAACGAAAGAACGCTCATTAATGCCCGAATGAAATAACTCAAGTTGTTTAGTTTTCCTTCCACTTGACTAGTTTCATTAAAATATTTTCGTGCGCGGAAGAACGAAATGACTCAATTTAGCTAATTCATTTCATACTCAAGTGATCAGAAGTCACAGTTGTTCATTTATTTATAGAGTTAGTAATTTTTCCTACTAATATTTAAGGTTCATTTATACGTATTTATTTCTACAATTGAAAGATAAAAATGGCTTTATTTTTGGACTGGGTTAAGATATAAGAATGTTTGTTTGACCAAAAGATGCGGCACATTTTGGGGTTCACAAAAATTCTTCCATTATACCTGGTTCGGCGATACACCGAAACCGTAGGTAGGTACTAGGCGATTTGGAAAAAATGGACTGTATCTAAAGGAAGAGGATGTAGGATTGGAATGGGAGAGATGATTGTGAGTGGGTATAGGATATTCCAAGGATGGAGGGCACTTACCTTATACGGCAATCTTCTTCGTTTCCGAAGGGCAGTCTCCTGCTGGTTTCGTGATGCAGCTGCTTGATTCACTTCACTACACAGTCACTTCCACTTGCGATCGGTTTTATAAGCGGTAATAACTATAGCGGGAGCGGCGCGGTGATACGGTATGGCGGACGCGTATTTAGCGAATCGAATGTTCTCGAAAGTTCTGGACTGTCTCTCGCGTCGACGTTTCGCGGCGACCAATCCGCGAAAGGCAGTGCCTCTTCCAGGGAGTGGGATAGAGAGGGACGGAAATATGGTATCGCTCGCACTAGACAAGCGTGGAACGATTGAAGTTGATGCGATTAGTTATAGATAGGAAGGTAGATGGCGCTACCATATCCCCCCGGCCCTAAAGGGTTGCCTTTAAAAAAAAAAAGAATTGAACTTAGCTATGTTGGGTGTACTACCGCATAACCAATCAATAGGCTAAGACAGCGATATGACAATAAAATTAATCTAAATTAACTTTAGCGAAAACTACAAACGCAAAAATAGCGAAAACTACTAACTAAATACTTAAACTAAGAGGTAGGTCCAACTTCAGGCTAGATCTCACTGAGTTGGAAGCGGACAGAGACGTACAACAGGGCGCACGTAACTCCCTTTAGCGGTTTTCACGGTAACAACGCGAGTTGTACCGTCCTTGGAAGTATGCAATTTCTCTACGATGGCTAACGGCCATAAAAGCGGCGGAGCATTATCATGTATTATGACGACCAACGTACCCTCCTGTATAGGGGATGCAGGACTATTCCACTTGGATCTAGCCTGAAGCTGGTGTAGATATTCCGCACGCCAGCGCCGCCAGAACGACTGCACGAGTTTATCCAGCAGAGTATGTCTCTGGAGCAAGCTTGAAGAGTCTGCTTCAGGAGCCGGAAATGACGATGATGGCACTGTGTTCAGAAAATGTGCAGGGCTTAACGCGGATGGTTCTGCAGGGTCACTACTCAATGCCGTGAGCGGACGCGAGTTGATCAGTGCCTCGACTTGTGCAAGGACAGTTAAAAGCTCTTCGTAAGAGAGGATCTGTTGACCTATAACCTTGAAGAGATGCGTTTTAATTACTTTGACCATGCTTTCCCAACATCCACCGAAATGTGGTGATGCTGGTGGAATAAACTTCCAGTCAATATGATTTATGGAAAGTTCTTCCTGAAGACGAGTACGATAGTCTTTCCTGAGAAACTTATAAAGGTAGCGTAAATAAGAGCTTGCGCCCACGAAACAAGTGCCGTTATCCGTGTACAGACACTGTATAGGGCCGTGTCGTGAAAGAAATCGTTTAAGGGCTGCCAGGAATGACACCGTGCTTAAATCCGTCGCAACTTCAATGTGCGTACCGCGCGTCGATAAGCATGTAAAAATACATAGCCAAGCTTTACGGCCTTTAACACCTCGACCACGCACTGGCGTATACTGCAGTGGTCCTGCGTAATCACAACCGGTGTGTGTAAACGCTTTAGCAATCTGGTTGACGCGCTGGCTAGGGAGATCGGCCATCGGAGGGAAAGTCGGATGCGGACGAAATTTGAAACAGACGTTACATTTATGTATTCTGTGACGAATTATTCGTCGAGCGGCTAAAATCCAATACTTATGCCTAAGTAAGGACATAAGCAACTCCGGACCGGCATGGAGGTGCTTCTTGTGATAAAAATCAACAAGAAGGTCGACAACATGATCATGTCGCGGCAGAATACAAGGATGTTTGTAGTTATAAGGTTCATCCGAATTTGACAGACGACCCCCAACGCGTATGACGCCGTGTTCATCGAGAAACGGCTTGAGTCTAAGGATATACACATTTTCTTTTATTATATATTACATTGTCTTTCAAATTTTGAATGTCGTTACTAAAATGAACAGCTTGTACAGCTCGTAGTTACTTACATTCTGCGAATTTGATATCAGTACTAGATACAAAAGTCTCATTCGTTAGGTGCCTAAGAAACCTATAGACATAAACGATGTCGCGGAGTAACTTAGACCACGATGACATGCGTAGTGCGAGTGCATAGATGGGAGACTCCGCAACCTCAGCAATCACGGGATAAGAAACAGACTTCCGTTCGGGTACATCTTCGTCTTCTGCACTGAGGTCAAAGGGTTGCATGGGCCATTCTGACGGATCATGGGAAATCCAAGAAGGTCCACGACGCCACAATGGATGATGCAGAAGATTAAGTGGAGTGACACCACGAGACAAGCAATCTGCGGGGTTCTCAATACCCGCGACGTGATTGAAACAAGTAGCAGGAACCAGTTCAATCAATTTGCTAACGCGGTTGGCGACAAAAGTCTGCCAGCGATGAGGAGAAGAATGAATCCAAGCGAGCACTACTTTGGAGTCGGAAAATGCGTATATTTTATTAATGGGGTAGTGGGGCAAAACTGTGTCTTGAACCTTGCGGAGCAACTGAGACAGCAGAAGGGCCGCGCACAACTCCAGTCTCGCAACTGAAATGGTTTTAACAGGCGAGACCTTAGACTTGGCACAAACTAACTGCACCAAGTAGTTAGAACCAATACGGACTTGCAGATATACGACTCCGCCGTAAGCACGCTCGCTGGCGTCAGCGAAACCTATCAAGTTGATGGTACATCCATCAACCAACTCAAGATGACGCGGAATAGTAACTTGATTGAGCGCGGTAAGCTCAATACAAAACTGGCCCCAAGCGGCGACAATATGGTCAGGGGGTGTTTCATCCCACTCACACTTTGATAGCCAAAGCTCTTTAATCAAGAGCTTGGCGTACAGAATTGTGGGAGCCACAAAACCCATTATGTCCCATAGTCGAGCCACTGTGGACAGCATGGTGCACTTATCATCTGGTGGTGAGACGTCAAACCGAAAACTATCGCAGGATTTGTCCCAGCGTAAACCGAGAACCTTATGCGGTACAAACTTCTCAAACTCAATGTCTGGAGAAGCCTTATGAGAATCTGGTATGCGTGCGAGAACCTCCTTAGAGTTGCTTGTCCATTTGACAAGATCAAACTGGCCTCACTTGAAAGGCTGAATAAGCTCTTCACAAAGCGAAATTGCTAGCGGAGCGGATATGACACTACAGGCAATGTCATCCATGTACAAACCGGAAGTGGCAACAGCCGCTGCGGCGGGAAAGTGATCGCTTTCATCAGCGATCAACTGGCGAACAACTCGTAACGCGTGATATGGGCTAGACTTGAGTCCAAAACAAACACGTTTGAACTGATACACAGATAAAGGTTCTTTCTTGTCAAAACGATAAAAGATCCGTTGAAATCTACGGTCAGATTCGCGAACGCCGATATTGAGAAACATTAGGCAGCAATCAGCTGACAGAGCGATTTGGAAAAGACGAAACTTTAGTATGATGTTAAATAAATCACCCTGTAGATTGGGGCCGGCATGCAAAATGTCATTAATCGACTGACCCGATCTAGTCTTACAACTAGCGTCTAAAACCACACGAAGTTTAGTAGAGGTTTTATCTTCGCGAACTACGCCGTGATGCGGGATATAATATGAGGGCAGAGAATTGCCCTCGTTGTTTACAACTACACTCAAAAAACCTTTATCTATATATTCACGAATGACGTCATTATAGGCACTGCGTAACTTAGGTGATGCATCAAGTTTACGTTCCAAACAATGGAAACGTCTAAGCGCAGCAGCGTACGAGTCGCCTAACGAATAAGGGTCACCATAGAATGGCAACGCCACAACGTATCTGCCACTTTCGTCACGAACAGTGGTAGCACGGAAATGTTCTTCACACTCGAGATCTTTACGGCTCATCGAGGGCGGTGCGGTAACCTCTTCAAGCTCCCAAAATCACTTGAGAAGAGACTCAATATTGTTTTCTTGAAGAACAGAACAACAGCAAGACGTAACGTATTGAGAAGTATGTAATGTAGGTACGGTACCCATAATCACATACCCAAATACCGTCTCAATAGTGGGCGGTAAGTTATTTTGCTCACTACGTACCACTTTAGTAAGTAGCAAGTGCGGGAATATTGCGGCTCCGATCAAAACATCAATGTCTGCCGGATTCGCAAACTCCGAGTCCGCTAGCGGCAATGACTCGAGATGTGTGAGAAGCGACACGTCCACATTAGCGTTTGGCAATGTGTCCGTAATACGGTCCACGATAAGCGAAGAAATGTTAAAATTAATGTCCCTATCAAAACACGAATGTATTTTAATATCTACGGAACCCTTGCAATGTTTTTCTGATCCGCCTATCCCTCGGATGATTGAGTTCGTATTTTTAAAGTTATTCCATAATCCGAGGCGTTTGAACAATTCTAACGTTATTAAATTGGTCTGAGATGCGCTATCTAGCAGACAACGTACCATGTGCGGCGACCCATTAACATCATATATGATAACTTGCGCTGTCGCTAACAGAACAGTCTTAGACGCCATACATGGCGGCCTAGCACTGCTCTGATCACTACAAGCGCGCGAAGGCCGTCCGCGCGTGCGTGCCGCCCGCGCAATGGATGTCGTACACAACGATATCTCATTCTGAGGCGTGGAGGGGGAAGTCACCGTGGCCTGCACCTGTGAGGTAAGTGTGTCAAGGTTAGCGGCTTGGCTTGACAACGTGTTACCTTTATCGAAATGAAGCAATGAATGATGTTTATTATTGCAGAAGCGGCACTTTGTCTTACTAGAACAATTACTTGTTTTATGTTTTATGCTTAAGCAATTAATGCAAGCGTTGTTATCTTTTACGCATTTAAAACGAGCGGTTGCATGCAAATTATCGAAGGCGGGACACTTGTATAAGTGGTCGTGCACTATATTACTGCACAGACACTTCTGTGAATTATTGCTATTAGTGGATTATGGACCGAGTTATTATTACTATTTCGCGATTTATTCAACCTTTGTTTGTTGCTGTTAGTGTTAGACGGGCCAGGTGAACCAGACTGCGTATTATGAAATATTCGACACTGATATTTTATGAACGAAATAAAACTATCTAGTGTAGGTATTTTATTATTGCGTTCCGTCATCTCGAATGCGCGAATTGTATCAGTGTCAAACTTTTTTAAAGCGAGTTGAAGCAACATGAAGTCGGAAAGATCTTCCAATTTTAAGTTCCTAAGAGAATCAACCGCGGTTACGAAGTTATCAATAAACAGCTGGAAATTCGCGACAGACGCGTTGCCGGACAGTTTGAGATTTAAAGCTTGGTCAAAGTTAGTAGACGTTAGGACGCGCGTGTCTTGATATCTGTCAAGTAGTGACTGAAATATGACCTGATAATTCTCAGCACTGGGTGTGACACCTGCAAATACGGACTGGGCTTTCGGTTACAGTTTACCTATTAAATAGTACAACCTGTCAGCATCTGTCAGAGAACCATTATCGTGCACTGTAGACTTAAAACTCGCATAGAATAACGGCCAATTTCGTATATCTCCGTCAAACGACATAATCTCGATTGGCGGTAATCTCGGTTTGCGGGCAACGGGCTCTGCTGTACATTTACCCTCCAATTGCGATTGTATACGCTTAATAATACAATAACGATCTTCGAATGAGGTTTACGCCTGATAGTTCGGTTTTTCATCAGGATTGATATAAAGTAATCTTGCGTTATAATCGTCTCACAACTTATGAAAATCTGTTCGAATACTATCTACTGTCATACAATAACTGAGAAATGCTTCGCTATTACTGTCAGACATAGATGCGGTTTTTGAGTGTTCATAGATGTTTTGAATGCGCTCAAATAAAATATTGCGTTTTGCTTCTAAGATTGTCATCTCTTTGTCTTCCAACACGCGTGACTTCTTTTGTTGTGACATGCTTACGTAAGTATAAACTAATGAGAACGAAACAAAATAAGAATATCTAATGTACCTATTATTTTACCTAAGTAGGTTAAGTAGGCGACACTTTAGAGCTGTGGAATTAAAAGTTGCTCGAAATATGAGATTTACAAGACAACTATGATAGTTCCAGAAATAATAATTGTCTATAGTACGGTTTTTCATCAGGATTGATAGAAAGTTATCTTGCGTTATAATCGTCTAACAACTTATGAAAATCTGTTCGAATACTATCTACTGTCATACAATAACTGAGAAATGCTTCGCTATTACTGTCAGACATAGATGCGGTTTTTGAGCGTTCATAGATGTTTTGAATGCGCTCAAATAAAATATTGCGTTTTGCTTCTAAGATTGTCATCTCTTTGTCTTCCGACACGCGTGACTTCTTTTGTTGTGACATGCTTACGTAAGTATAAGCTAATGAGAAGGAAACAAAATAAGAATATCTTATGTACCTATTATTTTACCTAAGTAGGCTAAGTAGGCAACACTTTAGAGCTGTGGAATTAAAAATTGCTCGAAATATGAGATTTACAAGACAACTATGATAGTTCCAGAAATAATAATTGAGTAAGTAGGTAGCTACATAAAATTTTACCTACTGATGCGGGCGGAAACAACCATGTGACGGTTATGTGAATATATAAGGAGTATAGCTAGGTGCTATAACTGCCTAGGTATAGCGATATAACGTATAAAAACGAAAATGAATCCGACTCGTATGGATCAAAAAAATGGTTCGGCGATACACCGAAACCGTAGGTAGGTTCTAGGCAATTTGGAAAAAATGGACTGTATCTAAAGGAAGAGGATGTAGGATTGGAATGGGAGAGATGATTGTGAGTGGGTATAGGATATTTCAAGGATGGAGGGCACTTACCTTATACGGCAATGTTCTTCGTTTCCGAAGGGCAGTCTCCTGGTGGTTTCGTGATGCAGCAGCTTGATTCACTTCACTACACAGTCAGTTCCACTTGCGACCGGTTTTATAAGCGGTAATAACTATAGCGGGAGCGGCGCAGTGATACGGTATGGCGGACGCGTATTTAGCGAATCGAATGTTCTCGAAAGTTCTGGACTGTCTCTCGCGTCGACGTTTCGCGGCGACCAATCCGCGAAAGGCAGTGCCTCTTCCAGGGAGTGGGATAGAGAGGGACGGAAACGACGAAAAAAAACTGGATAAGGTAATTGATTGATCGATCACTAAATCATCCAACCACCTAATCTATGTCGCTGTCTATTATAATATAATATTAGCTGGTAATCCGAGAAGTTATTGGCATGTTATTCATGATTGCCGCACCGATGGCTTCTGAACACACAATAACGGAATGTATTATTTCAATTATATTCCATTTTATAAAGAAATTTTCTCAGAACCAACTGATACTGTGGATAACGGATTGAGAAAAAAGTACAATTAAACTGGGAATGAAAGCTGCAGTTGAATAAAGCGGATCAGGACGGTTTTGACAGTGTTGCGTGATAGTGAGCA
Source organism: Euclidia mi (assembly GCA_944739405.2). Lineage (NCBI taxonomy): Eukaryota > Metazoa > Arthropoda > Insecta > Lepidoptera > Erebidae > Euclidia > Euclidia mi. The sequence continues at coordinate 82,890,481 of OX123181.2, forward strand.
GTGGGCGTGGGCCAGTAAAGTGAGAAAACATAAGCAATTCAAGAAAGTCAACACGAGACGCCGTATTTGAGCGTAGTTAATGGACGAGTTAACCTAATAGCCAAAAGCACTCAATGCTTACAAAGTCGCGTCGGCCGCTTTATGGGCCCACTAACCGTTAATTTCCTACATTTCGTTAAAGGGGACTCCTCTCCAAGGAAAATATTAACCTTATTCTGTATAAGCATTGTTTCGTTTGCACTATATTTCCATTTTCATTGTTCGATAGTTGCTTTGTAGAGGCGCTGCGTATTTAATAAGAGGTTTCTGAGCTTTTATTGTGGCGTGTTGAAGGTATTGTTAACGTTCATTGGGTAGTCTAAGTTACCTGTTAGCGTTGAGATTAAGTGCAAAACACACCAGTAAGTGTTTTCGCCGCTTAGATAAATCTTCTACGTGGTCTATTTTTCAACAGAAAATGCTATTTCCAATTTCCTAACCTGAATTTTCCCGGTGTAAATCTGGCGTTGTCTAAATTGCCTAAATGTTTTTATTGACAATGAATTCGAGAGTGTATTTTTTAGGTAAAAAGCGGGCCATCTGTTTGGCGTATTGGGTAACCTTGGTCCCCATTCGGGCGTTGGAAAATCGAGGCATGAATACACCAGCCTTGGCGTTGTGTCGGAAAATCAGAAAATCCTCCAATCCGCTTCGGGCGTGACACTCACTACCGAGAGCACCTCTGTCGATGTTAAGCCTTTCTGGATTTAGAGCATATTCGGCTTCAGAAAATGCTTTTCATGCGTTTTGTTCGTTTAACACAAAGGGGAAAAGAAACAAAACAATTGGGGTACGTTCAGTAATAAAATTTATCTATACTTTGGGTTGTGTAGAATGCCATATTGTACACGTTGCCGTTCTGAGTTTGCCGTTTGAGGTCAAATAAAATGAAGCTCGGTTTCATCGTAATGAATATGCAATAAGTTGTAAATTTATCGCTAAGACCGATATTGGATTACCGAGGACATTTGCAGTACGTTTTGGCAATATTATTACTACACTTGTAATAGATATCGTCTTTTATTTAATTAAAGGCTAACAAGATTGTTATTATGGACGGAGTGCGGCGTGTCTCGTTCCCAAATTGTGGCGCTGTTAGAATTAAGAAGTGTTGTTACTGTGATATTACTTTGTCAAACATGCTCTTCGGTAAGATATTAAATCGTTTCGTGCTTCATAAGTAACGAAGATACTTTTACAAAGACGAATGGAAATTGATTCATTCTTCGATACATTTGCCGTAACTTTAAAGATTTATTTATTTTGATTACTTATTGAGAGCAAAATAATCATTTATTAATTACTATTGTGCGGCAAGTAAATGTATTGTCTTCGGGCTAAATTTTATAATAAAATTAAATTTGTGGACAAAGATTGAGCACAAGTTTTTCACGATTAGGGCAAATCATCATCTTCGTCCTATTCATCATCATCATTACGACCGATTGACGACCGGTTGGTGTAGTGGGAGTGTAAGCGACTGCTACGCCGAAGGTCGCGGTTTCGATTCCCGCTCAAGTCAAACATTTGTGTGCATGAACATGGATGTTTGTCTTGGTCTGTGTGTTTCTATGTATAATATGTATGTATTTGCAAAAAAAAGTATATATGTATGTTTATCCATTATCTAGTACCCATCGTACAAGCTCTGCTTAGTTTGGGACTAGATGGTGTTGTGTGAATGTGGTAGAATATTATTATTATTATTATCAAATACACTTATCCTGAATGACGTATAATAACAGTGCCTCAACCACAGAAGGTAGAAGCATGAAGTTTAAACATAAGGTTTTTTTATAATATTATGACGGCCGGTGTCATGACTACGGTTGTCAAGAACTACTGACGTCTACACGACAAACTAGCCGGTCGTCAAACACAATAATTAGCAAGGAGGTTTGAAGACTATTTTATTATTTGGAAATTACAGTTTTTAGTTCGATGACGTATACACTCTGTCAAGTGTTTGCCAAATTCACCAGTCATTGACAACAAGGCGATGGCCGTGCGGATAACACATCCCATTCATGTTCTGAGGGCGTGAGTTCAAATCCCAGTCATAACAGTTATGTGGATTTAGGTTTTTATGAAATTTGGAAAATGTTTATGAATATTTGGCAAATATTTAAAAAAAGGTTATTTAAATATTTCGAATAAATATTTGAAAATTCTAGAAACTTCAGGAAGGAATGGAAATGTTAAAAAGAGACAGGAGATAGAAAAACAATAGAATGATGAAATGACAATCGAAATTAGTTGATCTAGAACATTCCTAGGGGTATATAAGGCGGTGTAGACGCGCTGGGCGCCAGTTTAAGTTAAGAAGCAAAGAGTATACAAATACTACGTAAGAAGAGGCGGATGTGCCATAGATCATGCGAGACTTTCAGCTTTGTATGAAACGTGCAACATAAAGATACTAATTGACATCGTTTTTATGTTGTCAGCATTGTCATATTTGTCAATATAGGGATGTACCCTCTAGTGATTAACGAAATATTGATATCGATATTATTCGGTAAGAAATAATTATAATTATGTTTCGACTAGAATTATACTTTTCCAACACAAATAAAAGATGTATTTAATATTTATGTGTTTATTCAAACAAATTAGCCTATTCTATAAATCTATTCTAGATTAGCGAGGAAAAATACGCAGAACTAAAAGATATATGTATGTACATGTAATGGAAAGGTTTTCAACATTTCTTCTGTAATAGGATCTAAAGAAATGTCTATAGATACAAGGCACAGCTGTTTTTCTGACTTGAGTTCTTTTTTGTCTTTCGGCTTAAAATGCTTGCCACACATAGTTCAACTGAAGTAATTTTTCAATGGGCACATAAATCAAGTCTTGGTTTCCAGTTGCAGCTACCCATTTTTACATCTAAAAAGAAAAAAGAAGAATAGATTTTTTTAGTCCTTGTGCCAATTTCTAATAACAGATTATCGATAACTGACAGGCAGCACTATTGTTTACCTACAAAGTACTAGGATATGAAACTTTAGAATATTTCCTTACTTTTTATGTTTCATTGAAATATATCACATTATATAACATTATAAATATTCATTGATCTTTATCTAGGGACATTTTGCCATAAATATCTACCCTTTTTTCATTGCGTGACCGGCATGTTGTTGTATGCCATATTTCGCACGTTATTTTGCTTGTTTTCATTGCGCTCCTTTCAAAGCTAATCAAAAAAATATAGTAACACTAACACTAGAAGTGTAAAATCACATTTATTTGGTACACACAAAACACTTTTACAGTATGTTTTATACGTATATAATAATATACTATACTATATGTATACTATATATATATAAACAAACTACATAACACGGCAAAGTTTAATCTGGTTAATAATGTGACAGTTGTGACATTTGACACTATTGACAGCCAAGGCGGTGATGTACGTATAACCCGTCTAACTTTGAAAGAATACTGTTCCAAGGGTACATAGTGAAGGATGCTATCTTCACGTTTTATACATATAATAGTAGCCATTAAAAAGATAGCACGTTTCATACATTCGGTTTTTTCTTAGGAACTTGCGCCAGGCCGTTAAGAAGTGGTAAAGTGAAGAAGAAAAGGAAGAAGTAAAAGGAAGAAAGAAGTAGTAGTGAAATAAATTGAGATGAAAGTATAGTGCAGTGAAGTGCAGTGAAGTGCAGTGCAAAAGACGCTAGTGTTCGTGCTGTCCGCGTCAAAATTTAACGACGCGTCGTGTGTGTGAAGTCGAATAAAATGTCATCAGTGCTACTCAGTGTTTCGTTCCAATCTCGTTACCCCGTCCGTAACAATATGAAACTTTTAAAATTACTAAAATAAGTGCTTTGTTAAATATATACTGTTACCATCATGACGTCGAACAGCTATTTTAAACAAAATAAACAAAAATAGAATCTATTACGTAACGTAGTAACTAGGCATAAAACTGTATCAACGTTCTCTATGTTGAAACTTGTTTAAACCAAAAGTGAGTAAGTTGCGTGCAATATTCTCAGGATGCGGGCGCTCTCCCATCGTACGTCTATACTAGCTGAGACAAAAGACACTTCGGGTGCTTTACGACACAACATTACATGTAATATCTGTACTTGGCGTAGCATTAATGGCAATAACGTCCGAAGTTTTAGGCAAGGTACTAAAATACAACCGTGAATGTGATACGAGATAGTTTCAGATTTGTATAACGGGTTTGGCAATAAGTACCTTGTTAATTTGTATGATAAATAGTTATAGTTCACACTTGGGGTTTCGAATGTATACGTAATACGGTGATATCTGTTATAGCTATACGTCTTGTTAATAAAATTATAAGTATTTATGGTTGGGACACATTTCAATAAACAAGTTCGCATTATTGAAAGAAGAAGGTGCCGAATTATTGCTTAGTTTGTGGCGGATTAGCAAACATCTTTGTCGGAAAGAAAACTTTAATATATCTGGTTACATAAAGTTGAGAACTGTGCTAGTTACCCGAGTAGTACAATGACTTAAATATCCGTAGTCTTAGTTAACATCTAAATAATTTAATTTGGCAAGATTTTTTTAGGTCTTTAGATGTAACTTTACAATTTGTAAACCTTGCTAAACAGTTAGTCCAATCAATAACAAAAACATGATTGTAAATTATTTGAACCAGTACAATATAAATAGATACTTATAGGAAGTGAAACGCATGGCCCGGTCATGACTCCAGGCTTACCCAGTGCTTTAAGTGAGCAAAGCGCCGCGCCCCGCGAGCAAAGTGCATCTTACGAAATAAGATGACAGTGTTCAGTATTTCCCCCGCAAGTTGTTGGTCTATGAAAACATAGTAAAAGTGAAAGTAGATGGAAGAACTACGAGAACAGTACAGAAATAATGGTTTTATTTTATTAACATTGCTATGTTTGCCGTAAGAGTAGATGAATGTACATCAATTTATGCCAAAATCGATAACGTAAACCATTTCACTTTAACAACTGTGATAAAATAATTACTATATCTGTTAAACATTGGACATTGAATAAATAGACGGATAATCGGTTTGTAAACTAACTATTGAAATTTTAAAGATTAAGTGGCACTTAATTATTTTCTCTTCGATCTCTCAGTCAATATTTACTTTGAAAACAGTGTTAAGTGAATTAGTATCGGTACTCACGATGATGTCAGTCTTGCTGATTCATGCCTAAAAATAAATTCAGTTCATAAAATAACTCTGTTTCCAACTGCGCCCAAATGTTATAATTTCTGCACCAACCTGTATAATAAAAAGGTCGTAAATAATACCGTGTCCGTGTTGTGAGGGATTAAGAATACGGAATGTCACCACCCCATATAATCCCATGGGTGTCGTAAGAGCCGACAGAGGGAGCATATCATGCAGAGAACAGCACTGTAAGAGAAGGAAAACTTGATACAAACCCTATACCAACCCGTTTGGCCAGCGTGGTATAGTAGGCCAATTCCTCCTTTCAAAGTTTACGCTCAGTACTTATTGGACGCCCTCGATAGGTTGCAGCAGCGTGCTGTTCGTATCATCGGGGATCCAGAGGCCACTAAGACTCTTGAGTCACTGCAATTACGCAGAGACGTGGTCTCAATGGCTGTCTTCTACCGCATCTATCACGGTGAGTGCTCCGAAGAGCTCTTTCAACTAATCCCACCCTCTCCTTTCCTATCCCGAACGACACGTGCTGGGTTGAGGTGCCACTCTTACACGGTAGAACAGATACCGTCACGCACCAAACGGTTCGGCACCTCTTACCTCTGCCGTACCATTAAGATGTGGAACTCTTTAAAAGTCCACGTGTTACCCTCCACTTATGATCCCGGGTCCTTTAAGCGGGGCGTGAAAAAGCTTTACTCAAAGCCGTCAAGGTGAGGGCCATCATGCCATAATGCCATGCTGGCGGCTGGGATGATGGCCATCACTATGGAACTTCACTGACTGCTTAACATCAGGCAGCATGGAGTCAATTTATTCGGCAGAAAAAAAAATAGAGAGGCCTAGTCTAGCAGTGGACTGTTTAAGGCTGATGATGATAAAAAAAAATACCTTCTCCGCCGCCATTATTTGCAGAAAATACTTTACCCTCTGTGGGGGTTGAACGTATATTTTGTTTTCTGACCCCTTTTTGTAATTGCGTTTACTTTTGTGGCCAGTTGCATGGTGTTGGGGTTTTGACGGGCAAATTATTATTATGTTTTTCAAATTATTATTAACTAGCTTTTGCCCGCGGCTTCGCTCACGTTAAATTCGGGATAACACAAAATTCCTTCATCGTCCGATAGTAATTTTCGTTTTAATTCTAGTCATAGGGACTGATAATAAATATAACCGCAAGAAGTATTTAAAACATTTCTGTAAACAGTATTTTTAGAGTTCCGTAGTCAAAAATGGCTAAACATGGAATCCTTATAGACGCGCTATGTCCGTCAGTCCGTATGTCACAGCCACTTTATGCCGAAACTATTCAGTTTACACATTTGAAAATTGGTAGGTAGACGTATTCTGTAAACCACCAAAACCAAAAAATATTGAATATTAAGGATATATAAGATAATTTCTTCATACATGGAACTGATGTGGAAAATGGGCCGTTAAAAATTACTTTGTGGTTCCTAAAACCATTGCTTCTCAAAGTCAATCGTGTGAAAGATATACGGTTCCAAAGTGGTAAAATGGGTGTGAGGGTCCCTCTAACTTTTAAAGTAAGAGAATGACAAATCTATAAAAAATATATGCTGTAGATTGTTATAAAAACTTCCAACGAAAATGGATTTGAACGAGTATGTAGTCAGCAGTTTTTGAAATACAGCACATCTTAAAAACTGCAAATATAGCTTTGTCGTTTATACAAATACTATACTACTATAATAGTTAGTCGAAGATAATGGCTATGGTAAGTGGATACCTGCACTACGCAACCCTTCATGAGCGAGTCTGACTCGCAATAGCGAATAGCTTTTATAATGTTTCATCCTTGGTATTACTTGTAGCCGTTTGCCATTACAAAGCTTTATTGCATTAAGATTCCGTATTAACAGGACTGGAACACCAACGTTCGGTCTCAAGTTGCGTGAAGGTACTCCTGATAATTGTAAGGAGTTCAGAAACTTTATAAGGTACCTTGAAGTAACTTGGTCAGAATTCATGACATTATCTACTAAAAGGTGCTCAACAACATCACTTTGCATACAGTCAAATGTCAAAGCCATGGTCTGCTATATCTCTAGACACACTTTCGCATCTATGAGTAGAGAATATAGGTTCAGCTGGTTTAGCGTGAAATCGGTAGATACAAACATAGGTACACATTTTCGCATTTATACCTGATATTAGTAGGAATTAGCCAAAGCTGTTACAATAATTATTAGTTTATATGTTATATATTATATGTTATATGTTATATGTAAGCGAACGAAGTAATGACAGTGCACCATAGGACAATGTATAATGTGACAGTACTGACAGATATACGATAGCCCATATAGCGCAAGCGTTCTTACTGTCAATAGGTAGGAGGTTTGTCCCTACAAACTTTGACCCTCTCTAAAATCCCCCCCAGATTATTTTTTGCAGCTAATTGTATCCTATGTGTTTTTCCTGGTTCTGACCTACCTCCCCACCAATTTTCAGCCAAATCGGTTATGCTATTCTTGAGTTATAAATAGTGTAACAAACACGACTTTCTTTTATATATACATACATACAGTCTCACGCCTATAACCCCTAAGAGGTAGACAGAGGTGTATTTCTACACCCACTTTTCACCAGATATTACTTTAGTCCCACGTAATAAGGGGCGAGCCTATTGCCGTACCGGGCACATTTCCAGACTCCGTGCTGCTACTGAGAATTTCGTGTCAGAAAAACCCAATAACACTGCCCGACCCAGGAATCGAACCCGGGATCTCCCGATCCCACGCGCACATTTATGCCGCGAGACCAACGAGACAGTCGTATAGGGTTTGATGTCGAGTTTTCCGTCTCTACGCAAAGATGGTACTTGCATCGTGTTATCCCTTAGTCGCCTCTTACGACACCCACGGGAAGATAGGGGGTGGCGACACTTGTATTCTATGCCGTCAACCACACGGCTCTTTTATATATATGTATAGGTTATATAATACATATCATTAGAGAATTTCTTATTTTTTTTTATAGACTCACGCCTGTATCCCCGAAGGGGTAGGCAGAGGTGTAATCTCACCCACATTTCGCCTAGAATTTTTAGGTCCCACGTAATAGGGGGCGAGCCTATTGCCTTATTTCTTTATACAACATTATCTGTTTTACCACCTTCACATAGAACATGTAAATTATTTTTACCGCTTACTTGTGAACATGCCACATATAACTGACTATATGAAAAACAACATGTTCGGGATATTTCAATTCCAGCTGTTTCCAGTCTGTCCCTGCGATTTATTTAGAAAATACACACAGGGCTACGACTATCCAGCCCAGCCGAAAGTAAGATAGCCCCGTTGAGTTACTCAAGAGGTATCTGAATTCAGGCCTCAGTCTCCCACCCACGGATTCCCACGTACGTGAGGTGTGGGAATTTGGGTATAATGTCACCTGTATAAGTACAGAACACGATCGAACGAAAGAAACAGACATACAGACAGACATAAATTCTAAAAATTATCAAGTATTGCTTTTTAGCATTTTCTAGATTTTTTAGCTAATTTTCGTCAAAATATCTTTAATGTACCTACAGACTTTTTCACCTCTACAGTTTTATTATAGTATAGATAGATAGTTGTAATAAATTTTGACACAGAGACTTTTTGTTTATGAAAATGCCGAATATTATACTCTATTATTTGTTTACTAACAGAATGATACCGACACATAATTATTGTCTTTTTTGCAAGAAACATTAATTTTGCTACAAAATGATTTGAAAATAGTGACATCTATCTATCGGTCGGTAAATAGCCATAAAACACTTTGAAGGTTCCTATTTAGACTAACTATACTTTTACTAACAAACTTATAATGATCATAGATGGCACCACATAAATAACCAGTTTTGGATGATCCCTGTTTTGTTTGGGACTACGTACAAAGGAGAGGTCAAGCTGTACACTGAAAACCACTCAACCGATCGTGATGTAACATATACTATTTTATAGGTTTGAGTATCTTTTGTACATGAGTGTAAGTTTTATTGAAATAAATTTCGCCATTTTAGAGATCTTTAGCAATATAGGGAAAGTCTTCTGACAGACAGACAGACATAAATTCTAAAAATTATCAAGTATTGCTTTTTAGCATTTTCCTAGATTTTTTAGCTAATTTTCGTCAAAATATCTTTAATGTACAGACTTTTTCACCTGTACAGTTTTATTATAGTATAGATGAGAGGTTTTTGGTCAGCATATGGTATGAAAATATCTCTGGCTGATATCGTAGAGTAGTAAAATAGACAGTTGGTAAGAAAACAAAAATGTACCTCTACTTAGCCCGCTGAAAATTGAGTGAATATATATTTTTTAGAACAATAGCAGAGAGGGTGTCTTAATAAGAATGAAGTCCCAACTTTGTGAGTTACAAAGGATGCTTTCAACTGCATTATATGGAAACATATCGTGTTATTTATTCACTATAATAGTGTGGGTGGACGATAATGCTTGCAGCATTTTAACTCAGTGATCCTGGCCTGAAAGTTGTAAACACAGTAATTACCGTACTAACTCCGATAATGCCGTGTATGGTGTCATGAACATTACAGTTAGTGCTATCACATTGTTGTACTTTACTCCATGTACTCGTTCACAGGAAAACTTAGTCATCAAAAACATATAACCACTATTTTAAATCGCCTGTCTATGAAAGTAATCTACGTAACACTCCCCTTTCCTCATTATCAGCCCTGTATGTTATACTAGAGGATACCCGCGTTATTTAAGGCTACTGCTCCGCTCCCGTCGCTCATAGCGTGATGTTATATAGCCTATAGCCTTCCTCACTCACTCACACACCTCACTTCTTAGTGAAATAATTTTTCAAATCAGACCATAAGTTCCTGAGATTAGCGCGTTCAACCAAACAAGCAAACAAACAAACTCTTCAGCTTTATATATTAGTATAAGGTACTGACCCACGGCCGGGCTCAGGCCTTTGCTCACTACGGCAAGTCTAAGGCCAAACACTTCTCTTTAGTATCCATCAAATTGAGATGTAGCTTTACATCCTGTTGGTTCCGTGAATAAATAACAGTCTACAAGAAATCGCTGCAACCAGATGATACGCAATGCCAAACGCCGAAACATCATAAGCATTGTCGACTGTGGATCTCCATGTGATATCTGGCGATTTCTAGGGACATTGGGGATAGGAAGATCGAGGCAATTCAGCCTGCCGGAGACTACTGGGTTTGACGATATCAATACTCATTTCATTACCTCGAATACTCTGGATCGTCTAAACATGCGTCAAACGATTGACTTCATTGCGGGACTGCCTTCACTTGAAATAAATCCTTTTAATTTTTCTCCCGTCACCTTAGATGAAGTTAAAAAGTCGATCCTCTCCATTAAGTCAAGGGCAGTCGGGTACGATAATATCAGTCGTCACATGATTACCACTGTCCTTGACCAACTCCTTCCTGTTATCTCTCACATAATTAACTTTTCCCTCTCCTCGGGTCAATATCCTGCCGTCTGGCGAAAAGCCTACGTTCGGCCTCTCCCTAAAGTTTTAAATCCCACTATGCCGAACCACTTTAGACCCATTTCCATTCTTCCATTCCTATCCTAAGTCGTAGAGGCTTGCGTTCACAAGCAGTTATCCCGATACATCCTATCCAATAATATCCTTAGTCCATTCCAATCCGGATGCCGGCCTGGTCACAGTACTGTTTTCGCTCTGCTGAAGGTGACTGGCGATATTAGGGCGGGCGTGAAGAAAGCCGAGGTTAGTTTAAGTGGTCTTCTCAAACGCCTTTAATACTGTCAGCCACGATGTACTTTTGGCCATCCTTTCCCACCTTAATATTTCTTTTGAGGCTCGGGATTGGTTCTCTTCATATCTTCGTGGTCGCTAGCAATCAGTTCGCATTGATGAGACATCGTCGAATTGGTGTGATCTGGACGCCGGGGTTCCACAAGGCGGAATTCTCTCTCCACTTCTATTTTCACTATTAATTTACCTCATCACTCATGTACTTCAGTGTGCGTATCATCTATATGCTGACGACTTGCAGCTTTACGCTCAGGCAAGGGTGGACAAGCTGCGCGATTTAATTGCAGATGTTAATCGAGACTTACATGCTATGGTAGTGTGGTCTGACAGATTTGGCCTTTGCGTTAATCCTACAAAATACCAAGCTATCGTGATAGAAAGTCCGCGTACGATTACCAGAATAGATTTCTCAAGCCTGTCGCTTGTTATTTTTAACGGGTGTGCTATACCGTTCTCGACATCTGTGAAAAATCTTGGTCTAAACATAGATGGCAGCCTTGACTGGCGGACTCAGATTTCAGTCGTCAGCCAAAAAGTATTTGGGACTCTGCGCTCACTGATCGTCTCTGAAATTTTCTTCCATTTAAAACTAAAGCAATGCTTGTGCAAACTTTAATCTTCCCTATAATTGACAATGATAACGTGTATTATCTCGACCTGAGACCAACTCAACAAACTTGACCGACTTCTCAATTATTGCACTCGTTTCGTTTTTAATCTGCGTAAGTTCGATCACATTTCTAAATTTCGCAAGGAATCAAAATGGTTGCCGATTCAACAGCGACGAAATTTGCGTACTCTGACGACTTTATACTCTTTTCTCCACTCTCCTAATGGTCCGTCATATCTAGTACCTTATTTTCAATATCTTTGCTCCAACCATGATAAGAACTTGCGATCTACTAATAACCTTCTTCTTCTCTGTCTATCTCACACTTCTAGTTGGTTGACGGCATAGAATACAAGTGTCACCACCCCCTATCTTCCCGTAGGTGTCGTGAGAGGCGAACGGAAAACTCAACATCAAACCCTAGACGACTGCCTCGTTGGTCTCGAGGCATAAATGTGCGCGTGGGATCGGGAGGTCCCGGGTTCGATTCCTGGGTCGGGAGGTCCCGGCTTCGATTCCTGGGTCGGGCAGTGTTATTGGGTTTTTCTGTCACGAAATTCTCAGTAGCAGCACGGAGTCTGGAAATGTGCCCGGTACGGCAATAGGCTCGCCCCTTTTTACGTGGGAGTAAAGTATATCCGGCGAAAAGTGGGTGTAGAAATACACCTCTGCCTACCTCTTCGGGGTTATAGGCGTGAGACTATGTATGTATGTATATAGTTTAGTACATTCTTCTTTCAATATCCAATCTATCCTTCTTTGTAATGCTCTCCCTCCCGAAATTAGGCCTAGTCGTGCCACGTTCAAATTTAGAGTTCGCCAGCTGTTGTATAGCGAATTGTCGGAAGCTTCTCAGTAGCACTTTATTACTTACCTGTTAGTAAGTAGTCTATCTTTTTAAATATTTATTTTCATGTGTAAATATGTATTATATATGTGTAATATATACAAATATATTCTTTTAAATTTCAGCGGCAGTCTGAAAGTATCATCGTATAGACGTTAATCGACCTTTTTGCTAAAATAATTGTCGGACACATTGTGTTAACAAAAATTGAGAAAAATAAATGTAGCACATTAATTGACTTGAATATTATAGGGTAGAAATTTGTGATATTATACTTTTAAGTTTAACGCCTGAATTTGAGTAATAGAAGCAAAACAGCTCCAACTAGTTTTGTAATAGTTCGTTGAAGTAAGCATAACATTATTTGAATTTTATTATTATCTTCTATTACAATTTTAATAAACGTATTCGTTTTACAGTTATAATATAATAATGTTATGGAATATAGGGGCCTATGCCCCTTCGGCCAACCACACATATGAAATGGTAAGTGAGGAGAATACTTGTTTTTAGATGAACTGTCCAGTCCCAAATCCCTCATCTTCATGCCTCCGAGAGTATTTATTTTAAAGCCTTCGCTGACAATGATGCTGACCAAGCATAACAAGTATTCTACCACATACACACATCACCATCTAGTCCCAAACTAAGCAGAGGTTGTACTAGATAATTGATAAACATACATTTATGCTTTTTTTGTAAATAGATACATATTAAACATAGGAACTCATTAAATATAGTATGATGGAATCTTTAGGATTTGAGAAGATAATAAAGTCAACTACTTCTCCTTAGAGTTCTTGCGTTTGCCTCTATAGAAGATGAAATGAGATAAATGAGAAAAGAGAAATCGGTGCTATCAGACAGACAGGTGGTCAATAATAAAATATTTTTGCTTCGTAATATTATAATAAAAGCGGTTATTTTCCTATCACAAACAAATACTGCATTTTATTTATTTGAGAAGTTACATTTTAGTTACAGTGAAAATTACGAAATATATATGACGCGAAAGAGGTCTGGTCCACTGCTGAACTTAGGCCTCATTCGTGGCCGCCATTCTATTACCGCCCTTCTCTAACAACAATTGGTTTTCCGAGCTATGTGCCCACTTCCACTTCAGCTTGGCTTATCGGAGAGCTGTATCAGCGATTTGGGTCCCTGCAGATGGTCTGATTCGATCTCGTAAGAAAACTCTCATTACTGTCATGTTATCACACAAATTTAGATATGCTCATCTCTGCATCACACAAAGCTTGACGAGCAGATAAAGATAAAGATAAATATTGATTTATTTGTGAGCATACAGTCAATAAGGTCTTACAATATAATTGTGTCCATGATATTCTACTGCATTAACAGTACAAATATTTAGTGCATACAAAGATATAGGTATTCAATTCAATTTAAGTTAATTATTTCATTAAAAATTACACAGTACATAATGTCATTACTATACAATATTAAAGTCATTTAAATTAGAATGTCATAAAAAGCATAATGTTTAATTAAATTACATATTGATTCTTGTTAGAGGTTATGGACTAAAAGAGAAACACTTTTATAAATATTCACTTGATATTTATTCACTTTGAAATTCACTAGGAAGTATATAAATGTCCGTTCACTTTGAGAGCGTTTAACAGAGTGAGCAATCATTATAATAATGATACCCTATTTATAAAAAATATAACTGTCAAATGTTGCCATACTATTTGTTATGTTTTACACTTAAATATAAATTTTATAATTTAATTTTTGCATACACAAAAATAATATAATCTAACACGCCCCCTCAAAAATTTAAATTATACAATTCAAACAACAGATCATATATATCACTTCCAAGTGTTTGCTGGGAGTACATATGCGTAAACATGGTCCAACATTTGTTGCTAGGATTAGGGAAAACCCAGAAAAACCTAATCAGACCATTTCAATCATTTGTTAATGATTATGACATAAACTTAATAGCCGAATCTATGCGGCACAATAATCGACAATATATTTATTGTGAAATACAATATGGTTAATCAAAACTAAACCACACACACCATACAATAATAATAATACTTATTCTAAACCCATTTTATATCTGAGGTCTTGAAAAGAACTCACTGGTAACGGCTTAGTCAAAACATCAGCTAGTTGGTTACCTGTTGGAATATAATTTAATTTAATTATATTTCTCTCAACTTGTTCCCTTGAGAAATGGTATTTGATATCAATATGTTTTGACCTCTTATGGTTAGATGGATTATTAGCAATGCTAATGCAACCGTTATTATCTTCAAATATAATAATAGGTTTATTAATTTGTATATTAATACTTTCTGCTAGAGACTTGAGCCATAAGGCTTCTTTCACAGCCTCGTACAGGGCCATATATTCAGCTTCAGTAGACGAAGCTGCCACTGAAGTTTGTCTCTTTGTACACCAAGTTATAGTACATTGTTCAAACAATTTGAATAAATAACCGGTAGTACTTTTTCTATCAGAATAGTCATGACCACCCCAATCAGAATCAACATATCCCCATAATATATTGTCATAGTTATTCCTTTTATAGGTTAACTTTAAATTCATAGTACCTTTAAGATATCTTAATACACGTTCTAAGCAATGCCATAATTCTTTATTATTATTTTGTGTATAACGGCTTAATATATTGACCGATGTACTTAAATCAGGGCGAGTACACAACATAACATACATTAATCACCCTATAAGGTTACGACATGGTGCATCATATTTATCTTTCAGATTTAATGAGTCATAATTCAACTTAGCTTCAGTAGGGGTACTAACAGGATTGCAATCGATCATATTAAACTTATTGAAAATTGTTTGAATATAAGCACTTCGATCTAATGTAATTTTATCAGAATACCTTGTTACTTTATACCGAGAAAAAACTTTATATTATGCAAATCAGTCATTTTAAATTTAGTCATTAAATAACCTTTGAATTCATTCATTGTATGAATGTCAGCACATGTGATAACCAAATCATCGACATACAATACAACATATATGTTTTTCTTGATATTTCCTTTATCTAACATATATATACACCTATCAACTGATGAATTTCGAAAACCTTTATCTTTAAGAGAACGTTCGAATATCTCAAACCAACACCGTGCAGCCTGCTTCAATCCATATAATGCTATATTTAATTTACATACATAATTATTAAACTTACATACAACGCCTTCAGGAATTTTCATATATATTTCTTCCTTTAAGACGCCATTTAAAAATGCAGTTTTAACATCCATATGGTGAATCAATAAGTTATGTTGGTTTGCAAAACTAATTATAAATCGAAAGCTAGCTATTCAAGCGACAGGCGCAAATGTTTCATTGTAATCAGTAAGATACTGTTGACTGAAACCTCTAGCGACAAGACGAGCTTTATATCTTAAAGGTTTTCCAAATTCATCATTTTTAATACTAAAAACCCATTTACAATCTATTTATATTTTTATTCTCTGGTCTTGGCACCAGAGTCCATGTATTATTTATTCTATGGGATTCTAGCTCATGTTCGATAGCTTTCTCCCAATAAGACCACTATCAAGTGACTTTATATCATGAAATGATTTAGGATAATACATGCAAATGATTGTGCACCAAATAAGCAATCATCGTCACCATCACTTTCCTTATAACAAATAGGCTCCTTTTAGGTAAATCAGATTTTGCGCTTACAGGTAAAGAATCGTTTTCGATCACAGGTTCATATGGAACCTCATTTAGCACGTTGCGAATTTCGTTATGACTTGGTAATTCATCAGATTTCGAATTATCTGATTTAGGTATACTGGTATCTTGAGAGTCTTAAGACTCAATACAGATATCACTTTTGTGATGAGAATATTTCACATTATTCCCTTCAGGCTTTATTGTAGGCCTGGATACCAGAAAATTTACCTCGTCGACTATAACATCTCTAACAGTCATATACCTTTCGCATTCTGTGTTCCATACCTTATAACCATTTGGACAATAGCCCACCAGTATGCCTTTCCATGACTTGTCGTCAAATTTACATTTACTGGTTTTATTATGGACATACACAGTTGAACCAAAAATCCTAAGGGTTTTAATATTCGGTTTCCTATCATGCCACATCTCATATGGTGTTTTATAAACATTTAAAGCTTTTGTTGGCGAAATATTTATTAAGTAAACAGCAGTTAACACTGCTTCCGCCCAAAATCGCTTATCCAGCTTTGCACCAGTTAACATTGAACGAGCCTTTTTCGGTTATGGTTCGCACCATACATTCAGCTACACCATTTAATTCTGGCGTTCTAGGAACCGTTAAGTGATAACTAATACCCTTTGATTTACAGTAATCTTTCATTTCGGTTGATAAATATTTTCCACCGTTATCACTATACAAAGTAACCAATTTAGAATTAAACTTTGACTCACTTTTCGCAACGAAATCTTTGAATGCCGAAAACACATCTGACTTATAAGTCAAAGGGTAAACCACACAATAATGGGTGAACTGATCGACAAACAAAACAAAATAATTTTTATTATCAAACGTTGAAGGAGTGATAGGTCCACATACATCTGAATGTACAACATATAGAGGTCGCTTAATGTATTCCTTATTCTTCATTTTATTTAAAGGTAGTCTAGCCTGATTGCTATTTATGCAAGCTTCACATAAACTATTGGTAGGTAATATGGATTCAATTTGACGTACATCTTCAATCAAATTATTACGTTTTAATTCTATAAATTTAGTGTTACTAATATGACCCAGGCGTTGATGCCATAAATCATAATTATTTATATTATCCTGGCGTAATTGGCAAACAGAATGACCCTCCCACACATTATTAAAAGGTATCACAAAATCTAAAGTAATTAAGTTATTTAAAACATTACCTGTCATGATTATTTTACCATGTCTCGGACCGTATTTGAGGAATGTCACTGTCGACAACGTCTATAATCTCCATTTCACTTAGTAACGATCGTATTCTAAACTTCCATATACTATATTTATCGCCGGCAAACGGTTTAATATTCCTTTTTTGTTTTAAATGTTCCATTACTCACGTTTACAGCACTTTTTATTCCACACGATAGAATAACGATTTAAACAATATAGACAGTCGGTAGTTGTAACTATTTTTTTTTACTGAATTTAGAAACGCGGCACTGGGCCCATAACCTTTTAGAGGTTATGGACTAAAAGAGAAACACTTTTATAAATATTCACTTGATATTTATTCACTTTGAAATTCACTAGGAAGTATATAAATGTCCGTTCACTTTGAGAGCGTTTAACAGAGTGAGCAATCATTATAATAATGATACCCTATTTATAAAAAATATAACTGTCAAATGTTGCCATACTATTTGTTATGTTTTACACTTAAATATAAATTTAATAATTTAATTTTTGCATACACAATAATAATATAATCTAACAATTCTTACAATTGAACAGCCCTTATATACCTATTCCTATCATTAAAATATTCGGTTATGTTATAATAGGACTTATTTAATAGGAATTTATGCAATTCTGATCTCATTCTATTTAATGAAAGTATTTTATATTTGTCATTTAGTTGGTTGTACATATAGTTGTTATGTTTAGTCACAACGCGTACTGTATGGCCATACAGTACGCGTTGTGACTAAACACATTGATGCGTTGTTTAGGTACATTTAATTTATTTATATGGCGACCCGGTTTTTTTTTTAATTTAAACAATTCGTTACTGTCTTCATCAATTTGAAACATGCTAAGGTCGTTGAGTGGTTTTTCCTAAACCCGTATTGTTCGTCTTTGAGTATGTTGTTTTTGTTAAGAAAGCTATAAATCTTATCATGCATGATCTTTTCGATTATTTTTGATAATATTAGAATGGAATAAGAGTGATTGGACGATAATTATTCAAGTCAGAAGTATCGCCTTTTTTGTATATCGGTTTTACGATCGATTTTTTTAGCCGGTTTGGAAATATTCCTTGCGTAAATGATAAATTAATAATATGGCTGAGTGGAACTGCTACAACCGTAGCACATAATTTTTAAATCTTGGTTTCTATGTCATCATAGCCAGTGGATTTAGTAGTTTTCAATGAATTTATTGTTTTATATAATATCAGTCTCATTTGTGGGTGTCAGAAAAATAGAATTATTATTATTTTGTATATCATACGAATAGGATGTCATAAAGGTTTTGGTCAAATTCTCATAATTAGTAGTCATATTTATGTAATAATTATTAAAAACTGTGGCTATTTCAGCTTTGTCAATGTATTGGTAATTGTCATACTTTATGCAGGTTATGTCATTTTTTGGTTTGTACTCGACAATGTTGTTTTTTATCGTGTTCCACACCGCTTTGCATTTGTTGCTCGAGTTGTGTATATAAGGAGAATTGTCTATTCTCTGCGCTTGTAACATACACTTCTTTAGGATCTTTGTATGATTTTTGTAATTAATTTTCTTGGTATATTTATTAAGAGCAGAAAGATGGTAGCTTAGGTACATACGTCGTTTGTTAGTACAAGATTTTTTAAGACCTTTGGTTATCCATTTATTTTTCAGCGGTTTATTTGTCTTTTTTCACTAAGATTATAGGAAAACACAAATTGTAGCAGAGCATCAAGTCATCATGTAGGCTATCAAATGCTTCGTTTGTATCCTGACTGTTAAAGACTTCGTAAAATGTTATAGCGCTCATACATTCAACAAATTTACATATGTTATCTTTGTTAAAATCTCTTTTTTTTTCGAACCATTGTTGAGGGTTGGTTATATTTGGTTTTACGTCATTTAAGTTGAAAGTAATGATTTGACCAGTTTCATGATCAGATAGAGCTAGGTGAGGTATTTTAGATTGGACATTACTCAAGTTACTGGCAATTAGGTCAATACATGAATCTTTACGGGTCGGCCTTGTGATGTGATTAGTAATATTATGATTATTTAATATAGATAATAGTTCCTTAGATTTTTTTTTTTGAAATATCAATGTTCCAGTCTCCGCAAATAATAAGATTCTTACTCCTCTTATATTTGGAAATATTGTATAAGAGACGGTCAAGATTCTGTAAAAAGCAGGATGCATTTTGATTTGGAATCCTGTATAGGCATACTACCCATAAATTAAGTGAAGTGATTTCAGCGGCACTATATTCAAATAAGTAATCTATCGGCTAACTATATTCAAATAAGTAATCTATCGGCTTAGTTAGAAAGGTTTCGTTTCGTTAGGATACATGTGCCACCTCTCTTTTGATGTTTTCTACTGTACGAAGAGATTACATTATAATTCTTTAGAAGCAAATTTGCCTCTGTTCCTTTTTTCATAAAAGTTTCAGTTAAGTAAATAATGTCTAGAATAATATCATCATTTCTTAATTGTTCCAGTGCCACTTCAAAGATGTCTTTTTTATTTAATATGCCAGCAATATTTTAGTGCAATAACGAAATTGATTTTATGTTGTTACGTACGAAAACAGTCGGTGGTAGGAGAGTTACTAGGAGAAAATTCGGCTGACTGACTGACCTGACTATCATATTGTAGATCACCAATTAGTTCCAATACATCTAAAAACACTGTGCGCATACCTGAATCAATTATGGTGCCTGTACGTCTATCAAACATGCTGTTGTCATAGTTAAGATTGAGATTACTATCTACTAAGTATGCATATTGATTAGTCCAGACGTCCAAGTACAAAAGGTTATTGAAAGTTTCGACTCGCCAATTAAATAAATTAAAATGAGTTTTACATATTTTGTATGTCGGTAAGCAGATAATTATTTTCGTATTTTTTATATTTTGTAAGATCTCTCTGATGTAGATGACGGTAGCTAAATAGTTATTTGTTTTCTTGAAATCTTCTTCCCCAATAAGGATAACACAAAAATCTTGCATTGAGTACTGAGCTAACTTTGGTTTTATGCCTTCTAAGAGTTTTTTAATGTCTCCCATCGGTGTCATATAATGGCAGTATTCAAATGTACTATTGACTGTGGATTCTATAATAGACAAGATGTGATTTCTTTTATTCATGCTCAGGATACATAATTTGTCTTTCTTTTTATAGGAGATTTAGATTTCTGATCATTTTTAGACAGCGTTGGAATTTTGGTATCAGGAGATTTTATAGCAGGGTTCTTGTCTAAAGTGGTTTCTTTTTCAAATGGAAGCATTTCCGCGTCTGGAACTTTTGATGTACATGAACTTTCAGACGAGTTGCTATCCGGCACAGTAAGAGGAGTGGTCTTACGTCTGAAGATCATAAAGTGCACAATTGGCAAGTATAAATGAAACGCAAGATTAGCGCCGAGTTTTCTCACGTACTTTCGAAGATTATCGCGCTTGTGTTTTGCTCTCATAAATCAAGTCGGCGGAATCACGTAGACACTGATACGTCATATCTTCTTTGAATAAAAAAAATCGGGCAAGTGTATCGATTCTAACCCGCGCACCGAGGGTTCCGTACGCATTGCATTGTGTATCAAGACGAATTTTGCCCGTTTTTTATGTCGAGTGCCGTTATGGAATATTGCTAAAATAAGTATAAGAAGAGTTTTTCTACTGTTAACATGAATGACCTCCTTAACTTTAGCAGTAATCGCGAAAATATTTAAGTACATTCCTATCTACAAAACCGTTCTTAGAGTTATTCTTGTCTTCATACTGTAGGACCTTGCTTCTTGCAAAATTACAGTACTCTAAGTCCACAAAAAACACCCTTAAGGTTTTTATTTACAAAATTCATAAGAATTATGTATAAATGGCCATATTTTTTATTGCACTTTGAAAGATCCTTGGTTTTTTCACGAAACTATGGCACTGTAAATTTAAGTAACTAATAACTCTCGAGCAACTTTTAAAACGTGACATCTTCAGTCTATCGACTTGTCCGTTTAAGCGACAATTATACATATTATTATTAATAACAGACATTTTTTTTACCATCTCAACTGTATTTAATTCATTTCGCTGATTGCAAATAAATATTTTCTTTCACACAATAGCACAATTTTATTTATTTACCTTATTTGAGGTTGGTGCTAATTACGCTAGTCCTCTAAATCTGTATGAGCGCCCATACAACTTAGAGAACTGTCTTAAATAGAGTCTACTATGTATGTATGGGTCACCCTTAAATTTTCTACTTTTTTATTATTTGTAATTTTTCCTTTATTTGTGCTGTAAGACCCTGCTTTTGGCCATATTTCGTGATTCTAGTTCAACGGGAACTACCATATAGGTTTTCGACCCAAAACCTATAGGGTACTTACGGTTGACCAAGAATTGTCAATTTTGGTTAAAACCAAGGTCTTACAGCACAAATAAAGGAAAAATTCCGAAAATTAAAAAATTTGAAAATTAGGGTTAATTTTAGTACCTACTTACAAGTTTTAGCAAAAATCTAATTTTGACCATATCTTTTTATCGGGTTGACCCAGGACCCTGATTTTTATACACCCAATAGGAACCATAGATTCAGTATCTGGTATAAATTTCAATTTGCTAGGTTCACCGGTTCCTGAGAAAATCGGCGGTAACACACGGACAGACAGACAGACGGACAAGAAAGTGATCATATAAGAGTTCCTTTTTTTACCGTGTGAGGTACGGAACCCTAAAAATAACATAAACTCAATAGAAAATATATAAATAAGTAATATTTTTATGATATTATCATATCAGTTTCTGAACGTCGCTGCGCACCCCTTGGTGTTTGTTATGGCGACTAAAGGTAGCTACACAACAAAATGAGTTGTCTGTTTGTTGCCGTGTACAGGCTCAGCCTAGTGTGCAATCAAATAACCATGAGTGAATTTGCCTTAGATTATTATACCGACCGCTATATCAGGTTTTTCTCATTCAGCACATGTATTTTCTGTAGAAAATAGTTAACTAGAACGGATGTTTCGAAAATAAGATTACTTTAGGGGAACTTATGTTCCGTTAAGAAAACAATGATAGTAAAACGGGAAGAAAGTGTGAGTTAAAATAACCTCCGAGTTAAACAAAGTGGGTTGTTACGGAGTCTTTTGCTTCACATTGTTAAAAGTTTGAAAAGCTTATAAATACTCGGCTCACTTTTAAAAGGATTATATGAAAAGTATTTACTTTTAATTTCCTATTTGCAAGTGCTTGTTGAAGTAAATTCATAAATATTTAAAGTTATATTTATAAATTCCAGTATATTACTGCAATCGACATCTGCTCCAGCCGATGTCAGAATATTAGATCAGAGACACAGAGTGGCCTACTAAGGTAAAAATATGTTAATTGAATTTCTGTGGTCTGCGATACTGGAATGACAATTATTTACATGCAGGTCAAAATCACTGTACTAAGACAAAATAGTTTTTAAGTACCAATTTGTTCACACCGACTACTATCACGAATATCCTATCTGTAGTTATAAAAAACAAAAACAACCTATTCATTTACTTCAATAATAGCCTTCACTGTTTTGAAAAGTAGGTCAATATAGTATCTTATTATAGTTGATTGAATCAGGCGTTATTTGGCGGAACTCCACTGTAACCTAATGGAAGGAAAGAGGAACCCACCACGCACTCTCGGATTGACCACCCCAACTATTGCAATAGAAAAAGGTGGATGGGCAACGACTGAGACTCGGTCGTTGCCCATCGCTCCTGAGGATGCCTCGTGCAGAGGCGAAACACGTGTCGAAGAATAGTCGCAAGTCAGGTATCTTCCTGGAACCCATAACATTCCTATATCCCTTATCCTTTTAGAGGAGTTCGGTATTGTCAACCTTTTTCTATTGCAATAGTTGGAGTGGTCAATCCGAGGGTGCGTGTTGGGTTCCTCTTTCCTTCCATTAGATTATAGTATCTTATTATTGATCAAATGATTCGCTCATTACCATATTCATTATTAGCTTACTTAGGTACTTGTTGTTATTTATTTGAACCTGGTATAATTAAATTCTGTCTGCATATTTACTAAATGTTGGTCTACGTTCAACGTTGTCATAAACTCCTTCGTTTCATAGTCAAATCGTAAAAAAACTCTTCCACTCAATGTTGCCACTATTTGCGAACACATGCTCCCCCTTTGCGACACATTACAACTGAATAATAAAGGTAAGTGAAACAGTTGATTTTTTGCGACTATAGACTACATTTGGCATCAAATTACCAAGTCGTGTCGGAAAGTCGTGAATAAGCCGTGCGGAAATCGTGTGACGTAGATAGTAGTATTACGTGAAAAAAACAGAACGTCGCTTTAGTGAATTATCGCACTCGTACGACAGACTGACATGACACATCCGCTATTTTGTACCACCACTTTAGCTAGACGATGTCGTATTTCGTATTTCCATATTCGATTTATAAATGAAATATACAGTTGAGGAAAATTTCATACTCCGGAATTGAATTGAAGAAACTTGATGCGGAAGCAATTTCCGTCGACGCCTTAAGAATAAGTTATATGACAGCTTTTAAATATAACTTTACTTTTTTGTCAAAATTAATAACGCAATATACAGCTATGTTTCAATTGATGTTATTTAAAAAATAATCGCAATGAAAAGCAACGTTAAAATTCATTTGCGAATTTTATGTCAATGGTACCCTTATTTAAATAAGAACAGGCCATTCGCACTGAATTACAAATGAAAAAGAAGCGGTAGCGCTAATTTTTAAAGGGTAATCTTTTTCCTCCTTGGTTTTGGGGAACTCAACAAAAAAAGAATTATACTAATCCGTTTTGCCTTTTCACGGCCTCATTTACAGGCGAAATAAAAGTATCAGTAGTTTATTACATCTGACGGATTAGAACAAACAAATGTAGGAAGGAATCGTTACACTTGATGACGTCATAAAACACAACACTAACATGTTTACTACAGTAGATGGTGCGGAAACATTAACTGCGGCTGTGAAACTCATCAATGTCGTACGTCGCGTCGGCGTGAGTACGCTGACCGAAATCTATATCGATAGTATCACTGCCCTAGCAAAGGCGAGTTCATTTAACTTCGTGTCAATAGAGAAGCTCATACATCGATAGTGTATGCAGCGGCGGGAGTTAACAAGAGTACGCAAAGTGTTTTGTCACGTCCGTGACCAACACATCGAGCGGGGAACGTGATGTCACGCGCCCCTTTGATTTATGAAGGGAAAGTCGTCGGCTACGACCGTACGAAAAATTTTACATCCGATAGCCTTTGCAGGGACGTGCGACCGCCACCGACAAATGAACGAAACTCAATTTATTCTGTTACTGGAAACATGGGATTATTGGACATTTATCGCGCTCGTGACTGTACATACACTTGTACGCGGCCTGATGGAATACTCATTTCTTAAATAAAGCATTCATATGTCCACTAATGGGTTCCTAAATTTGTACAGCGATGTTTCTCTTGCGATTGTATTTGTTATAGTTTTATACGTACACATTTAGTTTACCTTTTTCATCCTTGCTGTTGGTTGATTCAAACTTCGATGGGTTGTTTCAAGCGACCACTGTTGGGCGATTTTTGTGAACTATTACTTCTTTGTGTGATGAGCTTAATTAACTGATCCATGCCTGGTTTTAATTAATTTGTGCATTACATAAAAGTATATTTTAAAATATATAAATAAATAACTGGTCACCATAGAACATGCGGTGTTTAGGAACCCGGCGTCGCTTCATAGTAAAAATGATTTGAGTGAATGTTAAATTTAAATTGAATACATTTTTATAACATAGTTAAGAAGTAACATCCGCCTTTCTTCTATATTATTATATGATGCCGTGGAGGTCAGGGTACAGGGCCCATGATATACATTTTACTGTGATATTGTATTACTTTTATGTAGCTTATGGAGAGCAATAAAATATTGAGTATTTATTGACACAACATTACCACATGCATATTTTAATAGTAAACAGTTATTTGTACACTATATAATAGTATCTATGCCACTACTTTAGGTGTGTATGTAACGTAAAGTGTAACGCCCTTCTCTCGACCCTTGCTCTGCGCATTTTTGTATCTCTTTGTACTAAATTAATTATACGGCAACGAGTAGCTAGACCTTGTTCAAAAATTACATGAACACCATTATAGTCATAGTCAAATTTAATTTAGCATCCGTTTCAGTTAAATTTAATACTATTGCGTACACTAGCACAATATTATACATATTTTGTTAAAAATAAAAGGTTACTTGATAAATCGTTATTTTTTAGGGTTCCGTACGTCGAAATGAAAAAACTAAACCCTTATAGGATTACTTTGTTGTCCGTCCGTCTGTCAAGACCCTTTTTCTCAGAAACGCGTGAAGGTATCAAACTGAAATTTATACTAAATAGTCAAGTCTGCTGTTCCATGAAGCTGTGAAAAAATCAAACTTCTAAGCCAACGTAATCAAAATATACAGCCGTTTATGCTGCAAATTTCCGCAATTTTCGAAACTCGCAAAGAAAGCAAAACCTACAGGGTACTTCCTGTGGACTCAGAATCTTGAAATTTGGTACGAAGCAATGTCTTAGAGCACGGATAAAGGCAAATTTGCGAAAACTGTAAATTTCTAGTTACATCATATCATAAAAATATTTTAGTAATTTTAAAGTTATTACCATTTTCTCATTAACGCGTAGACGTATTAAATTGAAATTCATATCAAATACTCAAGTGTATAATACCTTTAAGCTGAAACAAAATAAAACTTCTATGCCAACGCAATAAAAAGAAACAGCAATTTAAGCCGCATATTTTCTCACAACTACTCGCAAGGGAATCAAAACCTACAGGATACTTCACGTGAACTCAGAATTTTAAAATTTCGTACGAAGCAATGTCTTATAGCACAGATAAAGGAAAAATTGCGAAACCCGTCAATTTTTATTTACATCATATAATAAAAATAATTATAATAATGTTAAAGTTACTAGCCCTTTCCTTACGAACGCGTATAGATATTAAATTGAAATTAATATCAAATACTCGTCTATAATATCTTTAAGCTGTAACAAAATCAAACTTCTTAGCCAACGCAATCAAAAGATACAGCTGTTTATGCCGCAAATTGACGACCGGTTGGCGCAGCGGGAGTGTAATCGACTGCTACGCCGAAGGTCGCGGGTTCGATTTCCACTCAAGTCAAACATTTGTGTGCGTGAACATGGATGTTTGTCTTGGTCTGGATGTTTCTATGTATAATATGTATGTATTTACAAAATAAAGGACTTGTATAATGATGTATGTTTATCCATTATCTAGTATCCATAGTACAAGCTCTGCTTAGTTTGAGACTACATGGTGATGTGTGTAAGTAGTAGAATATTATTATATTATTATTAAATTCTCGCCAATTTTCGAAACTCATTAGGGAATCAAAACCTACAGGATACTTCCCGTGAACTTAGAATCATGAAATTTCGTACGAGGCAACTTTTTTTATCACAGATTAAGGAAAAAATTCCAAAAATGTACATTTTTTGTTACATCATACCTATTATAAAAATTATTAGATTATTTTTAAATTTTCGCCAATTTTCGAAACTTATTAGGGAATCAAAACCTACAGGGTACTTCCCGTGAACTTAGAATCTTGAAATTTCGTACGAGGCAACTTCTTTTATCACAGATTAAGGAAAAAAATCCAAAAATGTAAATGTTTTGTTACATCATACCTATTATAAAAATAATTTTAAATATTTTAAAGTTATTATCTCTTTCCTCATGAACGCGTAGAGATATAAAATTGAAATTCATGCTCGAGTCAAAACTAAAGGGTACTTCCAGTCGATCTAGAATCTTGAGGTTTGGCATAAAGCAACGTTTTATAGCACATAGGAAAATTTCGAAAACCTTAAAAGAGCTGATGGGTTAAATGTTTAGTTACATCACATATTTTTAAATAATTATTATACAATACCTACAGGTTTGTATGGAACCCTCAGTGCGCGAGTTTGACTCGCACTTGACCGGTTTTTTTAGTTTGTTTACTGTATCAAGATTAACATTTTTAGCCTAAAAGTAATTTATTTCTGACACAAATAGCTCTGAGGCGAAATAGAGCTCTTAAAATATTTTCCTTTTGATACCGAGCTACTGAGTATGTAGGACCTTTACAGCCTTAGAGTAAAATGTGGATGGAATTAGCCAGTTTGCCGCTTTATCTAGATCCAACCAAGACGTTCTCGCACAGGAAAAACAATTTGTTCACTCAATGACAAAGGAACTCTGAGAAAATAAGATTTTTCTAGTGACCAAAGGAATTCACGACAACCCACTCCAGGTACTCCTTGTAAATTAAAGAAATTTCTCCTAGGGATACTAGTTATGAGCTGAGGATGCCCGCTATTCTAGTTTTGTACGTGTTTTCTTTTAATTAAATAACAATATTATTGCGTCGGCGATAAAACACGTAACATTTTTGTATGTAGGTATAATACACACATTTCATTTCCAGCTTGTTTATTATATTGGTTGCTCTGCCATTCGAAAAGATATATATTCAGTTATTTTAATTCTATTCCATTCTTACGATGTCTTCTTTGTTCCGAATGAAAATTGGATAAAAATGAGGTCATTCCCAAAATGTGATTGTTACATTCACACAAGCTCGTGATTAACATTACTCGGCGCAGTGGCGACGCTCTTTAATGGTTTCAATTGTGCAGAAAATTTTATATTGAAAGCATCGATGAATCTACTGAGATATTTCGCCACGGGCGGCACCCTTTCAAACCTCACTTTTATCGATTCAAAGCTGCGAGTATTATTTCTGCATCAAAAGAGGAAAACCATAAAATTTGGAAACGTATTATTCAATTTATGGCGCTTCGAAATTTCGTCTTTTCTATTCACGTTTTGCTAACTAAAATCCGTCACAATTTTGTAAGAAATGTATTAAGATTAAGCTTACGTGCGTTTTAAATATTTATAATGTTCAAGAGAATTATTATACATGGTCTCTAATATTCGGGGACTAACTTAGCTAAACTTTCTGACTAGAAAGCTCATTAATATTGCTTGATTAAATGTTAATTTTATGTTAAGATTAACCTAGTGACTTTCTTCTCGTGCCTTTGATCGAAGAAGAGATTGTGTGCAAAAGTTTTCTTATTGGCTGCAAGTTATATTCAATTATTAAAAAATACTTTATTACAATAGATACCCTAATAATAATTATGTACAACATTGCCATATAATTATGAACGAATTACTCTGTTACTTGTTACTACGAGTAAAAGTAATCCTTTCTTAACGTGGTTCTTTAACATCGTGTAAAGAAAATAGAATCAGATTTTTCTTCTGCGACACCAACAAGCTTCTAAACGATGTATAATTTGACTACGTAAGTTTGAAAAATAAACTAACGCTATATAAATATTAACGTTTAAAAAAAAATATGGAATAAATATTCTAACTCGTATGATCCTTTGATGAACCTTTTATCTAATGTAGGAACCTATATCACATTATTTAAAGCACATCAATTTCTATAGGTACATATCTTAATTAATTAAAATGCCCAGTTAATCATCATAAAAACGTGTACTGGCAAAATTCTGCCGAGTGAAATGTTATAATTATGTCGGCCGACAACAGGACTGGTAGCTGTACCTAGTAGATTAGAGGTATTATTTTAAACAAGCTGACGCTCGTAGTTTTGTCAACATCTACGTACTTTCAAGAGTTAAATTCTTAAAATAATTTAGCTTAAGTGCCTACGAAAAATCCTTCTAAATATTTTGTGACTAACAGGCTAAGTGCCAGGGCACTGGTATGTCGGTTTGTGTGGCCTCGGTAAGGAGAAGCAGAAAATATTTTAGTATGCTGTATATATGTTGCTCTTAATATTATAATAATTTCGGTACATTTAGTCTTTTATGCAGTACTTATAAATGTGTTTAGTTAATATGCTGCTAAGAATAAATTTATATCTGCTACACAAAAACACTACTCGTGTCTATAACAAAAAAAGAGCTAGAGTATGAAGAATTTAATATATCTTAAATCAATTGATCGTTCTTCTCACTAGGCAACTCTGTACATCGTTGAATGGTTGGAATATTCCCCACGATATCGCGTTGCCATCATTTATGTCACACTATCTGTTATTTGACTGGATTCACGAAGTGTATGTCTACATAATTATAAAAGTTAAAGCTACTGTCAATTGCCATCTCAAGTATGCGGTCACATCGGCGTAACTGCTACGAACAAACCGCGCATCGTCATTTATTGAGATTGATTCATTTTTTTTATTAATGACTGCTGTATGCTTGCTATTATTTAACATACAAATAAACTGATCCAAAATAATTCCATTGTAGTGCAATATTTTATAGGCCATACAAAGACGAAAGTCCTCAACCGTTTGTGGTTTCAAATAGTAATGTCTTGTATGAAGATCGAACCGCCTATACTCGATGAGCTGTTAAATATTGAGACATTCGCCCGAACCACACCGCCTGCAATGTATTTTAGCTAGCTAAATGACTAATGAGAGCTACCTCCCACGAGTCAAAAATACTAAGTCTCTCAACACAAAGCAAAAAAACAAAAGCAATATCTAAAAATGCCAATGTCAAGCTTAAATACTGGACACTAAAATAGACCCCCCATCGCCATTATGAGGCTAAAGGTGGATACAGACTTGGCGAGGCATGCGCTACGAACGGCGCACAACGAATGCCTCTGTTTGAGGCGTGCGTGTTGAATAACTTTACCAACATATGCTCGGGTCGAGCCATCGCGTACGAAGCAAACGCCTCGTTTGTCTGTCTTCATGGTTGTTGCGAGGCATGTGCCACGCACAGACGCGCGCGTGCGTGCTGCGCGTGTGCGCCGGCTCATTGCGAGCAGTGCGTTGCGTTTGGACGGTTGTGTCCGCGTCGCTGTGATGTTCGCACGCATTATGGACGACAAATAAATTTTATTACAGCTTATTTCCGTATTCATAACGCAAGCGGAAGAACTTATTACCCACCAACGACGACGACATTTTTCTTTCCTTTCTTTTTCAATAATTGAATTAATAATTATAAAAGCAGCAGCGGATACGCGCACGCGATGCAAAGCCCGAGCATGCGCTGCGCGCTGTTTGGCCCGAACAAACGCAGTTTCATTTTCGCAATCGAGGCGTACGTGGTTATTGTACGCGGTGCACACCTCGAACGAGCATGCGCGGCACCGTCCACAACTAATGTAATGCTCGCACTGAGACACTTTGATCTTGTAGCATTTGCTGACATTCGTTGGCTCGCCCTCGCACGTGCGTAGCACATGCCTCGCCACGAATATAAAGGTACACACCTTGCGAGGCATGCACTGTGCGCCGTGCGCAGCGCATGCCTCGCAAAGTCTGTATACGGCTTAAGAACTCACGGAGCGATTTTCTCCCGCGAACGCCGCGCTGGTGGAACTGTGGTTTTATTTCTAAACTCACGAGACCGGTTATTTGCGCGGTTTTTCAGCCGCCGCGGCTGCGATCGTGGCGGGCGATGATCGCAAGACGGGCGGTTGCAAGACGTAAGTAATTAGTAGATCGATTTCAATATCCATTTTATAATGTTTGTTTAATTTTAAACATGCACAAACATTTGTCACGATGCCACAAGTCACTGGCTGGTGCAAAATGACGTTGGATTTCTGTACACCCCGCCCCTCGCCCGCGACCGCGGCCCGCACGTTTCTACTAGTTGCCCGTCGGTGCAGCGGGAACCGCAAACAACCGCGCACGCCGTGGGCGAAAATCGCGTCGTGAGATTTGCTTTAATTTTTTACATATATATCTGCATTCTACAGAAGCTGCGGGCCCGCAACCGCAGCGGTCTCGGGTGAAAATCGCTCCGTGAGTTCTTAGCCTTAATGGCTTGTAGTTCGGCATACGAGGAAATAAACTAAACGGAACGACAAAAGTGGAGTGATCGTTGAGAGCGGGATAGTTCGTAGGTTGCACACCCCTGACGGCGGTCCGTAGGTGACCATCACTTGTAACAAAACTTTAGTTTTCGTCGCCTCCA
This sequence comes from Euclidia mi, assembly GCA_944739405.2. Taxonomy (NCBI): domain Eukaryota; kingdom Metazoa; phylum Arthropoda; class Insecta; order Lepidoptera; family Erebidae; genus Euclidia; species Euclidia mi. The sequence goes on from OX123181.2 coordinate 82,921,976, forward strand.
CACAGATGGCTCTCAGCCCCGATGTTTTTAAAAGCTTGTTACCCTACTTCATTCTATTTTAGACATACTTACATTCCCTCTGTTGCAGAAATGCTTTTTGAGGTTGAATGTAGTGCATTCAGTTATATGTTTGTAAAGAGATGTATGAATGAGCTATTTTTAGTATTCGCTTTTGTACATTTCTTTATTAAAGTTAAAAGTATTATGGAAAAATTCGCTATTATTAGATAGGAACATGCATAGTACATTAGTTTAATTCTCTGTGTGAAAGGTTTAAATACCTGTTGTTGTATCACGTTTTGCAGAAGTGTAATATAAGTAACCAGTGTTAGATGTGCTATTTTTCATCTTAGTAATTATTTTCTAAAATTAAGGGTCAATTCATTTATTTATTTTTCTTATTTTAATACGCTTGCAAGCCACTGATATAAGATTTGTTACAATCCATATAAAGATTGTTCGTTTAGTAATTTTGTCATCATATGCCATAGTCCATTGCTGGATATATTTAGTACAGTCCGAGGGCACGCCACTGAACCCAATTTTCGGCTCTGCTACTATAGGTATCTTCACGCTACTTAGCCGTAGGCAGGCTAGGGTGACTTACCTACGTTTGCCATGACGCCGTTTCCATGCGGCTTATTAACTCATGACGATCTTTCTTATTTGCAAATTTCTTGCTGTTTACTTTCTGTCTTTGCAATTTAGGTAGGTATGAAATACAAGTCTGGATTACAAATATTCCATTGCGAGTACAAGAATCTGTTATGTAGATGAGTGAGTACTTGAATAAAGTCGACTGACTACAATATTACTTTGCCCTAAATACAGGTGACAATATGATACTTTATTACTTAGTAAATAGAGCTCAAAATTAAACGAAAAAGCGGTGCCAACAAAAATATTTTCATATTTATCTCGTCCTAATTCCTTTATTCGACACAATATTGTAAAAGTGTATTCAGCAGCGCCGCAAAAATTCCAAAACTTGGCGAAGGTTATAAAATAATGAAACTTTATAACATTCTTGGGTGCGCCACGTACGAAGGTTCGATTGGAAGACTGTTTACGGTTCAATGTAAGCACGTGCTTGTGTATCCCCGGCAGGCCCGCGTGATAAAGACGTGAATAGAACTTCTCCAGGCATTTTTATCTACGACGATACTTGTCAGAGCTAGCCAACGTACCTTATTTACTCTACAAACACTAACAAATCTGAAATTTATTTCATGAACCAACGTAGATTACATTCAAGTCAGGTTCACCGTCAGGTCTACAGGGAAACTGAGTGCCAATGCCCCACAAATAAACATTTGGAAGCTTTAACGTTTTTTCACCATTACCATTCTCGCCATTCTTTACTTAAGTTCGAACAATTGAAGTTTGCTCGTTTTCAAACCAACAGACTTGAAATTTATCACTGTTTCGAAAACCATTTCACTTTCCTGTTTACATAAAATTTTCAACCGAGGCTGTTGGTACATTTAGTTGAGTACTAAAAAGGGTTAGAGGAAAGAAAACGTAACTATTTAAAAATATTTAAAGTTTAATTTCTCGGAGCGAAGTAACCGCTTATATTTAGTGACTTGAGAACTTGGCCCCGCGGCTGAGATTTAAAAATGCAATGGACTTAAAATTCTTACGAAGTTGTTGGTTGAAAGCATCTCACTAGTATTAAAGACCTTTTAATGAGACTGGGAGTCTCTTTCGTGGGAGTGAATTTTTTCCTTACTTCCTTAACATTAACAACTTCCACAACATCATCCTCTTAGCGTTATCCCAGTTTCAATCTGGGGTCCGCTTTCTAGTCTTAACCGGATTTGGCTGAATATTAGCTTTTCCACAGAGCGACTGCCTGTCTGACCTCCGCAACCCGAAGGGATAGCGATATTCCATGGTTAAGACTAGTGTCAGTTAATTTAGAAGGTACTGACGCCCTGTAACGACTGTCAAAGATCTTCATGACAACCGGGACCGACGGCTTAACGTGCTCTCCGAGGCACGGGACAAGCGATAATTAACAATTCAATACGCACATAACTCCGAAAAGTCATTGGTGCGTGCCGTGGATTCGAACCCGATACCCTCTGCATGGCAGTCTGTTGGTATATCCACTCGGCTATCGCTGCCTTCACAACTTCCACAACAAAAGTTCCAAATCAAAAATTTAAATCATCGCTAACGAGAATTTCCATGTTAATTGCCCGGCGCACCCGGAATATATAATTGCATATATTGTTTCTCTTGTTCCAGTAAAGGGAAGTAGGAAGAGATTTTGAGATTATTTGTGTTCTCTAATTAGAGATAAGAAAACAATTGTAGATAATTGGTCGTTGTGATCACGGAAATGACGATAACTTTTGAACTTTTGGGGTCACCGTCAAACTTTGCTCTTATGTGTTTTCAAACGGCACAAGTTTGATTTTCACAATGCAATAACATATAAATGTTCTCATAGATATGAAAAGGTATATGGACAATTTTTAAATGTTGTATCATGTAAGTTTAAGGCGATGAACATAAAATTATTAAATTTCTATTTTTTTTTTAGATTGTAATAATAAATAATATTCTTTAAAAATAACTTCATTTACAGAGTATGAACGATGAAATAATGTAAATTTCATGTTGTAATTCATCTTAAAATTAGATAACAGCATACCTATCTGATTATTTTGTGTTTCCCTTTTCATATGAACGCGATAAACTTAAAAGCTACCACAGACTTTTTGTATTCGTTTCACTAATAGATAGGGTGATTTTCGACGAAGGATTAGATGTATACCTAATTTTCGTAATCGGCTCTGCCCGGGCCGAGGGTGGGTGACGTCTAGTCCATACTAATATTATAAACGGAAAAGTGTATGTTTGTCCTTCTTTCGCGTCGCAACGGAACAATATTATGATATGACTAGCTGTTTCCCGCTGTTCCACTCGCATCCTGAGGGAACTACTTCGTATACTACTTCGGTTAATTTATAGCTTCAGTTACTCCTTGGTACATCAGCTATCCGCCAGTGAAAGTCCCGTCAAAATCGGTCCAGCCGTTCCAGAGATTAGCGAAAACAAACAGGCAGACAGACATATAGACAGACAGACAAAAAGTCATTTTGGTATATGTACCGTGTATACATCCATATGCATTTAGTAAAAAGCGTTTATTTTAATATTACAAACAGACACTCCAATTTTATTTATGTGTATAGATTTTTGTATGCCACGAGTAACATGGTTATGCTTCTACGCAGGCGGAGACGCGGGCGAAATCTAGTAGCTCATAACTCCAACCCGTCATATGAAGTGATCATGAGACATTAAAACTGAGAAATCATTGAAATCTGACTAGTTAACTACCCTACATATGTATTTATTTGTACACTATATTGTTGCGATGTAAAGCTTGTAGACATAAGCGTCGGCACTGACTTGGGGTAGCAAATAATAGGCATAGTAGAAAGAATGAAAGAAAAATGCTTTTATTGTATCACACACGCCGCACAGTCACAATCATTACAGTTTTGCTTAATCTAAAATGAAAATAAACCATTTTATTAAAGATCTTATGCTAAATATACATATATTTTAGTCGATCAACGGACGAGGCTCTGGCAAACAAAATATCCCTATAAGCGGCAATAGGCTCGCCACCTATTACGTGGGATCGAAACACTGGCGAAAAGTGGGCGTTTAATATGCCTCTGCCTACCCCTTCGGGGAACCAGGCGTGAGTCTATGTATGTATGTATGTATTTTAGTAGCTTAATGTAAAGTTACTTATCATAGAATAGTGTGTAATAACTCGCTTTATAAGCACTCAGAATAATAAATGTATATTTTACTTTAGTACAGGACCTATCCTGTACTAAAGTAAAATATACATTTATTATTAGATTTTAAGCTCTACAATAGTCATTACCTATAATGACTATTGTAGAGCTTAAAATCTTACTTCTTTTATGAATGCGCAACTTTTTGTAGACGGGTGGTTGTTCGTCAACGTTACGCCCGCGTTATTTAGGCACCACATCCGTGGCTCATAGCGTGATATTATATCGCATTTTAACTTTCTCGATAAATAGATTATCCAACTCAAAAATAATTATTATTATCTGACGACCGGTTGGTGCAGCGGGAGTGTAAGCGACTGCTACGCCGAAGGTCGCGGTTCGATTCCCGCTCAAGTCAAACATTTGTGTGCATGAACATAGATGTTTGTCTTGGTCTGGGTGTTTCTATGAATACAAAAAAGTATAATTACAAAAAAAGTATATAATAATGTATGTTTATCTATTATCTAGTATCCATAGTACAAGCTCTGCTTAGTTTGGGACTAGATGGTGCTGTGTATAAGTGGTAGAATATATATTAGTTTTAGCTGTGCGTTGTCTTGTCAGTCAGTAGCGCAAGAATTTTAAATACCTACACAGATAGGTAATGTGTGGTTCATGGTACAAAGAATGCGTTGAACCGTCATTTTAATGCAGAATTTTTTCGTGGTGGAACTTTATGATTGTCGCAAAAGGCGAAGGGTAATTATAAAAATGCTTCAGCGGAGCCTCGCCGGGATAAGTCACGCCGATAAGGCAAACTTTTAACAGTTTGTCATGGAGAATTACTACGAAAAATTTTGGCGAACATCACTTTTCGGTTACTCTTAGACTCAAATGTTACCACAAATATTTTTATTGCATCTGTTATTTTAATAAGATCGTATATACAATGGAGAAAAATGTTTAAAGTCCCTCGAGCACGAATTTTCATATTATCTTCAGAACATAAATAAATTGTATTTACATGTTTGAGACAGACTTTATGGTAATTCTGTAGAATGTTAAGGCATAATTATTATTATTTGACGTCGTGTCAAATGGGCTTTATTATTTTAAATAATATCATACTTTGCTGACTTTTATTTGAAATCTTACTTTGCTGACTTTTATTTGAAATCTTGGACACGAATCCTTTTCTCCAAAAAGGAAGCTGGAGACAAGAATGATTCTAGATTAATACTCAAATTGTACTGTAACAAAAATATGGCTAGTTACTTGGCTGTAGTGTGGTGGTCGAGTTATACATTTCCGTTGCTTATTATTTTGAAAAAGTATGCAGCACTACTCCACGTCCCCCCTGTGGGGTGGAGATACCACCTTGTCTTGGTGGGGGGGCTCAGTAACCGTGTCTTGGACACCCACGGTGAAGCTAAGCGTGATCCCGGGAGTGGACGCTTCACGTGGGCATGCGTGAAGCCTGCGTAGGATGCGGCCAAAGGTGCGGGTGCGAGGGACAGTTCTGTCTGTCCCTCGCAGTTGGGTGCGGCCACGGGAGGAGAGGCGTGTCGGTGTTACGTTGCCGCGCGCCCTATCTCCCGCGACCATATAGGGGCGCACCATGTGATGCGTTGCGGTGCCATGGAAGAGGAGATGCGGTGTTGTCAGGTTGCCGTCCTCCCTATCCTCTGCGGCCGCTAGGTTTTTGTGCCTGCGGACGGCGACCGCTGGGGCTGCTCCACGTCCGACAAAAGGCAAGGTGGCGGAGTAGTGTCCGCACCGCCTGCCAAGTAGCATAACAAAACGGGGCCCGCCAACACCAACGACGGACCAATCCCGAGTGGGGTCACGGAAAATATGCTATCCGCAAATCACGTGACCCCGCCACTACACGGGACCCGTAGGGACACCGCGGTGGTTTTAGTGAGTAAGCCCCGAACGCCTTTAGGGGAGAGCCTCCACACACCTCCTGCGCCAGTTCCAAGCTCGGTCGATCACACTCTGGCTGGGTTGGCGTCGATTTGAGATGGCTCATAAGGAGAGGTTCCACCGTAGTCAAAAAAAAAAACAAAGCACTACTCCCATGTATCACACAGCGGTTTACACAGCAGTACCCGTTTCGCCGCTGGATATTTCGCGCAGTATTACGGGATCAATTTTCACCCAGAAACTAACTTCTTGAGATCCAGGAAGATGCGAGTCTAGGCTTATTTTTGCGTCCTTTGTTTGGATATTAGTGAGGCTAGTAAGAATTTGATCGTAATTTTATACTACACAAGAGATTGCCAGCAGCTACGCTTGCACATTTTAAGTTTAATTTTGGCGATTCGGACCACTTACGTGAGAATTTCGGGCAATCGCTTCTTAGTGCACCCTACAGTCCTCAAGGCACATAGTTGCCAGATTTCATCTTCCTACGCCCTATCGTTTTGGCTGTGCCTTGTCTGTCAGTCAGTCAGTAACGCAAGGATTTTATATATACCGATTTCGAATGATAATTCAGGAGAATTCTTGCTACTACATCAAGACACGTGGCGGGCGACATGTTTATGATATTTAGCGGAAAAAAAATCATTTCGATAAACATATACATTCGGAGTGTCAGGGTCGACTAGTCTTCCGACTTAGATCTGCCATCTCTTATTTTTTTCTTGTTTGCAAAACGAGAGGCATTTGTAACAGAATAATAAACATCATTTTTGTTTAATGTTTCATATATAATTAAGTACTCGATACGAAATTAAATAAAGTATGTGCAAACACACAACTCATAAATAGTTTCTAGCTGATAACTAAAACTTATATAAGATTGAAAACTTCTTCGCTTTCATTTACCGTCAATGATATGATGAAACTAGTAGATTAAGTGATAATAAACAATATTATTAGTTGCGAGTAAGGAGAAAATATTAATAAAGAGTAAAGTTCGTGTATAGTCTATTTCTGTATTCGTTTTCCGGGCCACCCTTTAACCTTTACGTCTCCAGTTAGGCTGTTCACAAATAGGCAACTGGCGGTGACTCCCGGTTCTAGTATTAGGGGCAGTTTTGAGAAATGCTGTAGGGTCAATTATTATAAAAATATATGAAGAATGCATTTCAATATTTTCTATTTGACCTTTAAAACTATCGTCTGTTGTGTTTATTTTTTTTGTTATCTGATAATTATATACTCAATAAAATTTCATAAAACCACATGTAGGTATCAATAATTGCAAAGTCCGATTACAATAACTGCCCCCGTTAATGTAATTACCGTAAGTGACAAAAAGTGCAACGCGGGAAATTACAGTTTTATATCATGATTTTTAAACGCATATATCTCTGTGATTGTATGAGATAAATGAGATATTTAAACGGATTTAAAAAGGTAAACTTGCGTTTTTTAATATTAAATATTTTTTTATGTCTATAGCTGCAATTATTTTTTTAATATAACGAATTGTTATAATTATTACTACTTTTGTCAACCCAACTAACACCTTTTTATCATTGTTACAGTAAGTGGGTAACATACGGTATATATATTTAACGATATATCTTGTAAATGTGAGTTACTGTAATTATGTATTAGTATAATACCTTCTAAACTTGTAAATATATATCTGTGTCCGTTTCTTCAGCACTCTTCAAGTGTTTCAAGCTAACTAAAATATAATTGTATTTTTAATGTTATTGAGAAGTATAAAATGAAACGACAAAACAAAGTGTAATCTTTATCACGTTAAGATTTTTAAGTATTAATGCTGATTCTAAAAAATATTAAATGAATAAATTTCTTCTTGAGATATTTTGTTGAAGTCCTAGTCGAGACAGAATTATAATTCGTTTATAAGACTGATTATGACTTAAGATTTTAATGAATAAAGACTGTTTTCATTAATGTTATATTTATATTTTTAATATTCTTGGTGGCATCATGATGGCATAAACCAGTTACTTTTGCTATACAAAGTTAAAGTTTCCAAATTGATAATAAAATATCAAAAGCAAAATAAACAATAAAGTGAAATAATGAACACATAAAAACATACTTAAAAATATAATTTTCTTTATTATTATAATCGGGCAACCCACTTTCGAAAGTAATTGCTGCTTCGCGACAATATCTCAAATAACTACGCCAAAGTAGAAAAAATAAATATAAAACAAATCATGGTGCATATCCCATTAATTACAATAATAGTGTGAAATCTGTTACCAAATCTATAAATCTTTAATCAAAACATTTCTTCAAGAAGATTTGAAGCATCAGAACATGGTATATTAGGTATACCAAAATGCTCGCCTATTTTCTGGCATCAACGGAACTAGGTTTTCTATTATGTCTTTCTTCTTTTCCTCTGTTATATCTTTAGGAGTTGTTTAAGGTTTAAGTTCTGGAAATTATCTATTTTTTATTTCTTTAATTTGTAAGAAATCCAAAATATAATATTTTTTGGTAATTTTGGTCTTTCTTAAATTTCAACTGAAAACAGCCTCTTTCTGCTTAAACATGTGTAATGTCTTAAGTAAATACGAGGCGATATGTTTCATATTTTGTGTTGTGATACACATTCATCATTCTCATAAAAATCAGAACAGTTCATTTCTTAGACGATTATTTTCATGGCATTCACACTTTTGACGTCCTTAATTTGCAAGCGCACGTTCTCGAATGTGGGAACGTCCGGGTTCAGAATTGGCCAAGATGCCTTACACCGCACCACCCCTTGCGTTTAGTCGCGATTAGATCAAAAACTTAAGCATATTTACAGTAAATATCGACCTTACTGATAGATTGATAATGATAATTTGATTTTTACGCCTGTATAAATTAAACATAAATAAGATATATGGTCTTACTTCTAAATCAATAAAAATTGTAGGTATTCATTTTATGTTGATGGTTTTTAGCATGATAACAGTAAGTATACACGTATCGACTCACTAGCTTGAAATATGCTTACGGATTGTATATATTTTCTTGGAAATGACGCAAATTATGAATACTGTAACTACACTTACTATGAATATGTGTAACTCAGATTCCAGATTTGAACAATAACACTCTACAGTAACTTTAATTACTGCAAATATGGCAACGAAAATATGAAATAATTAATAAATATAAATAAGTGAAACAAAAGTAAGTCTGTCTACTGTTATAATTTTAACAAACAGTAATATTTTCATAACACATACGATGATTATGCTTGTCGTATCTTTGTCAAAAATGAAAATTAAAAAAAATATATATTCCATGTAGCTCTTGATTTTAAGATCACGATACTGTAAAAAAGTTATAAAACTAGTAACTCGACTTACTGTAATTATGACAACGGGGGCAGATTACTTGTCAGCTCAAATATTATTGATGGTAAAAGAATTCCATGTTTACCAAATAAAAAAGATCATTACGACGGTCGAACTCAGGACACTTATGTTCTGATTTCTAATCTAAAGCAAAATTACAATAAATTGTATTGCTAATCATGCAAACATTGCAATTGAGTACTATTTTGGATGGATATATATCCCCATGGCAGATGTAGCGCTTATCCCCCCGTGGGATCTCCACCTTGTTGTGGTGGGGGGGCTCAGTAACCGTGAGTTGAGGTACACCCACGGTGAAGCTAAGCGGGATCCCGGGAGGGGACGCTCCATTTGGGCTTGGGAGAGGCCTGCGTAGGATGCGTCCCAAGGTGCGCGTGCCGGGGGACAATTTTGTCTGTCCCTCGCAGTCAAGTGCGGTCGCAGGAGAAGAGGTGTGTCGGTGTTGCGTTGCCGCGCGCCCTATCTCCCGCGACCAAATGGGGGCGCACCATCGTTGCGTCGCGGTGGAGCCGCAGAGGAAGAGGAGATGCGGTATTGCGTTGCCGTCCTTCCTATCCTCTGCGGCCGCTGGGTGTTTTGGTGGCGGAGCCCAACACCTTCATCCGCCGCCAAGGGTGTTTCGTTCGGGGCCCGCCTGACCAACTGGCGGGCCAATACCCGACGGGGGGTTGGTGAAACCGTACCCTCCGACACATGGGTACATGAGGAGTACGGGTTGGTCAGTAAGAGTCTGACAGTCCCCCCAGGGCGGAGGGATTCCGCGAGACGAGAGCGAGACTTGGCTTGCAAGCGAAACCCATGGCACATTTGATTTTTGGCCAAGTTGTTGTTCAAGTAACTCCTTTGGTAAACTTTCAGTCTTCATTTATAAGCTCAGTGAGGGCGATTGCCTAATCGCCCTCACTGAGCTTATATATAGCTGATATTATATAGCTTATATAGCTAATATTATTTAAAATGGTTTTTGCGTTGACTAGGGTACAGTGGCAACAAAACATTAAGTAGGTAGTATGCAATATTTTAAGTTTCGTTGTCTTTATCAGTAATTTTAAATTGTCTTTCGGGATTTTTACCACGTACCTTTGATTGGACTAACCGATATTGCAGCACTGAAAAACATTATGCTTCATCCACAAATTGTTGTAACGAGTCAGTGAGTGTTTTAAATCCGTTTTTTTTAATAGTCCACCATGACATGGTATTAATTCCAGGATTATGCAGGAGATATTGTAAATTAAATACGTAACTAGTGAATTAGTATTGTGGTCTCGTTACATTTTGTACTTATTTACATTATACAGTGTGTTTCATAACCCCCTATCCGATCCCGAACGGACATATTACTGACTTGCCAGGCATGCCAGGAAAAATAATAAAAAAAATCTAGGTTATCATAAAACATCAGAATTTATTTCCTTTGCACAGTACCAAGGAGAAACATTACCCAGAAATTGGTGAAAATTCACTAAGCTAACAACACTCCCCTCAACAGCGGTATCCTTTATGATTCTACTAGAGGACGCCAGCAGCTACGCCTGCATTTTTTTTTTATTTACCCGTTTTGGCCGATCCCGTGAGAATTTCGGGAAATCCCTTCTTAGTGCACCCCTACGATCCCCAAGGAACATACATGCCAAACTTCAGCTTCCTGCGCCCAATAGTTTCGGCTGTAGCGTGTCTGTCAGTCAGTCAGTAACACAAGAATTTTATATATTAAGATTAATTCGCCGCTATCCGTGTCAAAGGGTATGCCGCCTTTTTAAAATAGTGCAATTTGACCGCCAAGCGAGCCGCCCGTACACAAAGGGACCGCTCTAGTGATGTTTACGATCAACAGATAATATCGATTTATTTCATTTTAACATAACATGTTACAAACTGGTAACGATAGCCTAGTGGCGATACCAACGGACTGCCATGCAGAGGGTATTGGGTTCGAATCCACAGTGCGCATCAATAATAATAATAATACATAATAAGTTAACAAGACTTTTTGAAGTTACGTGCGTTATAAATTGTTAATAAACGCTTGCCCCGTGTCTCGGAAGAGGACGTCAAACCGTCGCACCAACAGTCATGAAGATCCTTGACAGTTGTTATGGGGAGTCAGTACGCTCAAATAAACTGATACTGGTCTAAACCATGGAATGTTATTATTTAATAACAATACATAAAAACATGCTATTACACAAAGCTAACATTTTAGGGGTTTACCTAACGATATTGCATCAGGTAAACAAAACCATAAAATATCGATAAAAACATTACTCCAATGAACATCATTGGTTACATCCCTAATTATTTATTTTTTTACGAATTAACAATTTGCCTACTTGACCACTCAGTCTTTCGCTAGCGTTCGTTTTGTTTAGACTTCCGGATCACTTTAAATTGTGAAATAGTAAATTCGTTAGGTATGTCGTATTCAAACACTGAATATTTTAACATGTTGATGTGTTTAGGTAGAAGTGAATGTAGTATTACGCAGGAGCTCGTAGGGAGTACGAGGAACGGTATGTTAGACCACGAAGTCTATCCGTGCCGTCAGAACGCACGTTTCAACGGCTTCAATGCGGTGCGCGCATCGTTGCAGCTTTTCAAAGTGCCAGGAGTGTTAAGCCCAGGAGTGTTAAGTAGTGTGTGTTCAGAGATGGTGCAAAGGTGCCGTAAGTGTCTGGACGTGGGCGGCGGACATGTGGAGAATCACTGTCGCAACTTACAGCAAGTTGATATTTTTATTAATTTAAGGTAGGTAGTAGCTACTTCCGTAAGATTAAACCAATTAAAAAGTAGTTATTAACGTAAGTGTCGTAGCGTCATAGCCATAGCGCGACTTGCCTTGCCGATCGTAGTAGGTCGGCAAAGTTAAGGCAACGCTAGCACAAGTCTTCTCTTAGATGGGTGACCGCGTGTGACATTACATGAGATCGCTACCGAGCTTCCGACGGCACGTAAAGCCGAATCAAAGAATCGTTAGGCCATGTCGTAGGCCTTCGGGCAATCTGAAAACACTGACACCAGATTTGGCCACGCACTCGCACGAAACAAACAGACAACCTAAATACTGCCTTTTGTTTTACCTAAACCATCGAAGCAAGAGATCAGCTGTTGCGTCAAGCGCATAAAATTTGTTATACCTAAAATAATAGTTGGCACGTGTAAAGGACGATGACTCGCAACAGCGGCTTTTGTCAAAGGAGGCGGTCAGGTAGCCTATGCACTCAAAGGCGCCGCTTTTGCCGTCAAATATTTATGAACTTTAGGTAGATACCTAGCTATTACAATTTATGAGTCTTCAGTGTTGCCATGGGTAATCTGATATGATATTATTTAAAATTAATTAAAGGACTATGCGTCATTTTGGACCCACTTTTGAACTTTGTTTAACAGTGTAGAATTATATGTCATATGAAAGCTCTTGAAGTGTACTTTATTTTATTCTATGGCAGCTTAGCTCAATTCCAGCGCAAAAATTGTGTTTTGCTGCGTTATTGACAATCTGTGTTGTTTTGATGTTTAATTATGATTACCTGCCAATTAGTAGCTAAATACAATAAAAGGACTTTTGACTGTCTCAGTGGCCCAGTGGTAGTGTAAGCGACTGCAGATTATGAGTTCTCGGTTTCGATTCTCGGGTCGAGAAAAAGGGATATTAGGTTTTTCTGTTAAGAATTATCCAGTTCAAAGCTCAAAGCCTGGAGAGGTTGGCGGTGTTACACCTCCGTGCCTTGGAAAAGTTTGTCATTGGCTCAGATCAAATAAGTAAAAAAGAATGTAAAAGATTCTACAACAGTTAGCTTATTGCCAACATTAAAACACCCAATGTCATTATAACCATTATATTATCATCCAAACTGATGATATAATGTTGTACTGAATTTCATTATAACACTCCTTTTTTATCCTTTCTGCGCAAAGGGTTTACTCAACAGACAGCCACATTCCTACTGCTTAATGCGCGGTATCTGTATGAATTTCAAAAAAAGAAGATCTGTATGAATTAAAAAAAAAGAACATTGTTTTTCACGCGCGTTTCATCAGAAAGCCGCGCGTCATAAAAAATATGGTTATTCGAATCCCTTAATAAACAAAAGTTGCATAATTAACTATTATAAAACTTTTATTGTGAAGTATCACTAGCCAGGAGGCTAGCATATCCACATTGATTTAAATTGCAACCAGTCAGCAGTCAATCGTGAATTTACTATGGCAGAAAATCGCTGTGTTATGTGTTTGCACTCGCGTGTTTTGCGCTCAAGACGACATGTTTTAGGACATGATCTGCCTGTCAGTCGACCACAGTTTGCTGAATATGTTCAGCAGAATGCGTTGATCGAGGTAAGTACCCTACCATTGTGCCTACCTATTAGTTTATTTTTACTTAACATTCCTATGGATATGTAGGTACTCAATATCGACATAATTATGTTAATAAATAAAATAAGAAATGGTTTCTGAATAATGCCCTTGCTTATTCAAACTTATAACATACCAATTTTGCATTATTAGTATGTAAAAGAATTATCAATAGAATAGAATAGCAATAACTAGTAACTACAAAAAAACTTTAACTAACTATTTATACTTTTTAACAAAAAAATATATATTTTTCGATTTTTGCAGGTTGTGTTCAATAATACCCAACAAGTTTGTCATCGTTGTTGGCAAAGAAGTAGTGCTGTTTTTATACAGCGACCTGTAGATAATATGGTCGATGATGCTATTGGTGAACAAGAGCCTGCTGCAAACATTCAAGATGATACCATTGATGTACAAGGGGCTGCGGCTAATATCGAAGATGGTGCCGTTCTTTTACGAGATCCTGCTGTGCAGAACGTTCAACAATATCTTTATGCTCCCGAACATGTTAGAGCACCGAACTCTGCAAGGCGTTGTGTATTTAATTACTGCCACAATATACAACATCATAGAATTCCTACAACCATTAAAGTAAACGTCCTTTGTACACAACATTTGTACATCCCAGAAAATGCGAGAGTGTATACCGATCACCTGGAAGGCAACGAATGCAGGAGTTCAATGTTGCACATTTTACTGATATGTCTAATATACTTATATCTGCTCTTAACCGAGGATCGAGATTAGATTTCGAATTATTGCAATCAATAAGTGACAACGATGTGTTTTTTTTGGACTGGACTCACCATCGGTCAATTCAATATAGTATTAGAAGAAACTCCTTCGCTGACACAAACTCGCGTTCGCGCACCGTGATCGGGGTTTATTTATCAAAACTTAGAACAGGAGAGTCTAATGAAAGGTTAGCTTCTCTGTTTAATATGTCACGCAAAAGCGTGGAGAGAAAATTGGCATTAGCTAGACACCATTTAGTGAGCGATTTTGTAAACGCTCATTTAGGTATGAACCACATTTCGAGGCAAAACTTACTTCAAAAGAACTTGTTCTTACCAAAAATGATATATGGTAATGAAGAAAATACAAAAGCTATATAATATGTGATGGAACATATGTTTATATAGAGAAAAGTACAAACTTTCTTTTTCAGCGTTTGACCTATAGTAATCACAAGTTCCTAAATCTATTAAAACCGTTTTTAATGGTATGCAGTGACAGTTATATAATAGACGTTCTTGGTCCATACGCTGCAACAACAACCGATGCACAGATTATGTCAAGCTTATGTGCTAATGAAGATAATTCTTTTCATTGGATGTTTCATCAAAACGATGTATTCATTTTAGATAGAGGTTTCAGAGACAGTGTGGTAGATCTCCAGTCACTAGGATATGAACCACATATTCCTCCAACAAAGTATAGAAACGAAAGTCAATTGACGACCGAACAAGCTAACAAAGCAAGATTAGTAACAATTTGTCGTTGGGTGGTGGAAGCGGTTAATGGCAAGTTTAAAAATAGATTTAAACTATTACGTCAAGATTATTTTAATAGAGCATTGCCTCACATGTTTGTCGATTTTAAAATTGCTGCTTCTCTTATAAATGCTTACTGACCACCGGCTTAGTCATAACATTTGGAATAATATAAATGAGAAAGTCAACTCGCCGAATCTTTTGTTTAATTATGTTACACTGAAAAACCTAAACAGACAAAGAGTAGCGTTCAGAAGGATGGAAGGTAATCTGCCACATTTAGGAGATTTTCCCCAGCTAACTGAAGAAGATATAATAATGATTTCCTTGGGCTCATATCAAGTGAAACTTGCAAGTCATACGTAAGTGAAAACTTACGAGATGGTGGTGTGTACACGATAGAAATATACCGTGAAAACAATTTAAATAACCTAGAACAATGCAATATACAGCAGAATAATGTATGGCTGCTTAGGGGACGTGTGCAATCACGACACGTGAGATCGAGGGTGTATTATACCTACATCTTGATTGACCGTGATCAGGGCGGCAAAGACGCAATTATACAATACTATTGCACATGTCACACGGGTAGACGCACTATCGGAAGTTGTGCCCATGTCATATCTATAATAATGGTTTTTGGGACTAGGTAGACATTTGGATGGTTTTCATCGACCAGCAATACATTTAGATGATATCATTATAGATGCATTTTAAAATCTTCCCTGTATATGAAGACACCCAGAGTCGTTACAAAGTTCATCAAAGTAGCCACGCGCACTATGGTTTATTATAAGGATTGAATTACTACTAGTTTATAAGTAATGAATATTATATTTTAAGCTCAAAATACTTATATTACTGTTACAAATACGTTGTTATCATCATAATCTCACCTAAAAAGATTTTACAAGACCGAGTTGATGTCTAATATTATTTAATTAATTAATTAATATTTACTTTTCATTTAATGTTGGCTTCGGGACGTGACAGCTCCACGCCCACTGGAGACCACTTTGACCAATACTGATATCTCCTCCGGTACAAATAGTCAACCGAAAGATGACGGTCAACCAATGTCAAAACTAAAATGGCTTAGCTAAATGGGCACCAACGCCTAGAATCAAATATTCTCGCCTCTGCATTCGCCAATCCGCCTATCAAGCTACCTACAGAAAAATCCAACTAGAGAAGGCCTATGTCTTGCAGTGGGCGTCTAACAGGCTGAAATAAAATGAAAAAATGTGCAATGCATAATATTTCACGCGCATTTGTAATTTACAAAAAAAAAAAGTTTAACGTACCAAAACGCTGTTTTTGCGCTGGATTTTAACTTAGCTGCCATAGAATGAAATAAAGAACATGCCAAGAGCTTTCATATGACATACGTTTCATTACTGTTGCACACTTTTGAAAAGTGGGTCCAGTGTTCATACAAAAGTGCCCATGGTCCTTTGCAAGGGAAAATTTTATCTTGAATTTCCGGGAAATAATGACAAATACCTCATCATTTTACGCTACTCTACAACCCCTTCATTGATCGGACGGGGGTTATGAAACACCCTGTATGGCCACCAAAAGTTTTACGTTTAGATACCCAAATTGGTCATGTTTTTCTTTATAGTAATTTGCCCTATACGTTGTCACGCCTGACACGAAATACAACTTGCAAAATATCGGTATTGTTTGTTACCTATAATACTATGCTTTTACATCATCCGCCTAGCATTATCATAGTTGCTACCTGGGGTCGACTAACTAGTCTTACCAAATTTGGCTGCGACTGCCTATCTGACTTCCGCAACCAAAGAGACAGCGATATTCCAATGTCTTAGACTAGTGTCAGTTTATTTAGAGGTATTATTTTGTTATAGGGTACTTATCTGTGTTTGTTATAAAGTAACGACTGCCAAAGATCTTCATGACAGCCAGGACCAACGGCTTAACCAGCGAAGCCACGGAGCCAGCGATAAAATTAACAAGCCAAAATAATAATATGCACATACGTAGGTATGATATTCAAGAATCTATATTTTAAAATAGACAACTAGGTAAAACATGATTAGATTTACATGTAGCCTACTCTCAGCAGTCGTGAATAGAATCACCTCGTATGTAGAAAATAGACGTCATATTGCAGGGTTGGCTCAAATGATAAATAATTGATATACGAAGCAAGTGGAATGCAACGGCAAATGGATACTGAATGGTGTGCTCATCTATTGAATGTGCTGATGATGGATAGTCATGACCTACGAAAATAATACTATCATGTCACTTTCTTCTAGATGTTTGACTTGCAGTTCTTATAGATCGGCCAAATTTGCTGAGGTTACTTCTTGGATAGGTCACCGCTTGTCATGGCATTTATACCTAGCTAATGTTACCCTAAGAGTAGGTTTATTCCTTATCATAACTAACATTTATATATTTTATCCACGTTAACCATTGTTCATACTTCCTATCTTTAAGTAAAAACCAAGAACTCGGTCAAGAAAAATCGGTCGAAATGTGGCAGTGTGATCTTCTTATACAGATACTTTACATCTACTAGACGCGTGTTATGAAATGTAGTAAGTAATTACTTTATTTTTACTCGGTATATTGAAACTTATTTATTATATATAACAAAATTAAATTAATTTTGGAATAAAACGATTATAACTACTTAAATACCTACTACAACTAAAATTAAATTAAAATATTAAAAAACGATACAAATAAAAAATATATATTCAAAGGGCGTCGTGAAAGTCCTCCAAATCTCCGTCTATTGGGAACGTGCCCAGAAGACATTAGCCATGCAGGCAGCATTGCCACCCCTCCCCCTCCGTGGGATCTCCACCTTGTCGTGGTGGTGGGGGGGTGTCAGTAACCGTGGCTAGGTCACCCACGGTGAAGCTAAGCCAGACGAGTGGACGCTCCGCGTGGGCTTGACGGAGGCCTGCGCAGGATGCGTCCAATGGTGCGGATGCGAGGGACAGTTCTTCTGTCCCTCGCATGAGTCGCGGTGGGGCCGCAGAGGAAGAAGAGATGCGGTGTTGCGTTGCCGTCCTACCTATCCTTTGCAACCGCTGGGTGTTTTGGCGGCGGAGCCCAACACCTTGATCCGCCGCCAAGGGGGTTTTGTTCGGGGCCCGCCTGACCATCTGGCGGGCCAATACCCGTCGGGGGGTAGCGAGGAATGCTTCGGTGATACCCGACCCTCCGACACACGGGTACATGAGGAACATGGGTTGGTGGTTTTTAGTCAATTAGAGTCTGGCAGTCCCCTTCGCCCTTCCCCCAGGGCGGAGGGACTTCATGAGGATTTTCCAACCCGACACAAAAAATAAAAATAAAAAAAGAAGGCAGCATCGCCACGCTGTATGGCAATGCTAATTTTTTGTGCTAGATACATACCAGCCTTCTGGTCACATGAGGCGTCGACAAGTCTCTTCGCAAGCTCGCAAGCTTTTTTTTTTGCTCTGTGGCAACACTAAGACTAACAGCTGATCCGACCTTCTCCCGTATTTTTTACAAATTAAAATATAAAATAATAGTATAATTAAAGCTAATTACAAGTTAATCGCTTAATAAATGTGTTATTTGTAATAATCTGTGAACGTATCAGTGCTTTATATGAAAATAAGGTGAGTTTATTGTGTTTTTTTTGACAAACAATCTACCGGTAAAACTTGCATTGTCATTTTACAAACAGGTATAACTTTGAAATTACTATTTAAAATCAACTTATACGTATAAAATAGTTTTAATTAGTATATTTCTGAATAAAAAGTGACTACAAGTTCCTATATAACCACATACAAATAGTAAAAATACATAAACATAACCTAAGCCTTGTTAGTTGGTTACACAACTTTGAACGAGATCAGCTGTTCTTTCAATAATATTTAGCTTTAAACCCTACTATTACTACGTATTTCAATTCTTTTCTTTACTTTTGAATAACACTTCCTTTAAACTTCTTGTATTTTTCTCTTTTCACTATGATTATGACTCGTAAAGCTTTGACTCGCCAGGAAGAGTCTAAACTCCAACTAGCTTTATGTGAATTAAAGACCTCTAAGGAGTTGTGTAACAAACTTATAGAGGAAAGAGAAGATAATGAGAAAGAAATGTTGAACTTATTGGAAAAAAATAAGAACTTAAAATGTGAAATGGCTCAGCTACATACTCAATTCTCTGATGCCATGAGTGCTCGGGATGGACTCCAGCTCATTGTGGACGGGTTTGCCGAGTGTAGCTCACAGTACGAACTAGCACTTGACCGTATTCAGTTTCTAGAAAAACAGTTACATGAGGCAAATAGTAGAATAAGACATCTAGAATTCACCCAAGAACAGATCACTACCTCGGCAAATCAAAGTCTGTTCGATGAGCTGGTGGTTCATGCTCCATGCATGATAACTGACATAAATAATTCTAAAGCATCGTTTCCAAATAGTCTCTCAGTGTGCAAAGAATCAAATAATTCAATAAAATTGATTAGAGGTAGTAGGAATAGAATTAAGAAATATGTCAAAATAAATAAATTCATAAAAAAGACCCAAAAATTAGTTCACAGGCAAAAGTTTTTCATAAAAAATGTTAAGCTCAACAGGGAAAAATTATTTGCTCTTGAAAAATTAGAAAATTACTCACAGAAATATCACCAAAATAATTTGAAACATAAATTAGAAATAAATAATTTGCAGGTAGAATTAAATAATCTTAGTGACAAATTAGTATCAATGACAAATAAATATAAAAGCTCTGAATTACAAATGAAAGAGTACATATTGGCAATGAATGAGTTGGTGTCATCAAATAGTAATGAGTTTTCACAACAATTGAACAATAACATCCCGTTCAACCTCCAACGCTCACCAACTTGTTCAGTGTCAACATGTGACCCTGTTTTATTTAATACGTCTGTAAACAAACCAAAATCTAAATTCATTACTAAACATAGTTTAAATAAATTAGAAAATAATATACTAGAAAGCAAAACTAAATTAGAAAACAAAAATAAAGTGATAATATTTAGTGACGAGTTTGGAAAAGGTATGGGTCAGTTTTTGGCAAACACATATAGTGACGGATTAGTGATGAATTACTGTATGCCTGAGTTAAGTTCTATAGCCATTTTAGATAAAATTATCAGTTCTAATTTTGCCCAGGATACAACTCTACTGATTCTACTTGGTAAAAGAGGATCTTTAAATAAAAAACTATTATATTTTTATAACAGTAAATTAAGTGAATTAAAATTAAATAAAATTATTATGCTTACTTTACCCTTTAGTAAATCGTTGCCACAGAAAGAAAACAATATTAGACATAATCTTAATACAAATCTTTGTACAGTCTTATAACAATAAGCAATTCCATGTATTTGACTCTAACAATTATGTTAGTAAAAGTTTATATTTGACGCAAGATATTTGCTATCTGAATTCCTTTTTTAAAAGACAGCTAGCAGCTTTGCTAGCATATTGTATTAATATTTCAGCCAAGAATTTGACTAATAAACCTGTTGCTCCTATACAGCAACTAAATGACATTCATAATAATTCAGCCAATATTTTGGCTACACAACTTGACATGTCAATTAATTTAAATTAAATAGTACGACAATAGAGAGTACCTCTTGCAATTCAGACACTTTAATGAATAATAAACCAGAAAGTACAAATAAGACTAATTCAAATAATTATAAGTCTGGGCATTCACGAGTTATAAAACTAGTTCATCAAAATATTCAAGGAATGTTGAATAAAGATTTAGAGATTGAATTGTTCATGAACGTTGAATACATTGACATTTTGTGTTTAACAGAACATTGGCTTAAAGATTACCAGTTCATGTGCAACTTCAATAACCACTTAGTTGGTAGTTCGTTCAGCAGACAAAATGCAATACATGGTGGATCGTTGATTTTAGTTAATAAAGAACTTAAATTTAAGAATCGTTGTGACATTGTATTTTTCTGTTGAACGGACAGTTGAAATAGCCTGAGTGGAGTTGGAGCAACTTGTTGTATTAAGTGTGTATAGACCACCATCTTCCATTTATGATAATTTTGAAACTATCATGGATGATGTACTACGGAAGCTATGTCAACATAATAAATCAGTTCTTGTGTGTGGTGATTTTAATATTAATTTACTAGAACAGTCTTTGAGTAGCCAAAAAATTAAAAATTTGTTCAAATCATATAATTTAGATTGCTTATTTTTGGAACCCACCAGGATAACTTCTACCACCTCTACTTGTATAGATAATATATTTACAGATATAATACCAATGAGCAAACAAATAATTAACAAACTGACATCTGATCATTGTGGACAATCAATAACATTGGCTACGCAGTCTAAAAAAGTAGGTAGTAAAGAATTGACTGTGGTGCCAAAAACTTTGCGTTGTCTCGAGGGACTTAAAGATAGACTCACAGACACACTACCATATTTGTGCTATAACGAAGATCCTAATGAGTTGTACAATTCTTTCTTTAACATGTACTGTACTATTTTCAACTCTATCTTTATCCCTAAGAAGATCTCGGTTATTGGTACTACAACCTTCAGTGAATGGGCAACCACTGGAATTTATAAAAGTAGAAATAGGCTTTATGAGTTGTATGAACAGAAAGTTATTAAGAAAAATGATGAACGATTTTGTAAATATGTAAGTAATTATTCTAAATCATTCAAAAAGATTTGTCGAGAAGCTAAGACTCTTTATTTAAAATCTAAAATTAAAAATAGTGAAAATAAAATAAAAGCAACATGGGACATTATTAACAATGAGACTGGAAGAGTCAAGAATAAAAATAAGGACTACATTCTTCACTTTGATAACAAAGTATTCAAATCAGATTTTGAGATTGCCACAGCATTCGAAAATTTCTTTACAGACAATCCAGTCTCAATTACAAAGTCCCTGAACTCGTCTCCTAATGATGCCGAACTTCTATTAAAACAAAATGTCAAAATGTGTACCATAGGATTTAGTCTTACTTATATTACCGAAAGCGATATTGTTAAAACTTTTAATACACTTAATTTTAAGAAAACAAGTGATTTTTGGGGTAACTCTGTTGTGATTACGAAATCCATAATCAATTCAGTAGCACCTGCACTTGCAATAATTTTCAATAGATGCATTGACTGTGGTATGTTTCCTGATCTAATGAAAATTTGTAAAATAATTCCATTATTTAAATCAGGTAGCACATCTGACCCCACTAATTATCTGCCAATATCTGTGCTACCCACTTTTAGTAAAATTTTTGAAAAGTTAATTCTAGACCAGCTCCAAATTCATTTTAATAATAATAATCTGCTTCACAGTAAACAATTTGGTTTTACTAGGGGTCGCTCAACAACCGATGCTGGTGTTGAGCTTTTAAATAGTATTTTCGATGCTTGGGAGGAGTCGCATGATGTTCTAGGAGTTTTTTGCGACTTATCTAAGGCATTTAATTGTGTTCATGAAACATTGATCAGGAAATTACATCACTATGGAGTTAAGAACACTGCTTTAGATCTTTTAATTTCGTATTTAAGTAACAGGATACAGAGAGTAGATGTTAATGGAAAACGTTCTATGGGTTCAGTGGTCACAATGGGAGTGCCGCAAGGTTCAATTCTTGGTCCATTCCTTTTTCTTATATATATTAATGATCTGCCTTATATTATGAAAAACAATGAAGAGATAGTGTTGTTTGCTGATGATACATCACTTATATTTAAGCTAAGACGACAGCAATCAACTAATGACGATGTAAATGACGCTCTCTCTGAAGTAGTTAATTGGATTAGTGCTAATAATTTACTTTTAAACGAAAGAAAAACAAAATGTATTAGATTTTCCACACCTAACGTAAAACAAGTTGAAACCAATATACGGATGAATGGAGAAGAGTTGGATCTTATAGATAACACCGTTTTCTTAGGCATAACTTTAGATTCTAAGTTACAGTGGGGCCCACATATAAGTAAGTTGTCGAATAGACTTAGCTCTGCAGCGTACGCGGTTTATAAGATTCGTCAGTTAGCTGATATAGATACAGCCAGAATAGTATATTTCAGTTATTTTCATAGTATAATGTCATACGGCATTTTGTTATGGGGCAATGCAGCTGACATTCAAACAGTGTTTGTACTGCAGAAGCGAGCTATTCGTGCAATTTACAGTCTTGGATCAAGGCATTCTCTGAGGGAAAAATTTAAGGAAATTAAAATAATGACTGTCGCATCTCAATATATTTATGAAAACTTGATATACGTTAGGAAAAATATAAATATGTTTTCGAAAATAAGCGACATGCATAGTATAAATACACGAAATAAAAATAAACTAGTGCTACCTTTTACTAGACTGCAAAAAATCAGTAACTCGTATAAGTGTCAAAGTATACGCTTAATAAATAAGTTCAAAGTATTTGTTAAGCAGAGTTTGTGTTCCAAAGCGTACTACTCAGTAAAAGATTACTTAGAAGACAAGAATGCCTGGGGTTGAGTTTCTCCAATTTACACGCAGGCTAAAATGTCATGTAAATAGTATAAAATTATGAATATTTGACATTTGTAATTTATCTATTTTGTTATTATTTATATTCTGACATTCTAAAATTACATCAGATTATTTTTATTTACTTTAATAATAATTATTGTATTATGCTATTGACATTTCCAAATTGATATTCAATTATTTTATTTATGTTTGACATTTCCAATAACTTAAGTGACATTTAATAATTTTATATAATTATAATTTCTTTTTTTTGACATTTTCAAATTGACATTTAATTATTATTATTTATTTAGTGACATTTTAATTAGATGACATTTTATTGTATAATTTTTATTATTTTAATATTATTGTTTACAACATGTACTCAACCTTATGATAAAATGTAAGGAGCAAGTACAATGCGGGAATTAGTAAACTTTTCAACTAATATTAGTGGCAACCTGTCTGGTGGCTTAGGCTGGCATGCTTATGCATACACCTACTGATGGCGTGGAGGCATAATGATTCAGGTCGTGCTGGCTCCCTCAATCAAGGTTGAGCCGTACGATGGCTGTTGAATGCGGGCCATCAGCGGGCTGAGTCAGTTATAAGCGTCAGATGATATCCTGCATTGTACTCGCATCTAAACCTATTATGTCTGGACTTCAAAAGAATATAACGAAGAGATGAAATGACAAAAAAAAAGCAATAACTCTGAGTTTTTTTCGGCCTTTCTTCTCAAGAAGTCATTTAGCTAGGAAAAGCCGGCTTCATCTAGAATAGGGTTTTGACATGTATAAGTGTTGTAAACAACCAAAATGCAGAAATAAATATGTCTTTATGTGCTCTCTATAAAGAGATCTAGCACTTGGACCCTATGACCCCAACGTTTTGACTCCAAAAGGCTCAAATACATAATCCCCTTTTTACTCGTATGTAGTCAGATCAAATCATTCCGTGAAAAACTTTTCATCTGTACCTACTTACTTACACTATATTATGGGTGATTACAACGTTTTATTCCAATTTGAAAATAAAAAGCATATTATTAATTGTCTTATAATCAATCCACTTAACATTGAACTTTTCGTTTTCCGGTACAATGTTTCTCAAATCTCTTATCTTTTAGACCGAATATCGTAGTGCAATGCTGTTGATATGTCCCAGAAAGTTGCTACTTACACTTTATTAGGGTGGCAACGATTCAGTTTGCCCTTACCAGGTTGCGGAAATAAGCTTGATTAAATAGTGGGCGAACTATATGTCCCTTTGTATTACGTAGTCTTCCACACCTATACGAGTAAATAAATGGGATTAAGTTTTGATAACGCTACGATAATCTAGTACAGAAACCGACGGACTGCTACGCAGAGGGTTTCAGACCAAACGGCGCGTACTATAATGACTTTTCACAGTTAGGTACGGATCTAACGGTTGATTATCGCTTGCTAAACACTGAAGGAAGTCATTGTGGAAAAACATGCATGTCTCAAAGTTCTCCATAATGTTCGAAAAACATGTGTCTACCAACCCGCACTTGGCTAGCGTGGCGGACTATGGCCAACTCTTCTCATAATGAGAGGAGGCTTCTACCTAGCAGTGGGCCACATTATAGGCATTTTTTTGGTGATAAATACCTGATGATTGTACAGGTACAAAGAAGAAAAATATTAGTACAATAAATAAATGGGCCACATAATTGTTTTAAATACACGCTTCAGTTTAGCGAATATTTAATTTGGTAATGAGCAAGCAAAATTAGTCTACCATTAATTTAGCATCATCACTGAGAGGTCTGAAACAAATTATAGCGTACGAAAAACCTAGTTCTAATGTAATATTTTTTTTTTATAATTTGATATAGGAAATGAAGCTCTTTCACAAAGAACAAATATGGATAACTACTAACCTTACAAAATAGTATAGTCTATGAGTAAAAACATTTAATTCTTGTTTCTAATATTAGTGTTCAGGTAAGAATACCGAATTTTATTTCGCACCGGAAAAACGTTTGCTCTTAGCAAAAACGTTGAGCAGCAGCAGAAAATACTCAACAAAATTCTCTTTTAAGCAGTATTCAGTTTTTATATTGAAATACGTATCTATAAAATAGGGTCTTTTAACTAGGTTAAGAATCTGATTCTTTTAGTTTAACTTTAACATTGTAACAACATCAATTAATCGATAGTTTTTTGTGATACCACCGGTAAACAATAAAGATTTAACAATTTAAGATTAATCCGATTTAAACTTTTTAAAGATTTAACAAGTTAATACCTCTTGATGGAACTTATTTAAAGTTTGCACAATTGAGTGTACCGGGCGATCTGTGGAGCCTACAACAACTACAACCAATAAGACAAATTAATAGGAAACCTCTCTATGCTAAATCACACAAAAAGTTAGTTAATTAATTACTTTACGCCCACCTCTGACTAATAAACGTTGTTTTGGATTTCAGATGTGATGAATGACTTAAGTATAAATTAAACCAATTAGGGAAATTTCGAAATCTCTTGAAGTTGTCAAAGTGTTCGCATTAATAATAAATCTTTAAATCTGAATAGAGGACGCCAGCAGCTACGCCTGCATATTTTTTTAATTTACCCGTTTTGACTGATCCCGTGGGAATTCCGGGAAATCCCTTCTTAGTGCACCCCTTCAGTCCCCAAGGAACATACATGCCAAAATTCAGCTTCCTGCGCCCAATAGTTTCGGCTGTAGCGTGTCTGTCAGTCAGTCAGTAACGCAAGGATTTTATATATTAAGATTACGAAACGTTTAGCTGTGATGCTATAAGAAATACGTTGATAAACATACCTATATTAATCTGTTACCTGTTCTGCTAATACTGCGGTGCCAAATCCTCGTGGCCCAATTTCACTCCGCGTGAACTATATTTTTGTTTTCTTTTGTTCATATAAAACGCTGTAGTTGGGAAAATAATTTAGGAATCTGTGGATATGAATTTTCGAGGTTTTAATTACTACTTAAATACGTATAGTTAGCTTGATTTTGTCGTCTCAATTGACTGTTTTTCTCGAATAAATACTTTTGTTTTACGAAAATAGCTCTACAATTAATTATGTGGCATATTCGTTATTTGCCTCGTTGGTCTCGCGACATAAATGTGCGCGTGGGATTGGGAGGTCTCAGGTTCGATTCCCGGGTCGGCCAAAATGTTATTGGGGTTTTCCGTTAGGAAATTCTCAGTAGCAGCACGGAGTCTGGTAATGTGCCCGGCACGGCAATAGGCTCGCCCCCTATTACGTGGGACCTAAAAATTCATGGCGAAATGTGGGTTTAATATTACACCTATGCCTACCCCTTCGAGGATACAGGCGTGAGTCTATAAAAAAAAAATCCTTAAAAGCCGAGCGCTGTGAAAATAGCTTATACAAGGAGAATTTCAACTCTCTATTCAATGTAGAAGGAAGTAATCAATTAAATAACTAAAATGTATTAAAATAAATATGTTAAAAACATAATTAAACTTTCGTTAAAACGTTTGTTTGTCTACCCCGGCTATTTGTTATCAACTACGTATAGGGCAAATTTCTGTAACCTGAATAAAATGTTATATTTTATTAAAAACCTCATCTTCTGAAAGGATCTTTGAAAGTTTTACCCACATAGTATGCGGAAACATGTCCCTTCACATGGATTCCGATGTTATGGGGGCTTGTCCTTTCATCTTGAGGCTTGCATGGAAATGAAGGATTTACTGGGAATAGTATCAATCCCTGCATTGCATTCAAGACATTGTTAACCAAATTAACAATTTGCTTGATCTGGGCTTCGCGAATAAGATGGAGTTCGCAAATTCGTCAATTTATCTGCAATACTGCAAACGGGATTATCATTGGTGGCTGTTTACATTCAATTCGTGTGTTCCATCAATCCTTATGGCTTTGGGATATCGTTATGTATGGTAATAATGCGACTATGGCATGTGAATACCTAGAAAAATGCGTAATAACATCTGCGATTTGCGAGTAATTAACACAGCACTGTTCATGGCAATAAAGTTGTTATATCAAAACTTAGTTTGCCAACAAAATATTTATTAGATTCGCTATCAGTAGTCGTGACAATTTTTTTAAAGTATAAACTACCGCTTGTTCTATTTTGAAATGAGACTATAAAGATTCATTTGCAAAAACTAATTTATAAAATGGTGACAAAGTTTAAAAATACACTCATCTTGCGCTAAATGTATCGTAAATGTTGCAAGCTCTGCATTATAATTATGTTAAATTGGAACCCTTGACAACAGGTGTTAGTGTGCGCAACAAAATATAAATGACAATTGCATTGCAATGTATACATAGACTAGACTAGACTACTGAAGACATGAATGACAACGTATTATTACCCTGATATTGCTTTTATACGATAGACTAGAAGTTGTATTATATTACATTTCTAAAGATTCTTTATTCTCTCGGCGGGTGAAGAAAGCGTCAAGTTCACTATTTGTATACATTTACGACGTAATCAGAAACCCTTCAGGGATACACATACTAGAAACAATATTAAGAAAATAAAATATTCACTGAAATATTATTATTCGTAATGTAGAAAATTCAATTATGCACCACGAGTAAATCTGTCGTCGGTCGTAGCATATCATTACGCGAACAATGTTAAATCTGAGCCTCGGCGAAGGCACCTCTAATCGTTGTAGTGTTTATTTAAATAAGCATGCGTTACATTGTGGTTAAACACATTTTTCCTAATAAACGTTATTCCGGCCTCGGCTTACGGAGCAATTTTTTGTAAATCCAGCGCTAGCTAAATGGCCCATTGCGGGCCAAATGCGGATTTCTGCTGTATTAGCCTAATAGCATTCTACTTCTTCAATTCTCATTTATTGCCGGTTCTTAGCAATTAATTTGGTTTTCATTCCGTTGTCAGCTTATATTTGGATAACATGATGTGTAGTAATGTTTATAGTTTGTTATAAAACAGTCGATATTTGATTTTTCAAATTCATATTCAAAACTATTTATTTCTTATGACATACAGCAGGTGTTAACTTTTGAATTTTTTTATTTAATTTATTTTACAGTTTTAATTATTTATGATGCAAATAATACAGCCAGTAAGTAAAGGTGGTTCATCATTGGATGATCCCTGTCTTGTCCGTGGCAGTGTTTGTAATCTTGCAGCCATGGCGCGAACACGCCTTGTTGATTTGCTTAAAGAATTAGAAGGTTTTTTGTGTGGAAGCATTTGAATTATACCTTGTTTGAAATAGAATTAGTTTTATGATAAGTCAAGTCGTTTATATCGATTTATTAACGTTTAGTTTAGTCTATTGTGAATTTTGACTATGGTCACACTGAACTGTCAACTTCCGCTTGCCTTGAAAAATTAACACGCCGTCTTGGTCTGTCTCGCGAGATTTGTAATTGATATAAATTGATCGCCTTTTGGAAAGCTCGTCGTTGTAGCTTCGCGAATTGTTTGCCGCTTCCTTGATCAATAATCGGCAACGGTTTAATTGTGATAAAAATAGTATTGTAATGAACTTTGTAAAACACGTGTGTGAATTCCTGTTTGGTGCCCGAGGAGTAGGACTTTGCCGAATTGGACACTGTGGTATTTATTCGATTTTCTTGTTATTTTGGCCAAAATTATGAGTTAATCTTATAGGTCCACTCAAGAGCATCAGTGAAGATATCGGGTAAGTTGAAACATTTTATTAATATTAATTGTAAGTTGGATTTCTATTCATCTCTGTGCAATCGCAGTAATATATGTTTAAACCTTTGCCTTGGGCTGAGACTGGATGACTTACGGCCATTTTCAATATTCAAACTATAGATAGATCTGTAGATTTTAAATTTGTGTTTGACATATTTTGTATGGAGCTTATGTCAAAAACTGTCAAAAACGAATCTAAAATCTACAGATCTATCTAAAATTCGAGTATTGAATTCCGTAGTTAATCGCTTCCACTGATCTCTGTAAAACCTACCCAATCTTAGCTTGAACTCTAGACATAAATTTTTGGTAAGCAGAGCTGTAGTTGAAACTTAGCCGTTGATTGTACCTATACTCAGATTGGTGTTGTATAAGCTTGTATCTGAGCTATATATTCATTGTTAACGTTGTTGTGGTGTTCCCAGGTTAGTGTTGTTTAAAATACATCATATTTATTTGTATTGGTTGACCTGCATAACTTGAAACACATGTCATACATAACCTCAATCAGTAATTGTTTGACTTGTATTGTTGAAATCTAGCAATAATTTGTTGTTGATAGCATTAATAAGTCAGTTTGTTTGGATACATAACAGCTGTATGTATCAATTAATTTAGTTAATGGTTAATTGCATATATTAAGTTTAAAACATTATAACAACAAATTTGACCTTGCATAGAGGGGCGGGTCACATTGATAAATCAACTTATTAAACCTTTGTTTTGTTATAATATACTGATATTATTGTTAGGTAACACATATTCAGTGTTTACTTACTATTGTATATCATAAATAATACAGTCTGTGGCAAATAATTAATTAATTAATTTGAAGTTTCAACTTTTAATTTGTTATAAGTTATAACTTTTGATAACTTTTGTGTTTGTTTCAATATATTGAAACTTTTAATTTTGTTGGGCAGTAAATACCTGCCACTTGCTTGTTCCAGCAGTAAACAGGCTAATACTTTGTTGGTTTCAAGGAATTAACAAATATTAAGTTTTGATTGTTAATATTATTTAACGCTTGTCCGGGCTCTTTTGAAATTTGATTATGTCAGCTAGCAAGGACTTGCGTGCGGTTGCTGGTGCTATTGCATCAGATTTGCGCTGGTTTGCCTCGGCCAGTGCCTTGGTGAACCGGCCTGATCGCCAGCAGGCTTTACTACAAAGGTACGAGCGGATTGACGATCGCCTGGCAAGTGTGGAACAGCAACTCTGCACTTTCAGCACTTGCTGTCTCGAAGTGTCAGTTAATGACTTCACCGCTGACCAGCGAAATAAGGTCAGCGAAGACTATGCCCAGGTCTTAGACCTGTATGATGCTGTCTCCAATAGTGCGAGAAAATTGGTTGCCGACAGGGACGGGCAACCCAGCTTGAAGCAGGAGCTTCTTAGGGCAGCACCGGGGCTGGTGAGTAGGCTCCCTACTTTAGACCTCCCGCATTTCGATGGCTGCCTAGGAAGCTACCTGGGCTTCGTTAATTTGTTTGACAGCCTGGTCAATGATAGGGCTGACCTTCGGCCGGCACAAAAATTGGCCTATTTGATGTCGGTTCTGGATGGGGAGGCCAAGGGCCTCATCCAGCATCTGCCCGTGTCTGACGAGGCGTACCAGACGGCTCGAGACCTAATTACCCGTAGGTACCATAACAAGCGTGGCCTCGCCGACACGCATATTGAACCGATTTTGAGTTTGCCCACGCTCACCCGGGTCTCTGGGTTGCGCACCCAACTGTTGAACCCGCTTTTGGTGGCCATCAACGCACTTAAGTGCCTTGACCTGCCCGTGGACCAATGGTCCTATCTATTGGTGCACATTGTACGTAAAAAACTGCCTGCCGACCTGAGGTCGCACTTTGAGCATCGCTTTGATGGGGATAAAGCGACCCATCTGCCCCCCTTTGCTCACCTAGAGAAGTTCCTGGAGGATGAGTGCCGGGTCTTGGACAACTCCGGTGGTGACACGCCGGCTAAGACGTAGCCGCCCAAGGTCAAGGAGCAGGCTCGCGTTCACACCCGAGCCAATGTTGACCGGCGCCCTCCTCGCTTTGCGGTCACGCAGAGTCCAGTGGAGTGCTCTTACTGCAAGGTCACGGGGCACAGAACGGCCAGTTGCAGGGCATTCTTGGACCTACATGTCACCTCTCGTAGGCGCATCGCGAATGCCCGCCGCCTTTGCTTCTCTTGCTTGGGGTCCCACTACCAGCGAGACTGCCCAAACTCTCGCCCCTGTCCTCACTGTGGAGGACAGCATTTTGACATTCTCTGCATGAATGCCAGAGAGGTAGACCGCTTGTCCAACCAGCCGACGCCGCGCACGGGCGGGTGTTTTGAAGGTGGCAGCCAAGGCTCACCGGCACGCAGCTGAGAGTCGCCTCACTTAATTGATCGCCGCTCACCCCGCTTTGAGAACCGTAGCATTCGCACGCCTCCTCTCTCTCGCGCACCTGAATGTGCGACCACTCAGCGTCACCAGCACCATAACTGCTGCCCCAGGTATTCCCCTCCTTTGGCGGAGCGTCCCCGCCTTGACTCGCGCTCACCTCGTTTTGGGCGGGCGCGTCATTGTGACCCCCCACAGATGGCGCGCGGATCAAGTCATAGCGCCTTTGAGGACTTCAAGCCACACCCTCATTTTGACTTGCCTGGTCCTCGCCAACGGTCGCCGCCCAGGCAATAATAGGTCATTGACCCCTGCCCTATAACGCCAACCTCCCCCATTGAGACCGTTATCCTACCAACGGTTGCTGTTAGGGTCTGCGGACCCACGGGGACCTCTGTTGTTGTCCGTGCTATATTGGACACAGGTTCACAAGGTTGCATTGTTTCCACTTATTTGGTAGGGCAGGTTAAATTAAATATGGGTTCTTTTCCAAATTGTATACGGGGCTCAGGGGACGTAGCCTCTAATGTTGAAGGGCAAGTTAAGGTTTTGTTTGGCCCTGTTGAATCTTCACACCCGAGGATTAAAACCTCGGCTATTGTGTTGAAGAATATTTTGGGTATGCATCCACAGAAACAGCTACCCGCGGCTGTGGTGAATTTGACATCGGGATTGGAACTGGCAGACCCCAAATTTGACACACCGGGACAAATCGACTTGTTGATTGGCTCTGATGTCCTCGGTGGAATTTTGATTGGTGGGAAACGGGTCTTGGTGCCAAATGGTTTGACTGCCATCCCGACCATATTTGGATTTGCTTTGATGGGACCTGTACCTAGGGACCGCCCTCCACCTGAACTCGATAATTTGTTGGCTGTAGGCTCCGCTCTCTCTGATGCGGTTCAGAGGTTTTGGGAGGTAAAGGAGCCCCCTCAAGCTGCCCGTTTAAATCCAGAACATGAGGAGTGCGAGCTGTTCTTCCAGAACAACACTGGTCGACTCCGTTCTGGTCGGATTATTACGAGGCTACCCTTTCTGTCTGTTCGGCCTTCGCTTGGTGAGTCACGACCTTTAGCCAAAAAGAGATTGTTGGCTATGGAGCGCCGCATGGGTCGTGATCCGGAGCTCAGACAGAAGTACATTGAGTTCATGAGAGAATATGAACAATTGGGACACATGTCTGTGTCAAATTTGGGTTGGCGTTCGGTGGAGCATTACTTTCTCCCGCATCATGCGGTATTGAAGCCATCGACTGGCAAGCTGCGCACAGTATTTGATGGTTCTGCGCAGACTTCAACGTATCGCGTATCCTTGAACTAGTGCTTGCATTCTGGTCCCAAGTTGGTCAAGGACTCTTGTGACGTCATCACCAGCTTCCGACGACATCAGGTTGTCTTTGTAGCCGATATAAAAATGATGTTCAGGCAGACGATTATCTACCCTGATGACCATCGTTTCCAGCTGATCCTTTGGAGAGAGAATCCTCGCGATCCCATGGTCGTCTACGAGCTCAATACTAATACGTACGGGTTAAGGTCAAGCCCCTACTTGGCAATACGTTCTCTTTGGGAGCTCGCAGACCGCGAAGGCTTACGTTTCCCACGAGCCTCCGCTATCTTGAAAGACAATATTTAGGTCAATGACATTTGATCGGGCGCCTCCACAGCGGACGAGGCGATCCTCCTGCGGGACGAATTGATAGGTATTTTGGCCTCCGCTGGTTATGAGTTGCGCAAATGGATTTCCAACTCACCAGCGCTTTTGGAAGGCTTGCCAGAGGATCATCAGCAAGATCCACATCTATTTGAGATTGTTGACAACCCCGCCATGATGGCTGTTCTAGGCGTCCAGTACAGACCAGTCCAAGACATCTTTACGTATAACGTAGACCTGAAATTGCCTTGTTGTTGGACTAAACGTCTCGTGTTGTCTACTGTCGCCAGAACCTTTGATCCAAACGGTTGGATTTGTCCTGTTATATTTTGGGCAAAATGCTTCTTGCGGAAGCTTTGGACAGCAGGATTGACCTGGGACGAACCTCTACACGGAACTCTTGTTGAGGAATGGACCTCATTTGTACCCTCACTTCCTGCCGTCAACGAGATCTCCTTGCCTCGTCCCATCCTTCCTCCCGGGAAGTACAAGGCCTCCCTTCACGGGTTTTGTGACGCCTCGAAACGTGGTCACGCGGCCGTGGTGTACTTGCGCACAGTCAGTACCTCAGGTCAGGTGAGAGTTTCCCTGATCATGGCGAAGAGCAAGGTTGCACCCCTTCGGACATCTCTGA
Source organism: Euclidia mi (assembly GCA_944739405.2). Classification (NCBI taxonomy): domain Eukaryota; kingdom Metazoa; phylum Arthropoda; class Insecta; order Lepidoptera; family Erebidae; genus Euclidia; species Euclidia mi. The sequence continues at coordinate 82,955,797 of OX123181.2, forward strand.
CCATTCCGAAATTGGAGCTCTCGGGAGCAGCCCTACTTGTACGCTTACTGAACCAAGTGTCCAGTACTTTGGGTAAAAGCATTTGTATTAATGGGACCTACGCATGGACAGACAGCCAATTTTACTTTGTTGGTTGAAGGCGTCTGTCTCCACACCTTGGAGGTATTTGTGGCTAATCGCGTTCCCCAAATACAGAAATCTGAAGTCAAGCTTATTTGGAGACACGTGCCAGGTGAGCTCAACTCCGCTGATTGTGCCTCCCGCGGATGCTTGACGCTTAGTTTGTCATTCGCTGTGGTGGGGTCCGGAATGGTTGAGTCGACCAGAAATTGATTGGCCTCGAACGCCAGTTTTGAATACTTCCAATTTGCCGGGTCTACGAACACTCGCTCTTGAGAAGGTGGAATGCGCCTTCGACCCCGATTTCCTGTTGAATCGTTACAGCTCTCTCGACAATTTGTTAGGTGTTACTGCTTGGATAAAGCGTTTTGTTTTCAACTTTAGGCACCCACAACAGAAACGACTGACACCGTTTCTTTCACCACAGGAACGACAGGAGTCCCTCACCTTTTGGGTTCGTTCTGTGCAATTGGCGCATTTTGAGAAGGAGATTGCTATCCTTAAATCAGGGAGATCAAAACTATCGGGAGCTGTATCTAAATTGAACCCCTTTTTGGACGATACGGGTCTCTTGCGCGTTGAAGGGCGTCTCAAGAACGCCAACCTCCCTTACGGAGCACGTCACCCCCTTTTGTTACCTAAGGACGGTCATTTGGTACGCTTGTTGGTAACTGACCGTCACCTTAAAAATTCGCATGGTAGTTGTAATGCGCCTTTGTCTGCCCGAAGAATAATTCGGAGTGTAGTCTTTCGCTGCATCTCTTGCTATAAGCTCAAGGCTTATACCATGCAGTCCTTGATGGGAGACTTACCGGCGGATCGCGTAACTCAGAGCAGGACGTTTGACAGTGTTGGCACGGACTTCGCTGGTCCCTTTTTGGTGAAAACGTCGACACTTTGAAACAGCAAGACTGTTAAGGCCTACTTGTGCGTTTTTGTTTGTCTTTCCACAAAGGCCGTTCATTTGGAAGTGGTCTCCTCGCTTGCGACCGAGGCGTTTGTAGCCACATTTGACAGATTTGTATCCCGCAGAGGGCTGCCTTCCTTGATCCGCTCTGATTGCGGCACTAACTTCAAGGGCACGTACAATTATTTGAATGATGTTGCTAATTTTCTTGAAACCAACAAAGCTGATATAGGCAATAGGCTTGCCCGACGTGGGATAAATTGGTTGTTTTCCTCACCAAATTGTCCACATTGGGGTGGTATTTTTGAGGCCGCTGTAAAATCGGCCAAAACACACTTGCGCAGGGCAATCGGTGAATCTGTGCTTACATTTGAGGAACTCGCAACTGTGTTTTGTAAGATTGAGGCCGTTTTGAACTCTCGGCCGTTGTGCCCGATCTCCTCAGATCCGAATGATTTGGAGGCCCTTACGCCGGGCCATTTTTTTATTGGTCGCCCACTTGTCGCCTTGCCTGAGTACCCCTATATTGATACGAGACCTGGTCGTCTCTCGCGTTTTGAATTAGTACGCCAGATTACTCAGAGCTTTTGGAAACACTGGAATTTGGAATATTTGCACATACTCCAGCAACGCGTTAAGTGGACCGACAAGACCGATCCACCCAAGATTGGTGGCCTCGTTTTGATCAAGGAGGCTAACCTTCCGCCACTCAGATGGCGCAGGGGGCGCATTCTTCGTTTGGTAACTGGGGCTGATGGAGTTCCCCGATTTGCTGAGGTCTTGGTGGACGGTTCGATTCTGAGGAGAGCGGTTGCAACATTGTCACCTCTACCAGCTGATTAGCGGACCGGTAGGCCGGTCCGGGGCGGGTGGATGTTTGAAATAGAATTAGTTTTGTGATAAATCAAGTCGATTATATCGATTTATTAACGTTTAGTTTAGTCTATTGTGAATTTTGACTATGGTCACACTGAACTGTCAACTTCCGCTTGCCTTGAAAAATTAACACGCCGTCTTGGTCTGTCTCGCGAGATTTGTAATTGATATAAATTGATCGCCTTTTGGAAAGCTCGTCGTTGTAGCTTCGCGAATTGTTTGCCGCTTCCTTGATCAATAATCGGCAACGGTTTAGTTGTGATAAAAATAGTATCGTAATAAACTTTGTAAAACACGTGTGTGAATTCCTGTTTGGTGCCCGAGGAGTAGGACTTCGTTGAATTGGACACTCTGGTATTTATTCGATTTTCTTGTTATTTTGGCCAAAATGATGAGTTAATCTTAAAGGTCCACTCAAGAGCATCAGTGAAGATATCGGGTAAGTTGAAACATTTTATTAATATTAGTTGTAAGTTGGATTTCTATTCATCGCTGTGCAATCGCAGTAATATATGTTTAATCCTTTGCCTTGGGCTGAGACTGGATGACTTAATCGCTTCCACTGATCTCTGTAAAACCTACCCAATCTTAGCTCGAACTCTAGACATACCTACTTATTGTATAATTATTAATAAAATTATGTTATACATAACTTTTCAATATTTGACTTAACTTACTTAAACTGATAATAATTTAACATGTCAAGACAACTTGTCTTGGCATGTGAAATTATTATCAGTAGTCAGGCTAAATCACTTCAGAGAAATGCGACCAACATGAAGTTAAACTTTGATATATTATAACAAATTATGAATAAAATTGGTCGTTTATTGGATTAAATATTTCAGTTCAGACTACTTGTATTTCTTAACTATACCTATAGTTTCCAACTAGATTGTAGGAATACAAAAGTTAGGTTTAATTTCGGATTTTGTAAAAACAGAGCAATAGAAATTTCTGTTATTACTAACTATAGTTTGAAAGTAATTTGGTTAAGGTACACAATAGTTATGTTTCATTTCGAGTTGATTCTATATTCATGTTAGTTCCACGAGTTTCGATTTCAAATTGTGGTAAAATACCCGAAGCTTTTAAAGTTATTTCAATTCAAAAGTGAATAATCAAAGAATCTCAATGAGAAGTTCTATATTGTGCATAATGCAATGATTCAAATTATCACCCTTTCAAAGAATTTCAATGAGAAGTTCTATATTGTGCATAATGCAATGATTCAAAGTTTGTTGCCTTTTTGATAAACCTGTCAAGGTATGCTAATCAATTAATCATCGTAATGCAATAAATCCACATGCGTCATACTCGTGAACGGCTACTTATTGCGATGACTGATCGATGGCGGTCTTATTGGCTGGTATAATTTTGTTTTCGATATTTAACTTCATAATTTCCATCATGGTTCTGAGCATTTGCGCGGATTGCCTGCATTGTTAGGTGCATAATGTAAGTGGATGCTCCTGTTTCACCATGTCTATATTCAGGAGGCTAACTAAATGAACATCAAAATATAACTTGATTATGCTTGAGTATTATGTACAGTAAATATATACAAGTAACATAGAAGGTATAACAGTTGCAGCACCTTACAAAAATTTAATTGTTATGTATTATTAAAAACCTGGCGATGAAAAAGAGTGACCGTGAGTTTTATTGCCCGTTCTTTCTCATGGTTCTACGCCCTTGCTTTGCGAACGTGGCAGTAAATGTAAATGTAGAAGCATAGAGTAATAATGTTTTAAATTTGACGTTCATAAGTGTCACTTTGTGATTTAAATCAATAAAGGATTTTGACTTTGACTTTGACTCCAATTCCAACAATGTTACGAACATTCATGTCAAACTGATAACCTCCTTTTTTAATTCAGCTGAAACACTCGTGTAGAAGCTAAAATAAAATTCTTGATGTGCACTAACTACGGAATTCAAAATTCGATCCATAGATAGATCTGTAGATTTTAGATTCGTTTTTGACATATCTCCATACAAATTATTTGACATAATTATTTTGTATGGAGTTTATATCAAAAACGAATCTCGAATCTCAAAATCCATGTATGGATCGAATATTGAAAATGGCTGTAAATCATACACTTGGTTAAACATACGTTATACATCTTTACTATTAATAAATTTATATTTATACCGTAACTATAGGCTATCACCTAATTTCTTTCTTTCTTCATGTGAGAGTGTGGCCAATTCGGATCTCAAACATTGTTGAAAAATAGAGAGGCGTATAGCCGTTACATAGCAATATATTATTATTATAAATTATACGTATAATATATACTAAATGAATGATAAATTTTTAAAGATAATCTAAGTCATTTTCAAGCTATAAATACGTTGTAGACAACAACGTTATTTTATCGTGATATCTTAAATAATGAATCTTACTTCTTACATAATTGTTTTGTTTTTTGCACACTACATTTATGTTTTATAACACTAAGATAACTCATCAGTTACAATGTGAGCGGTGTTTGGTTTTATTATGCCAATTCGCACTAGAAATATACCGCAAAAAGTTGGCTAGTGGTAAAACCAACACTTGAAACACTTCTCAAGAATTTCTGATGGAGTAAGCAATTAATTTTTCTTTGTTGCAGACGTTTGAGCTGACTCACTGGGTGCAGGAACGATCCTCCATTTCAAACTTTGCTATTTGAAAAATTTATATTTTCATATTTTACTGTACAATACGAGGTGTTTACCGTGATCTTTTTCTGGATGGTTGCAACAGTGTCTGTCAGGTTCAAAAGTATATAATTTTCGTACTAAATAATACAAGTTATGTTTTTTTAACGGTCGAATGCGTATTTTTACTGATAGGAGCGTAGAAACGCAAACATCTTCGTTATAAAAGAAGACACAAAACGACGTACCTATCTTGAAAGAAAATTTGAAGCACCAGACAATGTCACCTCAAGCGTCTACGCCAAAGAAAATCGCTATCCCTTTGGGTTACGGAGGTCAGACGGCAGTCACTCTGAGAAAAGGCTTATTTTCTTCCCAATTAAGTTAGACTAGTATAGTTAATTTTTTTGTCAATGTTGGCAAATGCCTCGCAGAAAAGGTTCCGGGTCAATCACAATACCATAGCACTCCTCATAGCACATCTTTAACATCGTTTGTATTACTTGACACTGACGAAACTGAAGTTAACAATATAATTATGTCTCTAAAAGACAGCTGTGCCGCTGGATGGGATAATATACCAAACAAAATCTTAAAGCAATTCAAGCACGTCTTAGTTCCCCCGCTGACCAACATTTTCCAAAAATGTTTGTTTAGAGGTATATTTCCCAAGTGCCTTAAAAAATCTGTGGTAGTGCCGGTGTATAAATCCGGTAATAAAGAGCAAGTAAATAACTATAGACCGATTTCTCTACTGCCCTGTATGTCAAAAATACTTGAAAAAATTATTAATAATAGACTGATAAAGTACCTAGAGGACAAATCGATATTATCTAAGACACAGTTCGGATTTCGACCTAAACTATCGACAGCTGACGCCGTACATCACCTGACTGACTTTTTGGTGCAAGAACTTGACAAGGGTAACCACACAATAGGAATATTTCTGGATCTTTCTAAGGCTTTTGACACCGTCTGTGTCTCTATTTTGTTGCGTAAACTCGAGAACATTGGTATAAGAGGTAAACAGTTAGAATTAATTAAAAGTTACTTAGAGGACCGCACGCAATGCGTAAAAATCGGTAACACAGTTAGCACTGATGAAAATAACACATCTTTCGGAGTCCCCCAGGGAAGCATCTTAGCCTCTACGTTATTCCTCATTTACATAAATGACCTTTGTAATCTACACATAAATCACGGTTCTATCGTATCATACGCTGACGACACTGCTCTACTTTTTTCCGCTGAGTCAGAAAAAGATGTTTTCGAGTATGCACAACATGGTTTTAATTGTGTTAATAAATGGCTTCAGCACAATTTACTAACACTAAATGCAGAGAAAACCAACTATGTTAAGTTTACCATACGCAAATTAACAGCACAACAAACTAACACACCACTGTATGCCCATCACTGTGGCGCCTTTCCTGGAATTCCCTGTGCTTGTCCTTGTATTAATGGCACAAATAAAATAAAATATCTAGGTATCATATTAGACGAAACACTTTCCTTCAAAGAGCATATCGAGTGTTTAAACGGTAGAATACGTAAGTTAATATATGTCTTCAAGAAAATGCGACATATTGCTGACCCAACATTAATAAGGCAAGTGTACTTTGCTCTCTGCCAGTCATTATTAACATATTGTATTACGACATGGGGGGGGCGCAGGAAAAACTTTGTTACTGTCTGTTGAAAGAGCTCAGCGAGCAATTCTTAAAGTATCAACCTCCAAACCGTTCCTATATCCAACTAATTCCCTATACCAAGCTTGTAAAGTATTAACAGTTCGACAACTATTTATCAAGAGTATCGTATTAAAGCAACACACAGCCCTTCCCTACAGCACTATATCTAACAACAAAAGGCGTCATAATATAATATTTCCGACTAAAATGCAAACAAGACACGCATTCACATCCAAATTTTATATATTCCTGGGGCCGCTACTTTACAAAAGACTAAACGCATTAACTAACCTAATTCCTTGCACCTACTTCAAATGCAACAAAATTGTCACCAATATCCTTCTGAATATGTCCTACGAAGATACAGAAAAATTATTAATTGTGTTAAAATAATTATCTCAACAAAATACACCTTTACATCAATTTATTAGTTGTAATTATTCATAAGATATTATAGATCTAGTATTAGTGTACTAAAACATGACGTACGTAATATTGTAGTAAGTAAGTGATTATATATTTTATTTTATAGTATCTAATTAGCCCTAATCGCCTGAAACACAGGTTTATCCTAGTTCAGGCATATAATCTTATATCAGGATCCTAAACTAAGCTTTTGTACTCTAAATAAGTAAATTGTACCTTTTTATTTAACAGAATAAATTGAATTTGAATTTGAATTTGAGTAACTGGACCTTGGACGCCAAGGTGGAAGTGTAGATTGCGTCTGGAAAAACGTACAAACGGTGATAATTATCAAATCAAGCATTACTTTTATTTATTGTCATACATAGTATTTTTATTTCAAGTTCCATATCTGAGGAAAACTGTTTGCATTCGTTATCACAGTCTGGCTTACACTTGGTAATATGAATACATAATTGCCCTATCATCGACTGTCTATGATCGTTGAAAGACTGATAGGTAATGCTTGTTCAGGCTAATCGAGCTTGGCTTAGGCGGCGGTTTTAGTAATTTTATGGAAATCGGATTTAAGTACGAGTAAGTCTTGTCAAAAAAATATACTAAGAAGTTTGACATAGGTATATTTTAATAGATACCGCCCAAAGTACCACCAGTGTGGGTGTCTTTTGGCTATCACGTTATAACGCAGTCTGCAAATTGGCCTAAGTATGAGCTAAATTATAGCAAAATGTCATCAAAAGTTGTGTAGTAGTTTGGTATATTTTAATAGATTCCGCCCAAAACTTCGCCTCTGGGCTGTCTTTAGGCTATCCCGGTAAAACGCATCTCAAATTTATGAATTGGCCTAAGTATGAGCTAAATTATAACTAAATATCAAAAGTCGTATAGTAGTTTTATCATAAAACAAACAGACAAATTTTCCTATATTTTATATTATTATGTAATGGAAGTATTTTGATTTAAGAGGTAATAATCCTTTAACAAACCGTTTCAACTGTTTAGGTACTGATGTTGGTCAATCAAGCAATATCGTATAAAAACAAAAGTTATTTATTCTAAGGAAATTAAGTAAGGGATACTACAGAACCCTTCCGGAACATGCACTAGGCTGGTTCATTTTCACTTGAATTCTCCCCTGGTAACTTTACTGTTCACGCTTTGGTTTTAGTGAAATAAAGGCTTCCAAAATCAGTTTTTGCCTTTATCTCCTTTGCGAATATTTTTTTGAGGTACCACAAAAATTAGCACCGCTTTTTCACATGGTGATACTTTAGAAAGTGTTTTTAGATATTCTTTTAGTGTACTCGCTTCAGTGTTGTAATTTGTCGGTACTTAATAATAATTTCAATCCTTTTTATAATAAACTTTACCAATGTTGGACATGGATTTCTTATCATTATGAAAAGGGTAAGGCCATAGTCCACCATACTGGCTAGGTTCAGTTAGGCAGGCCTCAAATTTCTGCAAAAAACATTATGAAGTATTTACAGACATCTAGATTTGTTCACGATGGTTTCCTTTAGAGATTAGCAAGCTTTAATTAATATTTGAATACGAAGATATCTTTAAAGGTCAGTATATCGGCATCGTTAATATGTTAATATGCATGATAAAAACCAAGGAGAATGTCCAGAATCGGGCCCACTTTACGGCGTCGTCGTCATAATCATCCTTCTAGCGTTATCCCAGTTGTAACCCGAGATCCACTTTGTGACGTCAATCCTTGACGCATCACTCGGCCCGGTCGACTCCGCCGCCCGCGCCCTGCAACGGACAATAAATACGGCCGCGCGGCAATGGGGGGCCTCTTTCTGGCGGCTGCAGACAACGAACTAAGTACTTCTCAGCATCACTGACCGACGCTGGAAACGGACCCTCAACAAACTTACCATCGCCGAATCACGCGACCCTGATTCTCTCTCTTTGAATAGCATTTATTAGTATTTTTTAAGTAAATTCATTTGCTAAAGGATGTGTTAGATTCTTTGATGAATTAAACCGATTTTTTATTGTAACATTCAACCACGTTTCTCATTTAACCACACCCTAAATAGGGATTACGTTACAGTGGCGCCCAACGTGGGGCGTAATATAGGTAGGGTTTTGTTGGGTATCCGCTTCCGGTAAGTCCTTTTTATTTTTTTATTTTTTTACTGTGTATGTGTGAAATCGTTCCAAAGCAGTATGTGATTATTTTAGTGGCATATATTGTTTCTTTTTGCTTGTTCTATTGTGCACGGTAAGTCGGTGGTGTTATGCCGGTCACAATAACAAATTTTCTCTTTTTGTTCTGTTGTGCACGGTAGGTCGGTTGTGTTGCGCCGGTCACAACAGACAAATTATTCTTACTACGCTTGGTAAGCATTTTTATATGATAACTATTTCTGTTGCCGCGTGTGATAATTAATTTAGTATCAACCACATAAGTAACAAGTTATAATCGTTTTGCTTGCGGCCACGTGTCAACTAAATGACACGCTGGTCACATTCATTGATCGCATTCTTTGTATTGCGATTTAAGGCCCCGCGTCCTCTAACGACGTGCTAAGGTCACCTTCGTTGATCGTATGCTTCGCGATTAGCTTTTTAATTGCCTACTACGGTAATTAATTGCTACTGGTAATTATTGCTAATAATTACTACTTTGGCTGACTTATGGAACGAATTCACACCCTTCTCTTTTCCATTTCTTCTCATTTTTCTACTATAACCTTCTGCTTGCTTCTGCTAGTGATTTTGTACGGCGATATATTTCTATATAGTAGCTATTATTAAATATTTTTACCGCCTACTACGGCGATTATCTTTTAAAATTAACTATTCTTTTTCTTTCTTACTAAGAAAGTTGCATCTTTGATGTGCCACGTCTACTTATTATAGTTGGACTAGCTGAGAATGAACGTACCTAAAGATGCTAGCGTATTATATACTAGGTATTTAGCTAGAATTCCGCAGTCGTTTGTTAATCAAACGTACACGTGTCACATGCAGGTTGCTCACTAACAATAATGAACAAATTTAATCTTTGTCTATTTTTGTAAAAAATACGAAAATCATCGTAGAATTATTGGTTGTTCGTTTTGTCAAATGTTTATTATGCTACAATCATAGTTTTTGGTCCTTGATTTTATCTTCTTATTACTGCTTATAGCTATGTTATTTGAAAATGCATCTATTTATGCATTTACTGTACATTGTGAACTCAAACATTAAATTTCTGCGTCGCAATTTTTGAATTATATTTTTTTTTGTTATATTTTTGTGTCGCTAAGATTGTTGTTTTTTTCAATGTCTGGTTTCTATTGAAATTTATAAAACATATAATGATAAGTAAATGATAAAATTAAACTGCTGGCGGCCGTAAAAATACTCAATAGTCAATATGTAACTTGTTCCTTTTTTACAAAATGCTATGCATCTGGTTTTATTTAACCATTTTAAGTAGTGCTTGTTATAATGTGTTCTTGTATTTACGCAAATGTCATTATATCAAACTGAATTTATCAAACATAATTGAACTGAAACTAACTTTAACTAAAGTGGGTATTTGCACATAAATTAAATCAGTAACTTATATTCTTGAATAACTAAGTGGCTATTTACATATAAATCAATTAAATAATTTTTATACCACATTAAACACAAATTAAATAAATAATTTCAATACTTAAATAACTAAAGTTGGTAATTATACATAAATCAATAATTTATATACTTTAATAACTAAAGCAAATTAATTGATGTACAAGTTTAAGTAAATCCCCTTTCGTTTTTCACCATCGTCTATTTTAAACCTAAAAGCTGAATAAAATAATTGAATCTTATTCTATTACAGCATAAATAAGTTTATAAACGATTGGGTACTCGCTTCAGTGTTGTAATTTGTCGGTACTTAATAATAATTTCAATCCTTTTTATAATAAACTTTACCAATGTTGGACATGGATTTCTTATCATTATGAAAAGGCTAAGGCCATAGTCCACCACACTGGCTAGGTTCAGTTAGGCAGGCCTTAAATTTCTGCAAAAAACATTACGAAGAATTTACAGACGTCTAGATTTGTTCACGATGGTTTCCTTTAGATATTAGCAAGCTTTACTTAATATTTGAATACGAAGATATCTTCAAAGGTCAGTATATCGGCATCGTTAAAATGTTAATATGCATGATAAAAACCAAGGAGAATGTCCAGAATCGGGCCGACTTTACGGCGTCATCGTCATAATCATCCTTCTAGCGTTATCCCAGTTGTAACCCGAGATCCTCTTTGTGACGTTAATCCTTGACGCATCACTCGGCCCGGTCAACCCCGCCGCCCGCGCGCTGCAACGGACAATAAATACGGCCGCGCGGCGATGGGGGGCCTCTTTCTGGCGGCTGCAGAAAACGAACTAAGTACTTCTCAGCATCACTGACCGACACTGGAAGCGGACCCTCAACAAACTCCTTACCATCGCCGAATCACGCGACCCTGACTCTCTCTCTTTGAATAGCATTTATTAGTATTTTTTAAGTAAATTCATTTGCTAAAGGATGTGTTAGATTCTTTGATGAATTAAACCGATTTTTTATTGTAACATTCAACCACGTTTCTCATTTAACCACACCCTAAATAAGGACTACGTTACAATGGCGCCCAACGTGGGGCGTAATATAGGTAGGGTTTTGTTGGGTATCCGCTTCCGGTAAGTCCTTTTTATTTTTTTTTATTTTTTTACTGTGTATGTGTGAAATCGTTCCAAAGCAGTATGTGATTATTTTAGTGGCATATATTGTTTCTTTTTGCTTGTTCTATTGTGCACGGTAAGTCGGTGGTGTTATGCCGGTCACAATAGACAATTTTCTCTTTTTGTTCTGTTGTGCACGGTAGGTCGGTTGTGTTGCGCCGGTCACAACAGACAAATTTTTCTTACTACGCTTGGTAAGCATTTTTATATTATAACTATTTCTGTTGCCGCGTGTGATAATTAATTTAGTATCAACCACATAAGTAACAAGTTATAATCATTTTGCTTGCGGCCACGTGTCAACTAAATGACACGCTGGTCATATTCATTGATTGCATTCTTTGTATTGCGATTTAAGGCCTCGCGTCCTCTAACGACGTGCTAAGGTCACCTTCGTTGATCGTATGCTTCGCGATTAGCTTTTTAATTGCCTGCTACGGTAATTAATTGCTACTGGTAATTATTGCTAATAATTACTGCTTTGGCTGACTTATGGAACGAATTCACACCCTTCTCTTTTCCATTTCTTCTCATTTTTCTACAATAACCTTCTGCTTTCTTCTGCTAGTGAATTTGTTATGGCGATATATTTCTATATAGTAGCTAATATTAAATATTTTTACCGCCTACTACGGCGATTATCTCTTAAAATTAACTATTCTTTTTCTTTTTTACTAAGAAAGTTGCATCTTTGTTGTGCCCTGTCTACTTATTATAGTTGGACTAGCTGAGAATGAACGTACCTAAAGATGCTAGCGTATTATATACTAGGTATTTAGCTAGAATTCCGCAGTCGTTTGTTAATCAAACGTACACGTGTCACATGCAGGTTGCTCACTAACAATAATGAACAAATTTAATGTTTGTGTCTTTTTGTAAAAAATACGAATATCATCGTAGAATTATTGGGTGTTCGTTTTGTCAAATGTTTATTATGCTATAATCATAGTTTTTGGTCCTTGATTTTATCTTCTTATTACTGCTTATAGCTATGTTATTTGAAAATGCATCTATTTATGCATTAACTGTACATTGTGAACTCAAACATTAAATTTCTGCGTCGCAATTTTTTAATTTTTGTTTTTTCGTTATATTTTTGTGTCGCTAGGATTGTTTTTTTTTTCAATGTCTGGTTTCTATTGAAATTTATAAAACATATAATGATAAGTAAATGATAAAATTAAACTGCTGGCGGCCGTAAAAATACTCAATTGTCAATATGTAACTTGTTCCTTTTTTACAAAATGCTATGCATCTGGTTTTATTTAACCATTTTAAGTAGTGCTGGTTATAATGTGTTCTTGTATTTACGCAAATGTTATTATATCAAACTGAATTTATCAAACATAATTGAACTGAAACTAACTTTAACTAAAGTGGGTATTTGCACATAAATTAAATCAATAACTTATATTCTTGAATAACTAAGTGGCTATTTACATATAAATCAATTAAATAATTTTTATACCACATTAAACACAAATTAAATAAATAATTTCAATACTTAAATAACTAAAGTTGGTAATTATACATAAATCAATAATGTATATACTTTAATAACTAAAGCAAATTAATTGATGTACAAGTTTAAGTAAATCCCCTTTCGTATTTCACCATCGTCTATTTTAAACCTAAAAGCTGAATAAAATAATTGAATCTTATTCTATTACAGCATAAATAAGTTTATAAACGATTGGGTACTCGCTTCAGTGTTGTAATTTGTCGGTACTTAATAATAATTTCAATCCTTTTTATAATAAACTTTACCAATGTTGGACATGGATTTCTTATCATTATGAAAAGGCTTAGGCCATAGTCCACCACACTGGCTAGGTTCAGTTAGGCAGGCCTTAAATTTCTGCAAAAAACATTATGAAGAATTTACAGACGTCTAGATTTGTTCACGATGGTTTCCTTTAGATATTAGCAAGCTTTACTTAATATTTGAATACGAAGATATCTTCAAAGGTCAGTATATCGGCATCGTTAAAATGTTAATATGCATGATAAAAACCAAGGAGAATGTCCAGAATCGGGCCGACTTTACGGCGTCATCGTCATAATCATCCTTCTAGCGTTATCCCAGTTGTAACCCGAGATCCTCTTTGTGACGTTAATCCTTGACGCATCACTCGGCCCGGTCAACCCCGCCGCCCGCGCGCTGCAACGGACAATAAATACGGCCGCGCGGCGATGGGTAGCCTCTTTCTGGCGGCTGCAGAAAACGAACTAAGTACTTCTCAGCATCACTGACCGACACTGGAAGCGGACCCTCAACAAACTCCTTACCATCGCCGAATCACGCGACCCTGACTCTCTCTCTTTGAATAGCATTTATTAGTATTTTTTAAGTAAATTCATTTGCTAAAGGATGTGTTAGATTCTTTGATGAATTAAACCGATTTTTTATTGTAACATTCAACCACGTTTCTCATTTAACCACACCCTAAATAAGGACTACGTTACAATGGCGCCCAACGTGGGGCGTAATATAGGTAGGGTTTTGTTGGGTATCCGCTTCCGGTAAGTCCTTTTTATTTTTTTTATTTTTTTACTGTGTATGTGTGAAATCGTTCCAAAGCAGTATGTGATTATTTTAGTGGCATATATTGTTTCTTTTTGCTTGTTCTATTGTGCACGGTAAGTCGGTGGTGTTATGCCGGTCACAATAGACAATTTTCTCTTTTTGTTCTGTTGTGCACGGTAGGTCGGTTGTGTTGCGCCGGTCACAACAGACAAATTTTTCTTACTACGCTTGGTAAGCATTTTTATATTATAACTATTTCTGTTGCCGCGTGTGATAATTAATTAAGTATCAACCACATAAGTAACAAGTTATAATCATTTTGCTTGCGGCCACGTGTCAACTAAATGACACGCTGGTCATATTCATTGATTGCATTCTTTGTATTGCGATTTAAGGCCTCGCGTCCTCTAACGACGTGCTAAGGTCACCTTCGTTGATCGTATGCTTCGCGATTAGCTTTTTAATTGCCTGCTACGGTAATTAATTGCTACTGGTAATTATTGCTAATAATTACTGCTTTGGCTGACTTATGGAACGAATTCACACCCTTCTCTTTTCCATTTCTTCTCATTTTTCTACAATAACCTTCTGCTTGCTTCTGCTAGTGAATTTGTTACGGCGATATATTTCTATATAGTAGCTAATATTAAATATTTTTACCGCCTACTACGGCGATTATCTCTTAAAATTAACTATTCTTTTTCTTTTTTACTAAGAAAGTTGCATCTTTGTTTTGCCCTGTCTACTTATTATAGTTGGACTAGCTGAGAATGAACGTACCTAAAGATGCTAGCGTATTATATACTAGGTATTTAGCTAGAATTCCGCAGTCGTTTGTTAATCAAACGTACACGTGTCACATGCAGGTTGCTCACTAACAATAATGAACAAATTTAATGTTTGTGTCTTTTTGTAAAAAATACGAATATCATCGTAGAGTTATTGGGTGTTCGTTTTGTCAAATGTTTATTATGCTATAATCATAGTTTTTGGTCCTTGATTTTATCTTCTTATTACTGCTTATAGCTATGTTATTTGAAAATGCATCTATTTATGCATTAACTGTACATTGTGAACTCAAACATTAAATTTCTGCGTCGCAATTTTTTAATTTTTGTTTTTTCGTTATATTTTTGTGTCGCTAGGATTGTTTTTTTTTTCAATGTCTGGTTTCTATTGAAATTTATAAAACATATAATGATAAAATTAAACTGCTGGCGGCCGTAAAAATACTCAATTGTCAATATGTAACTTGTTCCTTTTTTACAAAATGCTATGCATCTGGTTTTATTTAACCATTTTAAGTAGTGCTGGTTATAATGTGTTCTTGTATTTACGCAAATGTTATTATATCAAACTGAATTTATCAAACATAATTGAACTGAAACTAACTTTAACTAAAGTGGGTATTTGCACATAAATTTAATCAATAACTTATGTTCTTGAATAACTAAGTGGCTATTTACATATAAATCAATTAAATAATTTTTATACCACATTAAACACAAATTAAATAAATAATTTCAATACTTAAATAACTAAAGTTGGTAATTATACATAAATCAATAATTTATATACTTTAATAACTAAAGCAAATTAATTGATGTACAAGTTTAAGTAAATCCCCTTTCGTATTTCACCATCGTCTATTTTAAACCTAAAAGCTGAATAAAATAATTGAATCTTATTCTATTACAGCATAAATAAGTTTATAAACGATTGGGTACAGTGTCATTAACGACAATGTATATCTATTAAAAGTTATAATTACCTACATAATTATTTGTAAAGGCCAACAATGGTGCTATTGTTTCCGAGTTGGAGCTCGCAAGATGACGCATTGTGTTGTGTTAACGATTTATATAAACATGCTAACATAAAACATGAATAAATATTACTGTTATAAATTGTCGAAGAAGTTTATTAAACTTAATATTTTTGCACAATCTGTTATTTATCTAACTGAATATCTAACCGTCTAAATATCAGATATGTTTGCCTTGGTGATTTCCATATAAAAGATCTTAAATTAACTCACTACAAAGTTTAAGAAAGTATTGATTAATGCTCATCGCTAATGATAATCACAAAAATAACTCAACGCCTTATTACAAATCTTAATATATAAAATCCTTGCGTTACTGACTGACTGACAGACACGCTACAACCGAAACTACGCGGCGCAACAAGCTGAAATTTAGCATGTATGTTCCTTGGGGACCATAGGGGTGCATTAAGGCGGGATTTCTCGAAATTCCCACGGGATCGGGCAAAACGGGAAATTCGAAAATATGTGCGTGCGAAGCCGCTGGCGTTGACTAGTAGTATATAAAATCTTTAACACCCAATTGCAGCTAAATTATGTACCCAATTATCTTGTTTCATATAGCTTTAGTAATGACTGGTCGTAATGTAAATTTTTTTTTTCCCTTATGTGGTTGAAAAGGTTGTTGTCGGATCGGTCTGTGGTTCGAATCTCGCTTGTGTTTTTTTTTGTGTTTCTTTTAGCTATGGTAGTGTATACTATATCATCGATCGTCTCCTGCTGTGATATATTATTCATTACATCTTACTCCGAATTGTGTATTTGCCGTTAATGACTTTGTATCGTGTTCAGAAACTAGATAATGACATACGGCAATGGAATGCGGCTCGGCGCCTCGCGCGCAGCGATGACTCACGTGTTACCAGCCACGCACCGGCTCAAACTTTCCATCGCCGTAGTCATTGTTTATTTTATTTTAAATGAATACAATTTGCCCTTGCATTCGCATCGAACGTGTTAATGAGCAATTCGCTTGTGATATTGCCAACTGATCGTAATATTGTTAGTATCGTAATATCGTAAGACCGTAATATTAGTTTACGACTTATACATTTTCAATTTAATTTAACTTATCGAGCCTAGGTTGCCAGGTGTTGCCTATCACCCTAGACTGGTTAACTAATTACTCTAAACCTCACGTATAATACCTCTTCGCGCGTCTTGTATTATAATGAATACGACTCGCATCGGGAATGAATGCTGGCTTGTCCATACGTATGATTGTGTGTAGGCCTTTTGAATGTGATGAATGTCAGGTAATAGGAACTTTCAATGCTTGGTGACGTATGAATGGTCGAGGGTTATACTTGGTTTTTTCTTTCAGGGTTAGTAGTTGCCTTGTATTTAACCTACTGACACCACCACCACTCATCTGTTTCAGGGTTCCGGTATGCAGTTGCCGCCTACCAGCCACAGAATTTTCCCTAAAGGGGGCCTAAAGGGGGAAGTGTGTGACGTCAATCCTTGACGCATCACTCGGCCCAGTCAACCCCGCCGCCCGCGCCCTGCAATGGACAATAAATACGGCCGCGCGGCCAAGAGGGGGGGCTTCTTTCTGGCGGCTGCAGACAACGAACTAAGTACTTCTCAGCATCACTGACCGACGCTGGAAGCGGACCCTCAACAAACTCCTTACCATCGCCGAATCACGCGACCCTGATTCTCTCTCTTTGAATAGCATTTATTAGTAATTTTTTTAAGTAAATTCGTTTGCTAAAAGATGTGTTAGATTTTTTTAATGAATTAAATCGTTTTTTTAGTGTAACATTCAACCACGTTTCTCATTTAACCACACCCTAAGTAGGGACTACGTTACAACTTACTAGTCCAACCGGATTTGGCTGAAGATTAGCTTTTGGAGCGACTGCCTGTCTGACCTCCGCAACCCGAAGGGATCTTCCTTAGTTTACACCAGTGTCTAGTCTAGTTTTGACTGCACTGTTGGCGTAGTGGTTTAAGCGGCCGCCTCGCCGTTTGACAGTGCGCCAAGTATTGTGGTTTCGATCCCCATACGAGGCTACACTTTGTGAAAATCACAAATTGTTGTTTCGAGTCTGGGTGTTCATTGTGTCCTTTAGTTGTATGTTTGTAAAGTCCCCCGCGACACAGGATTACTCCTAATACGGGAGTTGTTTTTTTTAACAAAAAAAAACTAGGGTCAGTTTATTCAAAAGATAACTGACTCCCTATAACGACTGTCATAAATATTTATGACACCCGGAACCGACGGCTTAACGTGTTATTTCAGGCACGGAACAAGCGATAGTTAACAATTGAATAAAAAAAAGTGGTAAAAGTTACTCGTAAATTTGAAACCGTCTCTTGCAAAACTAAACTGATTTAAATCCTATTATGTCTGTCCGTGTGGTGACGGATTAAGAATACGAAATGTCACCACCCCATATCATCCCATGGGTGTCGTAAGAGCCGACAGAGGGACCATACTATGCAGAAAACAGCACTGTAAGAGAAGGGAAACTTGAAATAAACCCTATACCAACCCGTTTGGGCAGCGTGGTATAGTAGGCTAATTCCTCCTTTCAAAGGAGAGGCTTATTCCAGCAGTGGACTGTAAAGGGCTGATGATGATGATGATGATGATGTCTGTATTTTCAACAGAAAAGGGAAGGTTAAAAATGTTTAGGATTGCCTAATTGGGCCACTTGGTAGCCACCACGTTGGTGGCTAGCAAATCTGCGTTACTATTTACATTTTTGGTCTTTAATTTTGCGCTTACAAAAACGGGATGGAAATAATTATAATCTTACTGCTTGGTTAGAAATGTTCTTCTTGTAAAGTAAAATGAAAATTACTTTGGTGAAATATTTTTATGATAAATGTCAAACAATTTCCATTTCACTGGTACGAACTCAAATTTGGTACAGATTTAATGCCAGTTTTGTAGTTTTGAATATAATTTTACGTGGAGACGTCTTATGTTCTCGCCATTATTATGGTTCAATGTTTTAAATGTACATGTGTGAGTAAGCTCAGGGGCAATCTAAAGTTTTATTTGTGTGTGCAAGAAGAGAGTTTAGTATAAGTTTTGCTGAAGTGTTTCTACAAACTATTTGCGAGAAATGTTTAAATATATTTGCGTTTATGTATGCGTACGGTATTGATATTTAGAATTTAATTCAAGGGACTGGCATATTGTCATTACATTTTAGCGGAATTATCGGTAGTAGCCCGAAAAGTGCCCGATGTGGCAGCTCAAAATAAAATGCAACAATATGATATATTGCTCTCAGTTCCCAGCACAGATATCTTGGATATGTACAGCAAAGTTGATGATGAATAAGTATTACTTAGGTATCACAGTGTATTGCCAATATTTGCAATAGACATAAGCTATCTTCATCTTCTTTTCAAAAGACCCTTTCTTTCTTCATATTCTCTCTCGACGCATAGGCAACAGTAGGCAAACTTATTTACTTTGCATTGATCTGCGGTGAGCAGTTTCTATAAACTGAGTAGTGCAGCTATGCTCATGATACTATTATCGTGAGCCTAGCTGCACTACTCCAAAAAGTCGATATTTTCTGATATATATGTATGTATGTTCTGCACGATGGAAGCCTGTTGCTACGCTCGTAGTTTTTTTTTATTTATCAGTTTTTACCCGATTCCGTGGTGGTGTAAAGACACCACCGTTCCGTTTCCGTTCCGTTACTGATTGACAAAGAACTCACGGGCAAAGGCCCGTGAGTTCTTTGTCAATCAGTAACGGAAGAAATTTATATATTATATTGGGGTCTCCTTTGTTTGACCGAAAGGAATTTGACAAATTTTCACTACCCAAAAAATTTTTCGGGTAATTTCATTTGCCAAATTATTACTTAGCAAAAAATCTATTCAGAAAAAATTTAAACGCAAACCTGATGTTTGGGAAATGAACGTTTAAACTATAACTTGTTTACTAACTAGTACTTTTAACATTTTTTATCTAGTCAAATATTTCAGTTGGAATAACAGTTTTTACACAAAATCAATAATTATCCTAATCTAAATAGTTCAGTTCCGGGTAACCTACTAAAAACAATCTCTTTTTTCTATTAATGCAAATTTAATGCTAAGCAATGGTTTCTGGCACTCGCCGGCCGCTACCGCGGCACCGCTCGCTTCGCTCGCTCGGCTCGTGCGTAGGTGGTCACGGTTCTAACCTAACCTAACCATTTTTTAATAATTAACCTACTCTAACTACTAAACTCAATTAAATAAACTCAATTAAATCACCAAACGTTTGTTGTTTGAAGATTGTTTGCTGTAATAAATACATACATACATACATAGACTCACGCCTGTTTCCCCGAAGGGGTATGCAGAGGCAAATTAAACGCCCACTTTTCGCCAGTGTTTTGATCCCACGTAATAGGTGGCGAGCCTATTGCCGCTTATTGGGAAATTTTGTTTGCCAGAGCCTCGTCCGTTGATCGGCAGGTGCACCACTTGCAGGTGAGGTTGGCTTGGGACCCTAGGTTCTTGGTGGGAACCCTATGCATAAATGCTGTAATAAATCATTTGATTAAAGACCAAATGTCGTAATGACATTACACTTGGTAATATTTTGCCAAGTAAAAATTTGACCAAACAAAAATATGCGTACTAAAATCATTCGAAATGTTGCAATGGTATAAAAAAAGGTTGCTAAAATTTGTTTGGGTAATGAAATTTTGTCAAAATCTTTTCAGCAAAACGGCAGGATCCCATTATATTGATTGATGATTTGCACTATGTTGCTATTATGTATTTATTATTTTCAAATATTTCTCATTATTTATTTTCAACATTTATTATTTTCGACGTATCTTTGCCGTATATAACATTAAGCTTGTGTGAAAAGGAGCAATGTTGTCAATGACTAAAATCATTCGAAATGTTGCAATGGTATAAAAAAAGGTTGCTAAAATTTGTTTGGGTAATGAAATTTTGTTAAAATCTTTTCGGCAAAACGGCAGGATCCCATTATATTGATTGATCATTTGCACTATGTTGCAATTATGTATTTATTATTTTCAAATATTTCTCATTATTTATTTTCAACATTTATTATTTTCGACGTATCTTTGCCGTATATAACATTAAGCTTGTGTGAAAAGGAGCAATGTTGTCAATGTATAAAGTTCGATGTCACCATAAGCTGCCATGGTGATGAATGATACGACATGCATTGATCTTGTAAATGCGCTTATAGCTGCTCTATTCAACCACAGATTCTATAGTAGTATTGGTACTTAGTTCTCTAGTAGTGATATAGTGGGAAGTAAGATTATGTTCAAAGATTATAGACGAACTTGCTTTTTTTAATACACTTTTATACTCTGGGTAGCAAGAATACAGCATAATGTTAAAATAATTTTAACAAAATATCATAAAATTTGATTCCAGTTCATAAAATTACTGCTCTATTAATTATTGAATAAGTAGTTGCATGAACAAATCATAAAAGAATAGAAAATTTCTACAAGATTTTTCTGTTTCATTAAGTCATTTTTCTAATAAAATGTGGATGTGGACATTATATCTATCCTTTGTTGATAATTCAGCATTCTGTGCAGTACATATTCAACCACCAAAATCATGATACATTTAATGATATACCTACATTTCTTGCTCATAACACAC
Source organism: Euclidia mi (assembly GCA_944739405.2). NCBI lineage: Eukaryota > Metazoa > Arthropoda > Insecta > Lepidoptera > Erebidae > Euclidia > Euclidia mi. The sequence goes on from OX123181.2 coordinate 82,977,174, forward strand.
TATTCAAACAGATTTATTGTTGTATACCGAGGTTTTTATGATCTATCGAACGTGACTAAATACCTTTTAAAATAACAACCGTGGCATGTAGGTAAATGCAATTTTATTTGGATACTAAAATTTTACGTAAGTGTTCGTAAATTTTACTATTGGTCTTGGTCTGTTTTATTTATTGAAGCCTCGATGCAGTACTCTAGTGGAGTATTAAAATTATTATAATATATTTTTTATAGACTCACGCCTGTATCCCCTAAGGGGTAGGCAGATGTGTATATTACACCCACATTTCGCCATTTTTAGGTCCCACGTAATAAATGGCGAGCCTATTACCGTACCGGGCACATTACGAGACTCCGTGCTGCTACTAAGAATTTCTTAACGGGAAAACCCAATAACACTTTGCCCGACCCGGGAATCGAACCCGAGACCTTCCAATCACATGCGCACATTTAAGCCGCGAGACCAACGAGGCAGTCAATATAAAAAATAAAATTACAACAATAAATTAAATTATTAAATTCATTATAATACAATTCTAAATTAAGCAGAATGTATATTTATTTAGCAGCGACATAAAATAACACCCACAGCCCTCTCGACTCTAGTTGTGAAATACGAGTTTAGTTTTTCGAAATTAAGATTCATACGTCAGTAACTGAGCCGCTAGTCCCTCAACGACGCTTATATTTAATGAAGAGAAAAGTCGCAGATTTTGCCGTATACACAGAAGTGACCAATTATTGTCAAAACTTTACCTGCCTCACTAAATTCAACCCGGCAATGTAAAAGTTTCGGGTGAAGTTATCAAACTCCAAATTTTACAAATAACGGAGCGTGTTCGCGGCTTAAACTTCCATATTTTAGCATAGGTGAGCGCCACATTCTAATATGCCGCAAAGTATATAGAGCCACTGTTTCCAACAGAGACTTTGGGCGATGGCTACGAGGTCGGCGAAAAGTTTGCCTATGACGTAGCAGATTTTATTTACTGCCAGTACTAGAGTTCATTATAGCATTTAACTCAACGATCAAACTGTTTGTTTGGTCAGTATAATACGATGTTGTTTAATGTGATTACTCCGTCACCTCGCCTCTCGACAGCCGTACGTCAACAGCCCCATTCGTATTTGATTGAGTAATTTTATCTTCTGAGGAAAACGTCTGATGCAATTACTTGTTTTTTATTTTTATAGTTTCATTTCCGACGTCGCTGTCCTTTGAGTTTCATGCCCGCTCAGTCGCTTCATTAGAAGCCCCACTTCACCATTAAACTTGCAATGGGACCCGCGGGTACGATCAACTATACTTATACTTGTGTTAATACCTGCGCTCAGACCTGTGTCAAGCTTCATTGGAGACGAATTTCACTAAATTTTACTGGTAGAGAAGCTTTCTACTTTCATTGCTAATTCTCAAGGGAATCGAAACATATTAAAACATTTTTTCAAAATAACAATGCTTTACTTCAAAGGTATCGTGATAAGTAGGGTCGCTTCCAATAAACGGGGGATCAAGAATGCCAATCGGGCCCTTATTAATGAAAAGGAAACCATTATTCTTCGCCCAGAAAAAAGGTATTATTAACTTATTAAAATATTCAAGTATTTGAAATGCTATTGAAGCGTAAATCTCGCAGTCGATCGTAAAAACTGTTCCCTGGAGCAAAAAAAGTAACTCTGTTTCATTGGATCGGAGTCGTACCATTGTCCTCATACGCACTCTGAGAAAAAGACCAATTTCTGAGATTTCCGAAGGGCTTAGCTTCATTTCCGTTTATATCTCTCCAGATACTAAATTCGTTCACCCAATATTAAAAAATCGTCGGGAACACTTGCAATGGACTTGACGTAAAATTTACTCTCTATCCTAGGGACAGATTGGATATTAGAAGACACTTATAGCGTATATATAGACGTGGAGTTATTGCTTGCTATCAATATAAATAAGAAGAAAATAAACTTATTAATATAAATTAGATCAGTACAGTGTCTGTAACTTATTTTATATGGCATTTTATTATGTAGGCGTAATAACTACTTATATACAACAGAATCCTAAAAAACTACTGATATCGTCTGTGTGGTGACGGATTAAGCATACGGAATGTCACCACCACATATCATCCCATGGGTGTCGTAAGAGCCGCCAGAGGGAGCATATTATGCAGGGAACAGCACTGTAAGAGAAGGAAAACTTGATACAAACCCTATACCAACCCGTTTGGCCAGCGTGGTAAAGTAGGCCAATACCTCCTTTCAAAGGAGAGGCCTAGTCCAACAGTGGACTGTTAAACGCTGATGATGATGATACAATAGCACTGAAATATTAAGTCAAGGATTGATCTTAATACTATGGCCGTTAGTAATATCAATAAGCTCATATTATTATAGTGTAACACTACTAAGATAGTGGAATCATTTTAAGAACTTTGTATTTGACGCAGCGATACATACTTCGCAAGATTATTGGACATAAAATTGAGATTGATTTTTATAGCTTAGGTAGATATTTGTTTCATTTTGTTTTGTTTCCTACGGATGATTTTTATTTCACCTTAAATAAACGTGAGCAACGTGATGGGCGTCATTTTCTATGTAATATCTTCTATTTGATTATGGGAGACATTTTAAGGTAGTCTAAAGCTTGTACATTTAGATAAGTTGTAAACTGTGCGGAGGAATACAAGTAAGTATGCATAAGCTGATTTTGTGGTATAGCTTCTGAAATTGTCAACACTTGCGATCTGTTTGCATTTTCCATGCACACCATCATTTTTCGTAGCCGTTAGTCTGACCTGTCATGAAAATTTTGACAATCGCTACCGGGATTCAGTACCCTCAAATATCTTGACACTACCTCAATATCGCTATATTTTTATATATTTTCTACAATTTTTAGGCAGCTTTTAGCCATCATAAATTCATTTATAGTGCGTTATCAAACTATGTCGAAAAATAGTTTGTATGGTTAGCGATGACAGTGAAACAGAATGATTCAATAATATGTGAACGGGCAATGGCTTATGGATAAATATCGAAACTAACTTTAAAAAACCATTTCAAAAGCTCCTTAAAACATTTTAATTTAAAAAACACCTTCTCAAGGATAATCCAATAACTCCACGTCAGATCATGATCTAATTTGGTACAACGCGAGAAGTCAAAGCAATAAAATAATGGTCATTAAAATCGGTCTAGTTAGTGAAAAGTTCTGGGACAACACATATAAAAAATACCAACAAATTGAGATCCTCAACCTTATTATCTTAATATATAAAATCCTTGCGATACTGACTGACTGACAGACACGCTACAGCCGAAACGATTGGGCGCAGGAAGCTGAAATTTGGCATGTATGTTCCTTGGGGACCGTAGGGGTGCACTAAGAAGGGATTTCCCGAAATTCCCACGGGATCGGCCAAAACGGGTAAATTAAAAAAAAATGCAGATGTAGCTGCTGGCGTCCTCTAGTGTGAGATAAAAATGAAGGTTGTTGATGCATATTTTATATATAATAGCAGCCCTGTAATTATATAATACTGTCATACCACTCGGCAAGGTCCTATCAGAATATGTAGGCCATAGTCCACCATGCTGGCCAAGTGCGGTTGGTACACGTCATATGTCTTTTATTTTGTCTTATCGAGCGCTCTCAGACATACAGCTTTACTCATACAATTTTCGATATAAGCTAAGAACTTAAGCGAAAAATAACATTGTATACTCACATTACTAAATGTACTACGCGTTTGTACACGGGACCTCTTGCATAGCAGTGTAGTCTCCTCACGGACTATCGCTGCCGTCATTTGTGTCACATGCGGTGTTTTTAGTATTATTCTATTCAAAATTCATATAAAATATATAAAAGTATAATGTACATTCCTCAGACGCAAAACCTATATTATATCATTTTCTGTGTCACGAATTTCTCGACAAAAAGTTCAGAATACGTTACGTTAAAGTTAAGAAAACATACTCAAGATAATATTTAGCCTTTTACCCATAAACAAAGGAACCAGCTATATATTTTTATTTAGTACTGAACAACATATTCTACTTAAGACTAACAGGTGCCTCATAGCATGCGAAATTTACTTTGTACACTCACAAGTAAATAAATATATAAGGTTTTAGTCTTTAGTTTTCTTCTGTTTTATAACATTTTTGCGCTACTGACTTAACCCTAGAGTACTTATCTATTTTTTTTTTACTGCTTAATACTAAGGATCGGGAGGCTACATCATAAATTATACAAGGTTTTAGAAAGTCTTTTCTATTAAAATTTGTATTAAATTAAAAAAAAATATGAAGAAAGACCTCGTTTCTTTAAATTTAATGCCATATTTTTCTTAAAATGATAATTTCAGTCTTAAAATCAACCTTAAATCTAACATTACCCTTGTTTGAACTGTCTTTAGAATAATAATAATACACATATGGCTTCTTATTTATTATCTTAAAAAGCATTGTTAAAGTGTTTTATTACATATAAGTAAAAATACCATTCTAATTATAAGATATTTGGCTTGAGAGATTATATTTTCTATCACAATTTCAGAAGTTTGGAGATCGAGACTGGGTTTGAAGAGCGGCTTCAAACTCGGTGCTTGTGCTAGCTTGTATTTGAGATGTTCCAGTAGGTATATTAAGATTGTTCGGAGCAATATTTGGAATATCACCTTCAAGCTGGCACGCGGGTAAAAGGATAGGATCAGCCACACTGTCGTCTGAATCGTAATCCTCAACGTAATCTTCAGTATCACTGTCCGAATCTTCGTATTCCAAATAGTTTGTTATGTGGTTCTCGTCGAGATTCATGTATGAAACAAAATGATCAATTCTCAGTTAAATCAAACTTATTGTTACAAATAAATATAGAGATAATTGCAAAAAAACTAAAAATGGCATTTGTAAAAAACTTACCTTTAACACTAATGATCGCCTCCCAGGCGAACGTGAGGTCAATAACTCGATACCTGAGTCAAAACGGGGGATCCGATGAACGCAAGACCACTCTGTGTCACTGTGTTGGCGCGAACGCACCCCGCGATACATAGACGTAATTTAAAAATATTCTTAAAAAATCAACCGCACGCGGCCTCTCAGGCGATTGTTAGTGTTCTAGGGTTAATAACAGATTTAGCATGTATGTTCCTTGGCGACCGTTAGGGAAAGATTTCAGGAAATTCACACGTGATTAGGCAGAAACATTTAAATTTAAATAAAATGTGCGGGCGTAGCTGCGAGCATCTTCTAGTAATAATATAGATTTTCTAGTTGAGCTTCTCAGTATTGGAAACTATCGATGAATATGCAAAGACAGTATTAAAATAAATTAACATATTGTACCTGCTATCGTATCTATATACATACGGAGGCTTCGTAGACTTAGATATTTGACATTGCTTATCGACAAAAAGATTTCATGGGTAACTTGAGTGTGGGTCGCCGCATGTTTGTGTTATTACTGATATTACCGATGTGTACAACTGTACATAGAAGATAAGTGTTTAAGAAATAGCGGCGTCTCTTTTTGCCAGGCAGTGATATTGTGCCAGTACATGGTGAAACTACAGATATAGAATGTGATGCTTTCACGTTTCCCTCTTTCTTTCTCAGAACTCAGGTCTACGCGTTGGGGAGCGCGTGATGTCCTCCGGCCACCACAGGGCTCGTAGCGCATTAGGACGTGTTGACTACAAGGCAGTAGAACTGCAGCAGCTTACCATTTACAACAGATCAACTTCAAAAAAGATTTAAAACAGTTCAATGAATAGAAAATACTTTAACTATATCTAGTCTTCGAAGATGTTTAAGTTTTTATGAACTAGTAAGCTTGTTCCACAGCCTTTAATTTTTCTCTGCCTTTTGATATTTCAAATTATAATATAAAAATATGTAAGTATATTATTTTTATCTTAAAATTACCAATATACCGCGATTTAATAAATATATTCAAAAACTTATTCATATGAATTTATTACTCAATGTTATAAATTCATGTAAAAATCTTACTATTAAAAACACGAAACGCCACGCTCACGCGAAAAAAACAGAGAGAACGCACAAGTTTGTGGGGTGGCATATTTGTTACTGTTTCACGCAAAGATTACTGAACGGTTTTGGTGATTTTATTCAGTAACATAGCTTATACATTAGAAGAGCATATGTCCTACTTTTTGTCCCTGATAAACCCTACCGGCGAAGCAGTGGGTAAAAGCTAGTAAAATATAATTTCTGTGTAATATTTAGTAACCATTTTTGTATGAATATTTAATGTCAAGCCTAGAAAATCTCTTTTGTCCGCTTCCAAAGCACTATTCCAACAATTTATTTAAAATATAGCTCGTAGCGAGACCAAGGCTTTTGTGCGTCAACATAATACCTCAACAAGTTCCAATGTATCAAAACTAGTTAGTTGACACGAGTTTTAAGCGGCCAACTTGTAATGCGTATCTATATATAAAAAACTGTCACACCCATATCAAACTCAGAACTTAGGTTGTTAAGACAAAGGGACAGGTAATGGTTGATCGTGGAGTGAACAGTTTTATAGTGTTAACGAGTGGTGACGTCGTAAAAAAACTACTTCTCCGATAAACTCAAGAAAATCCAATAATAATAAACACACTTCCCTCATTCGCTTTGTTCACAAAGAAGTGTTGTTTGTAGTAAATTTTGTATGACCGACTATCTGTGCATTACATCTAATACCTACAAAATTGCAGTTTTAATTTACTCGTCTTGAACAAAAGTTTCTCTGGCTCGGCACTGTGGCCACTTCAGTTTACACGCAGAATGTAAAGTTACACATAAGAGATTGAAATGAATTTGAAATGAGATGATGCATTCGCATTGTTTTTAGTTGAATTTAGAATTCAGGTTCTTCATTTGAAATCAAATGCAATTTTATGAAAGAATCAACGAGAGCTACAAAAAGGTATCGTTTACGTTAAGTTTTTTATTATTAATTTGATGTTCCTCCGCCCACTGTTTCCGTAGGCAATTTCAAAGTTGTTCATTCCAAGTTATAAGCATCGCCTCGATTACTAGACTACTATAATTTCAAAAAAATGAATTGCAGTCTATTGAAAATTTCACACGATCTTAGACCATGGCACATCGCGTCTCAAACTTACAAAAAAGGAAATTTTAAACAATGTTTAAGGGATGTCTGAGAAATCGGAAACTAATTTTATATAAATCCAATCGTTTATAATATTTTCACTTCTTAACTATTAAGTGTATTTCCTTCCTTATAATTACTGCAGGTATGACCAGTGAAAAACTTGATACAAACCCTATACCAACCCGTTTGGCCAGCGTGGTATAGTAGGCCAATTCCTCCTTTCAAAGGAGAGGCCTAGTCCAGCAGTGGACTGTTAAAGGCTGATGATGATGATGACCAGTGAAATTAGCATGACGAAAAACGTTTACTAAGTACTTACCTTCCTACCATTTGAATAAGACATTATGTAAATGAACACTTTTAAAACCTTTTAGAGAACTATTTCAAGTCAAGGCTGGTAAATAAAAATTCAGTTCTCGCCGCCTATAATTAGCGGGCGTGGCCATGTTGTACAATTCATTTATCACTTTAAATTCTGTTATGACTGCTTAGTTGCTCCGGAGGCGCTAGTGTGTAATCTTGCGACAGTTCGAAATATCACGTTTGTTCTGACAATGTTATTGGTTTTCTTATCAATAGTAATATGGAGTTTATAACAGCGTTTGGTAGACGACGACATAGTGACGCACATAGTCGTCTATTGCACTATAAAGTCTTCTTCATGTACTTAATTACGTAATGTCATGATTTGTTTCTCAATAATTCGGCCCCTGACAGGCAAGTAGCAAATCATACTACCTCCATAATTCTGAGTTTGAATTATCGGCCCAATATGGATTGTGAAAAACGTATATACTATAATTGTGACTGATTTAAACCGATTTTCTGTAATCTGGTCAAAGTAAGATATATCCTCTACTATTGCCATGGTCAGATGACATAACCTCCAACGATAAACTGATTTTCATCTTAAAATGTTGAAGCTGTCAGCCTGCTTCAATATGCTCGAAGTTTTATTGAGTAGGCTTAAAGCAAGAAAAAGAAGCCTCAGGATCTGTCTCATCATCCTTTACAAATATTCAAAAAATATTCTTAAATTATAATTATAAGATGAAGCCATATTGATTCATTTAGCTTTAGCCAAATTCAATTTTGTGTCAACAGTGGATTGGCCGCTCTAGTAATAGTGTTTTAGGTGCAGTTTCAAAGTGGCTAAATTTGCTTCTGCTACCGAAATATTACATCTGAATTTAGAAAGCCATGTAAGCGAAATTGTTTTGTGTAGCTGAAGTGCAGTGATTAAAATGCTGCTACGTTCAAAAGGCAGTGTGGTAAGCGACATCGCCAATTTCGATGTTATTTCATAGAACATGTGTTGGTGTAATTGCCCTACGTGTTATTTTTGCTGTGTACGAAGTATTCTGAAGTGTCTCATATTTTCTGTTAGGAACAGATCACTAAGCAAGAAGACCAGTTGTCATAAATTCTAGAACGCTTGTATAAACCATAACGTGTAAATAATAATGTATCTATTTGGGTAATGGAGCCTTGCCGATTTCAGCCTGAATGGGCCGGCTCTCTCTCAGAATACCGACGTAAACTTACAGATACTATTTCGTTTCGTTCGGTAAGTGAGAGTGTCGGAGGACTATCCCGTTTTATATCTCCCTCATCCCGCTCCTCCACCTATTATTTCTCCCATGCCAAAGGTCTTCGATAGGAATGCGCTTCTGACTCCTCAGGTGTTGCAGATATCCATAGGTATAGGTAATCGCTTATCAGCAGGCGATCAATCAGCTTATTTGTAATAATCTTAAATAATGACTGAACAAAGTAGTAAAGAAACAAGTTAATTAAAACGGCAGCGCAGTACAACTTAATTTACTGTACTTATAGTGTATGGTGGAGGGTATGCATGCGTACCGACTACCATGCGTCTAATACATGACAGCACACATTGAGTTGCTAGTGGATAATTACGAGACTACTTAATTAAAAACGATGGGACATACACTTTTTTTCTAGGATTTATCTTGTTAAAGGTCTTTAAGTGTTTGCCTTCAGATTATAACATACCTCTAAATAGGTGTTTGATAAATTATAAGCTGTAGGTTTTAAGCTGTGTCTTTGATGGGAGCGATTATTTGGTAGGAGCAATAGAAATAGCGAGGCAATTACTTATTACGCTATCTTTGTCATAGAATCGTTCTGAAGGACAGTGGTAGATACGCCAGGGTGAAGAGTTCAGTTGTGATCACGCCGCTCATCGCTCAACTGTCACTACCGCTCCCATATTTGCTTTTTTTTTATGGTAATAGGCGGCAAACGAGCAGACGGATTGCCTGATGGTAAGCAATTACCGCCGCCCATGGACACAAGCAACACCACAGGAGTCACAAGTGCGTTGCCGCCCCTTGGAGTTGGGAAAAGGGATAAGATGAGGAGTGGGATCAGGGAGAAGGAATAGGGGATCGGGCCTTCAGCACTCTCACTCACCGAACGAAACGCAACAGTTTAGGTACTCCTACTTTACGTCAATTTTCTGTGAGAGGGTAGTACTTCCCCGGTCGAGCCGGCCCATTCATGCTGAAATCAGCAAGGCTCTACTACCTGTTAAAATAAATAAATTGCTTTAGTCAATGAAGTGGCCTGATACACATCGCTATAAAGAATACTTTAATTTTGTTTTGTTTCGTGTGAGTGTGTTGTCAACTCTGGTATCCGAGTTTTCAGATCGCCCGAAAACCTCAGACATGGCTGGAGCTAAGGACAGCGTTTCCACGCGCAGTTCCACGTGTCCTCTGAACACAATAGCGCTCTAATGTTAATGCACCTATCCAAATAGCGACCTGTGCAAACGTTGCTTAACGTTGCCTATCTATAACTACATAAAACATGAATAAAACAATTTTAGATACACTACCGACTTTCCATAAAATAACCATACCCATATGCAAGCAATGCCATCTTTGTAGCTCGCTATCATAGTAATATTTTTGTAAGTAATACAGCCCAGCCGGCTAGAAACTTTAAGCTTTGCTTATTCAATCTCAAAGTCAAGCATTGAAAATTTTCACACACTGTGAGCAGTGAATTGAATAATACGACAAAATGCAAACTTAAATGGACTCAAAGGTGAAAACGAGCAAAGGAGCGATACTTGGCCGTATAACGTATACTGAATATGATCTCCCCAACTTCGGTAGTAAAATGTAAAGATAAATAAGATATGCTAACTTTACATTACGTCAACATTAGTGCGTAACTGCGGCTAATAATGAATATTTACATAGCATTTATGGTAACCGACCGAGCCGCATATTTGTCACGTTGTAATATAAGAAACATATACTTTAGGTATATTAAAAAGAAGGTAGAGCAAAACATAGAGTTTACTTTTATTTATATGTAAAGTAACTCAATCAAGTAATTATTTGAAAATAAAGGCATATATTGCTTTCGATTTGCACTGAAAAGTGCAGCGGGCAGCCTACTAAAAGTATTTTACACTTTATTGTCAGCGGCGCGCATAATGGCGCGTTTGAGACTAATCGTTTGGAAAAAAATAACGTTGCCTACAAATTTAAGGCATTTTACTTTATATCAAAAGGAAACCATAAATTGATCTCCCAGACAAACAAAGCAGTCTAAACTAAATCACGTCGCATAATTTCCAATAATAACGTTCTCTCACCACGGAGACAGTGGAATGCCATTGCTCATACATTTGTGGATCCCTGCTTGATCCCTCATTTTAGATTCATAGATGCTTCAGACATGCATGCATGCATGTCGGGTAATCAATGCTCCTCAAAGTTGCGCTAAAACGGGCTATCCCGAATAAGTAATAGACTTCATTAACATTTTCATTGCCTCTTTAAACTGTGTGGTTCGGCGATACACCGAAACCGTATGTTCTAGGCGATTTGGAAAAAATATTAATGTTGTGGACTGTATGAGGGCGAGTTCTGTTCGCCTAGGATAGGAAAAGGGAGTGGAATTTGGGATAATGGGCGGAATGGGATTTGCAGCACACCTACCTTCGTTCTCTCGGCTGGACAAGATTGCTGTCGTCGGCTTCTTGCAGAATCGGGCTGTAAGCTGATCACTCCGTCTGGATCCAACCCAGAACTACACAAATCACACTTTACCCGCGGGCGGTTTTGTTGCGTTTATAGTATAGAAGCGGTAAAATATAGCGGTACACGTGTTCGGCGCGACACGGATCATTCTTGACTCTCTCGCGCGTCCATGATCTCGGCGACGAATCCGCGATAGGCGTGCCTTTTTGGGAGAAAGAGAGGGAATAAAAGGATCGCTCGTATTGGACAAGCAAGCGAGGAACGATTGACGTTGATGTAATTAATTATCAATGGAAAGATAGATGGCGCTACCACTGTGCTTGGAGTAAATCGGTTGCTTTAGTATCTGACTTCAATTACAAATTCTTATAGTCTTATCAGGGAGGGAATAAAATTGCTGATGATATTTTTGTTTAAATGGTCGTTCGGATATTGATTTATGATTTTTTGCGTGGAAACACGTAAGGACTTTAGAACATTCCTGGTAAACGGTAATAGCCTTCGTCCCTACCACGTAGAGCATAAACATAACTAGCAAGATTTAGGCTCAGTTCACACCGAAATGGCAGCGGCTGGAAGCGACGCGCAGCGGCCGGCATCGAAGAGAAGGCTTGCGGCTGCCCGCGACTGCTCGCGCCTGCCCGCGACTGCTCGCGGCCGCGCGCGTCTGCTCGCGCCCGCCCGCGACTGCTCGCGGCCGCGCGCAACTCACGTCACGGCTCAGGCTCACGCTATTCCTATGCGCAGTTCATATTCTACATATATAACGAGGAAACACGTGTGTTATTCGCTGTGAAAATGAGTATTTTGGATTTAATCGTTATTGCACGTATAATTGAAGGAGAAGAAGAGGAAACGTGGATAAGATTAAGAAGGAAAATAAATTCTTGGGTACACGGCCGCCCGCGCCCTCCCGCGTTTGCTTGCGGCCGCCCGCGCCTTCCCGCGCATGCTCGTGGCTGCCCGCGCCTTCCCGCGCATGCTCGCGGCTGCCCGCGCCTTCCCGCGCATGCTCGCGGCTGCCCGCGCCTTCCAGTGCATGCTCGCGGCCGCTCGCGCCCGCCAGAGCGGTCGTGCGCACGACGTTTTCAAGTTTGTCAAGTGATTCTATGTATTATAGTCATGGTGATAAAGACTAAAATTATATGACACTGAAACTGCTCTCCACTTCGCTTCCGACCGCTGCCATTTCGGTGTGAACTGAGCCTTAGGTGTCATAAACCTCTGCCTCTCTCGGGAACGCAGGCGGTAAATTATATTAATATGTCCTTATTTTTTTATTTTTTTTTGGTGTCGGGTTGGAAAATCCTCATGGAGTCCCTTCGCCCTGGGGGGAAGGACGAAGGGGACTGTCAGACTCTTACTGACTAAAAACCAACCCGTGCTCCTCATGTACCCATGTGTCGGAGGGTAGGGTATCACCTAAGCATTCCTCGCTACCTCCCGACGGGTATTGGCCCGCCAGATGGTCAGGCGGGCCCCGAACGAAACCCCCTTGGCGGCGGATGAAGGTGTTGGGCTCCGCCGCCAAAACACCCAGCGGCCGCAGAGGATAGGGAGGACGGCAACGCAACACCGCATCTCCTCTTCCTCTGCGGCCCCACCACGACGCAACGATGGTGCGCCCCCATTTGGTTGCGGGAGATAGGGCGCGTGGCAACGCAACACCGACACGCCTCTCCTCCCGCGACCGCACCCGACTGCGAGGGACAGACAGAACTGTCCCCCGCACCCGCACCTATGGACGCATCCTACGCAGGCCTCACGCAAGCCCACGTGGAGCGTCCCCTCCCGGGATCCCGCTTAGCTTCACCGTGGGCGAAAATCAAATCCACGGTTACTAAGCCCCCCCCACCACGACAAGGTGGAGATCCTACGGGAGGGATATTAATATGTCCTAATATTACCTATAAATGTAAGACTAACTCAGCCTGTACTGCTTAACTTATTTGTATGAAATGTTGCACAAAATAAAAATTGAGACAATTTGTAGCTGGTAATTATGAATAAGCTCCGTGAGAAATATATTGCTAAAATAATCCTTGTGCCATTTCTTGATAAATTATCTAGAACCATAGAGGATTCAAATATTCTATTTGTATTTTATAGTCACTTTCAACACAAAACATAACACTCGTCGCTTTGACTGTAACCAGCTGACCATCGAAAACGATGCACCATATGTGGAGTCAAATGTGGCTCCAGCTAACACATAATTCACAATTCTATTTCTGTCCAAGCCTTCGCACTTCAGCTTCAATAACACTTGTCCGTAGTCGCAACCAAAGCTGAGCTAACTGCAGAACACTAACCCCTGATATCTAACAATCATCATCCCAAACATTTTCGACTCAACGATGCAGTTTCAAAGGCTTGCCCCTTTTAATTAGGTGCCCGGACTGATCACAAAACGTCCCCACTGGGATCAAACTGCATACCTAGAAAATCACCCTATACATTTTAACACGCAAGTAGAATGTTATGTCTTGGGTTTAAGGCGGTAATAATACTCATACATACATAGTAATAGGTTGTAACCACAAGTACCACCGCCCACCTACCGCCCAGTTCAGACTCATGAATCTTATATTTCACTTGTCATGCTTAAATCATTAAGTGCAGTAGATACAGTGCTTTAAGTGGTCTCGCATGATGTCGTATGCGAAGCGATACAGGTCTTAAGATTTTTTAATATTATGATTTTTGATATAATATAGCTTAGCACAATTTTGTTTCTCTATATTTTTGATAATATTAAGAAAATAATGTAAGCTTTTGTTGCCATTAACACTAGTTTGAAATTGCACAACCGTTGACGAAACGTTGACATGCGCTGCAATCATGGATAATATCAGAAAATAGGCACGTGTCATCTCGTGATATTCAGACAGAAAATTTCAAACGAATATTAAGAAGGGTTATAAATTGATAGCACAGCACCTTTTATTTGACTTGTACAACATTATAAAGACTTAAATAAGGTCAATGTTAGCAGAAATTTCAAGAAGTCTATTGCTTCTTTATTTTATAGGGTGATTGTTAAACCAAATAAACGAAACATTTCATTTCATAACGATCCGAAATAACACTTCTGGCTATCGAATAGCAGTACTTCGCCCCTGTTGATACGAAATCAATGTGCAATTTTATTCAAATTTTACATTTTTCCATTTAACTATCCACTAAATGAAGGCCATGGAAAGAAATCGGAACCTTTTGCTAATGTTCCTGAGCTTATAAATCGAAGGTGGGACAGTGATTGTTAAACTTTTAACCTTTCATATGCTTAAGAGCAGATCTGCACGAGACACAATAGATTTTAATTATGTCTGGTAATCCAGCATACGAAAGGTTAATGACTCGTGAAATTCTTCTTTCTCTTAGCGTTATCCCAGTTTCAATCTGGGGTCCGCTTACTAGTCTAACCGGATTTGGCTGAATATTAGCTTTTCCACGGAGCGACTGCCTGTCTGACCTCCGCAACCCGAAGGGATAGCGATATTCCATGGTTTAGACTAGTGTCAGTTTAATTAGAAGGTACTGACGCCCTGTAATAACTGTCAAAGATCTTCATGACAACCGGGACCGACGCCTTAATGTGCTCTCCGAGGCACGGGACAAGCGATAATTAACAATTCAATACGCACATAACTCCGAAAAGTCATCGGTGCGCGCCGTGGATTCGAACCCGATACCCTCTGCATGGCAGTCTGTTGGTATATCCACTAGGCTATTGCTGCCTTTTTTTAATGACTCGTGAAATTACTATCTATTAAATCGTGTTTCATTCCTATATCCAATACACTTGAGCCTTGCTCGTATTTACCAACAAGATACTTTTTATTTGTAAAAAGGCGGATGTATTGCGCTGGCGCTGGTGTGGCGTTGACATTTAGTAGTTATCGTAGCTTTAAGCTAATTGAGTACTAAGATGTTACAGGTTTGAAAATTGCTTGTATATGTCGGCGATACGCCAGGGTTATGGTGTCCAGACTCCATAATAAAAACACTCACGTAATATTACTTGGTTTATTATCAGTTGATTTCTAGCACAGAATTGAATTAAAATGCGAACTACAGTCCTTTATATAAACTAACCGTCATTCATTTAATGTAACGTTTAACAACTCCTTTTCAACATATAATTGAAATTACTGTACGATTAATAATAAACTAATCAAAAATCGACATTAATATTGTAATGAATTTTGCACAACACCAAATTATTTATTTTACACGAATAACAAATTTATATTATTAACCAAACGCTGCTTTACAACATTGTCAACAGATGGCGCTATCAACAGGATGCAAATATAAACGCATGTTATTTATTACCGTAAAAATAAGTGTCAGAATAATGTTCTTTAATACTAATTGATTTTACTTTGAAAGTTTCTGTAGTTATCTTAATAACTAAGTTATAAATTAAATACTTTATAAAACAGTTAAGCAGCCAGTACAGTGTCTAATATTGTAAAGTAGTGAAGTTCTCAGTTCTGTGTTCACAAATAGTTATTTAAATATCAATCTTAAATATTATTAATATTTTCGTAACAATATAATCATTATATATTAATTTGCGCCCATATATATTTACAGACTACCAAGTGCCCCAAATTAGAGACGCGACATTTTGCACCAAACTCTGTGCAGCACGAGTTAGTCCCAAGTTATGAAACCTTGGATCAGATGTACAAAGCTCTACTAATTAAGAGTAACTGATAATATCCCGTTATAACTATCACCAACTGTTACTAAATATTTGAAAAGATAGAACAATTTCAGGATTTGCAATAGTCAAATAAATCTAAAACGCTGAGCTGCGAGACAGGTTTAAAACTATAAGCATTGACACGCTGCAAATATGTTTCAAAAATAACTTTGATCAATATTACGCTCAGTTTACATTCAATAGGTTTCTGTCTGCATAAACAAGGAATTTACATCCTCCATGTGGTAAAAAGTAAAAAAGATAGTAAAAAGTAGGCTCAAGGGTCGAGAGCACTCACTAAGCGATAAACCGAGATTAGGATTCTATTTCCGTAATTCTACCTCTTGCAAAATAATTGCTTAACCTACTTGTTTCGTCCTTTGACACAACGAGTATATCTCGTAAATATCTTGTAGTTCAAACCATAACATTTCACAGAAACAAATAAAATAAATTCTGTTTAAATGCAATATTACTTACACATAATATTTCAAAACCATCTCGTTATTACCGAAACAAAGCGCAACCAGTTTTACGGAATAGTTTAAAGCTTATTTTGCACCAGCGAAGGAATGTGTTGTTTCTCCTAGCCGTGGCTAAAGAGAACATTCGGGCAATTTGTTTGTTTGCGTCGGGAAACTAAAAGATTGTCTTAAAACATCCCCAGATTCCTTGTTTTACATCTCATTTGCTCGGAAACTGCCGGCCAATGTTTGTATCCTACGACGAATTAAACAAAACTAAGAATATTCATGGCGCAATTTAAATGGTGTATCAGTTTGAATTTAAGGGGGTATAGGTTTTTTTAAAAGTCAGTTCACAAAGCAATTAGTATAATTTGTATGAATAACGAAATGCTAGTAAGGCCAAGTTATTCAAACAAACATGTGCTACATTAGCGATCAACACGCTACTTAGTTACCAAGAAAACCTATAATTTTTATTATACAATTAACTTCACTGCTTTATATGAATGTTATTATGGCTAATGTTACATTATTTTGAAAAATGAAGCTTCGTAGGTTTTATATGGAAGCTAAATGTATTTAACGATTGCTAATTTGTAAGTGATTAAATAAATAATAATATATTTTACAAGAGTCAGATTGTTGTATTTCGGGGCCATTTGTAAATAGCACTCGACAATACACGCTTTTAATTACAATTCATCGCCATATTCACTGTGAAACAAAATGTTAATTGAATGAAGGTTAAAATAGCAGCTTTGGAATGGAAAAAAATCAAATACTTTATTGTAGAATATTGTTCATTTAATAGCCTTTGGCAGTGTATCATTTGTCTCTTTTTCACAAACATAGTTAAATTACACAGCCTAAGGAAAAATAAAACGGTATGCATCGCAATACCCATAATTACAAGAAAAATAATAATACAGATAGAGGCGTGTGGTATTCGTTGCCGTGTGGTTGACGGCATAGAATACAAGTGTCACCACCCCCTATCTTCCCGTGAGTGTCGTAAGAGGCGACTAAGGGAATCACGATGCAAATACCATCTTTGCGTAGAGACGGAAAACTCGACATCAAACCCTATACGACTGCCTCGTTGGTCTCGCGGCATAAATGTGCGCGTGGGATCGGGAGGTCCCGGGTTCGATTCCTGGGTCGGGCAGAATTTCGTGATAGAAAAACCCAATAGGTTTTTCTGTCACGAAATTCTCAGTAGCAGCGCGGAGTCTGGAAATGTGCCCGGTACGGCAAAAGGCTCGCCCCTTATTACGTGGGACTAAAGTATATCTGGCGAAAAGTGGGTGTAGAAATACGCCTCTGCCTACCCCTTCGGGGATAGGGGGCGTGACGATATGTATGTATGTAGATAGAGGCGATCGGTCATACAAAGTCGAACATAAATAAGAGAAGCATAAAAATTACTTTCATCCGTTCAAACATTATTTTCTTCCGTTTCATGAATCTCACGATCAGTTTCAATCGTGTCGCAGCGTGCACTAGGTTGGCACGAAAACACAGTACTCTAAATAAATTGAAAATATTCTTAGATAATCGGCCCATAAAGCATTGACTAGATGAGATAGATACCTTCTCAAAAATTTGGACAGAAATAGCTGGAGACAGGCACCTTTGGAGGAGTGTAGGGGAGACCTATGCCCAGCATTGGAACAGTATATGTTAAAAAAAAAACAATCGGCTTCATGAGTACACGCAGCTGTGGCATAAAACTTCACATTTGTTTGAGAGACCAATCTCAAATAGAATTTGACTTGTTAGCTAATTGGTATCGTGTCCTTCAACTATGAAAAAATAACCTTGCCAAGAGGTCTAAGAAGCCGTTATCTCTCTGTAAACTGTCTCAATATCGGAATTCCTACATGTCAAATAGCTGAAAAGCTGAGCCGGCGCTCGACGAATCGTATTAAACGCTTCGAATCGTGTGTAGCGCAAGTATGTTGATAAAACAAAACAAAACTTGTGATAAGTTGATATCGAGTCGCTCAACTCTGTCTAATTAGTGTTGGCAAATAATCCGGCGAAAGTTGGTTAATAAAACTGGTCTCGACTATTAATTGCTCTGTTTCAAATGCTACTGACGGGTTGGACGATCAATTTTTTGGCAAACTTGCAAAGTCTTATTTGATCTGTCTAACAATTCATATCCAAAGTGTATAGGATCCAAAGTGTTCCAGAGAGATCTGTCTGTTGGGCAGAGTCAGCTGACAAAGCTGAAGACGGAGGATGGCAGAATCGTATCGTCCAAGCCTGAGCTCTTGGAGGAGATCGAAAGGTTCTATGGACAGCTATACACGACAACGCAACAACCCGCAAGTACTCCAGCGTCAGACCCTAGAGCTGGATTGACCCGACACTATACTGAAGATATCCCGGACGTCAGCATGCAAGAGATTATTGTGGCTCTCAAACAGCTCAAAAACAACAAGGCGCCGGGTGATGACGGAATTACGAGCGAGCTTCTGAAGGCTGGCGGTGCACCCGCTAGAGAAGCCCTTCGGAAGCTATTTAATTCCGTCATTCTCAAGGGTAAAACGCCTCAGGCGTGGCACAGAGGTGTGGTGGTGCTTTTCTTTAAGAAAGGGGATAAAACCCTCTTAAAGAACTACAGACCCATCACATTTCTGAGCCACGTCTACAAGTTGTTTTCGAGGGTCATCACGAATCGTCTCGAGAGCAAGCTAGACGACTTCCAGCCTCCCTAACAAGCCGGTTTCCCTAAAGGCTATAGTACCATAGACCACATACATACGCTGCGGCAGGTTATGCAGAAGTCTGAGGAGTATAACCAGCCCCTATGCTTGGCGTTTGTGGACTATGAGAAAGCCTTCGATTCGATCGATACCTGGGCGGTGCTACAGTCTCTCCAACGGTGCCGGATTGACTACCGATATATCGAAGTGCTGAAGTGCTTGTATGAAAAACGCCACTATGTCAGTCCACCTCCAGGACCAGAGTTCGAAACCTATTCAACTCCAGTGAGGAGTGAGACAGGGGGATGTTATATCCCCGAAACTGTTTACCACTGCGCTGGAGGATGTTTTCAAGCTTCCGGACTGGAATGGACTTGGCATCACCATCAACGGCGAGTACATCACTCACCTTCGACTCGCAGGCGATATTGTAGTCATGGCTGAGACCATGGAAGACCTAGGCACAATGCTCGATGGCCTCTGTAGAGTCTCCCAACAAGAAGGTCTTAAGATGAACATGGACAAGACGAAAATCATGTCGAACGTCCATGTTGTACCTGCTCCTATTCAGGTTGGGAACTCTACGCTCGAAGTTGTCGACAAGTATATCTACCTGGGACAAGTAGTCCAATTAGGTAGGTCCAAGTTCGAGAAGGAGGTCAATCGTCGAATCCAACTCGGGAGCAGCGTTCGGGAAGCTACGACATATATTCTCGTCCGATATCCCGCAATGTCTCAAGACGAAAGTCTTTGTCCAGTGTGTGTTGCCAGTGATGACTTACGGATCAGAGACGTGGTCGCTCACTATGGGCCTTATCAGAAGGCTCAAGGTCACTCAGAGGGCGATGGAGAGAGCTATGCTTGGAGTTTCCCTGCGAGATCGAATCAGAAATGAGGAGATCCGCAGTAGAACCAAAGTCGCCGACATAGCTCTCCGGATAGCCAAGCTGAAGTGGCAGTGGGCAGGGCACATAGCTCGAAGAACCGATGGCCATTGGGGCAGAAAGGTTCTGGAGTGGCGGCCACGTACCGGACGACGCAGCAGAGGTAGGCCTCCCGCAAGGTGGACCGACGATCTAGTCAAGATCGCGGGAGTTGGTTGGATGCGGGCGGCTCAAGACCGGTCTGTGTGGAAAACCTTGGGGAAGGCCTATGTCCAGCAGTGGACGTCGTTTGGCTGACATGATGATGATGACAATTAATAAGCATAGTTATTAGGCGCATCTCAGTGTGTCTTATTGAGTGAATATCTAATATTAAAAAATCTGGTGTTTGTTATCCAGTGTTCTATAATGGCATAATTGTTTTTTATGTTTTTTTTATATGTGGTAGGTATGGGAATGGGTACCTTTGCCGGGCGACATAACTGTATTGGTCACTTTAGGGTCTTTCAAGAAACTGATGATCACCGCGGCGGAGTTCTTCCAGTTCTCTGGTCAAGACAGCCACTTGCTCTCCTAAAGCTTCTAGCTGGGCTCGGAGCTCCCGATTCTCCGGCTTTAGTCTCCCGGACAAGGCCGCCGAGACTATCGTATCGGTTCTCCCGTGGAGCTCTGATACTCCGACCTTAACAACTGTAATTGCCTCTCTCAGGGACAGCTTTCTTTGGCCTCTGAGGCCTTTGGTCCCTGTCAAAATTTTTCCATCACCGACAGTGCCTCCAGAACTCTGGAACCCACGTCAGCGGACGGTTGGTCTTGCAGTTCCACCGCAACTTCTTCCGCGCGAGACTGATCATTGCCCGAGGGGACTTTTGGGCCATGCGTGTCTTCGCGCTCCGTCTTCGTCCCTGTTGCCGTCCCGCTTCTCCCACTAACGGTGCTTTTAGGCACCCTCTTAGACCAAGGCAGTTTAGTTGGCAGATTTACATCGGCCGGGACATTTGGTTTGCTTTTGTGCCCCCTTCCCTCTTTGGGGGTCTGGGACGACAGCGAGGAGACGGAGATGAATGAGCTGTCGCTCTCCTCCGATACACCTCGTTGTCACCTTTTTCTTCCGTCTGGAGTAGTCGGCTTACTCCTATCTGCGTCCCTTTCACCCGACTGGACTCGGGACGACGCCGAACTAGGCGTTTTGGGGCGCACAAAACTGGGCGTGTGCAGGCCCGCATCTTTAGAACCCGAACTCGGGTATTGGCACGGTTTGCCCCCCCAGAATACGAGGGGCTGGACACCACGGCAGGAGCCGGGATGCCGAGGGATTCTCCACCCGCTGAGCGGGTGGTACCCTCCTGGGGTGATATCTTATTTTGTTCCGTCGCCATTATTATTTTTGCTCCTTAAGGGTGAGCTCCCCTGGTAACGCCCTAGCGACTGGGTTCCCCCCAGCCACGCATCTCCTCACCGGGCGCCAGAGCTTGAGGTTCGGGTTATTTTTTAAGAGGTTTTCTTCCTCGCAGTCTGTCTCCACCCCACGTCCAGGAGAAAGACTCCCGATCCTGTCCGTTCAGGGTTATGGGTCGGGCCAAACGGTTCCCTTTGTAAGGCTATACCCACCGTCAGCATCGTAACCAACGGCAGTCCCGTCGCCCCTCGCAAATAGCCCAGCTCATCTACAGAACCTCTGACTCTGCAGAGGGACATGTGGAGAGGAGGCTTCCGTCCTGGCGTGTGGCCATAGGCCACCCAGACCGTACCGTTGCCATGTTAGCCACGCCAGTAATATGCACAGTCGCGTGTCCACCTACCGCGTATGTCGGATGTTAGACATGGACACCATGGTTGGGTTTTAGGAGGCAAGGGACACGCAGGCGAAAGAAGCGGCGGCGGGGAACGTAGGAACCGCCAGCGTCGTTGCCCCATTGCCCCGCACCAAAACAACGACAGGCAGCTCCACCAGCTACAGAGGTCTAGGCCACAGTAGTTGGCAGAAAGGCTAAGACCAATATCACCAAAACGACGACAGTGGAAACCCAGATGGCGGAACGCGGCGCTCCGTGGCCAAAGGAAAAGGCCGTTCAGCGGCCCCCTTCGACTGCTGCCATCACGGTCTCCTTGCCCTGTGGCTCAGAGACGTCGATAGCCAAGGTAATGGAGGCCGCCAAGGCAAATATTAGGCTCGCCGACCTCGGCATTGCAGGAGGTGTCCGCGTCAAGAGGGCGATCACCGGTGCTCTGATTTTACAGATCCCCGCAGAAGGAAACATCGCTAAGGCGGAAGCCCTCGTGGCCCGCCTGCGGCAAGTCCTCACTGGCACGGGCGCGATTATAGCGCGTCCCTGCAAAATCGGCGAGGTGCGGGTGAAGGACTTGAACAAGTCCGTCATCCCAGCCGAAGTCACCGAAGCTGTAGCTGCGCTGTAGGCAGGGGGATGTCTTGGATCTGACATAAAGGTTGGGGCTATTCGTATCTCCCCACCGCGGCTAGGTACGGCCTGTGTCCGCTGTCCTCTTGCAGCGGTTCGTAAGTTAGCGGTAGCCAAGCGGCTTCAAGTGGAAACACAGGCGGCATGGTTCCGTCGGATTATGACAGACGTATGTGACGCATCGATGCCACGGGTCCGGTCAGGAGGGAAGAAACGTTCGAAATATTGGAGGTCACCCGAAATAGCGCAATTATGCACAGAGTGCGTCAGGGCCCGCCGCCGATATCAGAGAGCCCGACGCAGACGGCAAGCCACAGCCGAAGAGGTTGTCGAAATAAGGCGGGAGTGTGGAGTCGCTGCAAAGGCTCTCAGTTTTGCGATCGCGGATGCCAAGGCCCGATCCTGGAAAGAACTTATAGAGGGGCTGGACAGCGACCCATGGGGGCGTCCGTACAAATTTGTACTGGGCAAGCTCAGACCATGGGTCCCGCCGCTGACACAGAATCTAGACCCGCAACTCGTGGGAAGAGTCGTGGAAACCCTCTTTTCCAGGATCGAGGATAATCTCACAGACTCCCCAAAATCGTTGGAGACAGATTGCTGTCTCCAACGATGTTGGAGAGTCTGTGAGATTATCCTCCGAAAACTTTGGAAAACTTCAAGGTGACCGCGGCTGAGCTAGACCGAGCTGTGCGTCGACTCGCAGCCCGCAACACTGCTCCGGGTCCCGACGGGATCCCCGGTCGGGTTTGGGTGTGCACCTCGGCCATCTTGGGGGATAAACTGAGGCAGCTGTTCAGCAGCTGCCTCCAGTATAGCGTATTCCCCACCAGCTGGAAGGAAGCTAAGCTTGTTCTCATAAATAAGCCCGGCAGGACCGCTGACACTCCCTCGGCGTTCTGACCCATATGCCTGTTGGATGAGGCTGCGAAACTTTTCGAGAGAGTTATCGCCGCCCGTATCACTGAGCATCTATCACGTGTGGGCCCCGACTTATCGGACCGCCAATTCTGGCGTTAGTGTCGTCTGCTATGTGGACGACACTCTGGTGTTAGCGACAGGGCATGGCTTCACAGATGTCACTCAGCTCGCCGAATTAGGAGTGAATTATGTCATCCGACAGATTAGGGGGTTGGGCCTACAAGTAGCGCCTCATAAGACCGAGGCGCTGTGGTTTCACTGGAAACGACAGACCGTGGTTCAATCTAGCTCACTTATTAGAGTGAGTGGTGTGGAGGTCCGAGTAGGCCAGTACATTAAGTACCTCGGCCTCACCGTCGATAGCCGCTGGAGCTTTAAGGAGCATTTCTAGAGGATGGTCCCCCGAGTTCGTGGATCAGCAGGAGCCCTTCAAAGGCTGCCTCCGAACCTCGGAGGACCCAGAGAAGAAGTTCCCCGTCTTCACAATCTCATCAGAAGCGGCTACAGTTCTGGCACGTTTCCCGCCCTTCGATATATCCTGGCGGACATGGACGCGAAGGTCTATGACCAAACTCACGCAGTTCACCGGGAAGCGAACGGGGACGTCCAGGACGCGCTCGAAATTCGGCGCAATGCTCACCGACAGGCACTGCAGCTATGGCGCGCGCGGTTGGAACTGCCACAGAATGCGCGCCAACAGGCTGTCGGTGCCATTCTGCCAAGCCTTGAGGCATGGGTTGGAAAGAAACACGGTCGCGTCACCTACCAATTGACACAGATACTCACGGAGCATGGGTGCTTCGGTGAGTATCTGAAGCGAATCGGACGCGAACGGACGGTACAATGCCACCACTGTGCAGGCGATCTAGACTCCACCTAGCATACGTTGGAGGGTTGCCCGGCATGGGCATCCGAACGTTAAGTACTTGTCGACCAGATCGGACGCGATCTGTCCCCGCCAGCAGTTGTTGCTGCCATGCTGGCGAACGAGGAGGGCTGGCAAGTAGTGGACTCGGTCCTTTCTTTCTTTTAAGATCTAGAGCAAAAATTTTCGCTCAGTGTATCGTTGATAGTATCTACCTAAGTAACAAGAAGTTCACGTAAATGAGTTAGAAAAGGATTTTAACGTCAGCGTAGGTAATTTGCTACGTTCGACATAATATATGGACCGTGACGCATCACTCGGTAACAAACCTGGTTCATGAGCCAGATGGACCGTTATTTCCTTTGCTTCAATTTTTGTTTAACTCTATGTACATAAATTACTCAATTTTGCGACTCTGTTAAATCATTAACTCTGTTTAGGCACATGAGGAAGTTCTCATTCCAACGATCAGAAACATTCAAATGTAAAGTATCGAAATTTCCTTATTTCATCTTTATCGTGGATATTAGCTGAACCATTTCTCCCACCATACTATTTGCAAAACATCAGCAAGGCACTTTATTCGCTTTTACACATGCGTGAAAAACTAGTCGTCATAAAAAATTTATCCGGAATGAATCCCCTTTGCTTAATCACTTGGAAGTTTCTCATCACACGTAAATTCTCCCTATAGTGTGTCAGGCTGATATAAATGATGATTGAATACAGAAATTCGTTTGCTGGTTTCGCCTTTCAGGTAGTAACTAATGTATATAAATATGACGTAAACAAATATCAAAAAAAATATCACACACATGCGTTACGGGTTATAAGCCAATATTAAACTAATAGACCATGTCAACATTGGTTGTGCCTCTTTATAAAGGAAAAGGCTCGCAACAAGACTGCAAGAACTATAGAGGCATTAGCTTTCTCAGCATTGTTGGCAAATTGTATGCGAAGGTACTGATTGAAAGAGTTATGGAAGTAACCGACAAGAAAATATGGGATGTACAAGCAGGATTCCGAAAGGGTATGGGGTGCACGGATCAAGTCTTTTTCTTGCGGTGCGTAGCCGAAAAATTCTTGGCCAAAGGTCAAAAGGTCTATTGCGCATTCGTGGATTTGGAAAAGGCTTACGATAAAGTGGTGAGGAATGAAATGTGGTCGGTACTGTCGATGAATGGGGTGAACAGCAGCCTCATACGAGCTCTGAAATCCCTTTATGAAGATTCTAGAGCTTGTGTGAGGATAAATGGGTCGTACACGGATTGGTTTACCATCGAAACAGGTGTTAGGCAGGGATGTGTAGCGTCGCCGTGGCTGTTCAACCTCTTCATGGACAGTTGTTTGCAAGATTTGAAAAATAGTGACTGTGGATTAAGGATGAATGAGTTACTTGTCAAATGCCTCCTTTATGCTGATGATCAGGTTATACTTGCGTCTTCAGCGGAGGAGTTGCAGGAGATGGTAACAATCATGCATGGTGCGTTAGAGAGGAAAGGAATGAAAGTGAATGTAAGTAAAACGAAAGTTATGGTTTTTGAAAAGGAGGAATGCGTTACGGCTTGTAATATTATGATCGATGGACAGCGAGTGGAGCAAGTGAATGAGTTTTTATATTTAGGTACGCTGTTTACAAGAGATGGTAAGAATGTAGAAGATATTGAAAGAAGAGTTAATGCAGGTAATAGAGTGAATGGAGCTCTGAAGGCGTTTATGAATAGCCAAAACGTGTCCAAAAAGGCACGTTTGGCTGTCCATAGAGGGGTGTTAGTACCTACTCTTATGGTAGTGATAGTTGGGTATGGCAGAAGAGTCATGAAAGAAGAATAAATGCTGTAGAAATGAGAGCACTGCGAAGTATGTGTGGTGTTTCTTTGACTGACAGAGTAAAGAATTGTGTGATAAGAGAGTGTTGTGGGGTAAAAGAAGATGTAGTGACAAGCATCGAGAAAGGTATGCTAAGATGGTTTGGACACGTGGAGAGGATGGACGACGAAAGACTGACCAAGCAGATATATAAGGCAAGTGTGGAAGGGACAGGACGAAGGGGAAGACCTAGGCGGACGTTCTCTGACCAGATTGGAGACATCCTAAAAACAGGACAGGTTAGAAGCACCCTGAGCAGAAGAACATGCATGAGGAATCTGATGGGAGTGAATGAAGCAAGAGAGATATGTCAGGATCGTTGCAAATGGCGCTCCGTAGTCTCTGCCTACCCCTCCGGGAAACAGGCGTGAGTCTATGTATGTATGTATGTCAACATATTTTACTTCCCTTGTCCATTCGAGAACGAACAAATAGTTTCCCGATAATCAAACTACCACCTTACATTCGTATGCTATGGATATATCGATTTCCACATTTTAGGAGCGTAGCCGTTTTCAACCAGGCAACAACTGTCAAAGTGAGTCAAAAATTGATTAAACAGCGTCGTTAATGCTTTGTACTGTCTAACTTTTTACATGGATAAATAAAAGCTTTGTTTTCCCAACACTCTATATTAATGTGTATTGTAACTTAGTTCAAGCGTTTTCATAAGCTCTTATGTCTGAGAGTGTTGTGTGCACCACAAGTGAAGCACTCGCAATCCTAGATACCCTCTTTGCAATGTTGTAAAACAAGGTGTCGCGTTTACGGGTCAACGTATTGTTCCGCTCAGTCCGAATTGTTTGCACTCATTGCAGATATTTCAGCAGACCCCTGCGCCGAATATCAAGCACATCTCTGCCGTATTTCTGCTCCGAGTTAATTAAAATATTTACTCGTTTTTACACAGCTTATTTTAACTTTCGTGACCGCTGCTGATGTTAGTTATTGATAATATGTACACGTGTTGACCTCTCTCGTAAATTAAATGTACACTTCGGAATTGCTGTTGAAAATGTGACTCAGCGGTTGTTCTCTTTTTTTTATTCTGAAGTTAATGAAAAGTTATTTATGCAGCCTGACATTCAATATAATTTTTTGCCCTTCCCGTATAAGAATGTCAGACTACAACTGGGTTTTCCGTGAGCTTTCAGCACTTTAGGAATACTTCCACTTGACCATTGTCTACAATCTGCGAAAGGATAGTACTACCTAAGCTACCTAAGAATATGGAATAGTACTACGCTTAATTCGCCATAGATAAACAAAAATCGCTCGTTTAAAAGTAAAAGATATGGGTTGTAAAAACATGTCATATATTCTACTATCTACCTAAATAAACATTAAGTTAGTTACCCTTTTTAAGGCGAAAATAATAATAGATGACTTGCCTTTACTTTTACCTCGGAACAAAATCTATCTCTTCGCCAATTTCATTATACGCTGTGTTGTCGTTAAAAGGTTACGGAAACCAATTACTTTATCATTTCCGTTATGAAAAATTAACCTTTCAAATATATTACAAAGTTCCTTTTAGTCTAGCCACATGAAATAGGTATTCTCCATGCCACAATTCACCCTTTTCTCGCATCTGCCTTTCTTTTCCTCTGACGTATGCATAAATATAGATTTGTAGGCTACGGACAGCGGCTAGTGAAATATATTTATGCAGTGAAAGCTGCGATGCTCCCGATGGACTTGATCCGTGTTCAAATCGAACGGGCTACTAATGTTTTCATTCCTCATACCCGTATTCATAGTTATTCACGTATGCGGCTCACATGTAAGAGGGTTGCACGGTACGCGAATCTTTTTTCTTCGCCGCGAATAAAATACTTTCGCCGCCATAAAAGTATATGAGTTCGTCCCAATACTACGCCGATGACTTCCAATCTCTCTGTAGCGTGTCCCGACCCAACCTTGGAGATTACTTTTTCTCATTCATCCAGTAAATTGAATTAAAATGAGAAGCAAACGGATAAAAGAAAGGGTGTACGTCGATCTTCACAAGAGTTTCGCGTTTAACGACCGCTACCTACGTGCCCTGTGATTTCTTTGTCTTTTCTTTTAGATTATTTTAACCTTCTTTTTTGGATATCAGAGTCAGCTTTAGTAAAGATTGTTTCGAAAGATAGATGGCACAGTATTTACTTGATATCTGTCGTACAGTTGAAGCTTCAGCCATTATAATGAGTCTCTATATTATTTGTTATCTGCATTTATTTAAGTATGTCAATCAAGAGCTCTTTCATAGTGATAGTGATGTATTATAAATATGCTTGGTTAATTTTAAGTATCAAAGTAATGTTAATTATTTGTTTGCACATTATTTTAATGAGTACCCAGTTCATTTACCACAAAAGTTGAAATTGATATCATAATTTCGCACGTTGTACATGATTGATATATTTTCTCTTTTGTCAAATGTAGCGGTTATTAAATTTGCCGTTAAAAAGGATCGTTATTTTTAATTAAAATTTAATATTAACGAGATTTAAAGAAATCCATGTATGTACACGTCTAGCAATGATAAAACGTCTCACGTTTATTTCTTGTGAATGTAAATATTACATCCTCTTCCGACCTTTCTAGTTTCACATTTCAATTTCCAGGTATTTTATGTGCCGTGCCGGAAAAACAAAAAAACATTTGGTTTCGTGTTGATATATTAATGATAGTGTTTGGAGTATTTTTTTTTTCGAGATGCTATTGTATACAATCGAGAATTTATCATCTCAAAATGTATTTCCTCAACCTTTGAAATTTCATTATATCACAATAAGTACAGTCAATCAAATTGTTTCTAAACTATCAAAGTTTACTAAGGCGATAGCTATTTCCCCAGGGTTTTACATAAAGAATGGCTTTGCTTCATAACCCCTAAAGGGCCTTCAGGGCCTTGAGGCTATAAGCAACTTAGGCAGGATATTTGATAATACAAAGCGGCAGAAAAGTTTACTTGTTGATAGGATACCTAACCAACCCGAGATGAAAATGTTGTGAAAATTACCAAGCGCCCTATAACCAGTACATATACCAGGAATGCCTTCGTTAAATTTTAGAGTTTCCATATGCTATTCTCTTTCAACTAACTATGCCATACAATCATGATTAGAAACCGTTCTATCGGGTCGCAGCTTTTCATTATTTTTGATCATTTTCATTAATTATACTGTCTAAAACAAAGGATCAATACTGGTAGTTTTCGATTTTATTTCAGTGATCAGGATGAATGAAATATTTTTTTTACTACTATCTTCTGTCTGTATGTCCATATGTATGCTTAAATCTTTAAAAACTACGCAACGGATTTTAATGCAGTTTTTTTTTATAGATATAATGATTCAAGAGGAAGGTTTATATCTGTATTTGACGCGGGCGAAGCCGCTGGTGACGTCTGGTGTAGTATAATATCAGTAGCCCTTTGTAGATTGATCGATTGGTTGGCGAAAGCATATATTGGAAGACATTATGTCAAGTGTACGGTGTAGAACCAGTCCCAAATCTAGCGATAACAACAAAATACATACGTTTTATTTTATTTTATTTTATTTTATTTTATTTTATTTTATTTTATTTTATTTTATTTTATTTTATTTTATTCTATTTTATTTTATTTTATTTTATTTTATTTTATTTTATTTTATTTTATTTTATTTTATTTTATTTTATTTTATTTTATTTTATTTTATTTTATTTTATTTTATTTTATTTTATTTTATTTTATTTTATTTTATTTTATTTTATTTTATTTTATTTTATTTTATTTTATTTTATTTTACTTTATTTTATTAGGAAAACTTACAGCTAGCATATACAATAAGAAGAAAAATAAATACAAGAAGGCCATTTAAAAGTTTTCACAGATAGAATGTTGCTTCCATTTACTACATATGTCCTCGCCTTATCCAAGCCTCCTCACTTGAATTCAAACATTTGCCCAAACATATGACATCAAGGCACCTCATTGAACATCAGTAGTCGTACGATTGAAGGGTAAAAGCCATGCCAGTCGGTCAATTTGTCTTTAAAGCTTTGCTTCTGTAAATTACGTTTACAGGAATAGTACATTCAAAACGTGACATACTATACATCTATACGTATTATAAAATTAAAGACCCTTTTCTGCATGTCTATCTGTATGAATGCGATAACTATAAAAACGAATGGACGGATTTTTGCATGCTTTTCGTCAATATAGGAAGGTTTAAATGTATAATTCATATGGGTGAAGCCGCGGCTGAAGTCTAGTATATTACAAAGTCTAGGAGCGATAAAAATGGATGATTGTCATCTGATATAATATTTGTAGTATGGAAAATACTGCCAAATTCTGAATATATGACTAAGACGTGTAAAATTGCACTCAAAGTACAGCAATATCAATAATAGATATTGCTATAGGAGTACTACAAAGTCAGCGTCATCACCTAAGAAATTGAGTAATAGCAAGACTTCAGGTCATAATTAATGACTAGTTAAAGAGTTAAAATAATACTATTTTCATCTTCGAGAAACGCGACCAGAACTATTAAAAACAAAAGCCTTTCTAGCTCCATCTTGATACCAGCTTATTATCATTAAATTTTTTCGTCAAATAATCTACACATTATTTCCAAGTTTCATGATGACACCATAACTAGAAGAAGGCTAAATTCGCCTTCTTACATTTTATCATATTGTTACATATCAACCTAAGTATAAATAGTAGTATGGTCTTCATTACTAATTCATCATGCCATCAGGTCAATCTCATTCAATTGTTATGGGAAGGGGACATGATAGGAGGTGATTAAAATTAAATATTTAATAATCTGATTTCTAAATAGAATAGTAATAAAATAAACCCATCATATTTTTGAAAGACATATACCCTACTATGCGTGTAAGAAAACACATGAAGTACAGTATAAAATAAATGGAACGCGAACTGAAAATAACTAGAAATTCAGGATGTACATCATGGACACGTTGGTTCTTTAAAATTTACTACAGAGACACGAAATGAGAACTTTCCAGTGTCATTATTGCAAATTAAGCCAGATAAGTTACATAAAACTAACCATACGAATTTCGTTGGTAAAATCATAGTATTAATATTTCGGAGTCCAATTTAAAATTTAAGCTGCGTTTTCTCTGATTCCTTTCGCAAGAACGGAAAATACTATGCATAATCCATGCAACAAAATTTCAAACGCTGTTCTCAAATTCAACCAAAACGTTTCATAAAAAAGTGTATTGCAAATTCGCATACAAGCAAACGAGAACAAAATGAATAATTCAAGATGGAATCTTTATTTTTGTTCGGCGTTTAAATCTTTAATTCTTAGATTTGGTCGCGTTATTGACCACGTTTTAGTTTAGACCGCTGTTTATAAAGTGAATGATAGATAGTTTAGTAAAATTGCTATTTATAAGGACTGCCTATGCGATATTAATCGAACAATGGTATTAAAGCCTTGCTGATTTGGTAGTAGAGCCTTGCTGATTTCAGCATGAATGGGCCGGCTCGACCGGGGAAGTACTACCCTCTCACAGAAAATCAACTTAAAGTAACAGTACCTAAACTGTTGCATTTCGTTCGGTGAGTGAGAGTACCGGAGGCCCTATCCCCTATTCCTTCTCCCTCAGCCCACTCCTCATCCTATCCCTTTTTCCAACCCCCAGGGGCGGCAACGCACTTGTAACTCCTGTGGTGTTGCTTGTGTCCATGGGTGGTGGTAATTGCTTACCATCAGGCGATCCGTCTGCTCGTTTGCCGCCTATTACCATAAAAAAAAATGTAAAAAAATTCGATAGTCTCCTTGGGCCTGAAAAATATTACCAAAATGCAAAAAAATGCAGCAGTAGCCTAGTTGAAACACATACTGACTTCTACACGTAATGTCCCGGGCTCAAATCCACGTCGCGCATCACTGACTTTTCGAAGTTATATGTGTAAAATATTGTAAGTATCACTTGCTTAACAGTGAAGGAAATACATATATAGTGAGTAAACCTGCATGTCTGAGAGCTCTTCGAAATGATCTTTAAAGTTTTGTGAAATCTGCCAACTAGAACCTGGTCAGCGTAGTGAACTAGTGGACTAGCCCTTCGCATTCTTAGAGTAATGAGAAGAGACCCATGCCCAATTGAGAGACAGTTTATATACAGAATGACTTCCTGGAATAAAATCATCTTTGCCAGATTTATTTTTTATAGTCGATATAAGGTTGGCAATGAGAACACTGCCAACATATTGAGACGGAGGATCTCAGGTAGGATGTCGGGGTTCGAGAGAAACACTGCTAGGCTGAACAGGTTCTTTATTATATCTCACTACCGCTTACATACAGTATGACCGAACTAGGTAAGTACTGGCCTGAGGGCTGGAACGTAGACTCCTGCTGCTCTCCGACGCTCGCAGGGTAGCTGCTCGTAAGGTCACCGATGAGCTGGCCAAGGTGCGCTGCGCAGGCAGCTCTGTGGTCGAGGTTCAGGCTGAGCGGGGTCTCAGGCGGTGCAGCCGATGTGGGCCGAGCGGTCGGGCTCAGGCGTCCGTGGCCTGGCTGTAGGAGCTCGTAGGCAGGAACGGAGGCTTGGGTGGCAGCTGGCTAGTAGCGGCACGGCGCCAGCAGCTCGTGGCTTGTAGCCCGTAGAGAGAAGACAGGTGCAGTGAGCCCGTAGGAAGAACTGGAAACAGCATAGAGAATACACAACAACCGGTCAGGAACAGGCGGTCCCTAGATCGGCTGTTATGCTTAGGAGACACAGATACTACAGACAGAACGTATAGGCACACAGACAACTAGAATATGCTTACCCCCAGCGGGACATTAGAAAGAGAAGTAGGATTGTAGTTGTAGTTACTACAACCATCAGCGAGACGGTGTGTAGGGCAAGTGATCGACTTAGATCGCGCACCCATCTTATATAGATATAGGCCTATGACTCACAACTGCCTTTGGCTAGTGAACATGACCATATTTGGTAATATTTCGATCGGCTAAGCTGGCGTTAAGCGCCTGCGAGATATTATAACGGAATACGTGTAGTATTACGTTACAATATGTCTGCCTGTGTCTAGCCGAAATTTTAAAATATTAGTATAGCTGATGTATGTATTTAATATTTTATGGATAAAGCAAATAACGATGGGTTTATTATGATACAAGCTGTTACCAGGAATGTGTTGTATTGAATACGTAAAATTGGGTCTATTTTAATAGATATTATTATATTGTATTATAATAGCAGCTAGAGTTACTCTGTTTTAATAATATTAAAGTATGAAATAAACGAACACTTTATTGCGTTTCGTAGAATTCATAATTGTACTATTTGTTAGAGCCATCTTCATATCAGATGTTTATACCTCCAAAGCCTGGAGGATTTCTCGAACGTTATTGAATCAATATATTTTAATAGCCTCATTAAACATTCTATTCACTTGACGATGTTACAAAATTCATTGTTACATCAAAGCTTTCCAAAGACGTAGTAACGTCCTAATGACGGGTAACGTTCAAACAGTATTTATTTTTTAAATATAAATCATTAGCGTAAGTTCCACTCCATTCAACAGCACATCAAAAGAGGAATAACTCATAAAACTCAATTCGAATACTTCGCCGTGCAATTTCCTTGACCTTTAACGATCAATAATACCAAAAATAAATATTATATATACGCACGATTAAAGAATAGAGCGTATGCATCGGGGTTACGTCTTCGGGTCTTTCCTTGCGTTTTCTTATATTTCCTGTGAGGAAAATTTATTTGGCGGTAGAAAGTAAGTGTAATATAGTACACTGGACTACGAATAGCGAATATGCGACACGCGGCACGTAATAAATCACAGAAGCAAAACTTTAATCTAACCTCTTCCAAGTTACCGCATAGAGCGTAAACGAAACGTACCTATGTTTGTGCCGTATATCATTATGTGAACCGCGAAATATTAACGGCGGTACACAAGTTATCTTACCAATATTATAAATAGATAAGATTTTCTCGTATATTTAGGAACGGGGCCCGCTCCAATGCGCACATCTTATGTTGTTGTTAATTTATACGTCAGATGGAATTTTAAAAGGAAATAGGAAAGAAAAAGAAAAAATGAAAAGGACATTGGGCGTATTCCGACCCGGTCACGGACATTGACGAACTTGGTATAAAATGAAAGAGCATGAATGCTCTTACCAGTAAATACGAGTTTTTTTTTTAATCCATGGGAGAACAAAGTTTGAGCTAGAAATATATTTATAAAAAAAGCAAAAATATCATACTCTATTTAAGTAATATAAATTGTGGTACTGTTAAAAATAGCTACAAATCGGGTCTGTCGAGTGCATACATGTGCCTACCTGATCATTCATGCCATTAGATGGAAACAAACCAGATTTTAGAGATTTCCCACAGTTGCCATACGAAGAACTGATAATTTTATTATCATCAAAGATTGGACAAGTCCTACTGTCATGGGCATATGAGACTAAGATTTTATAAACAATAAAATATTGATCATCATCATCATCACCCTAGCGTTATCCTAGTTGCATCCAAGACTTACACGCCTTGGAGCCCGAGGGCCGCTTACTGGTCTAACAAGCTATGACAGAATATCAACTTTTCCACCGAGCGACTGTCGTCTGACCTCCGCAACCCAAAGGCATAGCGATATTCCATGGTTTGGACCAGTATCAGTTATTTTTAGAGTACTGATTCCCCGTAACGACTGTCAAAGATCTTCATGACAGCCAGGACCGACGGTTTAACGTGCTCTCCGAGGCACGGGGTAAGCTATTATTAACAATATACATACACACTTAACTTCGAAAGTCATTGGTGTGCGCCGTGGAATCGAAACCCTCAGCATGGCAGTCCGTTGGTATCTCCACCAGGCTATCGCTGCCTTAAACAACCAATAAAATATTCTAATATTCTAATTCTAATAATATTCTACCACATACACACATCACCATATAGTCCCAAACTAATCAAAGCTTGTACTATTGGTACTAGATAATGGATAAACATACATATATACTTTGTTTTTGTAGATACATACATATTATACATAGAAACACCCAGACCATGACAAACATCCATGTTCATGCACACAAATGTTTGACTTGAGCGGGAATCAAACCCGCGACCATCAACGTGGCAGTCGCGTACACTCCCGCTGCGCCAACCGGTCGTTACGTCAGAGCGCGAAAATACGACGTGCGAAGATATTTTGATAAACCAGGCGAGACAATGAAGACAAACAGTTGAAGATTATTACTGCTCGTGTATACATGGCCTCCGTACCATATGCAGTTGCGCGCATAATGCCAGTATCATTTATTTTTTATCCTCGGCTAGACACCAACAAGAAATCAAAATGTTTGCGGTATTTTTAGATAAAATCACAATAGACATTGATTACGCCGAATAAATAATGTTAAAAATATGTTTTTTTTTAATCCCCACAACTCACAAGAAAGCGACCCTTACCATGCTTAACTAGAGATATTTACTGATATATACTCACAATTTCATGTCTGTCCGCCGTGGGTTTTTCTCCCATACTATTTGCCCAATGACCTTTGTTTGACAAACTCAGCTATGGTTTTTAATTCTTATCTGCTGTTTAAGCGGCAATGAGTTAATGATCCAAAAAACCCGGCGACTTGTCAAGTTCGTTTCTGTTGAACATAATATCACAAAACAAACACGTCAAGAAAAGAAGTACCTGAAAGAACGCACATCTGCGCTACCTACACAATTAGTACAAGCGTCCTTCATGATATTTAATACAATTTTATCATCCTATGTTAGTGTTTGTCTGATATCAACAGTAGGTTTTATATTCGTAATCAACAACGATATCGATCCAAACGAGCCTTTCCAAACTGTGTATCATGGCGCTTTTCGTGGCAAGCCAGTAGGCCTCCACCAAATCATACCTATCATTTAATAAAAGTATTCGATAAATTTTCCGTAACGTACCTGAAAAAGGTGTAAAATAAAAAAGCTTTGGTTTTTTGTAAAGCTCTTGTTTTTACTATCGCATCAAAATAACGTGAGACCTTCACATTAGCTCGGTTATATACACAAGTACCCCCGTAACTACAATAAAACACAAGTTCATAATTCACAATTTTACTGTGCATATTTCTAGAGCAAACACCTGATTTTTGCATTTACTCAGTGCTGTTACGTAAAAGCGGGTAATATCCATCATATTACCCGCGACTCTAAGTATAGGTAAGTCTTTCACCATATTATTTATTCATATTCCTAACACGCAATGCGATGTGCCCGATTTGCGTATGTATGTGATACAGAAATCTTAACGATAACAGATTTATCGCGATTTGCCATCTTGTTTTTATAGGTGCGTGACTGCGTAAGTCGAGCACGTAACGACCAAACATGGATATACATCAACCGACAATCTCGGCGTATTTATACGCTTCACTATATTTATCACTGCTATGAAATACTTAGTGTTTGTTCCAAATGCTAACGCTGACGTCACACAAATAGGTATGCGCTCTCTACCGAGAGTACTGTTAGGTACCGGTCACGTATGGGGTTTGTTCTGTATGAACTCAGTCACGACAACCTACAAAGTTATTGTTATCAGTAACTCAGCTGAAAATTATTGTATTATCTACACATAACGGTATCTATATTTGTTAGAACCTGCTGTTGGTTTTATCTAAAAATATGTTTCTTATTACCATTTTATAGTCAAAGCTTTTGGAATAAACAGGCTACAGTCTAAAACGATTTATTGCACCAAAACTATTATAGTAAGAGATCCGTAGAAGAACTACCTTCACCCATCTGTCTACTGGATATGTGCAATAACTGTGTCTTTTAACATTTTATATTTGACTAGCTGTTTCCCGCGGATTCACCCGCGTCCTGAGGAAACTACTTCGCGTACCCGGTTTATTTATAGCCTATGTTACTCCTTGGTACATCAACTATCAGCCAGTGAAAGTCCCGTCAAAATCGGTCCAGCCGTTCCAGAGATTAGCGAAAACAAACAGACAGACAGACAGACATAAATTTTAAAAATGTCATATCGTTATATGTACCGTGTATACATCCATATGCATTTAGTAAAAAGCGGTTATTTTAATATTACAAACAGACACTCCAATTTTATTTATGTGCATAGATATAATACTTTTCATCTAGTATACAGACTTCTAAGGATCTTAGACTATTAAGTACCTAACGGTGCAACACCAACCATCTGCGACTGGAGACACTTATCGTTCATTACTTGATCACCAAAGAGCCATTCGCAGTCCACTACTGGCGGCAGGCTTCTACCAATTTAGTCTCAAAAATAGTGGGAGTCAATCGGTCCTCCTATTGACTCGCAGTCGCAATATTTTGTCTTTTATACCACGCTGGCCAGATGGCTTGGTATAGGGTTTGAGTTTCCCGTATATTCACAAGGATATTACCTGCTTCATGTATTTTAATCGTCTCTTACTCATGTCATAACATAGACATTTTCATGTATGTTACTCTTTATACGTAAAACTATGCATTGACATAAAAATAGCATAGCTATGATGTTTATTCAATGTTTGACATATTTTGCCGTCCGCTTTGGACGGTCGTGTAGTTAATTTGCTATAAATCGAAGAACTATTTTGTAAGCTAGATACAAATCACACCTTATATTAAACTGTAGGATATTCTACAGTCAGCACAGTCACAAGTCATGTCTCGCAATGCATGCTGCTTGACCGGGTATAGGTCAATAAACTTATTCCATTGTCATCTTCGATATTTCTCATAATAAATTATGTATAAACAGCAATTATTTTGTTGAACGGCTCCTTAAAAATCTGCTGTCATTGTAAAGAATACTGAGAGACCTAAGGGTACAAACAATGTATTAATTACGGTTTTGGATACTTCGATATATTTATATTGTATAAATGTTGATGAATTATTATTGTATTTTATATACAAACATTATGTAGGATTTACTGTTCTGAAACTAATAACCAGTAATATTTACTTGTTAAAAATATAAGGTTCAATTCTACACTTATAGGTATTTGTCGTTTGTTACATCCACTTGCAATAAGACCTACAGAAAACATGGGCGGGACATGGATTTCTATCCATGTAGCAGAGCAAATTTAAACAAATATATTCACACCATACCGGGTTAAAAAATAATTTAATACTGAATTATTCAAAAACTCTTTAATTTTAGAGTTATGGCTATATTTATATTCTGTTTATTGTGACAAAAGCTATAATTACATAAAATATAGTAAAATGTAGGATACTGTGCAGGACTAATTGTCTTAAAGTTTATAACATTTATTGATTCTGTGCATAAAACAAGGCGAACACGGAGTATGTCCCTCGCACCACCTGAAATCATAAGCGATTAATTAACACAAACTGATGAACCAGTCACCAGTATTAATAAATTAAATTAACGTACATTTCACATATTCCACCGACTGTCTATATACTTGTGGAATTTAAAAGCTTAATGCACATTTTATTATAAATCCATTTAATTTCGTTTGTGAAATTAAAATACCGACTGCGCGTCATATGACTGTAATAAATGGTCGTTGTATTATTGAGGTTCATGGATTTCACTTTAAACAGATTATCGTTAAATTTTAAGCTCGGCTGTAGTCTGTGGAACATTATTAAAAAAGCTTTTGTGAGATAAATTTACTATACTCTGTATTGGGGCAAGCAGAAACGGCTGGACTGAACGCAAAACAGCATTCGCAAAATTAATTGAAATGTCACGGTGTTCTGTCGAAAATATTACCTTATATACTTATTTATTTATTTATTTATGTATAAATATATTCTTATGTGTGTATGTATGTATGTAGTTTTATAATACATCTATATTATGCTTATATTATATGTAGCTTATGTGTGTTATTTCAAATTAATTTTCATTATATTACACCTACTTCTTATCTCTCTGCACCATTCTAAGGTAGACTGGGAGATAATGCCCATGGTATTAAGTCCGCCTGTATACGCTGTGTATATAAAGATTTAATAAATAAATAAAAAATTGTGGTTCACGTAAGTTACAGTCACTTCCCATCCCTAAAACAACTTTATATTATACCAGCCATCCGGCTTATAAAAAGCAGCTATGTCTAATGGTCGTTTCACTACGAATAATTTGGTGTTGCTTAATTTTAGTTCGAATTTATTGAAGTTAATCATATGGCTACGAAAATATTAGATTTTCTTTTTTAGGTCTAGTTTAGCTCACTAGATTATTTGTGCGGTCATTAAGGGTCCAACTTTAATAAGCAGAAATTTCAGTAGAAGAAATATTGTGCTGACCTTAGTCTGTAGGTAGCGATCGCTGGATAACTTATTAAAGGTCTAATACACTTCTATATTTTGTCAATTACGAATAAAATTATCTATAAGAGATGGAGTTGAGATTCATCATCACCATCATCATCATCATCAGTCTTTAACAGTCCACTGCTAGACTAGGCCTCTCCTTTGAAAGGAGGAATTGGCCTACTATACCACGCTGGCCAAACGGGTTGGTATAGGGTTTGTATCAAGTTGTCCTTCTCTTACACTGCTGTTCTCTGCATAATATATTCCCTCTGTCGGCTCTTACGACACCCTGGGATGAAATGGGGTGGTGACATTCCGCATTCTTAATCCGTATATTCTCAAAGCTTACACCCATATTTCAGTAGCAATATTTGAAAACAATAGACTCATTTCTAAACTATGTGCATAACTTAAGCAGCCTTATTATATTTAACACCAATAAACAGACACGCCCGGGACTGCATTATTCATCGCAGGCTTACGTCCTCGGATCATTGCTTGCTATCAATAATTTTGATGTTTGAAATAGACTTGGAATATATCAAATTCTTCATCTCCAACGTGTCTCTCAGCCATGACGGCACTCAGCAGATACTTTGGGTAAATACAGCAATTTTCAAGCTCACATATTCACATCGCTTGATACTGCTCATCGCGCTATTATCAGCCCCAACAACAACGTAAGTAACCTATAAGCTTTAACCAAATACCGCACGAGGAAAGCTATGACGAAAACTAGAATTTCCATAATTCATGATATCAACAAGTTCCATTTACGAGAATATAATAGAGACCATACCGTTATCATATTCGAATTATAATAAAACGAAGGTTCAGTTTGTTTCTAAGAGATTTAAACTGAAACTTATTATCAGCTTATGTAAAACCTTTTAGAGTTTGGCCGCACTAGAATATTCGGACATGTGTACCGAAAAGTAGGGTTTAACCTCATACTTTATAAGCTCTGTCTATATGATGAGTCAATATTCACCGATGGAAACGTTTTGTCGACTACGTTCTTTGTCTTTCGCCGATGGATTTAAAAACTATTATATATGTCGATCGGAATATTCACCTAAAATACTCTTTGAGAATGATTTTTTTCCCTTTATCGTCAAATCACATCTTTCAAGACCACTAGTTTCCTTATGTTGTATTATATTCAAGGACGAGTACTGCCCGGGGAGGTCTTAGCAAAATCTTTATGCGCTAACCGCAAATCGCTGTTTTGGCTCCATGGGACATCGAAAATACAACAATGGTTTTAGTGAATAAGCCTAGAACAACTTTAAGGGAGAGTCTTACACATCTTAGTCAGCCCCAAGCAGGACTATAAAGTGGTGGAGAGAACGGCAAGCAAAAAGTTCAAGCATGCAAGCAGTGGGTCTTGGCCGCCCATACGAATGTATGGTAAAGATGATGTTCACTAGAAAATTCTAACCAGCAAGAACGTTGCGTAGGTAAGTTCCAGCATCTTGAACGCCTTCATGACGAGCGGACGCTGAGCCTGCACAATCGCCAGTAGCACTAGTTGTCTAATGTTTCTCTTCGGCATACTGTTTAACCGCGGTGGAGACAACTGCCAGCCACAGTAAAATATTGCGTCTGATACTAAAGCAGCCTGAAATAAAAATATAAACCATCGATCATTTTCTAACAGAATAGTCTATTATTTTCTTTCACGTACAGCATACATTTGAATATGCTGAACTATTAAATAGAAACGTATTGTAATTTATTTAACCTTCCTATACTCGCGCGTTGGTCTGTGAGACCGACGAAACACATTTTCGAGATAATTTTTATGCACGACAATCCTAAGAAGTCGAGTTCTTTGCTAGCTGCCGGATTTGTCGCTAACTTCATTTAAGTGCACGCCGCGCGGTTGTGCGAAGGGCACGTGTCGTAGCATTTGGCGCGTGAATCGGTCCGTGAAACCGACGCGAGTATAGGTGCAACTTTTTGTGTAAGTATTAATGTAATATATTTGGTGCATTTATATATTTTTACAAACTTTGAATAATTTATGACATACGTATAGTAAAATGTATGTACATTTGTTGCTTCATATTATATTTTGACTAATTTTCTTATTCTTTTTAGATTATACTTCATACTAAAATGGAGGATGGTCGAATCAGATTGCTGCTGAAAAAATTAAGTTCTGGTTCTAGTTATAAAGACAAAAATGACAGTGAGGTGGAAGACTATGTGGAGGTATAAGAGGTTTACATACTACACCGAGCAAGAGGACGACAATGATGAGATGTATGAGGTAGAACAACAGCGTTACAACTGCGCCGGCTGCAAAAAATACTTTAGTTTGGTACATGCTGTAACCGCATGCCCTGATCGTTGCGGTGAGGGTCAAAATTAAGTCAAACATAGATAAATATGTCCTTTGATATGTTGTGTATTATTATTTAGAAGTTTATTTTGTTTTTAAAAAGAAGTTGGGATTTTATTTTTGTTTTAGCTAGGTAGGTTTTGTTTTTAGTTTTAGTACTTAAGTAAAATGCAAAACTGAAATTTGAAGACTGACTTTTTATAGACTGAAAGTCAGTAAAATAATAAATAAATTAACTACTATCCATACTTTTTTGTTTCAATTTATCCTAAAGTTTGAAATTTTATTAATATTTTTTGGGTTTCATATTTAAAAAATATAAGGTAGGGGAACGAAATATCGGTCTGTGACACCGTGCGCGAGTATTAGTGTTACAAAAATTGGCGCGAGTATAGGAAGGGTAATCAAACAGAATATTCAATCATGACCGTCAACA
This sequence comes from Euclidia mi, assembly GCA_944739405.2. Taxonomy (NCBI): domain Eukaryota; kingdom Metazoa; phylum Arthropoda; class Insecta; order Lepidoptera; family Erebidae; genus Euclidia; species Euclidia mi. The sequence goes on from OX123181.2 coordinate 83,019,314, forward strand.
AGTCTAATTCAAAGCTGAGGGAATCTGATGTTAGCAATCTACCTATTACAAAGCTATTCAGTAGACAATATTTTCTTATCACCAAAATGTATCTTAACAACGAATTTTAGTTATCTGCTTTACTAAAAGACTAACTTAACACAAGTACGTCACATTTTTCTTATTATATTAATCATTTTTATTTTCATCTTGAATTTGAGATCATGATTTTTGAGTTTTAAATAACACACTTGGGCTGTCTGTTGCAAATAATTAATTAATTAATTTGAAGTTTCAACTTTTAATTTGTTGTAAGTTATAACTTTGATAACTTTTGTTCCTGTTTCAATATATTGAAACTTTTAATTTTGTTGGGTAGAAAATACCTGTCACTTGCCTGCACTTGCAGTCAACAGGCTAATACCTCGTTGGTTTCAAAGAATTAACAAATATTAAGTTTTGTTGTTTGATTGCCTGGTCCTGGCCAACGGTCGCCGCCCAGGCAGAAATAGACGAATTGATAGGTATTTTGGCGTCCACTGGTTATGAGTTGCGTAAATGGATCTCCAACTCACCAGCGCTTTTGGAGGGCTTACCCGAGGATCATCAGCAGGATCCACATTTGTTTGAAATTGTTGACAACCCCGCCATGATGGCTGTTCTCGGCGTTCAGTACAGACCAGTCCAAGACACATTTACGTATAACGTAGACTTGAAATTGCCTTGTTCTTGGACTAAACGTCTCGTGTTGTCTAATGTCGCCAGAACCTTTGATGCAAACGGATGGATTTGTCCTGTCATATTTTGGGCAAAATGCTTCTTGCAGAAGCTTTGAACAGAAGGATTGAACTGGGACGAACCTCTACGCGGTACTCTTGTTGAGGAATGGACCTCTTTTGTATCCTCACTTCCTGCCGTAAATGGGATCTCCTTGCCTCGTCCCATCCTTCCTCCCGGGAAGTACAAGGCAACCCTTCACGGGTTTTGTGATGCTTCGGAACGTGGTCACGCGGTCGTGGTGTACTTGCGCAAAGTCAGCGCCTCAGGTCAGGTGAGGGTTTCCCTGATCATGGCAAAGAGCAAGGTTGCACCTCTTTGGACATCTCTGACCATTCCGAAATTGGAGCTCTCGGGAACAGCCCTACTCGTGCGATTGTTGAATCACGTGTCTAACACTTTGGGTAAAACAATTTGTATTAATGGGACCTACCCCTGGACAGACCAGACAGCCAAATTGTTCTTTGTTGGTTGAAGGCTTCTGTCCACACCTTGGAGGTATTTGTCGCTAATCACGTTTCTCAAATACAATAATCTGAAGTCAAGCTTGTTTGGAGACAAGTGCCAGGTGAGCTCAACCCCGCTGATTGTGCCTCGCGCGGATGCTTGACGCCTAGTTTGATAGGCCATTCGCTGTGGTGGGGTCCGGAACGGTTGAATCGACCAGAAATTGATTGGCCTTGAACTTCAGTCTTGAATACTTAGAAATTTGCCGAGTCTGCGAACACTCGCTCTTGAGAAGGTGGAATGCACCTTCGACCCCGATTTTTTTTTAAATCGCTACAACTCCCTTGACAAGTTGTTAGGTGTTACTGCTTGGATAAAGCGTTTTGTTTTTAATTTAAGGCACCCACAACAGAAACGACTGACACCGTTTCTCTCACCACAGGAACTACAGGAGTCCCTCACCTTTTGGATTCATTCTGTGCAATTAGCGCACTTTGAGAAGGAGATTGCTATCCTTAAGTCAGGGAAATCAAAATTGTCGGGAGCTGTATCTAGATTGAACCCCGTTTTGGACGATACGGGTCTCTTGCGTGTTGAAGAGCGTCTCAAGAACGCCAACCTCCCATACAGGGCACGTCACCCCCTGTTGTTACCCAAGGACGGTCATTTGGTGTTTGTTGGTAACTGACCGTCACCTTAATAATTAGCATGCTGGTTGTGATGCTCTGTTGGCCAGTTTACAACGCGAGTTTTGGATTTTAGAATTATTCGGAGTGTAGTCTTTCGCTGCATCTCTTGCTATAAGCTCAAGGCTTCTACCAAGCAGCCCTTGATGGGAGACTTACCGGCAGATCGCGTAACAGAGAGCAGGACGTTTGACGGTGTCGGCACGGACTTCGCTGGTCCCTTTTTAGTGAAAACTTCAACACTTTGAAACAGCAAGACAGTTAAGGCCTACTTGTGTGTCTTCGTTTGCCTGTCCACAAAGGCCGTTCATTTGGAACTGGTCTCCTCGCTTACGACCGAGGCGTTTGTAGCCACATTTGACAGATTTGTATCCCGCATGGGGCTACCTTCCTCAATCCGTTCCGATTGCGGCACTAACTTCAAGGGCACTTATGATTATTTGAATGACGTTGTTAATTTCCTTGAAACCAACAAGGCTGATATAGGCAATAGGCTTGCCCGACGTGGGATAAATTGGTTTTTTTCCCCACCAAATTGTCCACACTGGGGTGGTATATTTGAGGCCGCTGTAAAATCGGCCAAAACACACTTGCGCAGGACAATTGGTGAATAAGTCCTTACTTTTGAGGAACTCGCAACTGTATTTTGTAAGATTGAGGCCGTTTTGAACTCTAGGCCATTGTGCCCGATCTCCTCACATCCGAATGATTTGGAGGCCCTTACGCCGGGCCATTTTTTGATTGGCCGCCCACTTGTCGCCTTGCCTGAGTACCCTTATATTGATACGAGACCTAATCGTCTCTCGCGTTTTGAATTGGTACGCCAGATTACTCAGAGCTTTCGGAAACGCTGGAATTCAGAATATTTGCACATACTCCAGCAACGCGTTAAGTGGACTGACAAGACCGATCCACCCAAGATTGGTAACCTCGTTTTGATCAAGGAGGCTAACCTTCCGCCACTCAGATGGCGCAGGGGGCGCATTCTTCGTTTGGTAACTGGTACTGATGGAGTTCCCCGATTTGCTACGGTCTTGGCGGACGGTTCGATTCTGAGGAGAGCGGTTGCAAGATTGTCACGTCTACCAACCGATTAGCGGACCGCTAGGTCGGTCCGGGGCGGGTGGATGTTTCAAATAGAAATATTGTTTATGATAAGTTGAATCGATTATATCACTTTAGTAGCGTGTTACTTTGTCTATTGAAAATTTCTGACTCTGGTCACACTATGAACTGTCAATCATTCACTCTTTTCGCATTGTCGCTTCCGCAAAGAATTCTCTCACTTGTCGTTCTGGAAAATTCCCCTTTGTGAACGCGTTTTAACTTTGTATTATTGTAGAATTGAATAATTTTAGTTAATAACCTTGCAACTGTCGCTATTGGAATTACCGGCAAAGATTATAAGCGATTGATAAAGTTAGTGACATATATTGGAAATATCGCCCTTTGGAAAGCACATGGTCGCTTCGCGAATTGAATTGGAATTTCACCTCGTGTTCTGAAGGCGCCGAGCTGGACCCTGGTAGCTATAATATACTTCATTCATCTATTTTGGCCAATATATTTGTATGATTTGTCTAATTTAGCTCAAGCCTGACATCAGTGAAGATCTCAGGTAAGTTGAAATATAATCACTGTGCAACACAGTATATATGTTAAACCTTTGCCCTGGGCTAAAGACTGGATGAATTAATCGCTTCCACTGACCTCTGCAAACCTTACCCCGTTTTCAAGCCCAGACTCTAAACAGTAGATATGAACAGCTGTTATAGTATTTAGGTATTATCATACATAACATCGTAGAGAAGCTAAATATTTCGCAGAGATGTTGTCATTTCGAAATAGTGTACATAACATGCGGCGAACTGTAACCCGAATCAAAATAGTTGATAAACTGTTGAAGTTAAAACGTTACTCGCGATATTATCCTTATTAAACACTTTGAATACATAATATATTATAAGCTTAGAGCAAAGAAAGACATTAGCTAAGCTTTATACTGTGCTGCTTTTCAAGATATCATTGAGTGTTAATTATAAAAAATAATTTATGATAGGGAAGTGGGCGCTGTTTAGCACGCGTCGCTCACTGGCGTGGGCGTCAGGCGGTGCAACAAGTCCTCAGTAGGTAATGGAACGACACGAGCCTACATTAAGATGGCAAGAATGTCTTTAATTAACACTGAGCAATTTTTTCCAGTGGAACCACCTAAGCAATTAGAGAAATCTTCAAGTGAACCAGAATCGCTTACCATTATGTGTTGACTCTGTAAATTGCTCATTCCACAAAAATATACTTTCAACCCTCTCAGCAGATGACGTCGTACTCATTTTAGGCTTGTTGTCAGATTTTGTAATTTTGTTACACAATAAGGTACTCCCACTTTACACAAAGGTACTCCATTGTCTTATTTCAAGAACTAAACCATTATAATAAGATCATCAACTATTATAAAGGTAACAAAATATTCTAGATCAGTGTTTCTTAAAGTGGGGTTCATGGACCCCGTGGGGACCCATAGCACGAGTAACAGGGGTCCGCAGTGGCTCAGTTATAAGGTACTCAACATATTTTATTTTAGCTCACACGGGCAGCGAAAGTAATTTTAAATATAAATAAGAATTGTTTTCTTTTTTACTTTAAGTTATTCGTTAGTAGGAGTCCGTGGAAATTTTTACATGCTGAAAGAGGTCCATGACTGCAAAAAGTTTAAGAAACCCTGGTGTTAAATATTAGTTTTACTTTGATAATATTACACTTGGTGCTTTTTTATCGCAGTTTGTTAGGTTAAGTTTATATTTTTCTTATTTATAACATACAACGTAGGTTCGCTGGCTCTGTACGCACGAATCCCGCTAAAAAGCATTTAACTATTCCCTGCGGGCATTAGTATGCGCACTCGCTCACAAAAGGTATATTCACACTGGAATGATAGCCGAATTACGGTGTAAAAAGGTTTTATTCCTTTAAATTAAAAATTATAATTCAGTATTCATCTTGCAAAAGAGGACGTAAATCTAGTAAAGGATTATGTATTTGATTTGTTTGGAGTCAAATCATTTGTGCCATAGGGTCCAAGTGTGAGATATCTTTCTAGGAATCTCGCAAAGAGAATGGTTGATGCCTCGTGTGAACAAAAGACTGGCATACACAAAGGCTAAGCATAGCCATGTAACCTGACAATGCTGCCAATCTTTTTGACAAATTCCCAATAGACTGCGATGCGGAGGACTTTCCTGACACCAAAGTTACATATTTTGTTACATTGTCATGCATTTCATTCAATAGTTTAACACACTTTGAACTAAAATATGCTTTGAAAAGTCTGTAATGTTTTGTAGACTTTCACGCAATGTCATAGAAATGATTGCGTTTTATCATAAAATTATGCACAAAGTAAATAAACAAAGGAGCAACTTGTCTCAAATTTGCATAGTCTATACATAACAACAAGGTGAGTTATATTTTCTATATGAAATGCGTTATAAAAGCAGAGCCTTAATACATTTCAAGATTATACACATTTGTGGATAATTCCGCACTGCTTTACATACTGTGTGAATTTTCTATTTTGAAATTAAGTAACATATATAACTAATATGCATGGTAAAACACACCAAATGTATTGCAAACGTTCTCAAATATTAGGGATTTTTCAACTATTATAAGCAGCCAAGTTAGTATCATCATAATCAGCCTTTAACAGTCCACTGCTTGACTATGCCTCTCCTTTGAAAGGAGGAACTGGCCTACTATACCACGCTGGCCAAACGGGTTGGTACCCGTTTGGCCAGCGTTTTACATGATCTCAATAAAAGAAACACGTAGGGTAAGTTAGTATATGAAAGTTGGAAAACAACCACGGCGGATTCTAAAACCAATTCATACATGATTTGGGGAACGTTTATTTTAAAATTATTCTAAGTAGACGAGCATGCATCAAGAACGTGACCAGAATGAATAAAGAAAATCGGCGCGCGGCGCGTCACGATCATTGCAAATGGGACGCCGTAACCTCTACTTTATGCCTCCGGGAAACATGCATACCCCATAGTATGTATGAAGCACTAGGTACTTTCCTTCGCTTTCCCTACGTCAAGGGAATGAGTTACCGCTCTATAAAAGGTAACCCATGGGCTATTTTGATATATATATATATAAGCTGCAAAGTTTCATCGAAATCAATTATGTAGCTTGCCGTGAAAGAGTATCAAACATCCATCCTCACCCACTTTCACGTTTATATATATTACACCCAGTATTAAGATTAAAACACTTTTCCAGTGCTAATACGTATAAAAGAAAACCTAATTTTTTCCAGTAAAATAAATAACAAGGGCAGAACTGTGCAAAAGTTTGTGATTTATGTTGATGGCTGCGGTATCTGACCTTATGTCGTAAGTTATTATTATATTTGACCGTACATTTCTATGAATGTTCGCAGCTGTCGCATTTGGGAGTAACGCGACATATTTCTGCTTAGAAAATTGTATTCAATGACGTATAAATCTGGTTTAATGTGGATGAGAATATATCGTGGTGTGGATTTTGTTACGTTTAGTTATGTAGATTTCGATCCACTGGAATAAGTTTTGATGTTAAATTCATGGGTCGTCGATTTATCATATTGATTAATTATCATCATCATAATGCCAGAGTCCACTACCTACTAGTTAGAGGCCTCTCCAATGTGATGCCACTGAACCCGATTTTCTGTCATATTGATTGATGTTAGTCAATCCGAGTACAAGGTTGAGAATTTCTATAGACCTGTTAATAAAACGTATAACCAAACATCACGTCTACTTTGTGTAATAGGTACTCTCAAAAGTAATACAATTATGACATCACATTACGCACTAGATAATCCTATGACATCAATATCTTGCCTTAATTTACAATATAAAGGCCTATGTACTGTCACCAGAATACTCTAAATAAAATACATATTAACATACCTGATACGTAATTTCGCCAGCATTGCACAAAAATAATCCCAGTAGAAAGAATAATGCGATTACAAAGAATATTAGCTTCGCAGCAGCGCCAAATTTTAGGTCATTAGATAACTGCAAAAGTAGAAAAATAATTAAATTTGCGTAAATTACGAAACTTAATAAATATTATAAATAATAAATATTTTAGTTATCAAGAAAGATCCATAATATGGAACAAAAATATTATCTCAATAAAAGAAACACGTAGGCGCATGCATTATAATAAAAAATAAAATAAAAACATTTTTTATGTTAAACGGTTTTATTACAATAAAGAAATATGTAGTTAGGTTATGTACTAAAAGCTAAAAAATAATTCGGTAAGTCCTAACTACCAGATCGCACCAATCTTCTCATCAATCTGGGGTATTGACCAGATAAATATAAAATCGTTTGGCGCGTGAACTTTCTATCAAAATGTTTACTTTGGATACGCTACGCCCTAATGTTTTTATTTTATTTTATTTTCAAGTTTTTAGTTTTGTTGTTAGTTCATAGTGAGCCCTATTCTACTAATCAAGCCCTTTCATTCGATACCCATATTGAGGTACCTATTTGTGAAAAATATGTAATCCGCCATTTTGTGGCGGCAGCCATCTTGGATTTTTCATAGTGAGCTCTATTTTACCAATCAAGCCCTTTCATTTGATACCCATATTGAGGTTGTTGTGAAGAAATATGTGATCCGCCATTTTGCATCGGCGGTCATCTTGAATTTTTCATAGTGAGTTGCATCCTACCAATCAAGCCCTTTTATTTGATACCCATATTGAGGTTGTTGTGAAGTAATAAGTGATCCGCCATTTTGTATCGGCGGCCATCTTGGATTTTCAATCATAAGGAATACATTATGTTGTATTGTCATCAAGATTTCATTTAAGAGTGTATACCAAATATCAGATCAATCTGTCATCAGGATGGGAGTAAAATTTAAATTACTAAATTTGACCCAAACAAACAAACAAATAAACAGGTCAAGCTAAGTAAAACCGTTTAAAAACCGTTTAATAATAATAAAAACGAGGAAAATAAATAAAAAAATTATATATACGTATCTTTGTTCTCGATAAAATCGCGACCACATATATCTGTGATCGCGACTATTCTTCGCAAACGCGAACCTTATCCGCACAAACAGAGATTGGGCGTGTGTAATACGATGAATACGTAATCAAGACAAATAATACGCACTTTTACAAAATTCAGGAGCACACAACAAAGGTACCGGCGCGGCGTAAAAATTCGAATACTTACGGCAATTTGAAGTAGGATAGAGACGGCAGAACCCGAGCTTTGACAAAGTTGTAGTGCCATCACCGTCCCAAACGCTTTGTCGATCTCTTTCGATAACCTTATGAGATAAAAACAAATTAGAAGTACCTTGCCGTGCCCTGAACGAGAAAAAGGTTTGCCCTGACCTCACCTCTAAGTTACTACACAATTGTCTTTTTCTTTTCTCGGATTGATTATACTGAATACGAATGCTACTTAAATAACTTAGTACGCTGTAAATATTAGTATGTTGTAAATCGAACAATGCTATGCCGCATGGCGTTAAAAGACTCGGAAATACCACTTGATTGCTTCCTCTTATATGTAAAATGAGAGATAAGTCTCAATATAGCTGTTGTAAGAATCGAAATAAGTTTAATTACATTGATCAGTCATTAGATGTACCAACTGATATCTTTGAATAAATAAACGTTTTAGCATCAGAATGAAGATGAAATTGTGCTTGATAAACAAAAATCCTCCCAAATTCTACGAGTAAGTAACAGAATACGTATGTACAAAGCATAACTGGCAATATATCGGCGCGATAGAACGTGCCTTTCAAAAGAAGATTTCAAGGCACTTCGAAGTTCACTTTACATCTATATAGGTAAAAGTCGACTAGAACTATAGATATAGTTTCTCCTTTGAAAGTGGTGTTAGTCTACTTGCATTTGTTCTATTGTACGAAGTGAAACACTTAAGATACCTACTTGATAAGTTTAACATGCATCTTAATTCCTTCAATTAACCCATTCGCCAATTTCTCCGCCGCCAAATTTTTCTCTCCCTGATTATGCATTTTTTCAACTTCTTCTCTCAAACGCTCGAAATAATGTCTGAGTGTGATAAATTTATATTTGTACATGATAATGTACACCATTGTAAAGGAGTCTACTGACACAATCATCGTCATACACATTAGGAACAGTATGAAAGTAGTGAACACTCGTACAAATATTGCTACAGCCGAGTTATCTTCAAACGATGGGTAGTATGTCACTATTGTAATAAAATGAGAGCCTGTGAAATAAAGACAAAGGTATTATACACTGTTTTTTTTTAACGTACGCCCCTAAAATATGTGTGTGAGTTTTAATAGTTATGAGGTTAGAAATGTTGTCGATTACTTGTGAAAAAAAGTGTGATGCAACTCGTCGAAACGTACATATTGCTTTAGAATTTAAGTTTTTACCTATAAATCAACTGCTCTATGAATTGTAAATGTAATAGCACATGTAAACAATATTAATTTACCAAAATGTAAAGTAGTTTCGTTCTCACAGCATCATCCCCGCAATTCACATAGTTCTTATATCGCAAAGGACAATAAATTTTCAAACACTCCCCTTGAAACAATGCTATTACAAAGTGATCATATAAGTAACCAAAACGCTACACGTGTAGTCCAATTTAAAGACAACAAATTCAAAATTTATGTATACAAGAAGTTCCGCGTTTATTTTTCAATGCTAATTTTGCTTTCCCAACATTTTCTATCTCAAGTTATGACCCTGCTGTAAAACAACATATTTTGGAATTTTACTTTATGGTTATAGTGAGGGCTATAGAAAACCTGGTAGAACTCTATATTTTATAGATATGAAAAAGCTTATAGTAACAACGATAAACCAAAGAACCTATACAAACACCACATCCCAACCCACATGTTTACTGCATAAAGCCACATTATTACCCGGGATCCCACTATTTTTATAGTGTTAGCCCCTTAATATCATACTTTGGCACCCATTATATACTACCGACATAAAAACTCACAAAAACACGTAACTCACCTGCATACACCTTCCTAAGGCCTTCAAAAACAAAAAACGCAAAAGAACCGTAAACGGTCACAACGTAAGCAAGCACATTTATTTTCATGATCTTATATTTCTCCGCCATCAAAGGCTCTTTTTCGTAACTCTGACAAACAGTTATCATTTTACGATTCAGGTTTTTTATAAACGATTTGTTGGTAATAACTGAGTATAGTTTGATCATAACTATGGTATGGCTGACGGCGAAAGTCATTGAGTCGCTTTTTTCGTCCTCGGGAAAATCTCCCATCATGGCTGCCATAATTTCCAATACTGTCATGAATATGTATATGAAGTATAAATAAGAGCGCCGCCGATCCTATAAAGTATTCTTCGGTCGTCACCTATTTCGTTTTCTTCATACCAAAAGTTGCCGCTGCCGGTTATGAATATTTTTTTGCAGTACGTTTTCAGAATATGATAGTTTTTCATTATGAGATATTTGCTTTAATGGCTTGGTGTTTTTAGTTTGATGTTGAACTGAAATTGAAATTAAAGATCAGTAGTATAATTTAGATAATAAATCATATTAATATGTATTTTTGTCAAACGATAACTATTATGCAGAAACGTTAGATCATTTTAGCCATACTTTACTTCACAGTTTATGTATTCATCATGCATAAAGATTTATTCATCTCACATCTGTTTGTAACGTTTTCACGAGTAAACTGAACTACTAAATAAAAGTGAATGTGAGCAAGACGAAAGTTATGGTTTTTGGAAAGGAGGAATGTGTTACGGCCTGTAATGTTATGATCGATGGACAACGAGTGGAACAGGTGAATAATTTTGTATATTTAGGTACGTTTACTAGGAATGGTAAGTATAAATTTAATAAGATATTGAAAACAGAGTTAATGCAGTTAATAGGGTGAATGGAGCTTTGAAGGCTTTTATGAACAGTCAAAACGTGTCCAGAAAGGCACGTTTGGCTGTGCATAGAGGGGTATTAGTACCTACACTTATGTATGGTAGTGAAAGTTGGGTATGGCAGAAGAGTCATGAAAGTAGAATAAATGCTGTAGAAATGAGATCACTGAGAAGCATGTGTGGTTTGTCTTTGACTGCCAGAAGTAAAGAATTGTGTGATAAGAGAGTGTTGTGGGGTAAAAGAAGATGTAGTGACCAGCATCGAGAAAGATATGTTAAGGTGGTTTGGGCACGTGGAGAGGATGGATGACGAAAGACTGACCAAGCAGATATATTAGGCAAGTGTGAACGGGACAGGACGAAGGGGAAGACCTAGGCGGACGTTCTCTGACCAGATTGGAGACATCCTAAAAACAGGATAGGTTAGAAGTACCCTGAACAGAAGAGCATACATGAGGAATCTGATGGGAGTTAATGTCAGAATCGTTGCAAATGGCGTTTCGTAGTCTCTGCCTACCTCTCCGGGAAACAGGCGTGAGTCTATATATGTATGTATGTAGTCATTAAAATTTGACACCAGCGAAATTTTTTTGATTTAAAAAAAATTCGGTGCCCTTTTTACGGATATTTTAAAAACTACAGAAACCCACGGCATTTTACTCTTAAAAGCGCAGTTAAAATGATAGCCAATAAGTATTATAAAGTATGAAATTGCCGTTTTGTACTGAAAATCAAAATTGATTATTTTTTTAATTTTTAACATATTTATTTAATCATAATAGTTACCATTATTATCTATACATTACTGCCATCTAATAGGAAGGTCATTTATGCCTTTTCGATAGAACGCTGAGGATCTAGACTGCACAAACTGTGTGAATGCATTTTGTACTGCCGAAAGAAAAAGAAAACTTCTTGTCACGTAGATAATTGTCCAAATCACGAAAAAAATGGTAGTCCGTTGAAGCAAGTTCTGGCGAATACGGAGGATGACGAATGGTTTCTAACTGCAGTTCCTGAGGGGTCAAAACGGTTTTTCGTGCTGTATGAGGTCTCGCATTGTCATGAGCAAAAATGGTGAAGATCGATTCATGAGTCGGGGCTGTTTTACTGCTTGTTTTGCTAACATTGTTCGGAGTTCGGTACGATAGACATCTGCCGTTATTGCTTGACCAGATCGGAGAAAACTTTAGTGCATAACACCATGCTGTGACCACCAAACAGTTACCATTACCTTTTTATAGGTAAGCTTTGCTTTAGGACACTGTTGTAGCGTTTGACCTGGGGTCAGCCATTGCATTTTTCTTTTATGGTTATCATAAAGAATCCACTTTTCATCACATGTCACAATTCGATCCAATATTCCTTCATTTCTGTACCGATTCAACAAGGCAACACAACTTTCAACACGCGTTTCTTTCTGCAGATCAGTCGAATGATGAGGCACCCATTTTTCGTATTTTTATATTTCATTAATCTGACACAAATGAGTCAATATTGTGGGTAAGGTAACGTTAAACCATGCCGCTAGTTCCTGGGTAGTTTGACCAGGATCGGCTTCCACCATCTCTCTTATTTCATCGTTATTCACCTGTGCCGGGCGGTCTTCCTCGTGGCTCGTTCTTCAAGTCGAAGTTTCCATCGCGAAAGCATTTAAAGCAAAATCGCACGGTGCGTTCATTAGCAGACCCCTCTCCAAACGCAACATTGATATTGCGGGCTGTTCCTGCCACGTTACTTCCACGTCGGAAGTCGTATTCAAAAAGCACTCGAATTTTCGCAGTATCCATCTTTCTTGTCTAAGTTGAATAACAAAAACAATTGAAAGTCGATATTCAAATGTTTCACATTTTTAAAAGAAGAACATCATAGAAATCATGTGAAAAAAGTTTCATTCAAAAACCTCCATGAAGATTCTATGTCAATTCAAAGTACCTATTACAATAAAACGGCAATTTCATACTTTAACTCCTATTACTAATCCCGGGAACCCACAATTTGTGTTTGCAGGACTTTGGCAATAGCGACAAAGAACCATAATTCCAGTTATCTATAATATTAATATATAATATTATACAGCTGAAGAGTTAATGAGAATGAGAGAATGGAGAATGTGGTGGTTGAAACTGTGGGGCTCGCCGAAGAATATAATAGTTCTATTAAAACGCAAATAAAAAAGAGTCAATTATGTGGTGCCATTAAGCTAAATAAGACATTGCACCAACATTGATTTTATGACTGTACAAACATAGCATTATAGTAACTATAAACAAAAACATTTAGAAGTACAACCGGTTATTTAAATACATCGATTATCATAATTATCTATAATTAAATCCTACACAATCATCGGCACAAATTTATTCATTAAAATATGACAGATAAATTAAATTGGTTGACATTTAGCGAATGCTATAAATTAAATGTTTATTTTAAGTAGAAAATTAACCAGTTAGTGTAAAATAAATATAAATTTTATTGTTACAATATATTATATGAAAGGCTTACGTTTTTCACGGCGTATTAGAGTCTATTGGTGACTGTACAGGGTACTTTGAAAGTCATAGTTTATAACAGGCCACTTTTCGCCTCTACTCTAATTGGCTGTAATAGAGCACATGGATATTCGAAAGACATGAAAATGTAACTAAAGGAGTTGCTTGCGGTACTCTAGCCACTCAACGTGTTCTGTACCAGTTCTTATTAACAGCCTAATTAAATGAATTTGAGGGACAACAAATTGTTTTTCTGAATCTGGTGTAGCCTTTTTTGTCTTTTGTTTGTTACTGGCGGTGGCAAACCGCCGGTAACGACCAGCTCCATAGGTGCAAGCAAATCGTCGGTCAAATCACGAAAGGGCGTATCCAACAAAATTTTTGATTTTGAGATATTAGCACCATAGGCATTAATAGGTCAAGTTTCAGTATGTCACGAGAAGACGTAACCAAAACTGCAATAAAACCGCACTTATAGACCGTTGCGAAAAGCCCTATCTACGTTTCCTTCTAATTTAAAATATCACGAAGGGACGTATCGCTAGTAACGCCTGTTCATGCATAATAATGTTTTTTCACGAAGATGTTTTTTCACGAAGAGGCGTAATATAATTTGGCGCAAGCGAAACCAAGACCTGTTTTTTCACGAAGAGGCGTAATATAATTTGGCGCAAGCGAAACCAAGACCTGTCGTAACTCGTTTCTGTTGTAACTGCTGGAAATCCATGGCACTGTTGACGAGAAAACTGACGCTGTGGTCAAAACGCTACAGGCTGTTTCTCGAAGTGTGTTTCCCGGAAAAAGCATTTACAAGCAAAGTAAACTCTCGCTCGAGACTCTCGAATATATGACGCAAAGAAGGGGAAGGACATATGCGCAGACGTCTTCGACGGATGGTAGAAACCTTAACCGGAAGATCCGGAAGCTTGGCGACGTGACCGCCGATGTTTCAATACCCGCGCCATTACGGCTGCGATTGAACAGAATCAAGGCACTAAAGTCTTCGCTCGCCAGCTTGGTAGAATTCATATGTTAAAACTCAATACTGCGGATGGCAAAACCGTAACCTCCAAGTTCGAGATTCTCGCTGCAATTGAGAGTTTCTACTAGGACTTGTACGCATCACGGATGCCTGAACACACGAGACCCAGCGATGATGACCACCAGAGCCCAACTCACGCGCCATTACACGGAGGACATCCCTGATGTCAACCAGGGCGAGGTAAGAGTGGCTCTTGAGCAACTTAAGCCGTCTCCAGGGGATGACGGAATCACCACAGAGCTCTTAAAAGCAGGTGTGACAGCAGTTCTGAAAGAGCTGGCGAGCTTGTTTAATTCCGTTATCTACCAAGGCACCGTAGACCACATCCATACTGTTCGGCAGATTGTACAGAAAACCAACGAGCAGAATCAGCCGCTGTGTATGGCTTTCGTGTACTACGAGAAACATTACACATTAGGTGTTGAGGTGTTGAGATACTTGTACGACACAGTCACTATGACAGCTCCAGGACAGTAAAACTAGCCCCATTGAGTTGCGAAGAGGAGTGAGACAGGTGGGTGTAATATCCCCAAGCTTTTCACCAACGCACTCAAAGACGTCTTTGAGACGCTGGACTGGACGGGGAATAAACATTAATGGCGATTACATATCCCACCTTCAGTTTGCCGACGATATCGTCATCATGGCAGAGCGAGATGCTGCACAGCCTATATAGAGCCTCTCGGCGGGTCGGTCTCGGCATGGACTTGAATAAAACTAAGATTATGTTCAACGAACACATTGTGCCGGGACCGGTTTTCAACTTCAACCAATGCGTCCTACCTGTTATGACGTACGGTGCCGAGACGTGGACACTCACAGTGGGACTAGTCCACAAACTAAAAGTCACGCAGCGAGCTATGGAACGGGCTATGCTTGGCGTCTCTTCGAAGGATAAAATCCGAAACGAAGTTATCCGACAAAGAACCAAAATTACCGACGTAGCTCACAGAATCAGTAAGCTCAAGTGGCAGTGGGCTGACCATATTTGTAGAAGACTAGACTGATAGTCGAAGGCAAAGACCACGCCTTGGCAAGCGTAATGTAGGGCAGCCCTCGGCTAGGTGAACCGACGACCTGAAAAAGGTGGCTGGGACAGACTGAATGCGGAAGGCTGAGGACCGTGTAATGTGGCGCGTGTTGGGAGAGGGCCATGTCCAGCAGTGGACTGCGATAGGCTGATTGATTCATTCGTTAGGTGATCTAACTTTGCACAGAGAATACATCACTTGATTTGCTGAAATAAAGCCGGTAGCTTGGAAAACTACTGCCACTGTGCCACAGAATCAAATTAATTTTTAATGCATACCAATGTTTTCAATTTCACTTAAAGCAATACCACCTGGACGTAAGTGAAATGACTCATATTAGGGGTACATCACGAAAAGGCGTAAGTGAAACTTTTTTCAAAAAAATATAAATATCCTTAAAATTAACTACAGTACACTGAAACCACAGTTAAAAATATGATCAGTCTTAGCTACGTATTCACATAAATATCATACCAAGCACATTAAATCTTAAGACATAAAGTTATGACAGTACGTAACGTGCCGATTTCATAAAAATGGCTCTGCTGTAAAATTTACCAAAACACAGATACGCCTTTTCGTGATTCGACCGACAAAATATGAATACAAAAAACAATACACTTATTTCATTAGAATCCCACGCAGGTTGATAGTCCAATGCAATTTTATTCTTAGCGGTGGAGATTGCTTATACGAAACTAATCTTGAGTTAATACTAGACTATGTCTAGTATCTCTATAAGGGTATGGAGAAGTCGGTTTATGACATAGTATTTAAGTGAATTGACACTTATTTCATGTTCTATCCTAACTATAACAGGAATACTATGCAAATTTAACATGAGTATTAATAGGAAATGCTATGGGTATGGAGAAGTCGGTTTATGACATAGTATTTAAGTGAATTGACAATTATTTCATGTTCTATCCTAACTATAACAGGAATACTATGCAAATTTAACATGAGTATTAATAGGAAATGCTGATACAGCGGGTGCAGGTTTAATAATTACTTTTAATAGATTTTTTTTATGGACTCACGCCTGTATTCCCGAAATCCCGGGTAGGCAGATTTTTAGGTCCCACGTAATAGGGGGCGAGACTATTGCCGTTACCGGGCACATCACCAGACTCCGTGCTCATCATTGTCTTGCCCTGGTCCCAATTTATTTGGGGTTGGCGCAGTATGTCCTTCTCTTCCATACTTCTCTGTCACCCGTCATCCGATCATTTACCATTTTCTCTTTCATATCCATCGTCACACAGTCCATCCATCTTTTCCTTGGCCGTCCTCTCCCTTTTCGTCCTTCTACATGCATATTCATCACTTTTTTACCTACATACATCTCATCTCTCCGCATAACATGTCCATACCAGGCCAATCGACTCCCTTTTATCTTTTCACCAATGGGCGCCACTTTTTCATTAATCACATCAATACTCACCAGACTCCGTGCTGCTACTGAGAATTTGAAAAATCCCTTTAAGTAACACCTTTGCCCGACCCGGGAATCAAACCCGGGACCTCCGATCAGCAGTCGCATACGCTATCCACTGGACTACGGCGGCAGTATAGAAATACTTACATTTTCAGTCCATTAAAGTTACTATCTACAAGTAGAAATCTACTGTATGTGACATCCTCGGCGTGTAAAGTACACGCACGCACATTGATACTTCCTCCGGTTACAAAATAGTCTGCCTATCACAATTTTCGTTTTCAATTGTATTGCAATTATTATGTATAAACGGTCTTACAAAAACAATAAAGTAGGTAGCAATTATGGACCCTGTTGGGCACGGCAATTGTAGAAGAGAGGAGGAATATTATTTTAAATTCTAGGTATTTGTTTCTCTTGTATCATACTTAAGTAGTCTATTTCAGTCATTTAAATATTCGTTTAAATGGTCATCATCGTTATCACATAGCTATCCCGGTTGCATCCGATACTTATACGGCTCGGAGACTGGGGTCTGCTTGCTGGTCTAATCAGATTTGACAGAATATCAGCTTTTCCACAGAGCGACCGCCGAACTTCTGCCATTCTGATATTCCATGGTTTAGACCAGTGTCAGTTTATTTGAGGGTACTGACTTCCCGTAATAACTGTCAAAGTAGTTCATGACAGTCAGGACCGACAGTTTAACGTGCTCTCCAAGCCACGAGTCTAGCGATAGTCAAAAATTTTATACGCACATGTATAAGTCCGAAAAGTCAATGGTGTGGACCGTGGATATCAACCCCATATTCGTTTGTATGGTAATAGCATTTTTGTAGTAAGTTTTATTTTTACAAAGATGTGTTTTTCTTCGTGTTTTATTTAAATGGTTACTTATCACCGTTGACCATGTGGGCTGCATTACCTGCCTGTCGAAAAAAACGAATCTTTATTCTATACTGATTTCCTGACGGTCTGTTCAAAAATAAAGCCACAACATCTCTTGACATCGTTAAGTTTTTTTACGGTTTACATTTTTAATAAGTACACGATGTATATTTAATACGGTTTAGCAAGTGATGTCTTCTAAACAATGAACAGAAAGCATAATATTGTTCCAGTGTCATCATCAAAAATGTTGTAAACCATATTAAGCCTTTGAGACCACAGTCCTCGCAAGTCAGTCTAAATTTCGGAAAGACCAACGTATTCGTACCTTTAATATCTAGCTAAGACGTAGTAGTAGAATCGACGTAGTATAATCAAAATGTTACATAATTCACGAGTAATAGTTGACGCTTGTAAGGGCAAATTAAATACAAATGTTCTGTGCACATACAGTATTTGTTATAGGTTAAAACAATAAATATTACTTCATATGCACAGAAAATTTATGTTTCCTAATATTAATACAATACTTTGCAATGAAGCATCCTTTGCCAGAAGTCCAGTCATCATTATTTTTCTGTTAGCTAACATGCTTTACTGTATTCAGCTTTTCTTGCTTACTGACAGGAGCTTGGAAATTTTCCTCGCCCTTGCCAAGATTAAACCGCTATATTTATAAGCCAAACTAAACGCTGACCACTGGTTGTCTTATTAGACAACCACACTATAATAAAATAAAATGACGTTTTGATCTTTGGAAATAGATTTTCATCCATTACTAGATAAATACTTGATTACTAGGTACTACTACATAACCCTAAAAATGCTAAATGCTGTTAAAATAAAGCTCAAAAGAAAGGATCTACCGAAAAAAGCAACTTATTACATTTTGTAATAAATAGTTCTTTTTTCGGTAGATCCTTTGTTACATACTTGTGTAATATAACTACTGAACACCTGCTTCTCATGTAGATCCTTCACTACTAAAACACTGTTAAAACTTGCTTCTCATTCAACAACCGAAGTAGGTACTCAATAATTTGCCTACATCCAACAAAGAAGTTTCCCAGCTTACAAGTGCGATGTTGTAGCATTCAATATATTATATTACAAAGTGACTCGCCACTGAAGATTAATATAACACACAATACTTACCGCCTCTACGAGTAGAGCTTTCATTAATCCACTGAACACTCTGAGTTATAAGTAAATGCAGGTGATTACTTAACAAACAAGTTTTTCTAACAGCTCATAATAACACCAAGTTTCCAACTTGAAGAGGGTATAATAAATGTTTGATTGTACTACACGGAAAAACATACTATCGAGTTAGTTTATAAAATATACTTAATCAACTTAAATTACTTTTACCTTCACACAAAAAGAAAAAAATAAATTAGTTATATTTTTTTTAGTATTTTCCATCTCTGGTGGTAGGTGATGAAGATATAAAACACTAGCTGTTTAATAACACTCCAATTTTATTTATATGTATAGATTATTTCGCTATAACTTTCAAACCAAACGTCCAATTTTAATGAATTAAGACATAAACAGTACTTTGTGACAACATAGTTTATTTTGATAAGGAGTAATGACATGTGTAAAATAAATGCGTTGAAATGAAGTCCTAAAAAATTCAAGACCTTTAATAAAAAAATGGTTGTTGTGCTTCAATCGAAATAGATAGGTATAGTGTGTCGCAGACTTTTTTGTAGATATTTTAAGGTCTTTAATTAATGGTTATCATTTTATGGTTCTATCTTTTATAGTTTAGGCGGGGTACGCCAAATAAGGAACATTTTTGGGTGATTTTTCACACCTTGGGTCGAAAAACTCATATATCTTACGGATCCCTATATTTTCTAAAATAAAATATAGCCTATGTTACTCGCAGATGATGTAGCTTTCTAATGGCGAAATAATTTTAAACTTCGGCCCAGTAGTTTTTGAGTTTATCCATTACAAACAAACAAAAATACAAATTTTTCCTCTTTATAATATTATATATATATAGTGTAGATAAAACTAACGACTCTCGAGCGGTCGCGCGCAGTCACTCTGAGACCGCACCAAGCTTATTTTTATCAGTTAATTAAAACTTTAAACCAAACAATTTTAGCACAACCAAAATCAACCCTAGCAAAACGATTGTGTCAGCTCATTAACTATATTTAATTTCAAGTATTTATAATATTTTAGTTGTTAGTCCTAATGTTGTTTTTGTACAAGGCATGATGGGGTTGGCGTATCCATATGGATAAAAGCCCCAATTCAAATAAAGAATAAAAAAAAAAATAAAAAAAGAACTTTAAACAAAAGACGGTTGCGCTTTCAGGATATCCACTGAGAGGGTGATGTGTCACACATCAAAACCCTTATGTCATTCTTAGCGTGAGCACACGGTTTTTTATTTGGGCTTGCGGTCTCTAAGACCGCGCGTGACCGAGTATGTAGGAGCAAATAAGTAAATAAAAATAACATTTTGGTATGTAGTTCAAGTTATTTGATTCTTATTATTTTATTTATACGTAAGGTATAAGTTATGTAAATTTAAATACTTCTTAGGATAAAGAAGGGTTACGAAGACTTAGCATGTCGAATATCTCACATATTAGCGGCGGCTGCAACAGAAGATGATTTTTCACTAAAATTAAAAAAATGGACTGCCTCGTTGGTCTCTCGGCATAAATGTGCGCGTGGGATAGGGAGGTCTCGGGTTCGATTCCCGGGTCGGGCAAAGTTTTATTGGGTTTTTCTCTTAGGAAATTCTCAGTAGCAGCACGGAGTCTGGTAATGTGCCCGGTACGGCAATAGGCTCGCCCCCTATTACGTGGGACCTAAAACTTCCCGGCGAAATGTGGGTGTAATATTACACCTCTGCCTACCCCTTCGGGGATACAGGCGTAAGTCTATATAAAATAAATAAAAAAATTGAATAAATCCCTTCATTTCTACGTATGTCTAAAATAGTTACAAAATATTTTTTTTTCTTTTTATTTTAGCATTCAATTATTATCTAAAGTTTCATGCATATATTTGAAAACTAAGTGTGATTTTCATATTCTTATCACTTGACTCTATTAATTATAAATATAGATAAATCTCAATTAATATTATGGTTTATTGGTTAATTATCAGGACTAAAGAAGAATAAATAAACTTCTTTGGTGTTTATAGATTTACAAGGAAGGTTTGTGAAAAAGAAATATTGAGCATTTGAGGTCTTTTGTTTTATCATATAAAATTATATTTCATATTATGTTTTATCATTTAAATAATGAATATGTTACTTGTTATTATTATTGTTTACTCAAATAAGACTTGTTTTAGTTATGTGCCACACAATGTCTTGATATATCTATTAGTTAACACAATATATATGTCGTAGGCATTTTGTATGATTCCGCCGTTTACATACGGCGTCGTCAGTTTACAAACGCTCGCGGTTATGTAAAATGCCGAAGGCAAAATGACAACTCGTACGACTGTTATAATTTCGACGTTGGTTTTAGTTTTAGGGAGACCATGATAAAAAACAGTTCGGACAAATCAGACTTTATTTCAGTAATCAGGTACTAATGAAGATTTCTTAAAGTACTTAGTAAAAATATTTAAGTAACAAAAACGACTGTAAAGATTTCGAAATAAATCGCCTTTTTTAGGGGTTGTGAGTGATTGGGGGTTGGGGGAGGAGGGGAGGTCGGAACCCCCCTCACCATTTTCACTTGCTGGAAATACTTGGTTTCCTCTGAAAAAAAAATTGTCTCCAAACATCGGTGTGTATGGCACTGCCAACTTCTACATTCTTCACACTAATAATTTCACTAGATTAATAAACTAAAGTTGACGTTATTTGATGTTATTTGTATTATTTCAATATACGTTACAGGTCTCATAAATATAGACCGTGATGATATATTAGAAGAAATATTTTTATTGATAGTAATGTCATTAGGAATGTTATTTTCAATGATGTCAATAAAATAATTATTAAATTCATTTACTATGTCAATGGGATCTGTAATAGTCATGTCATTTTGTTTAATAGATAGTATAGATTCTTGTGGAAGATGTGATTTAGTTTTATTAATTTAGTTTTATTAATTAGTTGCTAGGTGGCTATCGATTTGTTTTTTGAATTCTGTATATAGTGACAATTTTGCGATTTTTCTGTTAATTTGATTATTTTCCTATATCTAGACGAATACTTTTTAAAAGCAATTCTATTTTTTGTACTCGGATTTAACCTATATTTCCACAGTAGTTCTCTTTGTTTTTTGCTGCATATTTTTATTCCATTAGAAATCCATTTAGTTTTAGTGTTTGTTTTTATAGTAATAATCTTTTTTGGGAAACATAATTTATACAATAGTAGAAAATCACCCATAAAACAGAGACATGCGTAAATTGTAAACAATTAAGGTAAGATTTAAATTTAAGTAAGTTTTCATTAGAAATATCGTCTTTAATAGTTTCCCGAAATTTTAATTTGCATGTTTTATTTATAGGAACTTTCAATATTTGGGACGTGTGGTCGGAAAGAACAAGATCTATCACTTCAGCCTTGCATTCCCTATGATAGTTGTGCGCGAAGTTGTCAATACATGTATTGCTAATCAATCTAGTGGGTGTATAAAGAGCAAGTTTTAAATTGTATTGCTGTAAGAAATATTCAAATTCTAATGTCATTTTATTATAGTGTCGACTAGTATTGTATTATAGTTGTTCTAAGAACCTTAATGTTTTTGTTATATTTGCTGAAGTGATCGAAGATCTTATTCTCTTGAAATTGTTGCTGAAATTAAGATTCTTCAACATCACTTTTGGCAAGATAACATAATTCAGATATTATTATACTTCAAGCTCATTTCATATACCTATAGCTTCTCGATATTAAATGAGTTTTCTTGATAACAAACAGTATGCTATAACTAAATTATAAGCTATTTATCATATATACAAACAAAATAAATCTACTTATATAACTAAACTATCCTAAGCTAAACTATAAAAACTTAATAATTAATGATAACAAAAGAAAAAATAAATCAATCAATTGAATAATAATCAGTTTTCTTGATTATTATTCAATATATACCTATTCTTCGTGGCATTTTCACGCACAATAATTAGGCTCCAGAGTTATTATTAAGTATTAAGTTGAGTTAGAGTGAATCCTTTGGATATAAAGTGAGGCACACCTATTGGTTGTGCCAAAATGACATTAAAAAGTTACTGCTAGGAGCAGCTGCCTTTTATTATCTCTGTCGGTACTCTTATTCTCATTCCAATACAGAATAAAGCAGAAACTTACTATAGAAGTAAAATCTTTAATATACTTCTACATACCGCTATACTAATGACAAGTGTCTCAGCTGCATCACTTCATAAATGACGAGGACATCGTGGAATATAATTATATATAATATGTGCCTAAAGATTAAGTGGTTTTTGAGAGTATAGAGATAAAAGAGTGCCAGTGCCGACCCATATCTCGAGACGTTCCTCAAGAAGAGAGGTTATGTTCCCATAGCCACCAAAATTGCACTAGCAAAGTATCCTTCTTTACCCATCACCGATTATGTAAATGTCAGCTGTCTTGATCCAGCGGTAATCCAGGTACAAATCTTGAGAAAAGTCTAGGTATGTACAATTAATATTTGAATTACCTACGCGTATAGTGACTTTATTCGAACACAACTTAAGTAGCCCACACAATCGTCAACAAAATGCACACATTCCCGTTTTATATATTATGCATTATAAGATATTTATGAACGTGCTTATTATAACGGTATGACATGCATTTATATCTTTAAAGTCTTCGTCACCTGATATAAGAAGTCACACCTAAGTCATAACAGCTTTGTCGCTAATAATATCTCCACCCAACGGTTGACTAGTAGAATTTGGTGTTAGTGAAAAGGCCGCCCTAGGTACTTTACTATCACTATAACATTCTTCATTCAACAATGTGTTCGAGTACTTTAAAACTTGGAAGAGGGCAATAAAAGCTCCACGGTTTAAAATATTCGGGCTGTGCCAATATTATTACCTATTGTGAACAGTTGCATCTGTAAATGAATGCCGGTCTGTTTCAAAGTTACTTGTCTCGTACACAATCATTATTATTACTGCACATTATATAAAGCTTAACAGACCGGTTACCACAACTCGTGGATATGGTTTTTTTTTCATGGGGTGCATAGAAACTGCGCGGTTTATTCGATTGATTGCGAAAGGATCACAAGTCGCACGTTCACCGAATTCATTGCGATTTGACGCGCAGTGTTTACTTGCTAGCTACGAGTACTATACGCGCGCAAGCCCTCTGACTCTTTTGACCATCGAACTGATCTATATAGCCATGTTATGTATGACACGACACTTGCTAGTGAATTTCGTTCTTCACTTGACAAAGATGTAAAAACTGTTGTTAGCCTAGGTTTCAACAATATAAATATGTTTACGTAGATTTGACTACGAGTTCAAGGCATAGGGACTGGCAATGTTCTAAAGACAGTATAACCTGCCGGACATATTACATTGTTTTCGTAAACTTAAGAATAATCTTGACCTAGTACTTGAATTCTTAGCGAATAATCTCAGCAAACGAAGTGGCGGTGGTCAAAAATTCATTTACCCGCATTTAACGAATCTAAATTCTCAATATTATCCAACCTGTAGATCTAATTCAATAACTCTCTTCTAACTATCAGTCCAAATTCATATTCAACAAAGTAGATTTAAGTCTTTACACACATACAATACCTACTGCTTTATTCTTTAACCAAATAAGGAAACACACGCCGGAAAAAATATAGTAGCAATACTAGTTGTCTGAATAGCTATATTGTATCGATGGCAATGCAGACTAAACTGCACAGACCACTTCCAAGCTTCGGCGTTGTATCAGTTATTTATTGCCTACCACTTTATTGCCTCACTGCGTATTTGGGAAATGGTTTCTCTCCAATAGCCCTTATATTTGGTTTGCAAAATACATTTGTAATATTCAATTACGAGTTCGGGTAGTTTGATATATCCGTTATCTTGAGAGGATCAATTTACAATGAAGGACACTTTACTCCTTAAGTTGTAACACGTGTACAACCAATATACATAACGTGGAATTCAGAGAGTATCTAGTCACACTAAATTATAGATCGATCCGTGGGTTGATTAACGTTAACTGCTTAATTTTAAAAGATAGGTGACTGTTTACAATCTTCTGTAATTACATGTGTTTGAGAAATGCTTTATTACAAGACATCATTATTTACTAAAGTCAATACGGGCCGACAGAACCTTTAAATATTCAAACTCGGCTGGCACCAGAATGTCATTATCCCTTAGAGTTGAGAAGTCTATAAGTATATAAACTCATTAGGCTAGAAAGCTGGTGCTAAACAATTTTATTATTAGGTATAAAGTTAAGATTTAATATTTTTTTATTTATTTATAGTCTCACGCCTGTTTCCCCGAAGGGGTAGGCAGAGGTGTGGATATTACACCCACATTTCGCCAGATTTGTTTTAGTCCCACGTAATAGGGGGCAAGCCTATTGCCGTACCGGGCACATTAGCAGACTCCGTGCTGCTACTGAGAATTTCCTAGCAGAAAAACCCAATAACACTTTGCCCGACCCAGGAATCGAACCCGAGACCACCCAATCCCACGCGCAAATTTATGCCGCGAGACCAATGAGGCAGTCTAGTCCAGATATAATAATGTTTTATATATTATACTTTGTAATTACAGAGTGCAAGGTAGAGTTTGTTAATAATTCATCTCATAGAATTGCTAATCGATAGGTAAACTTAATTCTAAAACTTTTTCATTCAAAATACAAAAAAAAGAATTATTTAATTTTAGATTCTATAGATAAACTCTCGACTGTGCACCAATGACATAGAGATTTAATTAGTTTCTTTCAATTGCAATGAGAGTAGAGGGCCGCAGTACAGCATTTTGCTTTAGGATAAATGTTTAGATTTTGTTTGTATGTTTGGAACTGTCCCGTGTAAAAGGGATTCTTATTTATAAAATACCTGTGAATGTATTGCACATAACGAATAAAAGAAAATGAGCACACTTGCACACCAACTCTGTAATTGATGTTTAGTAAATGTCAAACAGACGACGGCATTTTCCCATATTCGCAAAATGCATGACACTCATTCAAACTATATTTAAATCTATTTTATTTTGCCTTTTAAGAGTAACAAACAGTTGCTGTTTAAATTACATTATTTATTCGATATAGTGTAGTGACATGACAAACCCCACATCTATACATCTCTACTAACAAACATATCAAGAAGCCTACAATGTATAAATCGTTACTTAAGGGGCAGAAAAAAACAACCGATGTCTGCAGTCTAAGACTAAAAGCCTGACGTCCAATATTAAGTGACGAGGAGTTAATTAGTGGGCAGTCTCCTTGTCTGCAATAGCAGAAATATATTTGTTAGTAAACGTACTATACCTACCCGCATCGAAAGTCGCTGACGAGGGTCTTTACCTGTTTACCTTATTGATATGTATTCATTTATATGAAAGTACTTTATTTGGATCAGCTAAAAGACGGATGGAAATTGAGAGGAATGGATGTAAATAGTGTGTAGAATATTTTAAGCACTTAGCTTATAATCTGAACTCTGCTGGGCACAATCCTCTTCTCACTATGAGAAGGGTTAGACCATAGTCTACCACATTGACCAAGACGGTTGGCAGACTTCACATGTCTTTCGAGAACATTCTGAAGAACTCTCTCAGGATTCATCACAACGTCTTGTGAAGTCAGTAGATGTGCGTGGCGGTTTTAGTCTCTCCACTAAACTATTACTTTTTAAAGCGGATTGAAAGAAAATATGTTTCAATTGTTTTCTAGTTTGTATAGTTACAAGAAAGCTTTGTAGGCCCTTTATTTAACTAACACGCTTTTATTAGGTCGTCGTGTATGTAACTAACTATGTAATGGAATCTAAGCTAACTAATTTAACCATCTTCCAAGGGTCGTAGCGTAATGAAAATTGGCAGCTGTATGTAGTTCTGATGACAATACAATAATATGGTAGTGTCAAACTGATCTGATGATGGAGCTGGAAGCTATGGCTGAGTCACACGTCATACTCGTGAACGGGTGCCATCTGCCGGGACTGGTCGGCTCTGAACTGCTGTCGAAATTCTGTCAAAGGATAATATTGGAGTTTATAGTCGTCTCACATCGTACTCACATATTTATACTTAATACCTTATTTTATATATTATTAATTTTAATCATATTGTCTGGACTTTAAAAGAGACTATGACCTCTGAGTTTGTTTCGGATGTTTCTTCTCAGGGCAGTCAGTTAGGAAACACCGGCCTCATCTAGTTTAATTTTTTTTTTAAAGTATGACTTTGTTTAAGTGTTTGTAATGAACCTATGAACAAATAAATGATTTGACTTTGACTTTGAAGATATGAACTGGAACTCGACATGATGAAGATAACTATCTTCATCTTACAGTACAGTTAATTTAAATAAAATTTGTGGAACAACTATGCAAATGTAAATGTAGTAAGTGGAATGACCTAATTATAATAAACGAATAATAATTTAAAACAACTAGAAATGTTATATAATGATAAAAAGAAAAATGCTAAGTATCTATATAAATTCTAAATAAGTAGTAGATCATGAGTTGTCTAGCGTAAGTGACCATCTATCCACTGAGATAATCATTAACAGTATAATAACCTTTCCTAATAAGGCAGTATTTTATTTTACTTTTAAACGTATTAAATGGTAATTCTAAAAGACTAATTAGTATTTTATTGTAAATACGAATACCTAGCCCTACAAAAGAATTGTTAACTTTATGATTGATACCATTTGATTGTAAAAGCGGGGGTGCTGGAACAGGAAATACTTTATTGTTAACAAATACTAATACTACCTTCCTGGCGAAAGCTGCATGACTTCGCACAAGAGCATAGCATTTATGCCGCCAAAGGGTTACCAAAGGGAACCAAAGATATCTCGTCCACGAACAAGAACTCTACATTTTGCCACTGTTGACGCATTACCCTTAAGTACTTTATTTCCTGAAAGAAGAGGCGTTAATAGTGTTTGGTGAATGTCATCTCGCATGTTTTGTCTGAGTTCGACAAACTGGTACTTTTAACAGACTGTTTAATGTAGAGCCACCTACTAGTCGTGCTTTAACTCCAGTTAGAGCACCAATCTGTGTAACCTGCTTCCCGTAACACCTCAACTTGACTTTTGAACAAGTTAAATAAGTAAGTATTTCCTGTTTCAGCGCCCCCCGTTTTTACAATCAAATATTATAATTAAGAGCACATAGTTTACACTTCAGCCCAGAAATAGAGACAAATTGAACGATCCATAATTATTTTTTTTGTTTTTATGTGTATTTATAAAATATAATATATAAAAGCGTGCTTTCTAGTGTTTTTTAAACTATTAATTTATTTTATGTTTTCACATACAATTGGACACTTCTGAGCGAGAAGACATTTCTAGAAAGAAAAGCCATCATCACTTTTTGCGCGAACCAGATCGAAATTGGGATCTCACGATTCGCTCTTATTATTGCTGAGCAACAACGGCAATTTTCAATACTGATACTGATACCATGCCGTGATGTGTACCGTGCCGTGAACTTACGTGTACCATGCCGTGACTTGACCTGTGCCATGCGGTGACGTTTACCGTATCGTGACGTGCCGTGTACTGTGCCGTGACGTATACTATGTCATGACGTGTACCGTGCCATGACGTGACTTGTACCGTGTCGTGACGTGTACCGTGCCGTGTCGTGTCGTGTGCCATGTTGTGACGTGACGTGTATCGTGGCGTGACGTGACGTGACGTGACTTGACGCGTGCCACGCAGTGACCTGTACCTTGCCATGACGTGTAACATGCCGTGGCGTGCTGTGACTTGACGTGTGCCGTGTCTTGTCGTGTGCCATGTTGTGAAGTGACGTGTATCGTGCCGTGACGTGACGTGTACCGTGCCTTAACGTATACCGTGCCGTGATGTGAACCGTGCCGGGGCGTGACATTTACCGTGTCGTCACGTGCCGTGGACCATGCCGTGACTTGTACCGAGCCGTGACATGACGTTTACCGAATCGTCACGTGTCGTGTACCGTATGTAACTTGTACCCTGCCGTGACATGTACTGTGCCGTGACTTGACGATTGCAGTGCCGTGACGTGTGCTGTGTCGTGACGTGACGTGTGCCGTGCCGTCACGTGTACCGTGCTGTGACGTGTCGTGTGCCGTGATGTGCCGTGAAAAGGCAACATAGTTAGTTAGTTAGTTGGACAGGTGTTTTCCGCACTTAGCCACTGAATTGGGCCATTGTGCGTGAGCGAGAGAGAGTTGAGAGTGAAAAGGCAACATGTTCAATCGGCTAATCTGCTGAGCTAGTCTGAAAACCCTAGTTTAGGGCAGCAGGACATAGACTACTCTTTACTAAAATATCACGCGGGCGAAGCCGCCGGCTAAAGCTAGTTACTAGATAAACATTTAGTTGACTAATCAACAATTTCCCTGCCTTAAAAACCGAGAGGTAATAGCATGGTAGAAACAAATAAGGCTACATAACGAAAATTATTTTGGTCCTCGACTTACTAGATAAGTCCTAATTTTTTTATATATAACATATAAGCCAGCCAGCCAAAGTAATAAATTTAGATATTATTTTTACTATCTGGCCATTATATATAATATCTACTGAATTTGTACAAGGTAATAATTGACAATGAATGAATCACATTAACTAGCTATTTTATATAACATCTTAGTAGGTACTCTTGGATGAAGTAATATAATAAGTGAAGTGAAGCTTGTAAAGTTTTATTTTAATCAGTTCCGTACTGGCCATCGATATGTTAACTGTCCGATTAACCAGGAAAACTATTTGAATAAGTTGTGTTAGGTTTTCTTGTGACCCTGCACCTAAAAAAGGAGCCCTGTTTCGCAGGGCTCCGTCAACTTACCTTATTAAACATTGTTCCCTGACTCCACACTTCATTATAGCGTGGCTTGATGATCAAGCCACGCTGTATAGAAATGGTAAGGCAAGTAATTCGTATCGTATTTATTACTTTGACTTCATTGGCCTGGCTTTATGAATAGCATCCAGGATTAATTTATCAAATTGTCGAAGCAATTTGGTTATTATTTATATTAGGTGTTATTACTTATATTATGCTAGTCATTATGTATAATTTTATATTAATAACTATGGCTGTAACTTAAAAATATATTTTTTATAGACTTCTTTATCCCCGAAGGGCTAGGCAGAGGTGTAATATTACACCCATATTTCGCCATGAATTTTAGGTTCCACGTGATAGGGGTCGAGCCTATTGCCATTACCAGGCACATCATCAGACTCCGTTCTGCTACTGAGAATTCGGAAAACCCAGTAACACTTTTGCACCGACCGACCCGGGACCGAATCGAACCCGGAACCTGCGATCGGCAGACGCATACGCTATCCACTCAACCACGGAGGCAGTCAAGGCATACATATGTATAATAATTATTCCATAAATCGAATAACAATCGAACACAATTATTGCACTACAGTGGCGTACTTATTACTTCCTAAAACAGGCATAAAAGCTAAAAATAGATTGCAGCATTACCAAAAATAATAGAAATATCTGCCACGAAGCCTCGGCTTCTCCTCTCGGAAAGCCAATGCGGCTTTCTGCCAGTCTGCTACGCTTTTACGGTTAAACTTTTGAACCTCTCAAGCTAAACAAATTATCTTCATATTTTTAACTATTCATGGGGATGAACATTTTTAAGAAATTTGGTGCACACCCATATCTGTTTTGTTTACTGGCTTTACAAATAGTGTGCTTTTTAGTTAGTATTTAAATATATATAACAATACCAGACATATAATACATATACCAGGCCTCGCTACTATACGCTGTTCCACGGAAGGGACGCAAACTCATAGTTTCCGGGTGTCCCCTTAATGTCCTACGCCGGCCGATAAGGGCGTCTACAATAAATCGTAACAAGCCATCCTTGAGAAATATCGCCGTCAGAACGACCGTGGTAAGAAGCTGCGCTATGTTACTGTTATGAGTAGATACACAACATCACCCGTCTCTTTCACTCGTTAATATGTCGCTAGTATATTACACAAGCTGTTGCCCGCATTTTCATAGAGCTTGCTTCAAAAACGGACAATGTTTCAACCCTTATTTAATCCCTGTAACAATTTAAGGTTTAAATTAAAAACCCTTTCTTAGTTCGTTTTTACATTAGTTAAAAGATAGAAGATATCCAAAACTCATATTTCCAGTTTCATAGGGTTACGTTACGCAGTGACATGCGTAGTCTAATTATAAAAGTCTAGTAGTAAAATACAAAATTGTGACTGTCTAGCTTCAGTTCTGCGTTATCTGGATAATGCAGAACTGAAGCTAGACGGTGTAGACAGCGAGGGAGGTACAAATAATAAGGGTCAATCTCCAAAACGAGCGTATTCGTGTAATCGCTCTGGTGCTTTTCAGATATTGATATTTTATGGTAATTATGTATCTCATTTAAAAGAATGATATACAAGTGGTAGATTTTTACTATTGGCCTGCAATTTACACAAACAGTTACGGATATATTAAAGTTCAAAAAATTTCGCGACCAGAGCAATCATAATTGGTGCAAGAGCGAACATAAATGGTAAAATCATTGAAACAAAAATATAAATTATTGATAAAATATTATTTATTTAACCGTTTTCAGTCATATTTAGTGTACGTGTAACAAGATCAGTAAGAGAAATGTATTATTTTATAAAATTCAAGGCATATTATCCGTCATACATATCAAAAATAAGAATCTTTTATAAAAAATAATTTTATAAAAACAAATTAACATAACTATAAAAATCAACTTTAGGCAACCCAGGAAAGTTTATAAATTAAATGTTATGTGCAAAGTTCATCGTTTGTCATCGTTACAGTCTGGTACTACTACTTAAAGTAGATTTATAACGCACAAGTAATGCAAAATATCACCACTCTGGTCTTTTTGGACAGAGCAATCAGAGCCATAGCGATCATAAAAAGTCATAAAATCATAAATATAGCCGAATTTAAAAACAATATAAAGTTGTGATTTCGTCTCATAAAAAAACATCATAACGATCACTTAATTCACATAACAAACACATTCACAGACTTACTACTGAATTTAAATAACATGCCATAGTAATCATAAAATTCGAGAACCAAATCCAGAGCAATCATAAACTTACCTTCGTAATGTTGGAACGCGTGAACGTGGCACACGGAGTATACTCCTCGGCGTTAGACCACTACTGACGTTGCCCCGCGGGAGGGGAATAGAGTGTCTATAACGCGTAACTAAGGATGAGCGCGATGTTTTACCTCAGCGCAGAGCGATGAGATAAAATGCCCGGTCACGATTTTAAATTCAAATAGTGGCAAAACTATTGTTAATATAACTAAAAAATTATTATTACTATGAAGATTAACTATTTGTTATGTAATATAAATAAGTTGTTTGGTATTATCCTTCTCATTAAAAAGTTAAAAAATATTTTTTTCATTCAATCGGGAGTTGGGTCAACCCAGAGCGATTAGGATTTTAGGGTTTAAGACTTTTTATAAAAAATCAAAATAAACTTATTCATAATAATAAAAAAATATTTTGAAAATGTTTTTCGATTTTAAAATGGTTTTATCCCGCCCGACACGAAAAAAAATGCCTCTAGAGATCGATCCATATTTGTCTTTGAATAGCTGCTTATAATAGAGTGAGCTTTTCAGACATTTATGACACATTGCGAAAGCGATAGTGTGAATGAACAAAAAAAAAATTGACATTATGTATTTCTTCGTCTGGTGTTAGAATCTTGGGGTCTGGAAGGCTGGAAACTGGATTTTATAAAGATTGGCGTAGTCTTGGCAGGCTTGACTGCAGGTGTGTCGTAGTGTGGTCATTATGGCAAAAAAAATCCTGGTGCGGATCCTTTATATATGTATTATTTGAAGATAACACATCTTCAAATAATATATAAACTTGCTCTAAACTATTATATATTGTTCCGTGTGGTCTGAAGCCTTATCTTTAACCTTCACGTGGTCGCGCGGCGTCGAATCGACCACACCTAAAAGTTTTTTATTTACAATTCCTAGTATTTTCGTTAGAAATTTTTCGTGCTTTAAGTACCTTCTTCTAAGTTCATTATGAATAAAACGAGCTATATATCACTTCTCTCCACCTGTCACGTGTTGTAAAATTTTTTAGTCTCGGCGTAGTAGTCTAAAGCACTAAGAGCGTCCGTCGTCGAAAAAATTACGCGCGACCCTATGTTTAGATTTTATTTTTTTATAATTTAGAACCAATATGGTGCTTTATTGGCTGGAAGGCCTACTAGCGACTCTCAGATAATTGCGCAATTACAAGAAAATTATAGAGAAAGAGAGTATCAGAGCTAAGTGATGAAGGGTCGGAGGCTTATATTCACATATTTTTTTTATTTTATTATTTTTTTCTCTTTGTGTTCTACAACCTATTGTATTTCATTATTTCATAATTATTAGTACGTTTATAATGTTATTTTGTAAACCCATCCAAAGAAAATGAGACTCTCTTATTTTAATGTTAATCATGTAGCGCACATAACGAGACTTAGCTTGTCGTTCGTAACAGATCGACAAAGTTAAGCAACGCTTGCACAGGTCACCACTTGGGTGACCACGTGTGGCATTTACATCTGTTTCGGAGGGCACGTAAAGCTGTCGGTCCCGGTTCTTGTCTAAGGGTAAGGATCGTTACGCAATGTCGGAGGCCTTAGGGCGGTCTGAAAACTCCGACACCAGAGTTGGCCACACACTTACACGAAAAACAAAACAAACAAAAATGTTAGTCATTTGAATAAAACAATATTCAAAACATTTTTATTTCTATTACTAAACTGAATAATAAACAATAAATTACTTACCTAATAATAAACGATTCCATGGTTATTTAATATTTTTAATCCCTTTAATGTCCAAGTTGTCTTTTAGGTTACGTGCGACCGCTCCCGTTACAAAAGACCGCACGCCTGCTTGAAGGTTAAGACATACTGTGATATTTTTTAAAGCAGACAATGTCTTTGGTCTAGGAATCGAGCATGGGTGTTCACGATTAAATATCAAACTCAAATTTAAGTTCACACTTACACTAATCATAATTATACGGAATTACGACAAATGCACTCTACAATAACACTCCCTAATATACGAAACTCGAATCCGACATGTTTTTGTAGTATATCCTTATGATTTAGTAGCACGCATAATACATATTTTATCCTGTTAATACGCGTATTATCCAATTTATGCGTATTAGTCGTAACATGACAAAAAAAAACAATGACTCTGAGTTTGTTTCAGCCTTTCTTCTCAAGAAGTCATTTAGCTAGAAAAAGCCGGCATCATCTAGAATAGGGTTTTGACTTGTATAAGCGTTGTAAACAACCAAAATGCAGAAATAAATATGTCTTTATGTCTTTGTGTCTTTCATATACGTCACACGTTAGTCTGACTCCTGACGCTTACGGGGACTCGTGTGGTAATATTATATTCTATGTGAATAATTAATATCAACCCACTAACCTACCATTCATTCCCTGAGGACGATCCCACCTATTCTATTTACCTAACGATTAACCTAATTTACTTCTCAGACCTATCCAAAACACAAATTTGAATACCAACCGGCTTTAATTTATATTTTAAATTATAGAACTATCCTACTTAAATAATTATAAATCACGAAAATAGTACAGGTTTTAACAAAAACAATTTAGTATTCTAAAATAATCACATCTGTGAGGGATAACAGGGCTTCATGCTAAGCAAGTTATTAATTAACATCATTTGCACCATATTATAGAAGTTTGACCCGAGGTTGGAATGGATGCTCGTATTAAAAACTTTTTCTCCGTTTAAAACATGCAACAACCCTGAATTATTCATGGTTTGGCTCGTGTGTGAATGGCCAAATTGGAAGAATAAAATATACTTGACAGCGAGGGAATCCGCCACTTTTAATGCTGTATTTGTAGTCTCCATCTCTAAATATCTGCTTATTTTACGTAGAAGGGAACATTTATTTACACACCAAACTTGCTCTTGGTGTGAGTTACATGTTATGCGGTTTAGGTTGACGTATATATATTAGGAAGGGTATACTTGGCTTCGTGTTAGAAGCGCCGGCTTACGATTGACACCGGGGAATGTGTTACAACTTGCATGTATAATGGATTATATATCAGCACTAGAGGACGCCAGCAGCTACGCCTGCATTTTTTTAAATTTACCCGTTTTGGCTGATCCCGTGGGAAATCCCTTCTTAGTGCATAGGCATGCATGTTCTTTGGGGACCGTAGGGGTGCCCTACGGTCCCCAAGGAACATGCATGCCAAATTTCAGTTTCCTGCGCCCAATAGTTTCCGCTGTAGCGTGTCTGTCAGTCAGTCAGTAACGCAAGGATTTTATATATTAAGATATGGAGGCTAGCTAGCTATAATCTAATACTGTTGGTTGTTAATTAAATGGCGTCATTATTTTTATATCAACCCACAACACACAAATTATAATCACAGAATCACCCATTTGTCGTGGCAACTATACTGCTAAACTAAATACCCAAATCGTTTGAACAACGTTTTGAGTTTCGTCATACATAATTTTTGTTGATATAAAACAACGCTATGTATAAATGTTCATATATAGTGCAAATCCTTAACATTAAGAAAACAACTTTGTCAAATTATTTTTAGAATAGCGTAAAGTCAAACCTAGCTGACAAACCTAACATGCTGACTAAAAAATATTTTCTATCATATATTTTAACAGTCTATGTCCGATTGCCTATTTTATTTATTTACGTACTTCTTATTCAAAATTTTACTTGTAGATAAGTACATTGTCCAATAAGAACTCCTTGTCCGATATAATAATATGTGACGACCGAGAATATTAAGGTTAGAAAATTAATGAAGACTGATACCAAACGACTAATCGACGCTTCACGTGACCAGAAGGCTGGGCTGTATTTCGGCCAGCGTATCAGCATTGCCATCCAGCGTGGCAATGCTGCCAGCCTTCTGGGCACGTTACCAATAGACAGCGATGCGGAGGAATTCTACGACGCCTAAACCTGTCTTGTAAATATGTACTTTGCATTTTAACCTCCCCTTTTTGTACATATTTATTTTTTATGTATGTAAATAAATTTGCCATTGTATAATAAGTTTTATGTAGTTATAATTATTTTATTGAGTAGGAAGTGATATCTGAATGTTATTGTGTTTAAATAAATATCTCTCTCTTTTGTTTAAAAAAAAAATGAAGACTGATTACATTGATCGTTCACGCTGTAATAGGATTGGATTACCGTTTAGTCAGTCTCAGCTTCGCGAAGCTGTGAAGAAGAGTAACATTCTTAAAGACAGTGAGCTTTGTCAATTCTTCGGGTATAACGCGGTTTCCCAATAATGGCCGCGGTTTCCCAATAAGCCGATCACATTTAACGAACGAATGTACATTAACAAAAGAAACAACACAATAACACCTAAGGTTTTGTGTTTTTACGCTTAAATATTTTGGCTAATAAATAAAAAATGTATAGTAATTGTTAATCTCCAAAATTGAGTCGCTCGATACTGTAACGCATATACTTACTATAACAGTTATTTGATGTTTTAAAAGTAATAAGCTCTGAGTAATGAACCCTTCATATTTTTTAATTAATTTAACAGTCAAGTGCAGTACATATTTTTTTATTAAAATCATTTAAATTTTCAGAAAGTCGTCCTAAAATACATTTCGTCACTTTTATTTTTTAAATCTTGAGATATTTTCACCAATTTTTATTTAGATCAATGGCTAATTAACAAGCTTTCCAAAAATTAATAATTTAGAGCCAAAAAATCAATAGTTCTTTTTTAATTTCATTATTTTGATGACAAGGTGGCAATTTAAAAAAAAACTTTAAATCTCGATATCTCAGAAACCGTTCATTTTGGACCCCAAGTTGAGGGGCGTCAATTTGTTGCAAATGACCTCAAATATAACCCCCTGCAATAAATTGTTCGAATTACCAAACACCCTGTTTATATTCGTAAACGAATAACATGCCCTAGAATTGCGCGCGGTAGCACTGGCTACCCAGGGAGCCGGGGTGATACCTAGAGTGCATTTTCTATGTGGCTTCTCCTGGAGCCGGCGGGTAGTGAAAGATTAATATACAACATTTAAGTTAAAGAACATATTGCAGACATAAAAATTCAACGCTATTCAAGATCTGCTATGTGTGAAAATGCGCAAGAACCATTACCCATTATTTGAAATTCGACAAACAAAAGAACACGTAAACAATAAGTAGAATAAGAACAAAAGGTATAATTATTCACTAGAGATCAAAACATCCTTATTTCTGTTTGAAACCTGGTTGGAGTATTCCGCAAACTCGTAATCTTGTCTTCCACTTACTGAAATCTAAGAAAAGCAAAAACATACAGCCTTCGAGGTACTTTGGACTTTGATCTTATTCTGCGTAAATAGTAACAGCCAAACTTAAACAGTGTTCGAATACAACAGCTTCCCAGTAAATACGATTCATGGAAAGCAACTGAAACGTGTCGCTGTAGTTAAATATATACATAGTTATGGAGATTTATGATTTATATATTTTACCACGGCATTTTTTGGTTCAAATATAATAATGACGGTATTATTGTATTTTAATTTCAACATACCTATATGTTTATTCTGTGTATACTCTTAGCGATTACGTGGGTAATAAAGAAACATCATCGCCGAGCAAACCATCCTATATGTTATAATGCCATTGACCACCCCAAAAGTTGAAACTCAAGACATGGATTATGACGTCAAGTATGTTACTGTAGTAATAATACTGTTTTGTCAATCACAGATTCACTTAACACATGTTGAACAAATTGGAAAACGCATTGTCAACATTTCAATCTGAATGGACAGCATTCAATTGCAACAGAGTAAGTTAATTCCTTTTATAAAACATGTTCTCTCTCCAATAAAACCTTGGCCTCACAGGGCCACCCCTTCCGTGTGCCATTGTTGTAAAACCACTTATACACTCGAACATCCAATTCATTTCAAACAAGGAAACCCGAACCGCAATGTTAATTCTATCATTCAAACTAGATAACAAAGATTGGAACAAATTAATTAATGAACTGTTAGGGCGCGGTCGAACAGCGCATATAGTATATGAAGTCATTGCAGGCGGTTCCCCGCTAATCAATAACTGATCACGAGATTTAGCTACTTCGGTGATAAATTTTGTTACGTGTAATTTGTTTGGAGTAGTAATCGTTTGCCTTAGCTCTCGTTTTACCTTTATTATTTTACCGAAAGAAAGTTCAACATGGTGCAATATCCGCAGAATTACTTTGCTAGCACTTACTCGCTACTATTTATTTTAGGTAAAGCTATCCGAGTCTGCAGCATATATATGTGATTAACGCAATTTTAATCCATCTCATAACACATGTAGGTACTTAAGCGCTGGGTGTCATCTCATCGATCACGACTGAGGAACTGGCATAATAATCATCCTATTACTTTTTGCAACCACCTTAATCAATTGATCACACCGCCAACTGTGAAAACATCCTTCTAACTACATATCAAATACTCAAACAAACTCCATTATTCAACGGTTTAATTTTCAAAATGTTTTATGATATTTTCGTTTTAAATCCATGTTTGTATTTTGTAGTCGAATTGGTCATTCAAATGAAGGGTCACTTTAAAAATGTTACGTGTGCCCTTTACCCAGAGGGTAATTGAGACATCACTATGAAATGTTATTAACTGCTGGAA
The DNA here is from genome assembly GCA_944739405.2 of Euclidia mi. Taxonomy (NCBI): domain Eukaryota; kingdom Metazoa; phylum Arthropoda; class Insecta; order Lepidoptera; family Erebidae; genus Euclidia; species Euclidia mi. Next base: position 83,057,995 of record OX123181.2, read on the forward strand.
GCTTCAGTTAACCTTTGGTGGCCGTGACAACACAATAATTCGGCTATAAATATAGACCTATGTATTTCATACGGTGAGTTTCATTTTCGTCTTACGAAAAAATCATGAAATTTCTAGCTTTAGTACCTACTAAAGCTAAAAGTTTCATGATTTTTTAAGATAATTTGTGACTTCTAATGCGCTCTAAAGGAGTCTTACTAGCAGAAATAATTGAGAGCACCCGTGACTTAACACACAAAACAGTTTGTTTTTGGTAGAAACCTTTCTCACAGTGGTACACAAAATGTTGGAACGTTTCGGTATTCAAATTACTATTCGATCGTTCCTTTCAAGAAATTACGTTTTGACATCTATACATATTAATATAAACAATTCCTAGTATTTGAACAATAATATAAACAATGGTTATCTAGAACAATGATTACAAAGCATACCGTTAATGGGAATCTCAGATACCGCTTTGTAAATTAGTTACCTATATAATATATATACTTCATCCCGCAAGTCAAAGAAAATAACTTTTTTACTAAGTATCTGTTTTTCTAAGGTTTTATTTTTTAATGTCTCAAAACATACACGATGTGGCCTGATTTTGGGTGACGGGAAGTGGTAACCCCAGCTTGTACACATTAATGTGTGCAATAACACAACCATGGGTGGTAAAGAGGAACGGGATGATTAAAAATGAACAGACTATGGGGCCTCGAGCACTCTCACTCGCCGAACAAAACGCAATAGTATTGGTACTGTTACTTCACGTTGATTGTCTGTGAGATGGTAGTACTTCCCCAGTCAAGTCCGTATATTTAGGCTAAAATTGGCATGGCAACATTGGGTAGGTTGAAATCACCAAAACGTTATGTTGGTTCATATTATTTTCGTGTAAACATCACACTAACTTCACCTACTATAGTGGCGACAGAGCGCAGATGTCTGCTCCTAGTATGCAATGCATGTCATCATTCTCATGTCGACACCACAGACATACAATATAAATGTATGGGGTAGTGCGCTCGCCTATCCGCCTGACACTGCGCTGAGTGTTGTGGGTTCTTTTCTTTTCACTTTGTATGATCTATAGATTGTTGTTTCGAGTCTAGGTATACCTTGTGTCCATTGGTCGTTGTAAGACCCCTTCGAGTAGTAACAAAAACATAATTTCACGCTTTTATCACCGAAGGGCTAGGCAGAGGTGTATTACACACCCACACTTCGCCAGTTAAGTTTCGATGCCACTGTAATAGAGGGCCTATTGCCATCTATCGGTCACATTATTAAGCGAGCGATAATTATCATTTATAATGCACACATAAATTTCAAAAGTCAAAGGCGCACACCAGTAGGCTATCACCGACTTTCGGCTCGAGTAGTATTTAAAAAAAAAATGAAATGGTAATCTGGTGGTATGTTAACGTCTCTATAACGCATTTAACGACAATACACAAACTCCTCCAATTTAATAATTTTTATCACTTTTATTAGCTACATCTCTACTTTATTCGCATTATATACATTAATTATCACAATTTTTAAATGGAGTCTAAAACACAAATAGACAGAACAAGCTCAGATACTTTTCATGAAAGACTCCCCAAAGAACTGTTCATTACAGCGAAGCTACTTAGCTGTACAAAAAACCCAATATCCTACACCCGCCAATATACAGCATATTTCATATTTCACAACAAACCTAACCTGCCAAAAGCGAACATTTTGGGCGAAATCATGTTAAAATAAAAGGCAAATGTCTATAATCTACTAAATTGCTAAGTTGAATTACAAATTTCGGAGGAAGTTAGGTGTGATATTATACAAATAGGCAGTCTTACTGTCTACAAACATGACATCACTGAACCTAAAGGCAATGTTTGCTGCGGCGGTTAAGGAACTTAAAAAGGTAAACATTTGGTCCGTTGACTTTGTCGACGCTGTACAGGATTAATTAGTACTTATGTGGTGTTCACGCCACCGCTCCTGTTGTTATAGGCGTACACACTCGAGAAAATGTCACTCCCACTTAACCCTCGTTATTAAATCACATAATAATACTCTTTCGTGGTTTAGACACTTTCTATTGCTTATTTGTGTTTGTCATCTTTGTAGTAACATTACAATCTAGCTAATACTCGTAGCTGGCATACTTAGCTAATGAGTGCTAATCTATATATTAATCTGTGGACATCTGAGAACAGTCCAACATTTCCCGTGACCCCGACCATGGCCAGTCAGGAAGATAAATGCACCTATCATTAGTTATTCAACCTAAAGATATTATACTAGCGCCGCCCTTGTAATGTTACTACAAAGATGTTTTAAAAAGTTATTTTCTTTGACTTGCGGGATGAAGTATTTATATTATATAGGTAACTAATTTACAAAGCGGTATCTGAGATTCCCATTAACGGTATGCTTTGTAATCATTGTTCTAGATAACCATTGTTTATATTATTGTTCAAATACTAGGAATTGTTTATATTAATATATATAGATGTCAAAACGTAATTTCTTGAAAGGAACGATCGAATAGTAATTTGAATACCGAAACGTTCCAACATTTTGTGTACCACTGTGAGAAAGGTTTCTACCAAAAACAAACTGTTTTGTGTGTTAAGTCACGGGTGCTCTCAATTATTTCTGCTAGTAAGACTCCTTTAGAGCGCATTAGAAGTCACAAATTATCTTAAAAAATCATGAAACTTTTAGCTTTAGTAGGTACTAAAGCTAGAAATTTCATGATTTTTTCGTAAGACGAAAATGAAACTCACCGTATGAAATACATAGGTCTATATTTATAGCCGAATTATTGTGTTGTCACGGCCACCAAAGGTTAACTGAAGCTTCCAGCAGTTAATAACATTTCATAGTGATGTCTCAATTACCCTCTGGGTAAAGGGCACACGTAACATTTTTAAAGTGACCCTTCATTTGAATGACAAATTCGACTACAAAATACAAACAAGGCTTTAAAACGAAAATATCATAAAACATTTTGAAAATTAAACCGTTGAATAATGGAGTTTGTTTGAGTGTTTGATATGTAGTTAGAAGGATGTTTTCACAGTTGGCGGTGTGATCAATTGATTAAGGTGGTTGCAAAAAGTAATAGGATGATTATTATGCCAGTTCCTCAGTCGTGATCGATGAGACGACACCCAGCGCTTAAGTACCTACATGTGTTATGAGATGGATTAAAATTGCGTTAATCACATATATATGCTGCAGACTCGGATAGCTTTACCTAAAATAAATAGTAGCGAGTAAGTGCTAGCAAAGTAAATACCCAGATAGAGTAGATGAATGAAGAGCTAAATTCTGCGGATATTGCACCATGTTGAACTTTCTTTCGGTAAAATAATAAAGGTAAAACGAGAGCTAAGGCAAACGATTACTACTCCAAACAAATTACACGTAACAAAATTTATCACCGAAGTAGCTAAATCTCGTGATCAGTTATTGATTAGCGGGTAACCGCCTGCAATGACTTCATATACTATATGCGCTGTTCGACCGCGCCCTAACAGTTCATTAATTAATTTGTTCCAATCTTTGTTATCTAGTTTGAATGCTAGAATTAACATTGCGGTTCGGATTTCCTTGTTTGAAATGAATTGGATGTTCGAGTGTATAAGTGGTTTTACAACAATGGCACACGGAAGGGGTGGCCCTGTGAGGCCAAGGTTTTATTGGAGAGAGAACATGTTTTATAAAAGGAATTAACTTACTCTGTTGCAATTGAATGCTGTCCATTCAGATTGAAATGTTGACAATGCGTTTTCCAATTTGTTCAACATGTGTTAAGTGAATCTGTGATTGACAAAACAGTATTATTACTACAGTAACATACTTGACGTCATAATCCATGTCTTGAGTTTCAACTTTTGGGGTGGTCAATGGCATTATAACATATAGGATGGTTTGCTCGGCGATGATGTTTCTTTATTACCCACGTAATCGCTAAGAGTATACACAGAATAAACATATAGGTATGTTGAAATTAAAATACAATAATACCGTCATTATTATATTTGAACCAAAAAATGCCGTGGTAAAATATATAAATCATAAATCTCCATAACTATGTATATATTTAACTACAGCGACACGTTTCAGTTGCTTTCCATGAATCGTATTTACTGGGAAGCTGTTGTATTCGAACACTGTTTAAGTTTGGCTGTTACTATTTACGCAGAATAAGATCAAAGTCCAAAGTACCTCGAAGGCTGTATGTTTTTGCTTTTCTTAGATTTCAGTAAGTGGAAGACAAGATTACGAGTTTGCGGAATACTCCAACCAGGTTTCAAACAGAAATAAGGATGTTTTGATCTCTAGTGAATAATTATACCTTTTGTTCTTATTCTACTTATTGTTTACGTGTTCTTTTGTTTGTCGAATTTCAAATAATGGGTAATGTTTCTTGCGCATTTTCACACATAGCAGATCTTGAATAGCGTTGAATTTTTATGTCTGCAATATGTTCTTTAACTTAAATGTTGTATATTAATCTTTCACTACCCGCCGGCTCCAGGAGAAGCCACATAGAAAATGCACTCTAGGTATCACCCCGGCTCCCTGGGTAGCCAGTGCTACCGCGCGCAATTCTAGGGCATGTTATTCGTTTACGAATATAAACAGGGTGTTTGGTAATTCGAACAATTTATTGCAGGGGGTTATATTTGAGGTCATTTGCAACAAATTGACGCCCCTCAACTTGGGGTCCAAAATGAACGGTTTCTGAGATATCGAGATTTAAAGTTTTTTTTTAAATTGCCACCTTGTCATCAAAATAATGAAATTAAAAAAGAACTATTGATTTTTTGGCTCTAAATTATTAATTTTTGGAAAGCTTGTTAATTAGCCATTGATCTAAATAAAAATTGGTGAAAATATCTCAAGATTTAAAAAATAAAAGTGACGAAATGTATTTTAGGACGACTTTCTGAAAATTTAAATGATTTTAATAAAAAAATATGTACTGCACTTGACTGTTAAATTAATTAAAAAATATGAAGGGTTCATTACTCAGAGCTTATTACTTTTAAAACATCAAATAACTGTTATAGTAAGTATATGCGTTACAGTATCGAGCGACTCAATTTTGGAGATTAACAATTACTATACATTTTTTATTTATTAGCCAAAATATTTAAGCGTAAAAACACAAAACCTTAGGTGTTGTTGTGTTGTTTCTTTTGTTAATGTACATTCGTTCGTTAAATGTGATCGGCTTCTTACAAACCATTATTCGGAAACCGCGTTATACCCGAAGAATTGACAAAGCTCACTGTCTTTAAGAATGTTACTCTTCTTCACAGCTTCGCGAAGCTGAGACTGACTAAACGGTAATCCAATCCTATTACAGCGTGAACGATCAATGTAATCAGTCTTTATTTTTTTTTTTAAACAAAAGAGAGAGATATTTGTTTAAATACGCTTGCTCCGGTGATCGCTTATCATCAGGCGAATCGTTTGCTGCCTATTGCATAAAGAAAGTATCGTCAAAGTACCCAAATCGTCGATAAAGTCTTCATTTACCTTACTAGTAATATTAAATAATTAATTTGCTAACAGATTTTTGGCCATGAGGTCAAAACTAGCTGTGAGCAGACAGATAGCAGTGATACAACATGGACGACAGAAAACTGATTTAATACTTTATGACATCATTTTTCTGTTACTACTCCTGTTAAAAGCTTGTAGATTTGATTTGAATTTGAATTTAGATTGAGTGTGTTTGTGCAGACGATACAAGCTGTAAACCAAATGTGCACTTTTAGAAACATTTTTAACAACTAGTTTCTTCAATCAGGATTTAAGTGTTATCATGTTTTTAAAATTGGAGAAAATGTTACTCAGTTTTAAGTAAACCTTTTTCGTAGAACGTTATTAAAAATATAATATTTAAAGATTGTCAACAGTTGCTATCTTATAATTATGCTCTGTTATTTTCACAGATAGCCTGTTGACATCATCAAACAGGCGGTTCGAGTGGTCTGACACAATGCGGGCGCTTCTGATAACTCGACTGTTTTTGTTCTAAGGGTGCTTCTACACGGCGCAGCTATGTTTCGGTCCCACTGTAATAGGGCACATTATTAAGCGAGCGATAATTAAAATGTTTAATGCTCACATAACTTTGAAAAGTCAGAGGTGTGTGCCCGGGGAACCTGGGGATCGAATCCGAGACCATCGTCTCGGCAGTCCGTTACGTACACCACTGGGCTATCGCCGCCGTTTTATTTTAGGATTTAGGTAAGTTGGTACACTCCCTTAGTTACTGCCACGACTAAACTCTATCATCCTGATATGTATGTACCTATTATCGATTGCTTTTTTATGTGTTTAAGTATGTTCATGGTTTAAGTACAATGATCACTTATGTTTTGGTATGGTAGTGTCAGTAATTTAAATGTTTTTTTTCCTTCCATTACATTTTTTTTACGGCTGAGACCCAAATATAACTTATTTTTTTAAAGTACTACGAAAAATATTCGTGTTCTAGAGGAAATTAATTAAACTGTCTTAAAAGCGTTTTTATTATTAGTAGGCGGCCTAGTAGCAATATTAATGAACTAATGTTTTAGTGAGCTGTTTTCTTACGTTTTTTGGTAAAGATCCATCCGGTTCTTATTCCTAATTCATTCGATAATCTAAAATTTCCGAGAATATTAAAATATTACTTTTACATTTATTATCATACTTCAATAAAATGTTAAGTTAACACTCAATTAAGTAAGGTACATATTTATCAGCAATAAAAACATGCGCACAAAAAGTAATATCCATTAAAAAAGCTCTAATAAGTTATTCTCATTATTGAACTTCACTTTGTAATTCAAACAAAGTTACAAATTGACTGCATGGATAGACGTAGTTGCTTAGAGCCGATTGTTGTAGGTTCGATTTCCACATGAAATATCACATTGTGTAATCCACATATTGTTGCTTTGAGTCTGAATAGTTTTGTGTCCGTTGCTTGAATGCTTGCAAAATCCGCCGCAGAACAAGATTATGCCTATTCCAGGCAATATCATACTTAATAAAATAAAATAACACTGGCCTGCAATCTCTTAGAATGCAGCCCATTTCATCATATTTATGAAACACGGTTGGAAGCAACATGTAAGATAAGTTAGGGTGCTTCTACACGGTGCATGTAGCTGGAGCATGTAGCTGGAGCGGGTTACACGCGTGAGTAATATGCGCAAGCTACTTGATCAAGTTACCCGCTTGTTCTTGTATGTGGTGCAAATAACTGGAGCAAGTAAAGACGCGGGCTACTTGCGCAAGCTGTGTGTACAAGTTATTTGTTCGTGGTCAAGAGCTAGGTATATGTGCATGCTATTCGCGCGGTAGCTTTATGACTTGAATCGCGTCAAAATATCTCGATGAACGAAAATTCTTTAAAATCATATGTTAAAAATGTAATTTTAACAAGTAACATGCGCGAGTGACCCGCGCGCGCCGCAGAGCACGCGAGTTACTTGCGCGGGTGGCTCGCATTGGCACATGCTCGAGTCGCTGGACTCGCACATGTTTTTAAACTATATGTTTACGGTGCATGTAACCCGCGCAAGTGTCTCAACATGCTCAAGCTACATGCCTACAGTCGAGTTATCAGAAGCGCCCGCATTGTGTCAGACCACTCGAACCGCCTGTTTGATGATGTCAACAGGCTATCTGTGAAAATAACAGAGCATAATTACAAGATAGCAACTGTTGACAATCTTTAAATATTATATTTTTAATAACGTTCTACGAAAAAGGTTTACTTAAAACTGAGTAACATTTTCTCCAATCTTAAAAACATGATAACACTTAAATCCTGATTGAAGAAACAAGTTGTTAAAAATGTTTCTAAAAGTGCACATTTGGTTTACAGCTTGTATCGTCTGCACAAACACACTCAAACTAAATTCAAATTCAAATCAAATCTACAAGCTTTTAACAGGAGTAGTAACAGAAAAATGATGTCATAAAGTATTAAATCAGTTTTCTGTCGTCCATGTTGTATCACTGCTATCTGTCTGCTCACAGCTAGTTTTGACCTCATGGCCAAAAATCTGTTAGCAAATTAATTATTTAATATTACTAGTAAGTTAAATGAAGACTTTATCGACGATTTGGGTACTTTGACGATACTTTCTTTATGCAATAGGCAGCAAACGATTCGCCTGATGATAAGCGATCACCGGAGCAAGCGTATCCTAGATTGGAGACCACCAGGCGTAAGGTAGGGCGGCCCCCGGCTAGGTGGACCGACGACCTGAAAAAGTTGGCTGGAACAGACTGGATGCAGAAGACTGAGGAACGTGTAGTGTGTGGTGAGGATCATGTTGGGAGAGGGCTATGTCCAGCAGTGGACTGCGATAGGCTGAATGAGAAGCGATTACCGCCACCCATGGACACAAGTAACAGCAGAGGCATCACAAGTACGTTGCCGCTCTTAGGAATGAGAATAGAAATAGGGGAAGGAGCGGGATGTGGGAGAAGAAACGGGGATGATGCCTCTGGCACTCTCACTAACTTTACTTCGGTTTTCTGTGAGAGGATAATACTTCCCCGGTTGAGCCGGCTCATTTATATTGAAATCAGCAAGGCTCTACTGTCTAATTTTACACGTGATAAAAAAGGCTGAATGGGCCCTAACAGGTTTTGGGTACTAAGACCAGGAAAGAACCTTGAGGCCCATTCACGAAGCACATTGCGCGTATATTCCTTTTCCTAAAGAAAATGTGGAAATGCCATCAACGTACTCAAATTGCACCCAACAACCAGAACAACAAACGTCAGCCGCTTGTAAAACCGCGCAGAGCAATATTTTACTCTATAAATGTGTCCATACATCTCTTGCTCTATCTGATGTAAACGTCGAAAGCGTTTCGCTTATCAGTCCGCGAGTAATGCATGACATTTGTCTTGGTTTGCTACGTCTCATCGTTTAACTTTATACCATATTCTTCTTGTGCTATCAGCTTAATAACTTTGGTGTTAAGTGACCTAGCCATTGCTGGGGTTTTAATGCCTCATATTACTCATTATAAACTATTTTCGATTATACAATTACCAAATATTATTCTGATATAAAATTAACGATGTTTAAATCTCTCGAGGTAACATGAAACTTGAGCTCTGCTAACCTACCTTACCATTGAAATAGTGCCTGCCAATACCGAGGATAGGCACGTGCCTAGCAGTGGTACAACTTACCAAGGTCGAATTGTTCATATATGCTGAACAGGCTAAGAAATAATGATCATTTACATTTTTTATGTCATTATTACCTGTCACCCTCGGCGATATCAAAATTAAATCGATGAAACAAGTCTGCATCGCACCAGAATAGAAAATAATCGAAGCTCTATATAGATAATATCGGAGATCAGAAATAGATTCCATATTCACCCAATACAAAATAGATTATATACACAGATAAACACTTAAGATGCTGACATCTACAACTACAATAATAGCAAACTTTAGTAAATTGTGCTATTCAGAAATTATTTACTTTTTTTATACCTCCAATAAATGCTATCTACAATGGGCAGCGATAGCCTAGTGGTGATACCAACAACAGACTGCCATGCAGAGGGTATCGGATTCGAATCCACGGCACGCACCACTGACTTTTCGGAGTTATGTGTGTTGATATGCCTGCGCCATCTATCATCCATCATTATTTATGAACTGTAAATATACCTACTACTATTGGGAATTAAATTACTTCTTTTCACTTTTTAACCCATTCCCAGTCCCATGAGCCACATGTGGCTCATAACAATTGAATTTCTATTGTGTCTGGCGTCGGACAGTGAAAGTGTTAAAATTACTCTTAGGTACCTAATATTGGTTATGGCGAATTTCAATTTGTATAACTTAAAATTAAAATTTGAATCAATAGAGATCGACCATGGCTTTTCAAAAACGAGTCCAAACTCTATCCACCAGGTCACCATTTCTATTTTGTTTTTATTTTAATTATGTGTGTCCGTACGAAATAGTTTTAATATTTCGTACTTGCTCAGCGCGTCATAATTATGTTTATAAATTAAATTCATAGATTGTTCTGTTCAAAGTTAGTATGTAGACTAAATATTAGCTTTACTTTAGTTCTTACTGTTTTAACGTGCGTGTCAGTATTTCACACGTATTTTACACATTTTTTTTTACCAGACCACAGAGTAATTAAGTTAAGTAATAAAACTAATTTATGTCCCGCTGAAATTGTCCCATACAGTTAAGCAATAAGTAATAACATTACCGTATTTATATTATGATACGTAATTATAGCTTAATTAAAGTAAACTCGTGACATTAAATTACACCGCTAATTGCCAAGTAAAGACCACAATGACATATTTGTGCAAAACTACGTTTATTTTAAACGTAAAACCGCTATTAGATTGTCCTTGTTTCACCTTGAATAGTTTAAAAACGATACACAAATTTGACATGGTGATGGATGTCTATAGACGTCAGACATATTCTCATTGTACTTTCAAAGTCAAACTCACGTCTGTAATATTTCTATGGGGTACGCTAACTGTATTGACAAATGTGACATGGAAACCAATAACTGTCTGTAACCAGCCAGTATCAATCATTGCTTTAAACTGTTATGCTCTTTTTAAAAAAAGAGTCTTGATTCCATATTAAATTTTTATTGTATTTTCTTACATCAAATAAGCTCTGTTTGTGTTTTACGTGTCACCGTCATTACGCTAGATAAACTTTAGAGCAGGACAGAACACAAGGCAAAAGAATCTGCAAGTGGCTGACTTACGCACCAACAATTCCGTACTATTCTTAAAATAATGTTTTCATATTTCGTTCGTCACGAAGAATGATACTCGTTTTATGGGAGACGATTTTAAACTTGAAAATATTTTCTAACATAAACTATGTAAGTTGAATTGAAGGATGAAGTTTTCTTTGTAATTCAAAAAATTTCTTCTTACTCATTGGTATAGGTCACGGTCGATCCTTTTACAACTGATGCAATTTAAAAATTCCTAAGACATTTTTATATATGTGGTTCTTTTTATGTAGCGATCTTAAAAATACGTATTTTTAGATTTCGCATTTGTGCGATAAGATCTTACTTTTTATTTCATCATTTTAGGCCGACAGAAATAGCCTATCTTTAGATTATGACAAATCACTCACAAATAAACGGTCGTTATAATATTTTTATTGAATTGACGTGGAAGCTTCTTTTTACAGCACCACAAGATGATAGACTTAACTGTGTTAAATTATATTCAACTCAATATATTAAGGTATTCATAAAAAAAGGTCCTGATACACAGACTCCTAACTTACAGATGAACTGACGAGCCGATACCTAATTGACGCTATATATCGGAGTTTGGTTTCTCCTTTTCTGATACTGAATGCTTATAAGAATGATTAACTTCTTATCCAACTACTACCAATCAATAACATTTTAATGCTCGCTTCGTTCGCACTCGTCCAGCCTTATCCGCAATCACTCGCACTTGTACCAATCCTCTCCTTCCTTATTTATTTCTTTATTCTCTGCCATTCTTATCTTATTTTCAACACATTTGTCACAAATCAAATTTGCTCAATTGTGATATTTACACATTACAATTTTATTTTTTTATGTTAATAGGCGGCAATCGAGCAGACGGATCGCCTGATGGTAAGCAATTACCGCCGCCCATGGACACAAGCAACACCATAGGAGTCACAAGTGCGTTGCCACCCCTTGGGGTCGGGAAAAGGGATAGGATGAGGAGAGGGATGAGGGAGAAGGAATATATTAATATATAGGGCCTCCGGCACTCTCACTCACCGGACGAAACGCAACAGTTTAGGTATCGAGAAGCTATGTATGTATAGTTAATATAAATTTGGTATTATGCCAAAAAGCGATGCGTAAGCCAAAACCATTGCCACGATGACGCCGACTCATTAAGAGCCAATTGTGATAGCAAAGGAACGTATCTTAATAATTACGCACTTAACGCGAATTGATCACACAGGGAGCGTACAGTTTAGTCAGTACAAAAAGTAGCCTCAAAAACAGAATTGATATTGAACTAGCTTTTGCTAGAGGCTTCATGTGGGGATGAAAGGTAAAATATTCACATTAAAAATAATTGTATAATAATTCCTATCCCAACAGCCAACAGAAAGCCGCCTCCACGGTATAATCTATACATACGCTAAAATTCATGAAATTCCCTTCAGCCGTTATCATGTTAAAACGGAATATAAATACATTTTTCGTTTAATATAGGTATTAGAAAAAAGCGAATATTATCAAACGACGTGTATATCAAACCATAATTTATTTACCTTATCAAAGATTCGTGAGACCTCAAAGTCTGTCATTACGTATATATTTTGAAAAATCAATAGATGTATTATATATAAAACATTGACATTGCAGAGATTAGAATATTGATTTTCAGATTAAGTTTATGCCGTAGAATTAATTGCATCTGAATATTGAATCAAATCAAATCAAATCAATCTTTATTGCAAACCAAGTGTATAAATAGGTCTTATGGTATGATACATTAGTGTCAACTTAGTTGTCTTTTACAGACATTGCACATGGTACTTATCTCTAAATAAACAAAAAAATAATTAACAAACATTTTAGACATCTTACACTTTCACTAAGACATAAAAATAAAATATACAATATAAAAAGAAATAACATTGACATTGTATTGTTTCATAATGCTAGGCAGGCAGTAAACAATGGAATTATTAATATTTTATAATAATGATTATTAATAACATTAATACCCACTACTTATATTATACATAAATATCTAAAATTTATTTTCAAAAAATTCTATAGTTGAATAAAAGCATTTCTGGACTAAGAATTCTTTTAATTTTTTATTGATTGCTGGCAGTTTGCTCTCTTTTTTAATGTTTTTAGGTAAATGATTAAATATCTTGACTGCCATGTAATACGGGCTCTGGTTCAGCATTTTAATTCTAGATGGTGGTAAGTATAACCTATCTCTATGGCGTGTATTTATATTATGGGTATCTTTCACCTGTGGAAAATGTGACCTATTCTTGAATACTAATGAAATGAAATGAAATGAAATGAAATGAAATTGTTTATTTTGCGATACATGGGTAAATAGATGGATACAGGTAAGGTAGTGTGTCACCATGATCAACCGTGCTAGAGCGGCATGCAAAATGTATTATAAGGCATAAAATTTACTATGAATTTAATACAATGAAAAAATTTTATAATACATTTGAAAACATAATAAAAATTATAATGTCCAAATAACATAATTTTAGTCAGATTAATATGTATGTCAGTATATAGTAATTACAGGATATACATGTCAAAAAATTAAATTAAATTAAGAAATTAAATGTCAATACAAAATAATAATCAATGAATATTTGACGACATTAATATTACTATTTACCAACATTGGCATTCTCATGATTCTAACATTATAATTATCACAATTCAATGTCTTCGAAGTAACTTGCAATGGTATAATATGATTTTTCAATTAAGAATGCAAATAGTTCCTTTTTAAATTTGCTAATGCTCTCTGCTGTTCGTATGTATTTTGGAAGATTATTATAAACTTTTGGGGCCATTACAAAAATCATATTGTGAAAAAGGCTACTTTTACACGGTACCAAGCGTAGTTTGTCAGCCCTTCTTTGGCTAGTAACTTTTATAAATTTACTCATATTGCGGCGCACGAACATGGCGGTTTCATATAAGTATAAGCAGGGCTTAGTTAAAATTCTCAGCTTCTTGAAATATGGCTTACAAGTGTCATCCCTTTGTAGGTTGCATATTGCCCTGAAGCAGCGTTTCTGCGCAATAAAAACTCTTTCTTTACCCGTAGCATTACCCCAAAACATTATGCCATACCTAAGAGATGAGGAAACTAAGCCATGATATGCAGTCAATAATACCGACTGATCCACAGTTTTGCTTAACCTGTATAGGGCATATGACTGCTGATGTAATTTAGTACATACTTTGTCAATTTGCTCATGCCATTTTAATGTATTGTCAATATAAAGTCCTAGAAATTCTGTTATGTCAGTTTCATTAATTCTTTTACCCTTATAATTAATATTTAAATTTAAATTTAAATTATCACTATTTAATTGATGTCCAAATTGCATAATATACGTCGTGTCAAAGTTTATTCTAAGATTATTCAATGTCAGCCAAGTTACTACAGAGTCAATACTTTGATTTATATCATTTTCTAGGGCTGGTACATTGTCACTATTAAATACCAATGTACTATCGTCAGCAAACATAATCAAAGGATATTTTGTAGCTGATGGAAAATCATTAATATAAGTAATGAATAATAAAGGCCCTAAGACACTGCCCTGTGGTACACCATATTTTACTTGTTTCTGGCTTGATGCATATGTAATATTTGTTTTTTTTATGGTTGATTCTATTTATGACAGTTATTTGTTGACGATTATTCAGATACGATTTTATTAATTTTTATATATTTCCCCTAATACCATATGAATACAGCTTTTTTATTAATAAATTGTGATCCACATGATCAAAAGCACGCGTCATATCCATGTATAGTCCTAAAACAGGTAGCCTTTTATCAACTCTAGCAGAAATAAGATTCAAAAAATCATACACCGCTACATCAATTGACTTATTCTGTCTAAACCCTTTCTGATTGTCAACCAACAGATTAATTTTTTCCAAATATCCATATAGACTACTGTATATTACCTTCTCAAATATTTTTGAAATAATAGGAACCAGTGCAATAGGCCTGTAACAGGCCATATTTTCCCGATCACCTTTTTTGAATAAGGGCTTAATAATTGAAATTTTTAATCTGTCAGGGAAAATGCCCTCAGTTATACATTGATTGATAACGTAGCTTAGGACTGGTGATATTAATTCGGATACTAATTTTAAGATTTTTGTGGCAATATCATCATAACCAGTGCTGTTTGTATTTCTAAGTCCCATTATTATTCTAAAGATATCTTGTGGAGTGGTTGCAGGCATAAACATGGAATTAGTTGTACTAGCTATAGTGTTACTATACTTATATTCAGTATTGCATAGGGGTTGCACCTGATCTATGAAGAAATTGTTGAAAGCTTCTGCTATTTCACTCGGCTGGTGTATAACTTTTCCACCTACATTTATTTGGAATATACTCTCATTTGGAAGAGTGCTTTTACAATCATTTATTACTTTCCAAGTTGCCTTTGATTTGTTCTTGGCAGTTTTTATAGAATGATTATTTTGTGACTTTTGTGTAAGTCTTATAATCTTTCTAAATTTCATGTTAAAATTCGTAAAGTTATTTTTATTGTCCTTACTAGGTACAAGCCTATACTGCCATAATAACATACGCTTTCTTTTACTACAAATCCTTATACCACGACTTAACCACTTGGGTTTTGGTTTGGTGTTTATTTTAACTCGAATATTCGGAAAACAGAGATTGTAAAGTAGTACAAAAGAGTCATAGAAACTATTAAAACAGTTCAACGCATTCTTCTCTTGGTATACTTCACTAAAACTGATACTTGATAAGTATTCTCTAAATTTTTGTACATTTTCTTTTGAGTAGTCTTTTTTAGTGGTGTACCAGTAGCTAAGACAACATGTTTTCTTAACAGGACACTTTAATATTTGTGCCGTGTGATCTGATACCGCAAGCTCTAAAATATCGCCTTTAGATCCGCGTATATTATGAATTATGTTGTCAATGCAAGTGCCACTACACAAACGAGTTCGTTGGTCTAATTGAAATTTAAGGTTAAAACCTCTGATTAAATGCTTAAAATTGTCTGAATACCTCGTCTTTTTCATTAAATCTATATTAAAATCGCCGCATATGATAACTTTTTTAGCATGTTTATAACAGTGTAAATAGAGAATGTCATATAATTTATTATAAAAAATGTCTAATTTACTTTTAGCGTCAATACATTGTGGGCTCCTATAAATAGAAATAATGATAATATTATGGTCTGACAACTCGACAGCACAAGCTTCAAATACTGATGGCACGCAGTATTTTATTAAAGAATCAAGTAATTTGAATTTTAAACCAACCTTTACCATTATGCAAGTTCCTCCATGCCTTGTTTCTCTCGTAAAATATGCTGCTAAATTATAATTAGGAATATGTAACATGTGTATATCAGACGCAATCATATTGTGTTCTGAGAAGCAAATAACATCTACTGTCTTATATTTCTCGATAACATCATACAAAGCAACAATAAAAACATCCAATTTATTTAACAACCCATTAATGTTTTAATGTAAGATATTAAGACTATTATACACGAAAAAACTCCTTAGTTGTAGTATTGATTATAGTGCATTTGAGTTGGTAGTATTTCTTTAGCAGATGGTAGTAGTATTATTTCCTCCTCAGTTTGAGTGGTCTTGTCAATAAATTTATTACAATGCTTATGTTTAATTTCCATGTCAAAGGCGTATTTAATTGATTTCTTTAGATAGTCTATTTTTAAAATATCTCTCAGAATATGTCGACATATGTAATTTGATCTATGTATTTTATACGGCAAATGCATACTATAGTTCATGTCAATAAAAGTTACATTGTCAAATTTACTACACATGAAACGCAATTCATAATTTAATGTTTTTTCATTGAGCGATTTATTATATGGTATTTCACTTACCAAAATTTGAGGACAAGATACCGTATTAAAAAAATTTTGAAATTGCCATTCTAATAAACTTATGTCATGTATATATATTGATGGTAGTGTCAACAAATTAAATTTAATGAAAAAGGGTCTGCAGCTTTCCTGGTTGTCTATTTGTGTAATTATTCTGACGCATTTTTTTTGAAGGACAAATACATCGTTAATATTTACACTATTTCCCCACAACATGATACCATATCTCAGCCATGAGTAAGCATAGGCATAGTATGCCGATAATGCTGTTTCAGCGTATGTGCTGCATTTCAGTTGGAAAAGGGCATATGAAAATTTTGAGAGTTTTGATTTCACGTGTCCTATATGAGTCTTCCAGTTTATATGGGTATCTATATTTATGCCTAGTAAATTAAATGTTTCTACTGATTCTAGGGTTATATTTTGAAAAGTTGTGTCTATATTTAACGGTGGGGTTTTGTAAGATCTGAATTGAATGGTCTTTGTTTTATTATAATTTATTTCTAAGTTATGGTCGTTAAGCCAGTGTGTTACATTTTGAAGAGTTTCCTGAAGTATGGGTTCGGAGTTGTTAATTTTATTATATTCAATTAATATCGATATATCATCAGCAAATAAAACGGGTAATGCAACTTCTTTATTTAGAATCTTTGGTAAATCGTTTATATATAGTAGAAATAATACACATCCCAGCACGCTGCCTTGTGGTATTGAACACGACAGTTTTCTGTTTGAGATCGTACTGTTTTTATTTATTTTGTCACTATGTCATAATTTTCTATTTGCACTATTTGAGATCTGTTTTCTAAATAAGACTTAAACCATGAGTAGGACGGGCCACGAATGCCTGAACCGTATAATTTATTAAGTAGACTATTATATAGAACCTTATCATATGCTTTTGTCATGTCGAGTAAAATACTGCCGCCATAACGAAAAAAGATGTATCTACACAAAATGTGAAATCGAAAAAAAAATGATTTGTGTTTTATAAATTAAAAAGATCGCTGTCTGAAGGTAAATAATAAACGTAATAATTTTATTGTTCTGGTGGGTACATTAAAGGTTGACCTATCGAAATATTGATGCAAGTTTTTACAAAAATTATTTAAGGTATTAAATAATTCACATTTTATTTTTCATTGTAGTACAAAAAATGCAAAGAAATACATAATACTTCAAAGAAATGTCGTTTCTGGCTATATACGTCTTTTCAATGTAGTAATTTATCAAACGTCTTTCTTACTTAGTGATAATACGTTACCAAGTTCTAGTAACCCAAAGTAAAAAGACCTTTCTAGCCACTTGCTGTGTTTTAACTTATTTGAATTGAAATATTAAATGCTGATGCGCCCTCGCACCATTTTAAATACATTAACATTTTGGTGTGAATACGCCAATAAAACACAAAATATGAGAATCAATTTTTTTATTTAAAAAAAGCAATTATGTAAACATTTCTGGTAATTTTAAAATAATATTCTGAAATCAAACAAAAAAAGCTATTCAGTTAGGATTCTTCCTATTCTCAATTAAAAAACTATAAAAAAGAAACAATTAAAAAAATAAATAATAACGTTTCACAAAACTTAGCATAAGTTTGAACTTCTTTCAAATACAATATTCTAATCAGGAATTACGTATTTTCTTATTTAATAATGGTTACATAATATCTAAATAGTTATCACAAAATCTTCTTTTTTTAATTCTCTCATTAATAAAAACAAAGTAATCAAATAATAACATAAAAAATAATAATCATAGAACTTAACAATGTATTGTAGTTTCTCTTAAATCTAATTATGAACATTATCACAGCCCTGAAAGCTATTTACTTATAATTCAGTCTTCATAAACTTCAGTGAGACCAACGCTATTTTTATCAATAGGTAAATTATACCAAAATGATTTTCTATTATCTGGCATTAAAGGAGTCAGTTTTTGTATGATCACTGACCTGCGCTCTTGAGTAACGCCTCTACACCAATTATTTGGTTTTGGAGGCGGTATTCCAGATTTAATATTTTTTCATCTCAAAAAGTCTAGTGAGTATTCTTGTTCGTCATTAAAGTCCGTTTTGTAGCGAATAACGTGAGTGCCTCTGAAGAATGTCACTTTGCAGATGTCACTTAAGTAAGCTCGAGGTGATGAGTTTTGCAATTTATAAGTTGAGGAACAATCTTCAAACTGACAAAAATCTTCCATACTTTAACGGTAATATTAGCTCTGGTATTCGAGACAGCTTGTTTAAAGTCTTCAAAATCATATATATGTTTCTTCTTTTTCATGGATAACTCTACCTGATGGTGAAATTCATCTGCAGCCATGTACGTATGGCCTACCTCTAAGTATTTTAACGTTATGGTTTGAAAATTGACTTCAACTGAATTGACAAGATAAATTAAGTATGAATATAAAGACCAGTTTATATTTTGGGCTGCACAGTTATCCAACCAAATAAAAATGTTTTTTAAGTCTCGATTGGCGTGCAGAAAAGCTCTGAAACAGCTGGCTATATCGCTCATTTTGCGACCGGAAGTTGCTTCATGCCATATTGCAGCAAATGTTTGAAAAATTGTGTTTTTTTGTTTGTCACCTAATGGAACGAAACTTTCATTGAACACTATTAGCCGGGGGCAAAACATAACAATTTTAAATTCGTCAAGCCGTGGAAACATAATTACTTTCGCCAAATCAGCAGCAAAATACGCAATGTCTGAATTGATATCAGTCTGATTTTGCTTTTCTACATCATGTCTATATGCCTGCCTGGCGGTTATATATTTTTCCCGGTGTCTCTCATAGCTTCGACACTCTTGACAATTTCTGTGTCTTAATTGTTTGTATTCTGGGTTGTGAATAAAATGCTTTTCACATACCTCACACTCTTCATGGCCCAGTTTTGAAAAGCTAATATTTAACTTTTTAAAAATTTTCCTATAATAGTCATAGAATACATGTTCATCATTAGACGGATGCTGCTTGCAAAAGTCTTCATACATGCTGGTCACTGTTAGGTCAGATGGAAGATATTTTCTATTTGGAGCGTGCTCGCGGCGGTAGTGTGATATGGAAGGATTAAATGAGTGTATATGTTCTTTGACTTTGGTGTCATCAAATTTTTTCGGATTAGGATTGGTTCCTCGTTTATCTAGTGGTGTATCGTGTATCGGGGTGTTTAAGGCGTTGCGTACTGACTTATCATTTTTTCTATTGTATCCTAATGTTTCTAGAAAGAACACTTTGCAGACATTGACTTTAGTTCCTGTTTCATTTAGTAGAAAATACGATATGCTTACGTTTCTCGGTAATTTTCGGTTATCTGTTACAGTTTTTCTCTTAGGGTTTTCTTTAGACGTGTTATGTATTATAAAATATTGTTGTTCTTTCCAAGACAAATTTCTGTAGTAATGATTTATTTGTTGCCGTGTTTCTTCCATAAATTGAGAATGATTTTTACACACATCAGTATTACAACCTGGCTTTAGTTTGTATTTAGATACTATGTCTTTCAGTTTTTTCATTTCTTTTCTTTGTGCTAGTGATCGATCACACTTTTTACGTTTTCTGATTGTTCCTTTTTTGTAAGATTTTGCGGCGTTACTTCGTCACTTGAAATTTCTGGTGATTCAGATATCGTAACCATAACTAATTGTGAATTGGGGATGGTATTTGTAGAATCTTGGTTTATTGTATTCATGTCTATAATTGTGGGTACATAATCCTTATCAAAAATGGAATCATCAGAATCAAAATCTAGATCGCTAAGAGACATGTTTTGAAGATCCGTTATATTCAAAGTGTTACCTTCGTCCGTTGTAGGCAAAGGCTCAACGTATTTCATATTCGTCTGAGATAGGGAGGAAGAAGCTATATGCTCCTGCTGTAACTCTTGTGAAGAACTGGTTGATGGCACCAAAGGAATAATTTTTGAGCAACGATTGCGTTTTATTTTTGCACTGAAAAAAAAAACAATTATTATAGGATACGTACATACATATCGTCGCGCCTTTTATCCCCGAAGGGATAGGCAGAGGTGTATTTCTACACCCACTTTTCGCCAGATATAGTTTAGTTCCACGTAATAAGGGGCGAGCCTATTGCCGTACCGGGCACATTTCCAGACTCCGTGCTGTTACTGAGAATTTCGTGACAGAAAAACCCAATAACACTGCCCGACCCAGGAATCGAACCCGGGACCTCCCGATCCCACGCGCACATTTATGCCGCGAGACCAACGAGGCAGTCGTATAGGGTTTGATGTCGAGTTTTCCGTCTCTACGCAAAGATGGTATTTGCATTGTGTTATCCCTTAGTCGCCTCTTACGACACCCACGGGAAGATAGGGGGTGGTGACACTTGTATTCTATGCCGTCAACCACACGGCATTATAGGATACGTGACGTCAGAAAACCTGGTATAAAATCATTGCAATAGTGAGACAACTAAAACAAATTGTCAACTTCAGGTGTGAACTAAATGAAATATTTACAACAAAAAGAAGACATTTTTGTTAAAAAAAAGTTATGGCTAACATAAATAGATAAACAAATTTATCTCACCCAAAATGTATACTTTTTTATAGTTTAATACTTTATGTCAGTAGGTAAATTATTAGGTAAATACATGTTGTACTCAAAAGAATCACCGTTGCTTACAAGGCACAAAACTCAGTTCAATAGTCTGTTAATCTCACGTGATAGGTAGGTACATTACGAAGAACGTGTAAGTAAATTAACTGCAAGTATTTATACTTCATATATCTAATTTCATTACTTTATAACGGATCTATGTCACGTGTTATATTTAAGGATTATAAATACCTTATTTATTACTTGAATAAGTAAACGACAGTAAAATAGGTATTTATTATCCTTTAAATATAATACGCGACGTTGACCCGTTATAAAACATTTTCACAGGTTACTAGTCGCGAAACTTTTACGATCTTCGTATGTAAACAATAATACATATTTTAACAATAAAAGAATCACAACTTACCTTATGATTTTGCCCCATTTATAACCTGTAGAAATGCGCGTGCACACGTCTCTTGCCCGCCACAAACTGGGCGCAACTGATCCCCCTTCACTCCGCAAAACTACAAATGCTTAGTAGAAAAGACACTACTGCCACTTGCGCTCGGTTAATTTTCATAATACTAAAAAGAAAAGACACATCTACGCAGATATGTCTTTTTTTCTTATGACCAAAGTAAGCCGTTTTTTCATTTTATGATCTAATAGTTATTATATTAAGTACTAAGGCGCTTCTACTTAAATGCGTCTTTTCAATTTATTGCGCGCGAGAAATGTTTTTCCTATTTAGTAAATGTTACAGAATTAAGCAGAAGTGTATTTTTGATAGTGAGGTTAACAGGGGTACAATTGGTTTAGGCAAAATTAAAAAATACTTGTAGATGCGTCTTTTTCTTCTGATTCCGAATATGCAATTAACTCAGTTTCGACAAAAATGTTAGATGCGTCTTTTCTTTTTATGACGGCAGAATACCTAATACATGTTTTTTATCATTTAAATGTTGGAGAGCCGTTTGCACATATTTATATACCGCTAGGGTGGTAGATCTCGACTTTCTAAATCCGTTTTGGCAATCATCTAGAATATTATATTTTTCTAAAAAGCTATATAATCTGTTGCACATTGCTTTTTCGAAGACTTTTGAGAACGTGGGTAAAATGGCTATGGGTCTGTAATTGCTTGGGGTTTTTGTATCTCCTTTCTTATGAATCGGTTTCACCAATGAAATTTTAAGCTGATCCGGGACCTTTCCCTCTTTGAAGCTTTGATTGCGTAAAAAAGTTAAAGGAATTGAGAAGATTTCCGCACATTGTTTAAGCAATAGTGGCGGAATGTCGTCTATACCACAACTGTGTTTATTTTTAATTGTTCGA
Organism: Euclidia mi; assembly: GCA_944739405.2. NCBI lineage: Eukaryota > Metazoa > Arthropoda > Insecta > Lepidoptera > Erebidae > Euclidia > Euclidia mi. The sequence continues at coordinate 83,080,602 of OX123181.2, forward strand.
ATTATATCTATTGTTTCTTTACGGTCCGCTGGCCGTAGGTACATGAAACACGTTGGAGGGTTCACTACTGGTCGTCCAACCACGCTACTTGTATTACTATTTTTAGAGTCTAAGCCAACGGTGGCGAAGTAATCATTGAATATGTTGGAGATTCTAGTAGGACACTCAATAGTCTCATTATTAATTTCTTGTGATATATTTTTATGGGTCTTTTGTGTATATTTACCTGTTTTTTGATTTATAATATTCCACATAGTTTTTGTTTTATTATCTGAGCTTTTCATTTGTTTGATAAATTCATTCCTTTTGGAGATTACCACGCTTCGTTTAAGTGTTTGGCTATATTTCTTGTAGTATTTTTTGATAATATCATTTTTTGTTGTATTGAGAATAGTTTTTAATATTCTTTTGTGTTTACACGATATTTTTAGACCCCTTGTTAGCCAAGATTTCTTTGATCTCATTTTTATTTTTATTTTTTGTATTGGTATATATTTATTTAGTAAATCTGTTATAATAGCAATGAAAATTTTATAATTATCTTAATATATAAAATTCTTGCGTTACTGACTGACTGACAGACACGCTACAGCCGAAACTACGTGACTCAAAAAGCTGAAATTTAGCATGTATGTTCATTGGGGACCGTAGGGGTGCACTAAGACGGGATTTCCCGAAATTCCCACGGGATCGGGCAAAACGGGAAATTCGAAAATATGTGCGTGCGAAGCCGCTGGCGTCGACTAGTAATCTATAATTTCGGTTTCATTTATAATTTCATGCCATTTTATATCGGTTAGTGACTTTTTGAATTCCAAAATTTTGTTATTCGTAAATATTCTTTTGTGGACATAGCACATTTTTTTATTGTTAGAGCACATGATAATTGTTTATTAGAGGTTCATAATTTGTAAAAAGAAGATCTATACAAGTTGAAGACATACTCGTCACCCTAGTTGGCATGTTTATTAATTGTTTCAGGTTATGAGAGCTCATAAAGTCTATGAGCTCCTTTGATTGTTTATTTTTTTGTAATATATTTATGTTGAAGTCACCACCTATTATTAAGTATTTATGTACCTTATTTGTCTTTATCTTATATAAAAGCTTTTGTATCTCCTCATAAAATATGTTTATATTACGATCTGGCCTATATAACCCTATAATTATACAATTCATTTTTGGTATTTCTATTCCACTTATTTCTATTATAAATTCTTTGGAGAAATTATTTAGGTCTTTTCTCTCAATACACTCTATATTGTTTTTTACCATAGCACAGACGCCGCCTCCATTATGTGTTTCTCGGCAATAAATAGAAACAATTTTATAATCAGGCATCATAATAGAATCACAAAAATGTTTGTTCTTCCATATATCTGAGAAGAACATTAAATCAATATTAGAATCTGATAGAAAATGTTCAATTAAATGAAGTTTATTGCCTATACTTTGAATGTTTTGAAAAATAATATGTACTTTAGTATCGAAATGACTGACTAATATGTAATCCATTAGGAGTACCTGTTTGCTTAGAATTTGACTTTGAGGTGACATTTCCTTCTAATGCAATGGTTTCAGATAACCCATCTTTTATCTCTATATGACTGTCATAGGATATTGAGTGCACGATTACAGATAGTTCCTGAAAAATAATATTTATTCCATTATACTGTACAGTTATGGAACCATTATACTGTGAGAAGGTTTTAACATCACATTCAAGGTTCATATTTGAGTCAAGAAGTGTAGCATATTTATGGGTTTGTACATCCATATATAACAAATTGTTGAAGGTTTCTACTCTACAGTTAAACCAAACAGAGTATTAATGGCTTCTATAGGTAGGTAAGCAGAGTATTATATTTGTATTTTGAATAGTGTCTAGTGTTTTTCTTAGGCTAGAAATTACATCGAAGTAGTTGTTCGTTTTACGGAAGGCCTCGTCACCAATAAGGATAACACAATAGTCATTTTTAGAATAGTTTTCAAGTTTTGAATGCAGATTATTAATTAAATGTTTGGTACCACAACTGGGTGAGAGGTAGTGACAAATTTCCATGTCTTAGAAGTTTTGTTCTGCGATTTTTAAGATGTTATTTCTCTTATTTCCACTGATAATACATATTTTCTTTCAGGATAGTTTGTTATTATGTTCAATTTCATGTTTTGTTGGCATTATCTTACTTGTTGTTTTGACGTTATTTGTAGTAATCTGTGAATTTTCATATTCCTTTTCCATTTTCTTCTTATTTTCTAATTTTTGTTGTACTTTTTAAACATTTTTGGTGCTTCTTTATGGTGTAATTCGGTCTTTTTTTGGTGTAGCAATTACGCTAGAGATTCTTTTTGTAGCTTTTTGCAGCAAGTTGTATTTTTTTGTAAGGTTTGATACAGTTGTCTTAAGCTCACAGTTTTCCAAAGAGAGATTGTTTATTTCTTCGTGTGCAGCATTTAATTCTAGCTTTAAGGTAGTAATTTGTTACCTCAGGTCCTGAATTTCGCAATCCATCTCATTATCCAATATATCTGTTATGTATTTGGTGTTGCCATCTATCGTCGAATCGTCTGAACTACAATCATCGATTGTTGTCACATCTGTCAAAGATTGAGTTCGGGTTTTGCGAAGAGTAATATTTTGTGAGAAATCTATGGCTTATGAATGAATATTTGATCAATATTTTATCAATATTTGAAGGAACAATGTTTATGATTTGGAAAAAGAGCAAGGTCAGTATCGAGGATTTGAACCCTCGACCACAATCATTGCCCCGAATAAGTTCAAAAGTACAGAAGCGGTTACACCACTCGACCAAACTGATGCTTGTAGAATTCAGTTAAATTTACCATTCCTTTTGTAGCGTTCCTTGACAAACTGCAGATATGAGTCCAAAAGTCAATGGCTTTGTGTTAGCGTCGCTTTAGACAGACGGTTATAATTTTAAATCGTGGGTACACTGACACTTTACTGTTTGTTTTTTGTGAATATGAAAACCATTCATATCTTATTTATTTGTTTTATTGGTTTAGTTATTTCGTATTTTCAGTTGTTTTTAGCACGTTCTTGTTTGTTATCGTAACACTGTATTTTATTATTGTAATGATTCAAAGACGATTAATTCTACAAGGGCAAATTATATTTTTAATATAGTATACCTTTTAATATACATACCTAGATACTTAACTAAAATAGTGCATATAAGCATTCAAATATCTCTATAATTTATATAAATGTTTTGTGGCTTCTACAGTATTTTATATCGTGAGATCAACTCGCTAGGTTTCCATTCCAACTCTTATGGCTCAGATTTATTTGAGCATTCACTTGTAACAGAAAATCGAGCATTCGCTGTTTCTAAATTTGTCGACCTGAACCACGAACAGAGCCGAACATCGCTACGAACATTTCTAGATATTTCTAGCGAACGCTCCAATCAGCAAAAGGTTGAAGCATATTTCCTGACCATATACGCTAGAATGCTCGCCAGAACGCTTGGTAGAATGCTCGCTACACTCTTGTGTGTTTTTCTGTTATGTAACATTCGCAGGAATGCTCATTACAGGTGAATGCTCAAGTGTATCAGAACTATGACACAACAATATATAGTAGGTAGGTACTTACAGCGCCAGTGCATGGTTTAAACAACAGACATAACACACCAGACAGACTAACATAGTACCTTAGTTTATTTCATCAAGTCAATATGTAGTTATTTTAGGTCAACCCCTTAAATGTAAAATAAATTCAATCAGATATTGCTGTTAAATCATCACTGCGGTTCGTTACATAAAATATTAAAGTGAGGTATGGTATATGCGATATTACTTCTAAATATTTAATTTTTACAAGAAATAATAACCGATGAAATGTTGATAGTCATAACTTGAACTTACGAACTAATAATATAAAGATGAGCTAGATTAAAAAACTTCGATGAATATATAATAATAGAATAGAAATAAAACTTATACTTATGATCTGAAAAAACTTATCTGACCTTAAATACACAAGTACCTTACATTGTACCTAGTTAAGTTAATTTTTTCTCTGGTTTTACGTAATAGGTAATTGTTGCCGTCTTACCAGAAATGGTCTGATGTGACACATATGTAAACAATTTCACAATGAATAACAAAATAACTCCATTTTAGATATCGATGGAACCTATTTTCTCTAATTTTGTTCATAGAGAACCTAACATATTCTGTGACAATATCGATGGGATCCCGTGTCACCGGTAGCCTATTTTGGTCTCTAGGGTCACAAGAATGCTATCAATATGGTTATTACATTCTGATCTAAAAGTACGTTCATAAAAAAACGAAATATGTGGTCGTACGAATCCAGTAACGTAATACAAAAGTTGAAACAAAAAAGTTGAAGTTGAAAGTTGAAACAATAAGTACAATTTGATATTGCTTGGAAAGAAAATTTTAATAAAATAGTTATTATTAAGTAAACAGTAATTTAAATGCAAAATAATTATAGGTAATAGTGAATACATGCTGGTGTAGTGTTATCTCCATTTACTAACAAGTATTAACATAAATACACTATGGACACATTCAATCCATCAACAGTCCTTGACATGCAGACTTGTTTTGAAGAACGTATGGCAAACTTTGAGGCAGAGCTGCAGAAAAAATCACCACAGTCCTAAATCCCTATCAATCCGGCTTCCGGCCTGTCCACAGTACCGTTACTGCATTGGTCCGCGTGTCAGATGACATCAGGCTAGGTATGGATAGTGGGAATCTTACCGTCTTGTCCTTACTTGACTTCAGCAATGCTTTCAACACGGTAGATTTTCACATCATACTCGGCATTCTACGCTCTCTTAACATATCTCCAACGGCGGTTGACTGGTTTCATAGTTACCTGTTTGGTCGCCGGCAACGTATACGCATTGAAGACACTTATTCCACTTGGTCTGACACGAATGCCGGTGTACCACAGGGTGGCGTGCTATCTCCTTTACTCTTCGCGATATTTATAAATTCTATCTCAAAACATTTACTTTCATCCTACCACCTTTACGCAGATGATTTACAGATCTATACTCAAGCACCCTTAAATAACTTGCCCAAAGCCTGTACTGCTATCAACACAGACTTGGCGCGGATTGCGCGGAGTGGAGTAAACAGTATGGACTCATAGTAAATCCTGACAAAACCCAACTAATTATTGTAGGCAGTCCCCGAATGGTGTCTAAAATTTGCTGGTCCGATTTACCTCAAATCAAGTTTGATGGCAAAAATATCCCTTTCAGTAAAACTGTTAAAAATCTAGGGGTCTACTTTGACGAAACCATATCTTGGAGTATTCAACTGCAAGAAACAAGTCGCAGACTGTTTGCTTCGGCGGGCTCATTGCGTAGGTTACGCAATTTCCTACCAACTGCCACTAAAATTGCACTTGCACAATCTTTGCTTCTGCCCGTAATTGACTACGCTGATGTCAGCTATCTTGACCTCACTGAGGAGCAGTTAGACAAACTTGAGCGTCTTCAAAACTTTTGTATACGATTCATATTTGGACTGCGCAAATATGATCATGTTTCAGAATTTCGCAACAGACTCAAGTGGCTCCCGATTCGTCTTCGCCGGAATACTCACATTCTTACATTGTTGTATAATATCCTGTTTAATCCCAGTACTCCTTTTTATCTCAAAGAACGTTTTAAGTTCCTTAATGACGCACATGTGAGGTCCTTGAGGTCGTCTGAAGATTTGACGCTGGAGATACCAACGCATTCCACAAATTTCTTTAGCAAATCATTTGCTGTACAGGCCGCGCGACTGTGGAATGCGTTACCACCAGAGATTCGGAAAGCAAATTCTTTGAACATTTTTAAAGGCATGTTAAAAAGGCACTACCTGTCCATTTAACATCATGCACTGTTCTCCTAGAATCCAGGTCTTACTTTAAGAGTAGTATTCACTGCAACTGTATTTTAGCATAGTTATTAGTATAATGATATTATTATATTATATATGACATTCTATCTCGTATAGTTTATAGGTATATATTTATATATAATAATGTATGTACATATGTGTACGTTCTTTATGTAGAATTTGTATGATATCAAATATGTATATATTTATGTATATTCAGTATAATAATAATAATAATAAATTTTATTGAAAAAAAAAAACAGTACAATGACAAGCATAGTTGTAAATACAAAATGTAGGTACATACAGTTTAAGGATGCCATATTCCCAGGAACATAACTCACTAACAAATTATTGTTATTGGCACCAAACACTATGAAGTAAATTAAAATGTAACACTTACTTAAATGTTAATAGAAAGTACTCACAAAAGTTATAAACAACTTCACACTGGCATCTAAACTAGGCAGAGCCTGTATCTTAAATGCCAGTTTCTTCCAGTGACACAATTATCGTCTAAAATTAATTTGCTAACGATTTATACATTGCAATGTTACAAGTAGGTAGATGACATTTTATTTTAGAGACATTGTTTTGTACTAAATATCAATATACCCTCCATTAAAATATCAGAGTATAAACTAGTCGTCAGACCATGTCAACTTCGAACTCAGGACAAATATGACTTATAGTATTATAAGGTAAACATCGTTATAGTGCAGAATAAAATTAAAGAGTTTATATTGAAATACTATAAATAATAGAAATATAGTGTTTTATATAATTAATATACACAATAGATATAATATATAGATACATGTACACTGTGAATTCTATTTTATTTAACATTTACATGTTAATATAAGTATGTAATATATATATATATATATAAGTTTACATTAAAGTAAAATATGTATTTAAATTTAACCTCCAAAATAGCTGAAAAAATGTATATACACATAAAAATTGTACTATTCTACTGTAGGTGACTTATTTAAGAACTATAAAAAGATTTTCAATTTCATCGTATGTTTTAGTTTTTAACCAAGCTGTTACTTCTTTTTTACATTGCTGGTAATTAAGTGGATACATTTTTAAAATTTTGTTGATTTTATTGTAAAGTATCAGACCTATATAGCAAGGAAATTGATTTATAAAAAATGTATTGAATTTAGTAGTAGGATAAATATTGTATATTCTTCGATTATTATCGTTACTTGGTGAAATGAATGGTGATTTTTTATGGTAGGATAGAATTATATTTTGAATAAACAGCCGTCTCACCGAGAGAACATTACATTAACATTGAACAAACAAAAAGTATGTATATTATTTTAAATTATTTAATTAATTAACTACACCATCGCCACACTTGATTGCTTACATCATTTCTGTCCATCCAAAGGTTGCCTGGAAGAGATCGCTTTTAGCGATAAGGGCGCCATTTGTACATGCTGTAGTATAAGCCAATTCACAAAATGTGTACTGTTCAATATTATTTGGTGTACAATAAAGAGTATATCTATCTATCTATCTATCTACAAAACAAAAAGAATGTGTTGTAAAATCACCAAGGTACATTTGGTTTACATTCGTTATTAAAATTAAAATAGACCGACCAAATGAAATTATGACTTATAAGACGCAAACTATTAAAGTGCTACTTTGAAACGTCGCAATTCCCACTGGCTTTGCCAAAACATCAAAGAAAACCAAGATAAGTAGTAGTTTTAATTTAGTACTGCGGCGTTAATCACTTAGCTTGCCTTCTTAAATTAATTGCATAAAGTTTGCCCAGTCTGTGAAACCGTACCGCTAGTGCAAATAGGTTCGTTTTATATAAAAAGGCCGGTGTTGCCCGCCGTCTTTCTCTCTCTTTCAAAGCAGTCGAGAAAAACACAGTAAGATAACAAGCAATATTTATATTTGTGTATTTGGACGATATGTTGCGTATCTTTCTCTTAAAAACACCCTTCATCAACATAATTAGTAATGCAGTTGGTTATTTTGCAAAACCGTTATCATCATCCTCATCATCCTCTTAGCGTTGTCCCAGTTTCAATCTGGGGTCCGCTTACTAGTCTAACCAGATTTGGCTGAATATTAGCTTTTCCACAGAGTGACTGTCTGTCTGACCTCCGCAACCCGAAGGGAGAGCGATATTCCATGATTTAGACTAGTGTCAGTTTATTTAGAAGGTACTGACGCCCTGTAACGACTGTCAAAGGTCTTCATGACAACCGGGATCGACGGCTTAACGTGCTCTCCGAGGCACGGGACAAGAGATAATTAACAATTCAATACGCACATAACTCCGAAAAGTCATTGGTGCGCGCCGTGGATTCGAACCCGATACCCTCTGCATGGCAGTCTGTTGGTCTCTACACTCGGCTATCGCTGCCTTTATTTTTTTGCATTACCGTTATACCGAACAAAATTAAATATCTGCGCATATATATTGAAAAACTGAATATTATGAGTATACAGTACCTGCAACGTCACAATTGGTAAACAGAATACTAAAACCACAGAGTATCGTGCTCCAAGCTCAGGTGTACATACATACATATAGCTATGTCTTCAGCTAGCGGTCTTACATACAACATACATATATTCCTTCGAATAAGAAGGAAACAGTCAGTTCTGAGCGGGCCAATGAACAAACAAATTCCCTCCGATGTGTAAAGCCGGGTGAGAAACAGAAACCGCCAAGATTACGCCCTAGCACAAGTAAACTGTACTAAACTAACTTTGTTAACCGCAATGTTTCGCCAACACTTTCATTTATTTTCTATCTAAGAATTGTGACTCCAACAACGAAATAACATGAGTTTATTGCCCAAGAAAGTTAACTTGTAGTTACCAGATATAATGAGAACGCTTTATGTAATGTTATCACTTGTACATTGAAAGAATAAACGTATTATACTGAAAGCAAATCTCAATACAATTATTCATACGAATTCAATAAAATAAATATTGGTCAAAATGTACGGTTCTCTTATTGTATCTCCTCCGGGCATAAGTCTCGACTTTCGTAATATTTCCTCCAATACATTGTATTTTTAAGTAAACGAGCAGACAAAGATCACAAAACAAATGAAATTCAAAAGCTCACCGAGCTTCAATAAAGACTCGTATAGGTATAAAAACAATCTGGAAAAACGTTATGTAAATATAATGAAATAGCCGTACATTCAAATACGGGCTCATCGGAATACGTTGTTAACATTTGAAGGTAAGTCTTTATATGAAAGAGTCAATATCGGCAACCCACGAATAAATGGAACATAATGAAAATATATTACAGGGCCTGCCCTCGTAAACGAGTGCGACGGACTCGAATGTTATCCAAATAAACATTACCCCTGATCGAACGTCGTCACGGAGGTTCAGGAATCGTAAAATTTATAACTGTGCTCATGCGAACATCTACGTTCGTGTATAGCTATACCAACACTTAGCAAGGGACCGCGCTGAGATTTAAATACGCTCGTGGCAGCATCGTGATAATTCCTCGTCATAAAGTCCATTGTGCCACAGTTAGCTTTAAGTAAAAACGCAGACGAAAATTGTTACTCGCAGTTTTGTAATTTATTTTTATAACTTGCATAGAATATTTAGGTACTATTTATCAATGTTAGCTTATTATATTTGCATAACCTACATTGTATGTATGCAAATATAATCAATGACTCTCAAGAGTGGAACTTAACATTGAGGGGCGCAATTTTAATTTCATACTTACCTACCATTAAAACTACGTACAAAACTATTCGTCTTTACAAGCTGACGTTGTGCTGTCTATACAGTCATCTGTATAGACAGCACAACGTCAGCTTGTAAAGATGTTTTGTACTTATGGAATAATTTTCATAAGTACAAAACATCGTTTTGAAATCTGTCTAATGCACTTCAATCCATTTCAGGAGAACGTAATTGCGAAAACAGCGTACAGCTAAATATCAGGTACAAAATAATTGTTTATTAATTATTTTTCGTATATAATTAGTCTTCTACATCCAGGTTTAACTACAAAATTAGAATCGCATAGCATATAAGCTACCGTACGGAAATTAAATATAATGTACGCTGTACAGGTGATATTCCACACTCGTAATCACATTAATTACAAGGGATTGGATGACTTATAATGAACACTTATTTAGCCGCATTAAAAAATGCTACAGAGGCCGCCTCGTTGAGACGAAATAATCAAATTTGAAGCAATAATAGCCTAGTATAATAATAATAATAACAGATTGCTATGCAGAGGGCTCCAGGTTCGAAACCCACGGCAGAAACCACTGACTTTTCGAAGTTGTGTTCGAATCTAATTGTTAGTGATCGCTTATGCCGTGCCTCTGAGAGCACGTTAATCCGTCGTTCCCGGCTGCCATGGCCATAAGACCTTTGATAGCCGTTATAAGGAGTCAGTACGGTCAAATATAGTTTATTGAGCTTTAGAGCCTCGTTAGTTTTAGCACAAAAAGATTCTGCTGAAGATGCACCTACTAAACAATCAATCAATATATGAAATAAATAATGAATACCACTTTTTGCTAGACTCAAGAATTGAACCTTGGACCTCATGATCTGCAGTCGCTTACACTACCGCTGAATCACTGAGTCAGTCATAACAATAAAAAGATTCTGCATCACATTTTTATTATACGACAGAAAATCTGGATACAAAATATTAACTGAAATGTAAAGAATTTTTATTTGAAGTCCACGTTGCGTGAAAATCTCTCTGGAAAATTTGACTTTTATGACGCAATTCCTAGCTTTTAGAAAATATGAAAAGAGGTTTGTCAAAATCCAAACGAAAATAAGTTAGTAGATAAAAACCTAACTATTAGAAATGCAAAACTATTTTACTTGGCTTTTTAGACTTTAACGTCGATAATAATATATTGGGCGTAATATTGAGAGGAGCAATTTGCGACACTATTAGAAATTCCAATATGTTTTATTCGTAATAAAAAGGCAACATTCTTTGGAACCATTAAAGGCCTGTACTCTCCGAGGAGTCTGTTAAAATATTTTGAAAGCTAATATCGCCCATAAGACTAACTGTGATACTGTAGAGCAAATCGGGAGATGCTTAATTCCAGCAGGGGACTGCAAAAATCTTTAAATAAGAAGAACATGACGTAAAGGACATTGGCGAACACCGATACAAATTCAAGTTTTTGCGTCTATATATTACTTCTATTAAAAACGTGCATGTATGTTAGGATAAATGTTTTTTACTCTTTTACGAAGTAACTACTGAACGAATTTTGTTGAAACCTTGCAATGAAATATAATAGGACGTGGATTTATTTTTGTTCTGATAGGCGAGACTCACGCAGGTAAGCCATGGGCAAAACCAGGGTTCTATTTCCTTTGACAATTTTTTTTCTAGATCTGTCTCATTATGGAGTTTTTGACAAACTGTATTAGAATTAAGAAGAAGACACAAATAGGATGTTTATCCTATAACATATAAACAACTTCAAATGATAAGAAACTATGGATCTTGTGCCAGTAAGACAATAGGTTTTAAAAAAGGCATAGCCACGTGATTTGTTGAAATCGCAATCCTTTTCTTTGCAAATAATCTGAGTATATATGAACATATAGAGTAATCAATATGTACATATATACTCAGATTATTTAATCTCAATACAAATTAGACATCGGTTCTATTAACTGGTGCATAGGGTCACCAAGAACTTAGGGTCCCAAGCCAACCTCACCTGCAAGTGGTGCACCTGCCGATCAACGGACGAGGCTCTGGCAAACAAAATATCCCGATAAGCGGCAATAGGCTCGCCACCTATTACGTGGGATCAAAACACTGGCGAAAAGTGGGCGTTTAATATGCCTCTGCCTACCCTTTCTGGGAAACAGGCGTGAGTCTATGTATGTATGTATGCTATTAACTGATAGGTTGGAGATGAGCACTAAAGCAAATTTGGTGCGCCTGGTGGGCTAACGAATGATTGATCATGAGAGCAGTCACCGCAGTGATCCGTCAACCGTGGCCGTTCTCCTACCCAACCGATTAACTGTATTACAATACTTGCTAATTTATTATCGCAATCAAATAAAGAACTGAGTCTATATTTTTATAATTGGTATACTAATAATTTTATAATATTGGTATTTAATCAGGTAACATACAGTAGCGTAAGTATATACGAGCACATAGTAAATCTCTCAGAGTGTTTATATGGGCCGCATATTCTCAAAAAATATTGGTAATATCTGTATCAATAGCTCCAAAGTTTATAATTATGACAGACGCAGAACCAAGCCAGAAACCTCATAGTGAAACTCGGCAGCTGGTAACGAAAATATGAGTATAAATAATAAGATACCGTAGTTGTTACGAGAGAACAGCACAGTTTAACTTAAAGCTCTTACGTAAACAGGTATAGTCACAAATTAATCTCTGCTCCTTATAACTGACGCTGACTGCTGAGCCGGTGATCGCCATTGTGGTCATTTGTTTCTCCCCAGAACAAAGTTTTGTGTGGCGAGCGCGCTGATTTCATTATTTTCATTCTGGATGTCATTTATCAGTGAAATTGATGTACTTACGAATATTATTATTGATAGGTAATTACAAAACTTGCCTAAATATAAGCCAGCAGTATAAATTCGTAGTCAAAAAGTCACATTTTGTAATTATTATTGTAAACCAAAATAATTTTGGTTCTACTACTTAAACATGTACCCCATGTGTAATTAATTATATTTCACAACAATAAAAATATTTATATTTCACAGTAACTGAAAGGCAGTAAATAAAACAAAATAATTATAAGTTTTAAATAAATTGCAAATATAAAATAAAATATTTGGGCGCATTTTATTAAATCTAGATAATTTACAAAACGTAAATGTGACTTTTATGAAACACGTCTGAGTTCTTAAGAAATTACTCCATTATTTTAAAACATTCAATTTAGGCGAGGCCGTTTTCAGTTACGCGCACCTGATTCTTATATTCGAAATTTTGTAAACGATATTTGCGTGAATGTAAGCACCATAATTATGTATTTCTCTAAATGTAAGCGAAAATACGTAACAAATATTGAGAGGTTTTTTTAATACATTTTATGTTGTAATCTTGGTAAAGTGTTTGCTTAGCAGTGGACATCACGCGATGATCATAATAATCATATAAGAAGCAAGATCCCGACAGAAAAGTATTTATATATGATATAAATACGTATGAGAGCCAGCTCTATTGGCGGAATTCTATACCGCCTGAAGATCGCCGGAACTGACGTAACCATTCGTGTACGGTGAGTAAAACCGGGACTGACTGCTTAGATGACCGGCGAAGCATGGTAGGGCTCCGATGTAAATGCCACACGAGTGGTCTCCCGCCCTAGTGATGACCTTTATGAACGTTGCTTACTTTTCTACTAGGAAAGGCAAGTCAATTCACGATATGAGTGCTGCTGTATAATAGCCATTTTAAGGAATGGATTCAATTTCCATGGAAAAGTATTACAAATCTGGTTTTCGTCAAAATTTTTATAGAACCATATTTAATCTGTTACTGTATGGGATGCAAATTACTAGACTACTAAGCAGGTCCACGAATTTATACGGCCTTAGAACAAGACACCAAAGCCAAAAGCTAACATTGCTCATATTGTCAAAAGAAAAACGATGAACCGATTGTTACACAATAAGTCTTTCATCATATTTATTAAGTAGGTTCTTTTGGTGCAGAATTATAATGAAGTGATCTGTGGGCCTACGCTGACGTTCTGATGACGTCTATTAGGGGTATTCGGCAAATTCGCTGCCTCAACCCTTTGACTTACGTGACCCAACGGCCAAACGGCACGTGACGGGAATTCTTTGACCCCAGACATTTACACTTACAAAGAAAAATGGCAAGGCTACACTCTGTTTTAGAACTACCAAAATTACATACAAGTGTAAGTAGGTAGCATGCTCTTATCTTAGGAGTTCGTAGTAAGTATAATGAGATTAGCTGCTTACTTCACTCGTTTGTGATGTGGATTTTAAAGGTCGAACCGAGTAGCAATAAATGTTTATACATTCATGAACTAAGCCAGGCATTTTTAGTCGACAAAGGTGTCAAAGGAGCTTACACCGTCCCTGATGGAAAGCTTAGCTTAGCAAAATCTGTCTAAATCTGTCTAGGTGTCAACTTTGTAATTACCTGGGTACTACTTACCCAGGTAATTGATTGTCTTATCAAATTAATTGTTGGTTGCATGCGTCAAGAATTCATTTCAGTAAAATACTATCACATGTAGAAAAGTTGCGGTCAAATTCAGATATTTTCATTCTAGGTTCTGCCGGCGGTTAACCTACCCGCATAGTATGCCAGAATACAATAAAATATATATCTCAACCTCCCTCATGAATCACTACGACCTCTGTTGAAAAGCGCTTCAAAACCCGTTGAGTAGTTTTTGAGTTTATCGCATACAGAATTAGGAGATTTTGTTTTATAATATTATTAATCATCTTTATTGCACCAAAGAAATTTACAATAACGAACCTTAACAAAATGACAGATAGTACAATTGGCGGCCTTATCACTATTAAGTAATCTCTTACAGGCAACCTAACCTGGATGGATAAGAAAAACCCGGATTCAGAAAAAGGGTAGTTTGGTGATCATTAACTATTGATAAAGATAAATAATACAAATATTTAAATAGATAAATAAGCATATACATACATAAATAAAGATATACTTACCTAAATAACTATGTACATACATAAAAAATAAGAAATAAATAATTATTAAATACCTTATATATATATATATATATATATATATATATATACCTATATATAATAATATTAATATTAATGATACATAAAATAGTGCTAAATAAATGAAAGGAAATAGAAAATATATAATTACAAGAGTAGTAAGGTTAAAGAGTCAAATAGTAGTCTTTGAGTAATTTCTTGAATGAAGTCAGCGTTTGCGCTTGTTTAATAGACATCGGCAATGCATTCCACAAGCGTGCAGCTTGGACAGTAAATGATTTATCGTAGAAACTACTGGAATGCATTGGTATTGCCAGTCTCAGATTCACCGACGACCTTAGAGATCTAGAATGCGTATCAGAGAGGAACTCGAAGCGATCTTTTAAGTAATGGGGAGTAGAAGGGTTAAAGAGAATATTATAAAGTAAAGAAAGTATGTGAGTATTCCGTCGAAGGCGAATTGGGAGCCACTTGAGCAAGTTGCGGAATTTAGAAACGTGATCATATTTGCGCAATCCAAATATGAATCTAATACATAAATTTTGAAGTCGCTCAAGCTTATCAAGTTGCTCCTCCGTGAGATCTAGATAGCTGACATCCGCATAGTCAAGGATAGGTAGAAGAAGAGAATTTGCAAGCGTAATCTTAGTGGCAGTCGGCAGAAAGTTTCGCAATCTTCGCAACATCCCAGCCGCAGAAAACAATTTTCTACTAACTTCCCTAATTTGGGGTACCCAGGATAAAGTTTTATCAATATACACTCCTAAATCCATAATATGTAAAGATATAACGAAATACTGTGAATAAATGTGTATTTGTACACAAAAGCAAACGGTTTCGTACATCATTGATTACGCAATAGTTTAATTTATAACACTACTAATCGGCTGAGTATTGCGGGAAATCACCATCATCGCACCTGACTGAACTAATGCATTATCGCTTAAGTACATACGTAAGTAGCTTTGAAACAGTATAGATTTGTAAGCATTCTTTCAACATCTCATGTTTTTCTACATACTCTCAAAATTCAATAAATTTTAAGAATATGTAGAAAAACCTCTTTCCTCTCTTTAAATAAATGCTCATTAGAACTTTTTCAGTAAGTAAATAAACCGTTAGTAACTGCTAGGTTCGTAAATTAATTAAATGTTATTGACTTGATGCTTCAAAGCAGTGGTTGGCAACGTTTAGATCGGCAACCGCCGCAAGGTGGTAAAATAAAGTAAAGGCAGGCCACATTTTTTATAATAACAGAATATGAACTTACTCTAAGTCGGCACCATAGGGTTTCATGTTTAAAGCGCGGCCGCGTGTTGCTCACCGCTGTTTTAAAGCATGCTGAAGCAGCGATTATCCATTGGAATAACCTATAGGCCGCCACGCAAAAGTCCAGTCCAAAGTGGCGCACACATGTCCTTATTAAGTTGCTATATAATTTAATTGTTGTGGATGAAAATATCGCAATGAAGCCTGCATATCGAATGGTTTCCATTTATTGTTCTTGAAAGTCATGTAAACCACGTGCATTTGGCCAGCGTATTAGACAATTGGCAAAACGTTTTCAGTAACACGAGCCCAGTCTTCAGTAGAGGTACGGTATTATTAGCTTGACTTTATTGAGTAGTATTATTAGTATTGTTTAAATGAAACCGAAAAGAATAGCCTTTTCACGAACTTGATGTAGGCCCATCAAGTTCGTGAAAAGGTTATTCTTTAAAAAACATGATATTCCTAGTAAAAATACTTAGTGTCTTGTATCACCTGTATTTGACAATTTTAATTAGTCACAGACAGTATTTTATGTGAGATGAAAAAGTATTTTTCATGTCATTTCGCGAGTTTGTTCGAGAATGATCAAGCATTAAAAGCATGTCATGATTGTGGATTGAACTCAGACACTAGTGTATACTTGTGTCACAGTCATAGAAATGGTTCAGTATTGGAACTGAATTTGCATACGCTGTAAGGTATACAATTTAAGATGTCAACATTTGCCCAGCAGACGTCGTAATCCAATAACCAATAGCAGCTAATACCGCCAGTGAGATGGATGACCGGTCACACAAAGTATCCGCTCCTCCGTCCCCTTACACTACGGTAAGCCAGAGAATCCCACTTGATGCTAGGAACTGACGTTGATCGGACAACAGGTTAAGTCAAAGTGCTGCGGACCAACTCCTGTGTGACTTTGAAGGCAATAGACATCTATTTTTAATTAAACTTGGTTGTATATGCGGCAATTGAAGCGACTTATCGGTGGGTTTGAAGTTAATAAGCATATTCTATCCAGTATATCGATTATGTACTGCAAATTTTGTTTATTTATTTGTTAGTTTAAAAAGACAACTCCTGCACTAGGAATGAATCCTGTGGCGCGGGGGACAATACAAAAATAAAAACCAACGGACACAATGAACACCCACACTCAAAACAACAATTTATGAATCACACAAAGTGTTGTCTCGTATGGGAATCGAACCCACGACACTCGGCGCAGTGTCAAGCAGTGAGGCGGCCGCTTAAACCACTACGCCAACCGTCCGATAATATATAATTAGTGTCTACAATAGACCTAATAGCTACTGATGCTCGGCACCTTCACAGTTTTCAGTTCTATTAACACAACTTGATTAAAAAAAAGTAAAAAGGAACCATCTTATATTTATTATTTCTTAATAAGAGAGATAAGCCAAATAAAAAAATGTTATTGACGTAATATTGACTCAGTTTAATATCTTCCACGAGTATAATGGGCTATATGTATGTCTATTTCACTAATGGCAAGATCCTTTATTAATTAGAAACGCCTACGTAATATGATCCTCAGATGGTTGATGCTATTGTTCTGGCCATTTCAATCGCCACACTGATTTGCGATTCGAGTAAAGGGCAAACTGTCTAATCCTATTGCCTTTCATTATAATATGAGCAGTGACTGCCACTTACAATCAAATGGTAAAGCACTAAACAACATAAACTTATGCTCGTTGTAGCCAAGCGTTTCAGTCTTATTAATCTGACCCTCAACTGAATGATACGTATAATTATATATTAAGAATCCTTTGGGGCTACGTTAAGCACTCTCAATATAAGGTTTAAGGTTTTTAATCTACTTCATATTAGAAGTAAGTAGGTCGGGTTTGCTCGGCCTTACAGGACTTTATCGATATACACTGATCAAATTCATAATGTTTTAGTTAATTCAATTCATTCTTTAAATATAAAATTTATTGTTTATTCCAAATGGAATATTACCTTCTATGTTGTTTCCTTGTTTCCAAAATTCAACGCGCAAAAGAAAAATAAACGTGAAAGTAGCATCCCTGGTATTCCAGATTATTGACATCTACATTTTTATATTAATAATAATAATAATATTCTACCACATACACACATCACCATCTAGTCCCGAACTAAGCAGAGCTTGTACTATGGGTAGGTACTAGATAATGGATAGACATACATAAATACTCTTTTTTGTAAATACATACTTATCATACATAGAAACACCCAGACCAAGACAAACATTCATGTTCATGCACACAAATGTTTGACTTGAGCGGGAATCGAACCCGCGACCATCGGCGTAGCAGTCGCTTACACTCCCGCTGCGCCAACAGGTCGTCATAAATGTTACCCATGTATTTTTAAGGTTTCATCTGTAAAAAGGAATAAAAGAACCTTTACAGAACATAGGTAATTGTCATACAACCCAAAGATATAGCGATATCCCATTGTTTAGACCGGTGTCGGTTTTATTTGCAGGTACTGAGTGTACTGACTCCTCCTAACGACTGTCAAACTAAGATCTTCTTGACAGCTAGGACTGAGGGCTTAACATGTTCGTCGAGGCAGGAGGCAAGCCATAATTAACTAATTAATATAACTTGGAATAGTTATAGTTGCGCGCCGTGGATTCGGATATCTTATGGCAATACCTACTCTGCATGACAATCTGTTGGAATCTTCACTAGGTTATCGCTGCCTTAATCCTGTTCACACAACTATTAAAATGAAATAAAAGTGTATGATTAGTTAACACATTTTCTGTTTTAACTTAATATTAATATTTAGCTGCGGCATATCAACTAATATTTTCCATGGAACATTTAAAGATTGCATTGCTCTACATAATTACTATAGACAAGTGTCGAGAACCCAACGAGTAAAAATAGCACTTGTCTAAGATAGTATTTTTTATACATTCAACCTTTAGTCTAGACTCCACATACATGTGATTAATTTTGCTGCTTACTTTCGCCTCTCGTGAGAATTTTGGCTCAGACCGCACCAATGTTTTTAAGTTACACTCTAAGAACCTTTTTATGTCTGTGAATCTGGGGCGTATGAGGATTTATTCGCCTGTCGTTCGTATCCTACAACTTCGTACATTTAAAAACAAATCTAAAAAGAAATATAAGGAATTGATGTTTGTACTCGTATATTGCGAAATGTTACAAAACAGAAAAACAAACGAGTGTATTTTAGCGAGCATTCTTACGACCGTTCTGGCGAGCATTCTAGCGAATCGACAGTAAAGCTTTGACATTTTTGCTAATTAGCGTGTTCGCTAGAAAGTTCTTGAAAATGTCCGCAGCAATGTTCGGCTCTGTTCGTTGTTCAGTTTGACAAAACAAAAAACGCCAAATGCTCGCTGTTCTGTTACAAGTGAATGCTCACACCATAACATGTAAGATATTCAAAATTAAAACAGTTTATAAATGATTAAAGTTTTTGTTGTAATGGCTAAGTTAAAAAGGACTGAATTAATTATTCATGTGTATATTTTAATCACCTATGATTTACACAAGATATACAAAATTTTATTTAAATTAATTATTATATAAATTTAAGGATTAAACCTTCTAGAAGGAGCAAAGCTACAGACATATCTACGCTCAACTAAATTTAGCCGTGCTTATAAAAAGTGCACGTTTTACGACTGCAAGGCTGTCCCCTCAATATCCGCGGAACATCTCGGTTTACTTCCACCGGCACTTACACAGCGAGCCCGCACGTAATCACAGTCAGAACTATGTATATCGATGCTTTCGCTTATAGGCGTAGCTTATTATTCAAACATCGGTGTTCGCTACATAATTAGAAATTCGTTAACCTGTAAATTTCCGTTTTGCGTTGCGGATTATTCTGTTTACGATATCAACAGCTGCCGCTCGCCTACAGTTGTAATAATTTCGTCATTAATTTGTATCGCTCGAGTGACCAAAGTTGAAATTGATTACGGATTTGTATTCCTAAGTATGCCTTGATAAATACATTTTAAGTGTTCATGTGTAATTGTTCGTACGAACAGTACAGCGCAAAGCAAGTAATTACTCAGTAATGTAAACTTAATTATACGTGTATGTAGATTTAAAAGGTTGTGTTATATGAATTATGATCCTTGGCAAGTCGTTTTTAAGCTTTATAAGTGCCTTTGTTGCGTAACAAGCAGATACGTATGTTGAGGTTATATGAATAGATTCCACCCTAAATAGTAATCGTATTCGGTTCGATCTAGGTTATCTACCCGCAGCCCAGACTTCCTATTAGGATCGTAAGGGATTATGGCGAGAGGATCGGCATCCTATCTGATGGTAATAAGATCTTAGTGTGCTTACCAGTGTGTCTGTCTGGCAACGTGGTTATTGTTCCTATGTAGATAAACGTAGAATAGTTAAAGCAGATATTAATTGTTGAATGTAAGTATATATTGGAAACAAAAATTAATATATTGAAATAACTTTTTTTACTGTTAAAGTGTGTGCTCGTATATGTTATATATAAATATTAGGTGGCAGTGTTTGTAAGTAGACTTTCTATATGTTTGAATCCTTGTCTATTATGATATTTGTCGTAAATGTGTCTTTAGTCTGATCATTACTAGCTTAGTGTCAAAAGCTTTTAGGACATGCCACTGGGGGCGAAATTTTGGGTTCTAGGTATAGTAACTACAATTCATAAATTCCCTACCCTTAGCATAGTACCGCGTCCGGCTGTTCGACTGTCTTTCTGTCTTGGGCTTAACTCGAGTATAGGCACTAAAGACCTGAAATTGGCGTGTTTATGTATTTTGACAACACCTACAAAGTTCTTTACTTTACAGGTAGCTCTCATCTCTCGCGAAGACATACAAATGCGAATGTAATATTTTTATATTTGTTTCTCATTCTGCGGGATGTCCTAAAAATAGAAGATAGCTATGACAGTTATTTCGTACAGATATGTATCTTTTTGTGATAAGATTATGAGTGGGTGCAATGGTGCTATACTTGCCTGGCACCAAGTTCTAGGCTTATAATGACCAACCACTAATAAAATTTTGTGTAGAGACGCAGATTATTGCTTCGAGTCTCCGATATAGAATATATTCCTAACACAGGCATTGTGTTCCAAAAATAGCAAGGAGCCTAAGATTTGCGGACATAATTTGATCTCTAGAAAATATTGATTACGAATGAGAATGCCCCAGTTCTTTATGTTAATCTTTTCGGAACGCGTATTTATTTCTTTATTCAGCTTTAGCCGTGTGGTTGACGGCATAGAATACAAGTGTCACTACCCCCTATCTCCCCGTGGGTGTCCTAAGAGGCGACTTAGGGATAACACGATGCAAATACCATCTTTGCGTAGAGACGGAAAACTCGACATCAAACCCTATACGACTGCCTCGTTGGTCTCGCGGTATAAATGTGCGCGTGGGATCGGGAGGTCCCGGGTTCGATTCCTGGGTCGGGCAGTGTTATTGGGTTTTTCTGTCACGAAATTCTCAGTAGCAGCACGGAGTCTGGAAATGTGCCCGGTACGGCAATAGGCTCGCTCCTTATTACGTGGGACTAAAGTATATCTGGCGAAAAGTGGGTGTAGAAATACACCTTTGCCTACCTCGTCGGGGTTATAGGCGTGAGACTATGTATTCAGCTTTTAACGAAGGATCCTTGAGGGTTACATTTTGCTATAGCACTATATCCAACAGTTTATGAAATTTCAAACCAAGTCGAACAAAGAGCCTTTCAACATTGTTACTTGCGCCTCAGTACTTATTTACTGCTGTGCTTCTAATATACATTTTACTTTGTTCAATTTTATATCAAGATACTTCCAATATAGTCTTACGCTTGAACGAACAGCAAAGAATTCCTGCCATATATTAACGTAGATATAGACATATACCTATGCATATATCATGTAGGTAAACGAGGTTAGAAAAATAAATCATTACGCCCGTATTTTGCCTCGGGGGTAGAGTTTAGTGGAGGGGCTGGAGGCAAGCAATCAAGTAATTTTTATAAAGCTATTATGTATCTCCTACTAAGCTTACTAAAGCAGCTGTAGCCTAGTTAATTTAAAGAAACCTGCGGCCTACAGTACTACGCATTGGATCTCAGCTTCAAAACCGTGGCACGCACTTATCAGTTTTTGAAATTGTGTGATTAAGTTGTTAATTATCGATTACTAATCAGTGAAAAAAAACATGAAAAACATCGTGATGAAACCTGGATGTCTAAGAGATTTTTATATCGTGCTTGAAGGAAAAGTGAAGTATCTCACGTACTTCGTGAGCGTAGCGGACTATGGCCTAATCCTTCTCAGAATAAGAAGAGGCCTGTATCAAGTAGTGGGCCAGATTATATAAGAAAAAAAATCTGGTACACAATGGCAGTATTTTTAAATTATTACAATGACATGGAAGTACATATTCGATACAATAAATAGCCAGATAAACATTAGTACCAAAGAAATAATTGGAAATTGAAATTGGAAAACGAATATCATTACATTTTGAACCACATAATAATATGAATAATCGGTTTGTTTCATATTTAATACATTTGGGTGATATTAAGCGATAACTCATAATTACAAAATATCATTAATGTGTCAATGTTGATATGTTAATGATTAGTTTTAGGTAAGCGATGTTGATAATGTATTTTATCATAACAGTTATTACTCTACGCCTAGGTTTCTACAATGCTTAATTGCCAAACGTGGCAATTTTAGATACATAGAAAGAAAACATGTAATTTGGTGCAAAGTATGACTTCCTTAGACAAGGACAAAACACACAAATAAATAAATCAGAAAGAGACAGAAATGGTGTCTTACTAGACTAGCGTAGAACGACCTATTATCATTAGCTCTGTATATAAACTGTCCCACTGCTGGTCGCGCATCTCTGCTCTATGAGAAAGGTTAGGCCATAGTCCACCACGCTTGCCAAAGTGCAAGATGGAAGACTTCATGTGTCTTCGAACATTATGTAGAACTCTTAGAAATGCAGGTTTCCTCACTATATTTTCACCGATGAGCAAGCGATATTGCAATATATTATGCACATAACTTCGAAAATTCCCGCCAGTTGTGCTCGAGATGCTCTAAGTACCAGTCTGTTCGTCTCTCTAGCTTGATGCAATGTGTTTTTATACTCCTACATATTTCAATAAACCAGCTTATAGATACAAGAAATAGATAAAATATACACTCAGAACAAGTAAGAAAATAAATTTAGATTTAGGAAATAAATACACGCGACCTAATCGTGTACACGCCTTCATGCACCAAGACTAGATGATGGCCGCAGCTACGCCCGCTCATTTAATTAATTGAACTGTTTCTTCCCGATGCCGTTTAAATTTCGGGAAATCTCATCTTAGTGCACCCCTATGATCCCCAAGAAACATACATGCCAAAGTTCTGTTTCTTGCGCTCAATAGTTTTAGCTGTGCATTGTCTGTCAGTCAGTTAGTAACACAATAATTTTATATTTACAAATAACACTTAATAATATATCTTAGTAATTTATTTACTGGTGGTCCTTAATTTTTTATGTTCAACCGTAATAAAACCCTGCTGTATCTAGCTTTTTATCTTTTACCTTGCTCTAAGTTCACACAATACATATTATAAGAAAGCTAAGGCGACCCTTCGCATCTTGCTCACATTTACGTAAGCATGTACCGACTGCAACTCAAACTCAAGTTAATTGGCAAAAATCAACGCCTTCAAATTACTCGACTCACTAAAACCAATACCACTTCAATACAGTCAATTGGATTTACACGATTATGTTGATGGCCCAACAGCCGCTGGTGTTTATTCTACAGATACCGTAATAGTCCAATCCTGAGGTTATCCACCAAACCGCCACAGTTAACGATCACAGTGCGCTGTAATTAGAACGCTTTGCAAGCAGATTAGTGATTGCAGAGAGGTGTTTATCAGACGTCTGTGTCATTGACTGTGGATCGATTCTCTCTTATGACTATTTCATTTGTTTGTTAGGTCCTCTTTGTAGGTAGTAGTGTCCGTAAGAGTCTATACAACATACCGTGATTAGAATCTATTTCCTTTTTTAATAATGATAACTCCCGCATTAGGACTAAATCCTGTGTCGCGGGGGACTTTACAAACATACAACTAACGGACACAATGAACACCCAGACTCGAAACAACAATTTATGAATCACACAAAGTGTTGTCTCGTATGGGGATCGAACCCAAAACACTTCAGCGCAGTGACGAGCGGTGTGGCTGCCGCTTAAACCACCACGCCAACCGTGCAGTATACTTGAAATCTACTTGAAAATACAACAAACCCAGTTAACAATATAAACTTGTTTCAGACTTGCAACAAGTTTGATACATCAAAACAGAAGGCTTGCTTCAAGTTTGCCATGGCAACTTTACAAACTTGCAGCAAGTTTAAATCAAACTTTCTAGTTTCACTGTGACAAACTTGCATGAAGTTTGTATTTCAAAGGATGTACAAACTTGATATAACAAACTTGCTTATGGTTTATTTTCACATACTACCTTCAATTTTGTTACGACAAACTTGCTGTGCTCCGGCAGTAATAATAATTTTCCTAGTTTAACATTTCCAAAATGTTTAAGGTCTCATAAACATTAAACATTTTGAAAATTTTAATTCGAAAAAATGTCGATTTGTAGATTTAGATGAAACCTGATGATTTGGGCACTAGTTCGTATTCAAATAGACATCCTACGACCACAGATTAATAAAATAGTGTCATATTGTCCAAAAAAAAACTGAATACAGTTCGTCTTATCTGTGCAGGTCAGTCAATGATTTTTAATTTTCATGCAAAACGCAACACGTCCTGTCATTTGCCTCCAAATATTGTGTATTCCATATGATACTGCTACACCTGCGTTAGCGTTAACATTAATGGCAATGGCCATTAACGCGTTACTTAACGCGTTAAAAAATTTGCATTGGAAATTAGTATTTTAATGCGTTAAAACTTTGGCCACATCTACGTAACGCCTAAATTAACGCGCTAATTAACGCGTTAGGACGCAGGTGTAGCAGGAGCAATAGAGTAGCCTAAGACTATTTAGAATCCTTACTTTAAGCATGTAGCATTCACTACCGCACTTCCAATATTTATGATGTATTCTGTTGTCTATGACCTGCACAGATAAGTTTAACCTGAGAAACCACAATAATGTAAATCTTCACAGAAAATATTATTGCTGTGACTTCGTGAATACAACAACGTGAATAAAAAATACACTACAATTTTTAATCATATGACTATTTATTTCTTAATCAGTCAAGTTATTAGTAGTAGTAGCTAATTTTAAAAAATTGAATCTTGTGAAGGAAATAACAAATATTAAGTATATTATTTTAAAGAAAAATCACACAGACAAAATGTCAGAATTTAAAATCACATCAACAAATCACATTTTTTTTATAATTACTCATACACACCGTGTATATTTCAACAGCTTTGTTATATTTATTATGAATGGTAGCGCCATCTACCTTTCTATCGAGAATTAATTACATCAACGTCAATCGTTCCACGCTTGCTCGTCCAATGCGATCAATCCTTTGTCTCCTTCGCTCCCCTCCCAAGGCACGCCTACAGAACAGTCTAGAATAATCCGTGTCGCAATGAACACATGTACCGCACCGCCATATTTTTACCAAAAACTCAACAAACCGCCCGCGAGTGAAGTGTTGTGAAACTGTATAATTCTGGGTTGGATCCAGACGGAGTGATAAGTGAATCTTCAGGATTCCCGAAGAGACACCGGGCGGAACCATTTGCAAGGAAAGAGGACTGACGTACAAGGTAAGGCGTGTTCCCATGCCCCGTCTCCTATTCTTCCCATGAACCCATTTTCATTCACTTACTCATTTCCTAGTCGATAAGAACCCACATCCTTACAGTCCACAATATTAATAATTTTCCCAAATCGCCTAGGAACATTCGGTTCGCCGAACCATTTTTTGATACATACGAGTCTCCTCTACACCTAGGCAGTTATAGCACCTAGCTATACTCCTAGTCCATTTACATAACCGTCACATGGTTATTTCCGCACGCATCAGTAGGTAATATACTTTTATGTAGCTACCTACTTAGCCAATTATTATTTCTGGAACTATCATAGTTGTCTTGTAAATCTCATATTTCAAGCACCTTTTAATTCCACCGCCTTGAAGTGTTGCCTACTTAGGTAAAATAATAGGTACTTTAGGTATTATTGTTTTGATTCGGTCTCATTAGCTTATACTTACGTAAGCACAGCACAACAAAAGAAGCCACGCGTGTCGGAAGACAGAGAGCTGACAATCTTAGAAGCAAAACGTAATATTTTATTTAAGCGTATTGAAAACAATTACGAGCGCTCAAAAACCGCCGCCGCTTCTGATATTGATAGGGAGTCATTTCTCAGTTATTGTATGACAGTAGATAGTATTCGAACAGATTTTCATAATTTGTTAGACGATTATAACGCAAGATTGCTTTCTACTAATCCTGATGAAAAACCGAATTATCAGGCGTACACCTCATTCGAAGATCTCTATTGTATCATTAAGCGAATACAATCATAATTAGAGGGTAAATATTCGGCACAGCCCGTTTCAGCGGCTCGCACGCCGAGATTACCGCCAATCGAGCTTATATCGTTTGACGGAGATATACGAAATTGGCCGTTATTCTATGCGAGTTTTAAGTCTACAGTGCACGATAATGGTTCTCTGACAGATGCTGACAGGTTGTACTATTTAATAGGTAAACTGTCACCGAAGGCCCAATCCGTATTTGCAGGTGTCACACCCAGTGCTGAGAATTATCAGGTCATATTTCAATCACTACTTGATAGGTATCAAGACACTCGTGTCCTAGCGTCTACCTACTTTGATCAAGCTTTAAATCTTAAACTGTCCGGTGCCGCGTCTGTCTCGAATTTCCAGCTGTTTATAGACAACTTTGTTACCGCGGTTAATTCGCTTAGAAATTTAAAATTAGAAGATCTTTCCGACTTTATGTTTCTTCAACTCGCTTTAATAATGTTTGACACTGAAACAATTCGTGCTTTCGAAATGACTGAACGTAATCATAAAATACCTACTAGTCGACCAAGCCAACTAGACGAATGTCAACGTGACAAAATTCAACACAATTCAATAATTATAATCCAGAAATTCCTAGTACCGATTGCAGGCGCATTGTACGTTCACACGCCGCGTTCGCACGTTACGATAAATCATTTCTGGATTATAATTGTTGAATTATGTTGAATTTTGTCACGTTGACATTCGTCTAGTTGGCTTGGTCGACTAGTACACTAGATAGTTTTATTTCGTTCATCAAAGATCAGTGTCGAATATTTCATATTACGCAGTCTAGTTCGTCTAGCCCGTCTAATAATAACAATTGCAAACAAAGGTCGAATAAAGCGCGAAATAGTAATAACAACTCGGTCCCTTATCCGCAATCTTACGTAACATGCTCGGAATCTAATAATAATAATTCACAGAAATGTCTGTGCAGTAATATAGTGCACGACCATTTCTACAAGTGTCCCGCCTTTAATGGTTTAAATCCGACTGCTCGTTTCAAGTGCGTGAAAGATAACAAAGCATGCATTAATTGTTTAAGTATAAAGCATAAAACGAGTGATTTTTCTAGTAAGACGAGATGTCGTTCATGTAATCAGCGACACCACTCATTGTTGCACTTCGATAAAGGTAGTCCGTTGACAAGCCAAGCCGTTAACCTTGACACACTTACATCGCAAGTGCAGGCCACGATAACTGCGCCTTCCGCGTCACAGAATGAAATATCGTTGTGTACGACATCCATCGCGCGGGTGACGCGCACGCGCGGACGGCCCTCATGCATCTATAGTGATCAGCGTGGGGCCAAGCCGCAGTGTATGGCGTCCAAGACGGTACTGTTAGCGACAGCGCAAGTAAAGTTATCGTTTATGATATTAATGGATCGCCGCACGTGGTACGTTGTCTACTCGATAGCGCATCTCAGAGCAATTTCATAACTTTTGATTGTTTCAAACGCCTCGGATTGTGGAATAACTTTAAAAATACTAACTTAGTAGTCAAAGGGATCGGGGGTTCAGAAAAACATTGAAAGGGTTCCGTAGATGTTAAAATATGTCAAGTATGACACAATGTCAGACATGCGCATTATGTTCTATGTTCGATTCAAAATAAATATCAGTTCGTTACTAGCAAGCAGTCGTTTCACTTGGTTGTCTCTCATATTTATCATTGGCGACGAGGAAATCGGTAACTAAGGAAAAAAACAATATGGCTACCGCCTCAGTTTTTGGCCTTTTATCGGTATTTGACCACAATATACAGTCGTGGGAGACATATAAGTGCAGGATTAAGCAATGGTTCCTGGCTAATGATATCGCCGGGACGAGCGATCCTACGGGCACAAAGCGACGAGCAATCTTGCTGAGCGAACTCGCGGATGGCACGCATAAGCTGGCGGCGGATCTCGCATTGCCAAAGCAGCTGCAAGACGTACCGTACGATGACGTTCTTCGCCTTTTGGACGAACATTTCACACCAAAGCGGTGTGGGTTCGGGGAACGGTACAGGTTTTACGCGGCTATGCAACACGAGGGGGAGACATATTCTCAATGGGCCGCGAGATTGCGCGGTCTGACGGCACACTGCGATTTCTCCAACGTGGAGGAAGCTCTGCGGGACAGATTTGTCATGGGCATGTTGCCTGGACCCGACAGGGAGAAGCTCTTCACCAAAGATTTCGTAGGTCTTACCCTAAGCAAGGCGATGGAGTTAGCGGAAAACGCGCGGATCGCACGGGAAGCTGCGAGCGCCGGCGTGCACGCCGCGCCGCGTGATCAGGTGTTCAAGATTACGCGGGCCACAGCGACGGGGATGCCGCCGACTCAAGAGGCTACGCCTTCGGAAGCGAAAGCGCAGTGTCTAGTGTGCGGTTATTATAATCATAAAACATCACAGTGTCGGTTTACTAAATCGAAATGTAGGAAGTGTAATGCTACAGGGCATTTGAGCAGGATGTGTAAAAAACTAAATTATGTTAACTCGCGACCTGCGGATGAGAGCGATGACGATGGTGAATTTTTTAATATTCGTTCGGTAAATGGGCAACCTATGACGGAAACGGTATCAGTCGCGGGGGTTGAACTTAAATTCGAAGTAGATAGTGGTTCGGCCGTCACAGCTATATAAAAAAAACGTAATCGTAAATATTTTAGCAATGTACCATTGTCGCCGACTAAGAAACAGCTGTTTTCTTATACAGGGGATAAAATTGTGTGAGTGGGAGTAGCACAGCTATTAGTTAGTTATGCAAACTCAACACATTTACTCTGTGTGTATGTTGTGCAAGATGGCGGACCGCCGATTCTGGGCCGCGATTTTATTTCTAAGTTCAAATTAGAATTGTTACCCATAAGATATTGTACGCAATTAGATGGGGATGATATGTTTACTACGTTACAAAAACGTTATCCTTCGGTCTTTTCAAATAAATTAGGGTTATTTAAGAAGTTTAAAGTTAAATTACAATTAAAGGAAGATGCGAAGACCGTTTTTGTTAGGGCTCGACCAATAGCTTTCGCTCTGAAAGATAAAATAGATAAAGAGATAGATCGCTTAGTTGAGTTAGGTGTTTTGAAACCGGTGGATCACGCGCGATTTGCGTCACCAATCGTGCCAGTGTTAAAGCAAAATGGATCTATACGTTTGTGCGCCGACTATTCTACCAGTGTAAACAAACAGTTAATTATCGACCAGTATCCCTTGCCTACAGTCACTGAACTGTTTGCGAAGTTATATGGAGGGCAACAGTTTACTAAATTAGACCTGTCAAATGCTTACAATCAATTGATGTTAGATGACGAGTCACAAGAAATTACTTGCATAAATACGCAAAGGGGACTTTTCAAGCACACGCGTCTTTGTTTTGGTATCGCAAGCGCGCCGGCCGTGTTTCAGCGCGCGATGGAAGGCGTGCTCGCTGGCGTGCCCGGCACACTCTGTATGCTTGATGATATTTTAGTTACGGGGAAATCTAGATCGGAACATCTGGATAGATTACATCAAGTGTTAGATAGGTTACAAGACGCGGGACTCACATTGCAAAAAGAAAAGTGTGCATTTTTTAAAGATGAGGTAAACTACCTTGGTTACGTAATAAATAAAGATGGGTTACATGAATCACCACAGAAAATAAAAGCTATGGTAGAAGCACCGGTGCCGACTTAATGTAAGTCAATTACAGTCATTTTTAGGGTTAGTGAATTATTATAGAAACTTTGTGCCTAATGCGTCTTCGATTCTAAACCCTTTGTATGAGTTATTAAAAAAGGGTAGCAGGTGGTGCTGGACACATGATCACAATAAAGCGTTTACCACCATTAAAAAGTGCTTAGTGTCGGATCAAGTGTTGGCTCATTTTAATCCAGACGCAACCATAATTCTGACGGTGGATGCGTCACCGTTCGGACTTTCTGCAATATTATCACAGATAGAAGCCGATGGGTCGGAGAGACCGATTTCTTTTGCCTCGCGGACTCTTAACGCTGCTGAGAAACGTTATTCGCAGATACAGAAAGAAGCGACTTCAATTATTTTTGGCGTGAGGCGTTATCATCAATATTTATACGGCAGGACGGTTCCGTTTATTCTCCGTACCGATCATAAGCCTTTGTTGTCAATTTTCGGACCCCATCGAGGGGTCCCAGAGGTCTCAGCAAACAGATTACAGAGGTATGCATTATTTTTAAGTGGATATAATTATAAAATAGAATATGTACGTAGCGCTAACAACAGCGCGGATTTCTTATCTCGCGCCTGTTTGCCCGAAGAGACCGCGCGTTGCACAGATACGTCGATGCTGTATCTCGACCGGGCGTCGTATATTAATTTTGTAGTCGAAGGTAATTTACCTGTAACGTTAAAAGTGTTACGTGAGGCGACGGATGCAGACAAGACCTTGTGTAAGGTGCGAGATTTTGTTTTGAATGGATGGCCCAAGAAAATGTCAGATGATCGTTTGAAACCGTATCATTCGTGTAGGATGCAACTGTCTTATGAAAACGGGTGTATTATGAGAGGACACAAGGTTGTAATTCCTGAAAAATTACAAAGTAAAATACTAATGGAATTACATCAGTCCCATTTAGGGATCGTGAAGACGAAAGCAGAAGCGCGATCTCGGGTTTGGTTTCCGGGAATAGATTCGGCTCTAGAGCGTTTGATAGGTTCGTGTGATGTGTGCATACAACTAAGACCATCACCACCGCGGGCACCGATTGCTCACTGGGAATACCCACCCACGCCATTTTATAGGGTTCATATCGATTTTCTGGGACCTATAAACGGACACACTTTTTAGTAATAGTAGATGCTTATACCAAGTGGGTTGAAGTTTTTGACATGAAGACCAGTACTTCTGCCACAGCAACCATTGATAGGTTGTACGAGTTTATGTCAAGATTTGGTATTCCGCATACGCTAGCCAGTGACAATGGAACGTCGTTTACATCGCACGAGTTAAAGGCTTTTTGTAGGCAGAACGGAATTTGTCACGTGATGTCACCGACATACCACGCGGCCAGCAACGGACAGGCCGAATGTTTTGTAAAGATAGTGAAAAAAGGCATTAAATCAAGCTTGATTAGCGGTAATGGGGCGCGAGATGTAAATAACAAACTTTTAAAATATTTGTTTGATTACAGAAATTCCGTTCACGCAATAACCGGGCACTCGCCGGCTGAACTGGTTTAGGGTTGAAAACTTAGAACGCGTCTTGATCTAACCAGAGTTGCCATCGCTTTTATCCACGGATCTCGCTAACGCGGTTAAACGTAAACAGTGTTTACAAAATAAGACAGTCAAACATAATAATCAACCTTTCACTATTGGTACAACAGTTTATTATAAAAAACAATCTGGACACAGTAAATATACTTGGTGTAAAGGGACGGTATTTAAAAAAAATATCAAGGTGGTATATTTAATTAAAGACTTGGCGACTTCAGCTATAGTAAAGAAGCATAAAAACCAGATTATTTTGTGTAAAGGCGATGATTACAATGACGTGGATATAGACCTAGAGGAGTTAAGTGGCAGTCAAGCTTCAGAGACACAGTCAGCAGAAGAGGTGTCACGAAAGAGAGGAAGATACATCAGTTGCTGCAAGAACTTCCGAGCTGACAAGAGCTGCCACGCCGCCAGTTTTGCCTATCGTAGTTCCTCAAATCTCTTCACCAGAGAATTTAGGGGAGGAGGAGGAGGAATTCCAGGAGGCTATATCCGACCCTCCAAATATTGAGCACACTGACGAGGCACCTATGCAACAGCAGATCATGAGCCTATGCCACTACGGTCTAAACGCAATCGGCCAAAAGTCGACTACAAATTGTTTTATTAGATGTTGTACTATATTTACTTATTTAGTTTTAAGAATTTATTATATATACCTACTTATTTGGTGTTATTGTTTAGTAAGAAGTCTTTGTAGCTTAGTTGTTTATTTGTATGCCTAAGCTAAGGGGAGGAATGTCAAGTATGACACAATGTCAGACATGCGCATTATGTTCTATGTTCGATTCAAAATAAATATCAGTTCGTTACTAGCAAGCAGTCGTTTCACTTGGTTGTCTCTCATATTTATCAAAATACATTCGCGTTTTAATAGGAATATTAACTTTAACATTTCTTCGCTTATCGTGAAGCGTATCACGGACGCATTGCCGAACGCTAATGTAGACGTAGCATTACTCACTCACCTCGAGTCATTGCCGCTGGCAGACTCAGAGTTTGCGAATCCGGCTGCAATATTTCCGCATTTGCTACTAACTAAAGTGGTACGTAGTGAGCAATATGACTTACCGCCCGCTATTGAGACGGTATTCGGGTATGTGATTATGGGTACCGTACCTACGTTACATATGTACTTCTCAATATATTACGTCTTGCTGTTGTTCTGTTCTTCAAGAAAATAATATTGATTCTCTTCTCAAGCGATTTTGGAAGCTTGAAGAGGTTACCGCACCACCCTCGATGAGCCGTAAGAATCTCGAGTGTGAAGAACATTTCCGCGCTACCACTGTTCATGACGACAGTGGCAGATACGTTGTGGCGTTGCCATTCTATGGTGACCCTTATACGTTAGGTGACTCGTACGCTGCTGCGCTTAGACGTTTCCATTGTTTACAACGTAAACTTGATGCATCACTTAAGTTACGCAGCGCCTATAATGACTTAATTCGTGACTACATAGATAAACGTTTTTTGAGTGTAGTTAAAAACAACGAGGGCAACTCTCTTCCCTCATATTAAATCCCGCATCACGGCGTAGTTCGCGAAGATAAAACCTCTACTAAACTTCGTGTGGTTATAGATGCTAGTTGTAAGACTACATCGGGTATGTCGATTAATGACATTTTGCATGCCGGCCCTAATCTACAGGATGATTTATTTTTACATCATAATAAAGTTTCGTCTTTCCAAATCGCTCTGTTAGCTGATTGCCGCCAAATGTTCCTCAATATCGGCGTTTGCGAGTCTGACCGTAGGTTTCAACGGATTTTTTATCGTTTTAACAATAAGGAACCTTTATCTGTGTATCAGTTCAATCGTGTTTGTTTTGGACTCAAGTCTAGCCCATATCACGCGTTACGAGGTGTTCGCCAGTTGATCGCTGATGAAGGCGATCACTTTCCCGCCGCAGCAGCTGTTGCTACTTCCGCTTTGTATATGGATGACATTGCCTGTAGTGTCATGTCCGCTCTGCTAGCAGTTTCGCTTTATGAAGAGCTTATTCAGCTTTTCAAGCGAGGCCAGTTTGATCTTGTCAAATGGACAAGTAATTCTAAGGAGGTTCTCGCACGCATACCTGATTCTCATAAAGCTTCTCCAGACATTGAGTTTGAGAAGTTTGTACCGCATAAAGTTCTCGGTTTACGCTGGGACAAATCCTGTGATAGTTTTCGGTTTGACGTCTCACCGCCAGATGATAAGTGCACCAAACGCACTATGCTGTCCACAGTGGCTCGACTATGGGACATAATGGGTTTTGTGGCTCCCACAATTTTGTACGCCAAGCTCTTGATCAAAGAACTTTGGCTATCAAAGTGTGAGTGGGATGAAACACCCCCTGACCATATTGTCGCCGCTTGGGGCCAGTTTTGTATTGAGCTTACCGCGCTTAATCAAATTACTATTCCGCGTCATCTTGGGTTGGTAAATGGATGTACCATCAACTTAATAGGTTTTGCTGACACCAGCGAGCGTGCTTACGGCGGAGTCGTATATCTGCAAGTCCGCATTGGTTCTAACTACTCAGTGCAGTTAGTTTGTGCCAAGTCTAAGGTCTCGCCTATTAAAACCATTTCGGTCGCGAGGCTGGATTTGTGCGCGGCCCTTCTGCTGTCTCAGTTGCTCCGCAAGGTTCAAGACACAGTTTTGCCCCACTACCCTATCAATAAAATATACGCGTTTTCTGACTCCAAAGTAGTGCTCGCTTGGATTTATTCTTCTCCTCACCGCTGGCACACTTTTGTCGCCAACCGCGTTAGTAAATTGATTGAACTGGTTCCCGCTACTTGTTTCAATCACGTCGCGGGTACTGAGAACCCCGCTGATTACTTGTCTCGTGGTGTCACTCCACTTAATCTTCTGCATCATCCATTGTGGCATCGTGGACCTTCTTGGATTTCCCATGATCCGTCAGAGTAGCCCATGCAACCCTTTGACCACAGTGCAGAAGACGAAGATGTACCCGAACGGAAGTCTGTTTCTTATCTCGTGATTGCTGAGGTTGCGGAGTCTCCGATCTATGCACTCGCATTACGCATGTCATCGTGGTCTAAGTTACTCCGCGCCATCGTTTATGTCTGTAGGTTTCTTAGGCACCTACCTAATGGGACTTTTGTATCAAGTACTGATATCAAATTCGCAGAATGTAAGTTACTACGAGCTGTACAGGCTGATCATTTTAGTAACGACATTCAAAATTTGAAAAACAACGTACCTTGTTCTCCCGCTATCCTTAGACTCAAGCCGTTTCTCGATGAACACGGCGTCATACGCCTTGGGGGTCGTCTGTCAAATTCGGATGCACCTTATAACTACAAACATCCTTGCATTCTGCCGCGTCATGATCATGTTGTCGACCTTCTTGTTGATTTTTATCACAAGAAGCACCTCCATGCTGGTCCAGAGTTGCTTATGTCCTTACTTAGGCATAAGTATTGGATTTTAGCCGCTCGAAGAATAATTCGTCACAGAATACATAAACGTAACGTCTGTTTCAAATTTCGTCCGCGTCCGACTTTCCCTCCTATGGCAGATCTTCCTAGCCAACGCGTCAATCAAGTTGATAAAGCGTTTACACATACCGGTTGTGATTACGCAGGACCGCTGCAGTATACGCCAGTGCGTGGTCGAGGTGTTAAAAGCCGTAAAGCTTGGCTATGTATTTTTACATGCTTAACGACGCGCGCTACGCATATCGAAGTTGTGACAGATTTAAGCACGGTGTCATTCCTTGCAGCCCTTAAACGATTTCTCTCACGGCGCGGCCCTATACAGTGTTTGTATACGGATAACGGCACTTGTTTCGTGGTCGCAAGCTCTTATTTACGTGACCTCTATAAGTTTCTCAGGGAAGAATATCGTGCTCGTCTTCAGGAAGAACTTTCCATAAATCATATCGACTGGAAGTTTATTCCGCCAGCATAACCACATTTCGATGGATGTTGGGAAAGCATGGTCAAAGTAATTAAAACGCATCTCTCCAAAGTTATAGGTCAACAGATCCTCTCTTACGAAGAGCGTTTAACTGTCCTTGCACAAGTCGAGGCGCTGATCAACTCGCGCCCACTCACGGCATTGAGTAGTGACCCTGCAGAGCCATCCGCGTTAAGCCCTGCACATTTTCTGAACACAGTGCCATTATCGTAATTTCCGGCTTCTGAAGCAAACTCTTCAAGCTTGCTCCAGAGACATACTCTGCTGGATAAACTCGTGCAGTCGTTCTGGCGGCGCTGGCGTGCGGAATATCTACACCAGCTTTAGGCTATATCCAAGTGGAATAGTCCTGCATCCCTTATACAGGAGGGTACTTTGGTCGTCATAATACATGATAATGCTCCGTCGCTTTCGTGTCCGTTGGCCATCGTAGAGAAACTGCATAATTCCAAGGACGGTACAACCCGCGTTGTTACCGTGAAAATCGCGAAGGGGAGCTACCTGCGCCCTGTTGTACGTCTCTGTCCGCTTCCAACTCAGTAAGATCTAGCCTGAAGTTGGATCTAAGTCTTAGTTTAAGTATTTAGTTTGTAGTTTTCGCTATTATTGCGTTTGTAGTTTTAGCTTAAGTTAATTTAGATTGATTTTATTATCATATCGCTGTCTTAGCCTATTGATAGGTTATGCGGTAGTACACCCAACATAGCTAAGCTCAATTTTATTTATTTTTTAAAGGCAACCCTTTAGGGCCGGGAGGCTATGGTAGCACCATCTACCTTTCTATCGAGAATTAATTACATCAACGTCAATCGTTCCACGCTTGCTCGTCCAATGCGAGCAATCCTTTGTCTCCTTCACTCCCCTCCCAAGGCACGCCTACAGAACAGTCTAGAATAATCCGTGTCGCGACGAACACATGTACCGCAACGCCATATTTTTACCGCTTTATACCAAAAACTCAACAAATCGCCCGCGAGTAAAGTGTAGTGAAACTGTATAATTTTGGGTTGGATCCAGACGGAGTGATAAGTGAATCTTCAGGATTTCCGAAGAGACACCAGGCGGAACCATTTGCAAGGAAAGAGGACTTACGTACACGGTAAGGCGTGTTCCCACAGCCCGTCTCCTTTTCTTCCCATGAACCCATTTTCATTCACTTACTCATTTCCTAGTCGATAAAAACCCACATCCTTACAGTCCACAATATTAATAATTTTCCCAAATCGCCTAGGAACATTCGGTTCGCCGAACCAATGAAGATAACTTAATATATTTCACAAATTAATTTACTTGTAAGCAATATAATGTCAACGAAGATGTGAGCACAAACTTAGATGTAGATCCTCAATCGGTCTATCGATCTGTGCAATTGGGTAGTTGCTAAACATATTATTCAACTTCCCGCCCTATCAGCAAGATTACTAGACCTAATTCACAATACCTTTATGGCACGTGAGAAAGCCTCATATTATCAGGTAATCCAATCTTTCTTCCAAAGCAAGCAATAAGTTTTAAAACTTCTAGTACATTATTCCAATGAGTACATAGTTATGTTTTTTATTGCCTCGCAAGACTGTCAGCGATAATTCTCAAGTTAAGTAAAATATAAGTGTCGTGCTTAACGAGGCAGTTCACCAAAGTCTTCACTCCGTGCTACTATAATATTGCCTAGGCTTTTCTGACAAGCATAATCCCATAGCAGTATAAAGCCAGAAATCTGCTGATCTTATAACCCTATACTTCCTAATTCACGTTAAGAAAACGTTGATCCTCCAATCTTGAGAGAGAAGGGACGAGCAGAAAGCCGCTCGTCTCTCGGAACGATACTATCAGACTATGAGAGTGAATGTAAGTGCACACACATTTCTGCACTGTTATAACTTGCACACTATAGTTCCGATGACACTGGTTGCTGTGTCCAAAAGACCGTCAGATAAACATAAAAAGCCTATATATTATTTATATTTCCTTTATTGATTGAAGACTTTCTTTCGTTGGTGGTATCAGCTGATGAATTTCTCACAAAAAATTCAATATTATCTAGCTTAAATCGCTGCTTCCTTAATTCCTAATAACCACCTCGAAATCCTCCAGCCATACACACCACACCTGAATCACAACCATAACGAGCAAACATGCTTCTTAAAGCTAACGAATTGTTAAAACAGAGAGCAATACTAATTAGAAATAAGCAAATCTTTCTACTATTGATCAAATGTTTTGTTTTGCCATATCTCTAAAAGAATATGTAAGTCGAATGATTCTATTTGCCATTTGTATTAATAAAAAAAATCTTTAATCCTTTTAATTTATTAATTTAATTCCTATGCAAATTCACTCTAACAAGCTCGTGCATCGCAACGGTTAATAAATTAAAACAAACGGCAAACGAATACGAGCGTTAGGGTTTGTGATGCGAGCATCTAACAGTTTTAAGGAGGCAAAAACGTTCAAAGTCTTGTACTCTATTTTTTGCGTAGTATATTCGAATACAGAAGTCAAGTCTGGAATCCGCTTTATGAAATACATGTAGGTAGAATTGAAAATATACAACGCAATGAGATTCCTATGTTACAAGCTAAATATAAAATACAAGTCCGATTATTATCTTAATCTATGTGCTAAATTTCATTTTTGCCTTTAAAGAACCGTCGTATGATAGCAGATGTCGTATACTTAATGAATTTAATATCCGGCATTATTGATTGCCCAGACCTAGGATAGGCACGAAGGTCAAAAGCCCATTCACCTGCCTTTAGTATCCACAAATTACAGACAGAACGCGTTCCTCTGGCGAGCGAGTGATTGTTTAAACGAACAAATAATGAAGTTCGACATTGACGTGTTTAACACTAAACCGGACACGTTGAGGCGCATGCTGAGTCTTGACTTTTTTGCAGGGTTCAATGCTCATTGGGTAATGTTGTTTTCTTCTGTTTTGTTTTTTATACTGAAACTTATAATAACTGTCTACATATTGTAATCTAGAGTTAGTCGTGGAGACCTGTCATTGGCTCTCTGATGTTTATTATTGTTGCCACTATGTATTTTTCAGCTGTTGGTCTTCCGAATAATTAAATAAATAAATAAATAATAGAAAACGTCGATTCAATTTATTAAGCCCTGACACGAACACAGGGGTGATATAAGATTGACGCGTCTGTAGATCTGTATGTCTGTCTATAGCATAGAAGCTCCTAGACAAATAGACTGACTACAATGCGGCTCTTTTGTTTGAAAGATGTTGTCATGTAGAAGGTTCTTAGCAACAATTAATGAACAGCTGTATTAGTGACATACTACTTATTAAATTTTATTTTCAAATGTATGTTATATCAGACTATATTTCTAACGCTAGAGGTTCTTGAGTCTATTATCAGACCACAATAAAATACTACAACGCTTGACTATTTAATAGCTATGTTTGTATTTATTTGCTCTGTTTTTAATATTTATGATAGGTTTGATAATATTGCTTACAACTAATAAAAAAAATTAAATTGTTGGCCGCATGTATAAGAACTATCTCATATTCTATTTCATTTATTTATATTACTTTACTACTTTCAAGTATCGAGATAGATTCGCGCATGTACATTTCATCAAACAAAATATTAGGTGACATAGTCCAATTTTTGTTAGAAATACCCTTTGTGAAAATATTTACTCTCTACCGAATACGGTTTCCGAAATACAAATGACAGCCAGATTGTCCTATAACAGTGAGGAACAAAATTGTTCAATAAATTAAAGCACGTAATATTTTTCGCCCTTTATTAAACTATTTTCTTTAGTTTTTCATTCTTTATTATTGCCCAAAAACACAGGTTGTACAACAACACATGTTATATAAATACAAAGATAACATTATTATTTCAATTTAGCGAAGGCTATTGAAGTGTTATACATATATGACTGGACACGTCGACCTTAGTCTAAAGAAATAAAGCCTCCATAATATGATCGTCGTGCGAGCCAAATATCAATTTGTTCAAATCCTTAAAACAAACGACCAGGTCCATTTACGCACACATAATATGTGGACAGTTCTAATACAGTCAGTAGGTAAGCTCTGTCCTGCATTGAAAGTACCTGTTCACACCTAACTACGTACTTAGAAATTGGTATTTTTGTCGTTTTGAGGATATTAAAGCCTATTTACCATTTACATCTTATTACATTTATACCTAACTATAATGCCGTCACCAATTTTCATATGATAGTTACTGTCACAAGATAACCTAATTGGCTGTAGTATAAATTTGCTGCAAATTATAAGTCACCGTGTACATCCACATGCTCACTATATTGCTTGCGTCAACAGCACGGGACGTAGCTATGTGTTTTATAAACTGCTGTTGTCTTCATATGTTTACTATTCAGTGAAGAAATAATATCTACGGTAGAGATATTACTTCCGTAGTCAGGTTACTCTAATTGGAAATTCTAGTGAAATCGCTTTATAGTATTGAAAGCTGCTGTAGACCTCAGTACGCATATTTTAAGCTTACTTAAACTAATGAATTTGTCTCCACATTGATATACGAGTGGAAACCTGCAAGGCGGCCTCACAGCCCAACACAATTACACTAAGCATATGCCTCATGAAAATATAACGTGGCCGTCCAACTACAACCGTCGTAACTCGTAGGTATT
Organism: Euclidia mi; assembly: GCA_944739405.2. Taxonomy (NCBI): domain Eukaryota; kingdom Metazoa; phylum Arthropoda; class Insecta; order Lepidoptera; family Erebidae; genus Euclidia; species Euclidia mi. The sequence goes on from OX123181.2 coordinate 83,120,965, forward strand.
TATATCGGTAAGCTATTTAACTAGTAGCAAACAATTACGTACTACTACGTCGTGTCGCTTTGCTTCACTCCCAGACGTCTAAACCCGTAATACATTACAATTTGTACAACTCGAGTCACACAGAATACGTCTGTCAAAGTTAAACTACACAACTTGCTACTAATGAATGAAGACTTTGCAAAATAATTTGCCGCCACGCCGTAATGACAGCGCTCTTAATAGGACGGCCCATACAAAGTGGCCAGTAAACTGGACAGTCTCTTTAAGGTCGATAATTCAAAGATTTTTAAGGCAATGTTGAATCTTACGATTATATACGATTCCCAATGAAGCACAACGGCCTTTTGACTAACTAGCGTTTTGAAACGTCGCGTGTGGTAAAAAAATCACGCCAATTTTTACGGTGGCCTATGAACTAGCCACTGTGCATACCCGCGCTAGTATTTGCTGGCATTGCAAGCAAACGTCACATATTTATAAGTGCAATGAAAAGAAGAAACACGTCATCGTACCAAAAAAGAATTAAAGGATTGTATTAAAGTATATACTTTATTATTGTGTGCAAATATAACCGAATATAGTAAAATAAAGCACTTATTTTAGAAATCAAAAACAGACCAGTGTGTTGTAAAAACCTCACCTAGAAATGACACATATGAGTTGGAGTTTGTCTCATAAGTATATATTTTGATTAATACATTTAATTTATATCATTTTACACGAAGTATATAGTCTATTTCTCGGATGTCTTATCATAATTAGTACAAGTATACGGGTTCGGTAGTTATAACCTAATATCGTAATTGTTTAGGTATTTTTCACGGTGAATTATGTCGATTTGTAGGTTCCTGTAATAATTTTGTGTACATTGAGTTTTCATTCTCGTTTTTTTCATTGTTTTAGAAATAACTTTCGATACCAAGATCTAGAAAGGATGTCAGAAGACGATTGGGCAGAAATTATGGCCATTAATGATGACCAGGCCATCCATTCTGATATTGGTGGTAATTCCGACTCTGATGACTGTCTTGACGACGTTGTCTCAAATACCAACAGCCTGAGCACCCGTAGTTGAATTCAACCAGGATCATTTTCTTTAGCTCCCCCCGCACGGATCTTTGTCGCCCCAAATACCTCCACCAGCACCTCGATTTTTAGCTTTCACCGCCACTCACAACAGCTCGGCCACATTCACTACTGCCTGTGCTTTCGCCGCCTATAGCTATAGCTACCTATGCTAAATATATAATCTTTTTCTATAATTATGAATACCACAATTGCTTCATTTTTTATTTTTCAGTTTTTATTCAGAGAAGATGTAATTTTTATTTTTGTGTTTTTTTTTAGGCTAAGAAAGAGAAATACTTTAATTTTGTAAAAAATGTTTTGCTAATTATGTTATGTTGTTGAGGCTGATTAAAGACTTATGTATTTCCTACACAATTATTTTATTTTTCTGCGTAAGTTGCACCAAAAATAATAGATTTTTATCAGTGTCCAGTTTACAGGCCACTGATTAGATGGGGATAGTTAATCAAGTTAATGATGTAGAACGGTCAGTGGTCAGTATACTGGCCACTAGATTTTCTGGATTTTCTCGGAGAATAACAAATTTCTGAAAAAAATATTGATACATGTTGTAATAAATAACACTTTAGAGTATATATTCACTTATAAATATACTGAATCGAAAAAATCATAAAGGTGTGCGTTAAAAACTATTAATATTATCGTGCACGTTACATACTCTGTACGTGGTACTCCGAGCATTGGCATGCTTCCATCTTGTTTTAACTGTACTATTTGCTGCTTATTTTGTTGAACTATATTTTGTGTTGAACTTTGACTTTAATGGAGATGTTTTTCACGACGTTTAAGCATTTTAAATGCTGATAATATTGCTCTATGCCTTTGCGTTATGAAGGTCCATCGTGGCTGTTGTTGTTTCGTTCGGTGAGTAAAAGTATCGGAGGCCCTATCCTTCTTTCACATCCCGCTCTTTTTCCTATTTCACAAATGACTACTCTGTTGTTGCAGGTGTCCACAGGGAGGCGATAATAGCTTTCCATTAAACTATTATTTTCAAGTTCAATACATATTCAAAGCTTATATAAACCGTATAGTGAAAGCGGCTGTGACTAGACTAATAATGATTATAATCCTTACAAGGCCATCCAAAATCACCATCAATCATGTTTTAGCTTGATAAAGCGTATAATTGGTAACTCAATTAAATGAAATTTAGCAAACCAAATAAAAATGTCCACCAGTTTAAACTCATTATTATTATTACGCTTTAAAAGGATTAACATTTTATCTCAGAAAACTTATATACAAAACGACAAATTTCTGCATGGAATGTAGAAGCAGTAACTAATAAGGCCGCCGTGACTATCGTAATAAGAAGAATAACGCGAAGATCTGCTAATAATTAACGTGTATATTAATATACTTTTTGTATACATTTTGTAAGGCTATTCTATCTTTAGGTAAGGAGGTATTTTATTCTGCTGCGAAATTTTCTATATCATTCTACTTGTGGCTACGTTCTTTATATATATTAGTCCGCTACGACACTTTACAACGGGCTACGCTTCGCTACGATACGATATGATGAACTGCGCCAACCTATTCAACTTTTTCTTCGTCTTTGTAAGGTACAGCGTCTTAACCACGTTGCAGTAATAATTAACAACAAATTATAATATAAATTCTTTACCTACCTGCTTATACACCTACCCCATACAAAACATATTATACCTACTACATAATAGACTCGCACATATCTCAACATTAATACAATAGATAAACTAATAAACACCACAGAGCCACATGGTTGGAACATCTCGGATTACACGAGCTGATCTCAAAGGGTAACTCGATTCTGTAGATACAGGCTGGCTGGCCGGGTCATATAACTTCATACTAATGAATGACAACTTCACGCCCGACACGATGGAGCTCTTTGCGACTAATTAAATAACGCTACCAGAATGTTGAAAGTGAAGTGTATTTCACGCCATGTGAAGCCCAATGAACCTTTTGAGATGCACTGTGGAGGACAACGTTAGAAAATGCTTTCATAGTTTTTTTTTGCGTATTCGTATATCCATTTAAAAGTTTATGTAATCACACTCCACTGAGAGTGATTACATACATTTTTAAATGGACGGGTTTTTTATCGAATAGAGAGTGATAAAAAATTATACAATTGACTTTTAATGTTTGTATGATAAAACACCCAAAGACCAATATACCTACTTTATTTTTCAAAAAGGTGAAAAATACTTATTTTATGGCATATCGGTTCAGCACAGATACACACATTTTGAACCAAATTTGGTATTAAACAGAAATCTAGAGATGCAAAATCAGTTTCAAATCAAATTTGTCTGGCAACCAAACCATAAAAATATATCACCCATGCCGAATGCCGGGAAAGAGTGAATCTGCTGGATTTTAAATGAAAAGTAAGGATTAGGCTTTAAATTTGCATGCAGCAAGTCGATGGTAAATTATCGGGGTGTTTTGGCGAAAAGCCAGCCGACATTTACCAGCCGTATTAAGGACACCCAATGCGCTGTTACCAAAGAGCAGGCGCGTGACTCTCATCTGAATTTCGTAAAACGATAATAAAATTGAAAGGCAAGCAATTCACCAAGCTGTGTTAGCTTTATGAAAATATTAGAATCAACGTTTATACGCTCGTAACATTAGGTCCTGGGCAATTTGATTGGTCTATCCTCAGGTTGAAGGCCAACTTTTTAGTGCCCCGACAAACATAAAGTCATTGACTTATACTTTTGATTTTATCAGTTTAGGGGCATTCGAATAGTGAATAGGTAAATTTTGTACATAACTGATATCAATTTCAGTGTTCACTTTTATAACATTTTGACGTATCATATAACTCAAAGAGTTCGCATAGTTTCACGTCACTGTCGACTCGGGTTACAAATAGGTATACATATTCGGTACCGCATGGCCAACTTTTGTATAGAGCTACAAAGATTTGCAACACGTTATAATACTGCGATACACATGAATTTGACGTACGTCGGCAGTCAATATTCCTCGCCGCGGAAGTTCTAGTTAAGTTACCCCGAGTCCGCGTATATATCCCTAACCTCCCTAACGTACCCAACTTTCAAACTGTTTAACATAATATTGCGCTCGTTTCACCACAGACTAAATAAAAACAAACCCCGGGGCGCGCGAGTTTTAATTAAATCAAAGCTTAGGTATTACACGTATTGTTAAATTTTAATATCGTAGTTTAATAAATTGCTGTCGTATATTAATCGCCTAAGATATTCATAATTCTGTTACCCAACTGTATTGAGGTTAGCAGTTAAGTTATGCGACTACTTGGCGTATGCACTAGTGCGATTAGAACCTTCATACCTGTGCGAAGAGAATGGTACAGTCGTTTAAGTAGTCAATTTACTCCGACTGTGTGCTTGATTTTCGCTCGGAATGAATTAATGAACTCCTGTCAGGTGTATTTTCACCTTGGAGGAAAACATAATATTTTCTTGGGTTTACGTGAATGTTACACATTGAAAATAAACTTCACTTTACGGATTTTATCGCGTTATATTGGTTTCACTGGCCAACGTCGCAGATCCTTGAAGAACAAGCCAGCATCAGTAGAAAGACAACCTACTGTCCTCCCATACATCAAAGGCGTGACCGACAAGATTGGCTACATCTTGAAGCGAGCTTCAATTAAAACTTTCTACAAGCCGCCAACGAAGATAAGCCAATTATTACCATCTGTCAAGAGTCAGTTACCCTTACAAGAGGCCGGGGTTTACAAGATAGACTGTGAGTGTGGGCTCTCATACATTGGACAAACCAAGAGAAGCATAGGCATTCGACTAAAGTAACATATAGCTGACATTAAACACAAACGCTCGACGAAGTCTGCTGTGTGTGAACATGTTGAACAAGGAACTAACCATTACCTGCGATTTGATAAACCACAGATACTCGCAAAAGAACACCGCTTTATTCCAAGAATGATACGTGAAGCTATTGAAATTAAAAAATATCCTAATTTCAATAGGGAAGATGGTTGGAATGTTCCTCCAGCTTGGGACCCTGTTATCAGGCTAATAAAACTCAACAAGTACAAAGTCACCAGAAGACATCAAGACACAGTGAGCACATTCTGCGTAGACAGTAACACCAATAGTTGAAAAATGTTCGAATACTTTGAGATAACTTTTAAATTCAAGACAAAGACAAATATCACCTCAGTCTGCCGGGAACATGAATCCTGTAAAGAATTCGAAACGTCGGCTAGTAATAAAAATGTAGTTTCTAGATCATTCAGTTTAAATGTAATAAGTAACCAGTGAAACCAATATAACGCGATAAAATCCGTAAAGTGTAGTTTAATTTCAATTGGACGAAAACATTTAGCGTTGTGCATATAGTTCTTCGTAGTTTTGAGTGTGAATATGCCTTTTGTTTTTATAGTATTATATTTTTGTGGTAGAATTTTCTTTAACAGAACTTTGGACGCAGTAAAAATAAAAAACCTATTCTTCACCTCTGCCGCCACTGATGACATGCCTCCTCTCGTTATAGAGCATATGCAAGCAATCTTGTTTTGTTTTCTCTTTTGAAATTACATAAGGAAACTTAAGCATGGTAGAATTACGTCGTCATCTCTCCAAGCGCACGACAAACTAAAAATGTATCTAAAGCTTTAGCTTGGCGTATAGTCTTCTTATAGTATATATATTAATATATTTTGCACCATAGATAGAACTACGAGGGTCAAACTGAAAGTTCTTAGAACTGGCCACTTATAAACAATATAATAAAAAAAATATTCTAAAATTTGAAAATAGAACTCTTTGCCAATATTACTGAGTATATATTTCATTCATTTGTCATTTGTTTTACGATTTGGCGGCAAATTGAAAATTGTCTGTGTCACGTCAACATGAATTTAACACGAGAAAATTTTCGTGCAATGATTTTTTATGACTTTCGATGTCATTTAAGTCAACAAGAAAGTTATGATAGACTACGATTGGCCTTTCACGATGAAGCCCCATCTCGTGCGACTGTTTACAACTGGTTTAATGAGTTTAAACGTGGTCGCACTAATCTCACTGATGATGTACGTGAGGGACGGCCTTCTACGGCGACGACTGAAAATAACATCTGTGTTGTGCGGCGTATGATAGAGACTGACAAAAGAGTGACATTTCAGCAGATTCGGACAAGCTTAGGCATCGGTATGAGTCAAGTGCACAAAATCCTCCACGAACATTTAGCGGTCAGGAAGCTTTGCGCCCGGTGGATACCTCATAATTTGACTAAGGCTCAAAAACTCCATCGTGTGGATTGGTGCCGTAAAATGATTGAAAGATTTAACGGAGGTGACTCAAATGCTGTGTTCGACATACTAACAGGTGACGAAAGCTGGATTTACTGTTATGATCCTGAAACCAAAAGACAATCTGCTCAGTGGGTGTTTCCTTTCGAGGAGTTGCCAACTAAAGTGAAGAGAGATCGAAGTGCGGGAAAAAAAATGGTGGCCTCGTTCTTTGGAAGGATAGGTCATTTCGCAACAATTGTGTTAGAGGATCAAAAAAACAGTTTCTGCAGAATGGTACACTACCAATTGTTTGCCACTTGTCTTGGAAAAAGTTCGAGAGAAACGACCTCGCAGTAGGATCCTCCTTCACCACGACAACGCCTCGTCGCACACCGCCAAGCGAACGATCGACTATTTGGCGACATCAAACGTTGAATTACTGGGTCACCCGCCGTATAGCCCCGACCTCGCGCCTTGTGATTTTTATTTATTTCCAAAAATTAAAGAAAAACTTAAAGGAAAGCGGTTTATGAATGCTGAAGAAGCGGTGGCTGCGTATCGCGATGCCATTGAAGAGACCCCTAAGGACGAGTGGGCAAAGTGCTTTTCCCAGTGGTTCCATCGCATGCAGCGGTGTATTGACGTCAATGGACAATATTTTGAAAAGATATAATAAAACTAATAACTGGCTAATGTAATCAGTTTTTGATTTTCTAAGAACTTTCAGTTTGACCCTCGTACAATGTATTGAATTATGTACTTTTTCTGTTCAACAAGTTGAGAGTAGGCACACGCCTTGAGTTCTAAATGTGTGTCTGTGTTTTGAAAACCCTAAACCTATCGTAAAACAGCGTTCAGATTCGTCAAATTTATGCGAAACAATAAATTTTAAGTTCTCCCGGTGAAGGCGGTCCCTACACAAAGCATCCACTTTGCACGTCCTTACATTTAAGGAGCGTAAAATTTATCTAATCGAAATAATCGCGCCAAAACACCCACTGCCATTATGCCTGGCCACTCGCCAGATAGGGAGTCTTCCGGCGAATGTACTAAAGCACTATTACTTACTGCGTTTATTTATTTAAAATCATTATATTCACATTAGGACTTGCTAGTTTTTGCGAATCATTTTAAATAAATCGCTGAAGATATATTTTTTTATTACGAGTCTGTGTCGTTAGTTTCACTGTCTTTGATGCCAAGACATAGTATTTAATTTGGACTAAATGTTTATAACAGTTATCGAACCAAAAACTTCCACAATAGTTATATGTTTATGTATAGAAAAAAATATAAAATGAATCATACAAATATTCATAAACGTACACACAATCTCGTGAATGTTTCGTATTACACACACACATAACAATTATACACGCGAAGATTGAACATTTTGAACAATCTTAGGAGGCTGGGAATGTCCCTCCTCCTTAAACACAGATAATAAAGGGTATACTATTGCGATATCGCGCCCGGACCACGGTGTACGCAGTAGATGGGTAGAGAAACCAGAGTCACATATTCATAAATAATATATTGCAATCCAAAAATCTCAAACCCACATCGTCTGAAAACGAATTCCAGCTACATCATTATTACTACCCGTAATCCCTCAAAGGCTGAAATTAGATTTTGTTATCAGAATAAAATTTCAAATTTCGTCTATAATAGCATATGACAGTCATTGTGACGAACAATGTCAGTAACGTACCCCACGAAAATGTAATTTAATGCATCACTACATAGTATCACTACATAGTATAAAACAAAGTCTTTCTTCTGTCTGTCTGTCCCTACGTATGCTTAAATCTTTAAAACTACGCAACGGATTTTGAAGCGGTTTTTTTAACAGATAGACTACGACACGCGAAAGGTTTATATGTATAATATAGAAAGAAAGAAAGAAAGAAAATGCGTTTATTTCTATCAGACGAAAGACATGAACAATAACGACAAAGTTGAAAAGAGAAAAAGATTACAATAGAACGGTACAAATCTGTACACGCCTGTCGCCTGCATAAAAATAGGAGGCCAGTTCAGCATATTGCCGGACACATGTGCCCGGCGCTGGTTTTCAACTGGCTCCTCAATAGACGCGGACGTCAAAAATAATATGTACATGTCTAATAAGCATTGCACCCGTGCGAAGCCGGGGCGGGTCGCTAGTTGTTTTATATTATTTATTTATAGACTCACAATTGTATCCCTGAAGGGGTATTTTATATTTTACTTTTTACAGTCCTCCACATTCATTTTAACTGCACCAGATTTCATACTTCTTACGTCTGCGTAATTTTCCTAATAAGAAGGTTTTGTTGCGTAGACTACACTTTTATTAAGCTCTGTTTTATAATTTTCACAAGTAACATTATCTTAATTTTACAATTGAAATGGACATAAAACTACGTAAAACTGACACGAGTATACATCATAATTTAATTTGAGGCCACAGCAGGCATACGAATCCCCAAATAATATTCCTAAGTGAACTGAGACTAAACTAATAACGCTAGTGGAGACTTAACAGAGTCGTTTATTGTTAACCGGCACAGTAAACGAATGTAGTAAAAACTTACTTTAATTCAAATACTTTTTTATACTCTATTTAGTTTCTTATCTACTATGCAAGGCGATTTATGAGACATTGACCATCTAGTTGAACTAAACCTGGCTAACCCGTAGTACATCTATTTCCAATCATAAAATTGCGCGTGTTTGATCTATTTTTACTCCATGTTGCCTGAGACAATTCTCAGGCATTCAGCCAAAAATATGCGTGTCATGTGTATGACATTTACATAAATATATGATCTAAGTTTGTAACTCCACCTAATTTGTGTTCGCTCAATTTGTCTGACAAAACGCTACATATATTACAGGGCAAGCACATAATAAAAGTGTATCACAGATCAATTAGGGACTATTTACAAAAAGACCGCGCTTCGTCACCGACAGCCTAATTACACACCCAGTTAGTTTGAAAATAACACCTACACATAGTGTTTGTATAATTGTATATCCCTAAATACTCTGTCTACAAGTCTAATTTTAGATAATCGCTACCCGTTTTATTTGCGGAAATTACATACCATTCTATCCGTAATAAGACCATATGTTAAATTAGAAAGTGGAACCAATACACTTTGGAATAGGGCTGCGATGAAATAGAACTATTTCGTAATTGGCTATGAGGCAAATAACCAACTTCAGTGACCGTAGTGTGAATGCTTCGTTAGTGGTGTGTTACAAGTGTGAACTTTATGTCAAACCATACTGCCTTATTATAAAACATAGAGTCGATGAAGTGAAAGATGAAGCGATGTTTAGTCTTGACCTGCTATGTATGTAAGGGTTGTTAGACAGTGTTGCCGGCAATTTGAATACTTTCAAACTTTCGCGACTTTTACACTTTATAATATTTTTGTCAAGACAGCAGTCGTGATCCCGAGATGACTGTCATCTCGTGTGCAAGCCGTGCTGAAACGTCGGAGCAAACATAAGGTATTTCAGTTACATTTCAAATTTTATTATTACTCGTTATGAGCCCGTTAATACTAGCCTAAGATTTATAAAGTTTTGGTTACTCTTAGTACAATAGCAGAATCATTTATATTCGGGGTCTAAAATATTACAGTGTAAATGAAATGGTCCAGTAGTTGTGATTTTTTACTTTCCAGGCAACTTTCCAGCGGGTGTTCGTATGGCAATGCGCCGTAGGGATCGGGCGTTTAGAAGATATAAACGGGACCGGTGCGAGGAAAACTGGGTGTTTTTCAAATCTGCAAGGAAACGGTGTAATCAAATGGTGCGAAATGCCAAACGCCGACACATTCTTAATAATATTACCTCTACATCGCCTGCCAATATCTGGAAGTTCCTTGGAACTCTTGGTATTGGCAAGCAGCAACGGTGTGACTTCCGTCTGACACTTGGTTTGGATGATATTAACCAATATTTCACCTCTTCCACTCCTTTGGATCACCAGACCAAGTGTCTGACAGTTACCTACTTAAATAACTTACTCCAACTTGACATTGAATCTTTCCAATTTTCTCCAGAGTCTTCGGGTGATATCAAAAAGATAATCCTTTCCATAAAATCTAATGCCGTGGGACATGACAACATCAGCCGCCGTATGGTCATTACCATCTTGGACCAACTCCTGCCGGCGATCTCCCACGTCATTAATTTCTCCATTGAGTCTGGTTCATTTCCTTTCTTGTGGGGCAAAGCTCACGTTATCCCTCTTGCCAAAACCTCCAATCCTTCTCTTCCCAACCATTTTCGACCTATATCCATTCTTCCTTTCCTTTCAAAGGTGCTAGAAGCCTGTGTCCATAAACAGTTGAGTCGGTTTAGTGTATAAACCGACTCAACTGTTTATGGACACATCATAACCTGTTGAGTCCATATCAATCTGGATTCAGACCTGGCCATAGCACTACTTCCACTCTCCTCAAAGTGACTGGTGATATTCGAGACGGCATTGAAAACTCTAAAGTTACGGTTTTGGTTCTAATTGATTTCTCCAATGCCTTCAATACCGTCAGTCACGACCTCCTTTTATCAGTCCTCTCCTATTTTAAGGTCTCACCCAGGGCTCTGGATTGGTTCTCAACATATCTTCGAGGGCGTCAGCAGTCGGTACACTTTGGCGAGTCATACTCAAAATGGGCTGACATCAAAGCTGGTGTCCCTCAAGGCGGTATTCTCTCTCCCTTGTTATTCTCCATTTTTATAAATCTCATAACTAAAAATCTTCAGTGTTCTCACCATTTGTATGCCGACGACTTGCAGATATATACCCAGGTTAATGTGGAGTCGCTGTCCTCGGCAATTGACATGGTTAACAGGGATCTGGCTGAGATACAAAATTGGACTCAAAGGTTTGGGCTGACTGTAAACCCAAATAAAGGTCAGGCCATTGTCTTGGGCAGCCAAGGCTTATTAAGAAAATTAGACACAACCTGTGTTCCAACCATAACATACAACGGCACGGGCATAGATTGGTATCCTGTTGTTAAAAATCTAGTGCTGCATATTGAAATGGCTTCCTATCCGTCATCGTCGCAGTTTGCGTGCTCTCACTACCCTTTTTTCCATTCTTATGTCTCCTTCATCCCCAAATTATTTAACTTGTCATTTTCAATATCTGTGTTCCAACCATGACCGCAGTTTGCGATCGTCTAATAATCTTCTTCTTACTGTCCCTTCTCATAACACATCTCTTATTCACTCTTCCTTTCTCGTTCAGTCCATTCTCCTCTGAAATGCCCTCCCTCTAGAAATCAGGACGTGAAAAACGAAGTATAAATTTAAGGCTAAGGTAAAGGAGCTTTTGTTGGCAAGACCAGCGGATGTGTCATAGGATCTGTATCTTCATTTCGTATTGTATTTGTGTATGGCTTTACGTATCTTCCTTTAGTTCTTATATGTATATATTATTTATTTCATATATATCGTATTTAGGTAGTATAATTATATGTTTATATATTTATGTAAGTATATATGTATGTATATTTATTTAAGAATTATATTATATTATTATACCTATCTTATTTATTATAGTAAGTATTTAATACACCTACTACGTTTCTCAGCACCGCTCAAAGGTAGACTGGCGGATAATGCCCAAGGCATTAAGTCAACCTGTACACAGTTTAGTGTATAAATTAAATAAATAAATAAACATGGAACAGCTACATATAAAATGTACTATCATTGGCAGTTCAGTGAAAAATCCCAATCCTTCCCTAAAAATAAACATTAGTAACTAGAACGGATGAGTCAGACAGTTCCTCTAATTTTTTTCTGATTGGACTAGAAAGTGGATCCCGGGCTTAAAAGGCCGGCGCCCAAATCTCGAAGCGCAGCAGAGAGCATTTGTAGTGGACAAATGCTCTCTGCTATTATTATAAACTATTATCGACATTTTGTTCATTTAAATAATCTCCAAAGATCAATTAACGTAACAAAATTCCTGAGCGGATCGGAGCGTCAACGCGCACATTTATGCGCATATCCGCGCGCTGTCACGCGCATCCGCTCACAGGCTCTGCACAGCGCTTCGCTATATTATGTCCGCTGGGAAGCAAGGTTTTTGATGCGACCGGGATAGCACGCGATGATGATGATCAATAACTAGCTTATGTCTGCGGTTTCACCCGAGTAGGCGCGTCACCCGTGTTGTCGCTATAAAAGAAAGAGCGCATGCTATTTTTATATAATTATATAAGCTATCATCAAAATTTATTCAGTAGTTTTTGCGTGAAAGATTAACAAACATCCATCAATTTTGACAAGCATGCCTGCTTATATATGTAGTAAGATAACAGGGCTTTCAGCTCTCTATGCGGCTTGAAAATATCTGTAGTCTTAAAAAGGTTTGTAATACACTAAATCTCAAAATAGTATTTTTTTCTAGTTACAAGCTTTGTTTTCACTACACTGCAGCTGTTGTGTGTCGAAATAAGCTGCACATGAGTAGAACAACGAGCGGCGATAAAATTTATTACTCCTTGTTTGCAAGTTTACGCTTGAACTATAGACTTACCGCTGCACTACTACTTTTAGCCTCTCTTTTCAATAGTATTTTAGATTATACTGTACGAGTAATACAGCGTTATAGAATGGCACTATTTTTTACCTTTTCTCATCCCAGAATTTTACATATTATATGATACAAACTTATCCAAACAAATACAACACCAGTATAATATATTTTCCGGTCAGTACTCCCTAAGCACGCCGAATTTATTAGATTCATTGCCAAATAATTGAGTTCTGCTGACATTATAGATACATTGTTTTTAATATTATAACATACACTATGTTCTATAGACATAACGTAAAATGCTGCACCTATGGAATTGTCTTTCTTTGATCCATCTGTAAATACCTTGTGCCACCCTAAATATTTCCTATTGATTTCATCTATAACATTCCATTTAGCAAAGTTACATTCATATTCAGCTTTACTTTTGTCAATACAATCTAGGTTTGAGCGAATAATATCTTTAATAGGAATATATGTAGTCCATATATTGAGTTCAAACATGGGCGTAGAAACTGTACAGTGGACTTCACAGAGCTTGGTTTCGCTATATGTTTTTGCGGTTAATGGTTTCTTTTTCTTTTGCCAATATCGAGATAGATATACGGAAACTAATTTGTTGAATAATTCAATAGTTCTATTTTCAGAAATGGATTGGCTTTTTAAGCAGTATTTGTATGCCAGGAAATGTCTTCTTAAGGAAAGGGGTGGTAGCGTAAGTTCGCTTTCCATAACATGTATGGGGGTGCTTTTAATGAATCCGCCGATTATACGTAAGGCTTGGTTTTGTAACTTATCAAGTTTAGATACATGAGTGTTAGAACTGCTGTCGTACAAAAAACTGCCATAATCAATACAACTTCTGATTAATGTTAGATATAGTCTCCTCAAGTGTATTTGATGGACACCTCATGTAGAGCCAACTAACACCTTTAATAAATTGAGCAATTTGGATACATTCTCTACTATTTCATTTATGTGTTTACCCAACGTGAGACGTTGGTCAAGCCACATACCTAAGTATTTAATACATGGAACAAAAGATAAATTGAAGCTACCTAATGTGATACTAGGTACTACTCTTCTACGTCCTCGACTAAAAATACAACATTTCGATTTTTTTACCGATATTTGTAACCCAATATCGTCTAGCAACCATAATAGTATTTTAAGTGATGTCTCCATATGTAATTTACATTGATACAAATTTTTATTGCTTGTAAAAAACACAAAATCATCGGCATACTGTGATATCATCACATTTTCGATTGTTTTACATATCTTATGAGTAACTATATTAAACAGTAAGGGCGAGATAGGGTCACTCTGCGCTAATCCGTTCGAGGCCCATCTTGTTACTATCAACTGACCATCCTCATTTCTAAGCGTTAGGTGTCGCTCGCTCAAGAAACTCCAGAAGTAATTGCATATTTTTGCACCTGCTTCTATTTCGTCTAATACACGGACTAATGCATTAACAGCAACATGATTATATGCGCTTTCTATGTCTAAGAAACACGTTATAGTTGGTATGTTCTCCGTGTTACCTATTTGTATTTGTCCTGTGTCTGTCCCGTTTTTCTTCTCCGTCTCCGTAACTCAATGATGCTGCCGAGGGCGACGATAGCATCGGTTCGTTGTTTACTTCTCTCTGCATGGGACTTCCATTCAGCGTCTGTTTTGTTGTTGGTTTTCTTGGCTTTGAAGACCTCATATTGATATTTCCTTCTTCTTGACTAATAGTCATAACAGATTGAGTGGGTTTTAATCTGTTATTTTTCTCCATATTCTTCGTGACAACACTACTATAAGTTTCATCATTGTCACCAGTAACAGGAGTCGATTGACTTCTGTTCTGATCACAATCTATTAAGCACTCTTTTTCTTCCCGACATTTATCTTCCTTTCTATTTGCATTATATATTTGTAGCACTTTTCTGTATGTAGTATTATTATATTTATATATTAAATTTTTCTTTAATATGTATACATAGGACATTGTTTGTCGAGAACAAAGTGCGGCCCACTACAGTTCAAACACTCATACTCCTTTATTTCACAGTTTTCATACGATCCGCCGCACTTTGGACATATTTTTTTTTGAGATGGGCAATATTTATAGTAGTGTCCAAATCGCCAACATCCTAAACACTGTGTAACAGGAAACACGAAGGGTTCGACTCGGAACCTACAGCCGTATGCGTATACATACTGTGGCAATTTCGAACCATGAAAACACACTTTTACCGTCTCACTGTCTATCCAGTCCTTACTATCTGTAATTCTTTTCAATCTCTTGATTGATAATATTTTTGTATCACACTCTAAAATCTGAGAAACTTCTTCCTCGCTTAAGTCCATATCAACACCTTTGATGGTACCAAACGACATTGTAGATCCATATGTAAGTAAACGTTTGTATCCTAATTCATCAAACCTTTTACATTGAGCTAACAACTCGGCGTCCTTCTTTGTTTCGAAACGTATAATTACTTTGTATGGGTTTTTATATTTTATTCTAATTATGTTTTTTATGTTTTCATCATAACAATCTTGCAAGTGACATTTGTTTGGACAAAGCTTCCGTAGATGATACACAAGCATCGTTATATTTCTCCTCGTTATTTTGTTTTTCTTCTTCCTACATTGTGGTATTTATTGTTTCTGTCACGCACTGATTATCTGTCTGTTTCTCAAAATTATTCCGGTTAGGACGTTTAACCCTTTTCCTTGTAACAGTTGTATATTCTTCTCCACTATTTTCTTCTTCTATAGTTTTTCTCTTCTCACCGTATTTCTTTGTATTTTCTGCATACTTTGTTGTACTATTTAACTCATTCAGTTCTTGTTCACAATGCATTAATTCTTCAGAATCACTATTGGACCCTAGGTCGTCATCTTCACAACTTTCCTCCATAATGACTTTTAATATCTTGTCGCGAGTAGGTTTATGAAAACGCAACTAGCAAGAGATTAAACCAGGAAACTCAATTAATCATAACGTGACAAATCACGCTTTTAAAGTTGAAAAAAAAGAGACAAATAGTTGATGAGGTCGCAATTAATATTTCAAAAATATGACTTTATGTGCCTGAAACAGGGAACGGACGTTTTCTTTAAATTTGGCATACACCCATTTGTTACGTGATTTTACAAAAAGTACTTTTTATCAACATACAACGGGCGTAGTCTTGCTAAAAGGCTAGTGTTTTATCTAAACCAATCAAATAAAATCTAACGTCCTATTTTCTTATAAGATATCATAATTGTTAATAAATGTGAGAGAATAGAGTTAAGCAAAGCACCCGAAACCGGCGAGCATGTATTAACAGAGTAATTAATGTAGAGGAAGCGCGTGAGGTTTGTAAGGATAAATGCAAGTTCCTTCGTCTTTGCCTACCCCGACGGGAAAAAGACGTGAGTATATGTATGTATGTAGAATAGAGATAAATACTGATATCAGTATTGAGGAGCTCTTTATTGAAGCGTGGGTGGACTTTTACTGCTAAATATTCCTCCATGATATACAGAAAGTATGTTACTATTCGATTTAGTAATAAAACTAATAGTAACATCCATACTTTCTGCGTCCTACACGTAACATGCGTTTACTTACAATGTATTGACTGCAATATTATTTTCATTTTAATTACGCTACACAATATCTTATAGTAAGATGATGAAAGGGCTCTATCATTTTCTTAGAACCTTATATTAATTTGTCCGTGTGGTGACGGATTAAGAATACGGAATGTCACCACCCCATATCATCCCATGGGTGTCGTAAGAGCCGAGAGAGGAAGCATATTATGCAGAGAACAGCACTGTAAGAGAAGGAAAACTTGATACAAACCCTATACCAACCCGTTTGGCCAGCGTGGTATAGTAGGCCAATTCCTCCTTTCAATGGAGAGGCCTAATCCAGCAGTGGACTGTTAAAGGCTGATGATGATTATATTAATTGTAAAATAATTTCAACTTGTTAAGATATAAATTAATTTGAACGGTCTTCCAATAAAATTTTCAAAATACTGTTATGAAAGATTAACGAAAAATTAAAAGTCAAAATTTACATTTATTGGTAATAGTTGACTTCTTATACCGTAATGAGTTTGGGAATACGATAGAACTTAAAAAGTTAACTTATTTTATGCAATCCTTTTAGTAGAAATATGATTTATTTTGGTTAGTGACGCGTCTCTAAACTGAATCTATACTTTTTAGATGATAATGAAAAACAATACTGGGAAGGCTTGCTCCTCGACAATTGTACGAAGTACATAAGCAGTCAGCATTCTTGTTGTGTTGTCTATCAGAATAACCCAAGAAATACTTTATCTATACAATTATCATACAACCTTTAGCTGTACACTGTGGGTACATACGTTATTGCTCATTTACTACGGAATTCAATATTCGAACTATAGATAGATCTGTAGATTTTAGATTCGTTTTTGACAGTTTTTGACATAAGCTCCATACAAAATATGTTAAACACGAATCTACAGATCTATCTATAGTTCGAATATTGAAAATGGCAGTTAGTGAAAACAGACAAATATCTACAAAAATAGAAAGCATTAGATAACAATTTCATTCGTCTTACTTTTTTATTACCTAAATACATTTAGAAACTTTCAATCAGAGTCACTGAATACCCAGGCTTAGAAGGAATCATTTGTGGATAACACAGTGTTATCTTCGCGGCAAAATGTCAAACGGCTCAGACGAACCTGGCGTTCATACATATCTATGTGCATTCGCATTATATAACTACAGCTAGAGTAATCTATTGCCGTATATAGTTGTTTGTTCCTAATGAGGGTTACGATCGGCGCATAATAGCCAATGTCCAGATGCTGCATTGCTGCCTTACAGGCGCGATACGGCCCTGGCTAATTGCCAATATGGCCCCGAGTGGCGGACATACGCTACAAAATTACTGTCCAATATTTTTATTACTCTATATTGCGTTTCATATTAAGAGTATGCGGGCGTGGGTGTATGATTGCACGGTTTGAGCGAAATTTAGGGCGCAACCAGCAACCAGAGTACCGGCCGTTCTATCTTCGAAGGGAAAGAAAATTATGTATATTAATAGAAAATCTCAAAATTTACCATAGTTAGGCTAGGTTATATATAATTTATAATGCGAGGCAAAATATCACCGTGGGAAAACGAATTGACTCCGATGATGAGAATCGCAGATCCGATGCAAAAGCGCTCACCACAGGGTTTTTGAGCGGACGTCTAATTCTTCACATCATATAGTTGACCCATGTCTCAGAGAGCACATTAGACGGACATTAGATACCTTCTGTCATGAATATGATAGACAATCTTTTCGTATATATTTCCACTCATGAGCCAAGTAAATATATTAAAAAAATAAATATTAATAAAAAAAAATAAGTATAAAGATATTTTTTTTTTATTTTTCATGAAAATTTCGTACCCCGCGGCACCAAATCATAGACAATTATCGGATTTGGGCAGGCCCATCATTGGATTGGATTCACTAATATCATGACACTTGTCTCCGCCGCGTGGGATGTCAAACGGTGCGGGTGCGGGGGACAGTTCTGTCTGTCCCTCGCAGTTGGGTGCGGTCGCGGGAGGAGAGGCGTGTCGGTGTTGCATTGCCGCGCGCCCTATCTCCCGCGACCAAATGGGGGCGCAGCTCTGCGGCCGCTGGGTGTTTTGGCGGCGGAGCCCAACACCTTAATCCGCCGCCAAGGGGGTTTTGTTCGGGGCCCGCCTAACCATCTGGCGGACCAATGCCCGTCGGCGGGTGGCGACGAATGCTTCGGGGATTCCCCTTCCCTCCGACACACGGGTACATGAGCAGGTCGAGGTGGTTTTAAGTGGCAACACCACATACTCCGGCTCTTATTTCCCCCAAGAGTCGGAGATCCGAAGGGATTTTCCACCTCGTAAAAAAAAATGACTCTTGTCTAAAACACATTATCTAGCTATTATTTCGGAATGGTGAGATGTCTTATTTGTTTAAACAGAAAACCGGAACCCGAGCAATATTGTAAAAATATAGGTACACCTAAACTTACAATAAAATCTGAAATTGTAAAAATAGACACACATAACATATAAAGCGAGTACATAGAATTAAATAACATCATCATCCTCTTAGCGTTATCCCAGTTTCAATCTGGGGTCCGCTTTCTAGTCTAACCGGATTTGGCTGAATATTAGCTTTTCCACAGAGCGACTGCCTGTCTGACCTCCGCAACCCGAAGGGATAGCGATATTCCATGGTTTAGACTATGGTCAGTTAGTTAGAAGGTACTGATGCCCTGTAACGACTGTCAAAGATCTTCATGACAACTGGGACCGACGGCTTAACGTGCTCTCCGAGGCACGGGACAAGCGATAATTAACAATTCAATACGCACATAACTCCGAAAAGTCATTGGTGCGCGCCGTGGATTCGAACCCGATACCCTCTGCATGGCAGTCTGTTGGTATGTTGGTATATCCACTCGGCTATCGCTGCCTAGAAATATAGAATGCCATATAATTAAATAACATGAATAATAAAATTTACATCACAGCTTAAGAGCAGCATTTTTCTCTATGGGTAATTATTATATGAATAACATTGTAATTTTGGACGCTCCGACCTTTCACTGTAATGAGTCTTACCCAACACAGTCACTACCAACATTGCCACAATAATACCAACTGATAAGTGTGAAAATCCTCAACGACCGTGCACAATACTAATTTATACACTAATTGTATTTTAAATAATACAATTTCGTTTGTGAGTTTCCCTATAAATAATTGGCACGGAATCGTGACAGAGGCATTGAATGACAAATTGAAGAGCTTTGCAACGTTCAATACACCTACAAAGTATCGTTAACAATGTAAGTTAGTAATTTAAAGGTTATAAATACATACTTTGTTACGGCAAATCTTACACTCGGTCTATACGGAAAACATTCTTAGCTGCCTCCGTGGTCTAGTGGATAGCGTATGCGACTGCTGATCGGAGGTTACGTGTTCGATTCCTGGGTCGGGCAAAAGTTTTAATGGGTTTTTCCGAATTCTCAGTAGCAGCACGGAGTCTGGTGATGTGCCCGGTAACGGCAATAGGCTCGCCCCATATTACGTGGGACCTGAAAATTCATGGCGAAAAGCGGGTGTAATATTACACCTTTGCCCACCCCTGCGGGGATACAGGCGTGCGCCTATGAAAAATAATCTTAGCTACATGATTCTTACATGATAAGAGGCAAGTGGGTCGGCGGATCGCTCAATGTAAGTGATTAACGCCGCCCATGTACATCCGCAATACCAGAGGACTCACAAGTGCGGTGCCAATCTATATGGGAAAAGGAATAAGAGGAGAAACGTGATAAAAAAGTAGAAAAGGTGGTGGGCCTCCGGCACTCTTAGTCACCGAACGAAACTCAACAACATAGATTTCACTTTACGTCGATATTCTGTGAGAGGGTAGAACTTCCCCATTTATGCTGAAGTCAGCAAGGCTCTGCTCCATATTATATATGGTTATTAAAATAGAGATCGGATATATAATTTACCACGTGTCTAATACCTGTATTCAGTAAAAATCAAAATATCGACGTCAAGTTATATAGTATTTAAAAACAATAAATATGAAACAACTTACTCAAAGGCAGCGATAGCCAAGTGGATATACCAACAGACTGCTATGCAGAGAGTATCGGGTTTGAATCCACGGCGCGCATCCAATGACTTTTCGGAGTTATGTGCGTATTGAATTGTTAATTATCGCTTGTCCCGTGCCTAGGAGAGCATGTTAAGCCGTCGGTCCCGGTTTTCATGAAGGTCTTTGACAGTCGTTACAGGGCGTCAGTACCTAAAAAAACTAACTAAACTAGTAACGTAAAAGGAAGGGTTTCACCGTTTTATGAGCTACACACAGCAGTTATTGCTCTTTATTTTGTAGAATAGCTCGTTGAAGTATAAGCACGTATTCATATCGACGAAGGTCTATTACTTGAAATAAAGGTGAAGTCATAATAGTGATAGAAATATTAATCACATTTCGTATTCAAAACACAAATTAGCCTTTGAATGTTTCAAATGCATTTTCAACTTTTTTGTAAGGACAAAAAAGTTGAAAATGCATTCGGAAACAAAATAGTACGAGTTTGAACTACGCTTCCAGAAAGTAAATTTGTAGCCCTTTCTAGATCACTACAATTAAGAATTAAGTTATTATTAACGAAAATCTGATAGTCTAAGATCCCGCGACAAATTAGTGCACTCATCGAGTTTTCGCTAAAAACCAAACTATTATGTATATTTATGATTAGGAGAATATATATTTATCAGGTTGCCTAATAAAATGTGGCCGCAAGTATTTTTAAACAAATTTTTTGGTAATTGATTTTTGGGAAAAAGTTTCGTTCACTTGTTATTTAAATAAATTATCGTCTACATCACGGCAATATTTATAAAGATTCTGAAAAATCACGTTTGCCGTTTGTCACTTGGCCGCACCTCTTCGCAGCCAGGTATAAACAGGTATGAGTTCGATGTATACTTAGTCTGGCCATAAAAACTGTTACAATAAAAAAAATATATATATATTATATTTGAATTTGGAATCTGTCATTTTTATACGATGTTAAAATGGACTGGGGTGATAAAGAGAACCGAATCGCTGTGATTGCATTACACAAAGCAGGTATGGAGCCAAAAGCAATTTTTAAACCTCTCCATACACTTGGTATTAGTAAAATGTTTGTGTACCGGGCTATTAATAGGTACAATAAGACCTCCTCTGTTTGTGACAGAAAAAGACCTGGCCGTCCACGTAGTAATGTACGAAAAAGGTGGTCAAAGCAGTAAGGGAAGGAATTCGAAGAAATCCTGTCCAAAAGCAAAAGATTATATCTCGGGAGAAGAACTAGAACCATGTCGCGTATTTTAAAAGATGACTTAGGACTTGCAGCCTATAAGAGACGCACTGGTCATTTCTTAACTGATAATTTAAAAAATAATAGGGTGGTAAAATCGAAACAACTACTGAAGCGGTACGCAAAGAAAAATTTTGTTTACGGATGAATTTTTTTTTTAGAATTGAGCAACATCATAACAACAAAATGACCGTATTTATGCTCAAAGCTCTAAGGAAGCTTCCCAATTAGTCGATAGAGTGCAACGTAGACATTATCCGATTTCAGTGATGGTTTGGTGGGGTGTTAGCTATGAAGGAGTGACTGAGTCATATTTTTGTGAAAATGGTATCAAAACATTGGCACAAGTGTATCAAAATTCTTGAGAACCTTCTTTGATGTTGTTACGGGTTTAACTACCTAGTTAAGCCCTTAACAACACCATGTTCAATAACCAAGTATGGTCCTTCCAGCAAGACTCGGCACCGGGTCATAAAGCTCGGTCCACGCAGTTTTGGTTGGACGCGAACGTTTCGGCATTCATCAGAGCTGAAGACTGGCCGTCGTCTAGTCCCGATCTTAATCCGCTTGATTATGGTTTATGGTTAGTTTTAGTGAGTACGATTTGCTCTAAACGCCATGATAATTTGGAGTCCGTAAAACAATCCATACGATTGGCAGTGAAGAATTTTCCCATGGAAAGAGTGCGTGCTTCTATTGATAACTGCCCTCGACATTTAAAGGACTGTATTGCAGCCAATGGAGACTACTTCGAAAAAGCTTTTTATATTTATGTATTAAACTAACACACTGTAAAAGTAATAAATGTTATTTACAATAAAAATATATTTTTTTCTTTTTTACAATAATTATGGCAATACTAGGTATATATGATAGGCAACCGTGATTTTTCAGAATCTTTATAGACATTTCCGTGATGTAGACGATATTTTATTTAAAAACAAGTGAACGAAACTTTTTCTCAAAAATCAATAACCAAAAAATTAAAAAAAAAACTTGCGGCCATATTTTAATAGGCAACCTGATAAATATATATTCTCCTAATCATAAATAGGTACACAAAATAGTTTGGTTTTTAGTGAAACCTCGATGAGTGCACTAATTTGTCGCGGGATCTCGTACTATGACCGCTTTGAGAAATTTATAATTAACTTTATCTAGTTTTCGTATTTAATGGCTTAATCCATTTGAAACTTCAAAACCAAATTTTAAGTCTCTGTTTTTTGAATAATTTCATAATAAATTGGCTGATGAGATCTAATGCGAAAAAGCATTTTGACTGTGACTCAAACAAAACTAGAGATAAAAAGCAGCATTAAAAGCATAATACAGATCAGAAAAAGTTTGTTCAAAAGTATAATAGGATTAGTGTCATCAAAATAAGTCCACATTTTTTAAACACAAAGTTAAATAACTTTGAACACAGCCTATTGTGTCTTTCTTTTAAATAAGAAGTAGCATTCTTTATCCTATTTACTAAATATATAACACAAAAAACTACACAAAATGCCTCTTATTTTTGGAGTATATCTCCACTTAAAGGATAATACTCGCTTGAGAAAATA
This sequence comes from Euclidia mi, assembly GCA_944739405.2. NCBI lineage: Eukaryota > Metazoa > Arthropoda > Insecta > Lepidoptera > Erebidae > Euclidia > Euclidia mi. The sequence goes on from OX123181.2 coordinate 83,144,350, forward strand.
CAAAAATACAATGATTGTCGCGATTTCTCGCGATTTGTATATAGTGTACAGAAAGAAAACGCAGAAGGTAGAGATAATGAAACAGAAATAATAAAGGCAAACACAGATAAAATAGATGTTGAGACAAATGGGAAAGACGACAATAACGATTTAGATGTACGTTACAAAGACACTATTGAAGAGATTACAGAAGATAGCTCAAACGAAGTAGGTAAAAAACGAGCAGCAGCAATTCGAGCCCTAGGAAAAATAAAAGAATGGACTCGTAACTTGCACACCACTCTTTTGTAATCTAGCGCCGGCGGGAGTGTCGCGATTTCTCGCGATTTGTATATAGTGTACAGGGCAGCAACATTAATAAATTTAAAATGAGCTACGGAGAAAGAGTAAATAATAACCAACCTCTATGTGAATACTGGCCACAACCGACGGTTCTACGTTTGAGGTTTGAACTTGATATATGAAGAATACGAAGTTACTTTATTACTTCATAGTATTGACATTGACATTCGAAACATATTGTATATTGTGTAAAAATCATATGATAAATGTATTATGTGTGGAGTTCCTAGCATATTTATTGCATGCTGATTGCATGCTGATCAGTTGAAATCACAAATGGGCGCTGGAGCTAAGTATTTAGTGATTCCTACTGTTTGCGAGTAGCTAGTGTTGTAAAGCTAATTATATGGGATCCTATTGTTTCTATGTATCTAGTGATTGTTAATGTATGGTATGGTAATTCTGTATTGTAATAGTAAAGATGTTTTAGAGCCTCGGCTGAGGATAAAGACGTTTATCGCCTCAGTCGAGAAAAAAGCGGAGACGTCTGCTAAGAGCGGTGAAATACCCGACAGATATTGTTACTAAAAGACCTGATATCGGTAACTGAAACCCGACAGGTATTGTATTACTAAAAGACCTGATATCGGTGAAATACCCGACAAGTATTGTGTTATTGAAAGACCTGATATATTGTAATAATTGGCAGTTATATATTCGTAATCTTAAATAGAAATTGATAGAACTGCAATGCTAGACTGCCGGACAGTGAAATCATATAACCTTTTAACCTACAGGTCGCACTGAAATGATTTTGGAGGAACCATACTGACAAATGCTTGGCATCGAGGTCAAAAGAGCTGTTTACGTCTTGAGATGTAAGTTTTTGAACATTCTATCTTTCCGCTCACATTATTCAGACTGTAATATCTATCGGCGTTCAGTTACAAACCCCTTAATCATCAAGTCTCGGCGACAATAAAAGACGTAGATTTTAAAACATAACGTGTAATGACCTAGGTTAAATTTAGTTATAAGAGCCATAAAAGTGACAAATACTTTAGCAATAATCCAGTACAACAGATAAGTAACAATTATTTATAACCAGTGACGAGAGCAAACAAAGTGTCACAATGTTCTAAGTGAGCAAGTACGAAGCAGTTGCGTTGTTTTTGTTGGTCACATCGGCGTAGGACATAAGGTAAGAGATATAGTTATAAAAAAATTATAACTCGATATACACTGACTTAGATAATTATGGAAGCGATTTTAGCACACTACGCTGAATATTTTATGAGATTAACACATCTATTCAACTCTTAGTCGTCATCACATGGCTTTTTTTCGCGAGGTTATTGTAGTTGTATTTAAAATTTTACAAATATTAGTAATTTAATACGTGTATGTATTTCTATACGAATAATTACAGTAATTCAGCGACACGTAGAGACTTCAAGTTATATTATGTTCCTGAGCCGTTTAGTGAACGCTCCATACTTAAACAACCATATTTAGGAGATAGGTAATATTCATGATTATTAAACGTATCACTCTGATATAGGTAAATCATGAGAGAAGTTTATTGATAAAATCGTGTTTTAATTATTTCGTGCTTGAATATGAATTTTCCTGAGAAAAATGGCCCTCCCATTTTTCTCCACGAACGTAAGTAACAAAGCAACATTTCCTGTATATTTTTTAACTTTTTACCATTCGAAAACCTGTGCAGAAAATATTTCGGGGAATAATTCGAGAAGCGATAAAAACTCGGCCAAAATTAATAATCTGCGTGTAGCTTAACATAACCGTATCCAGTGAGTATCTGGACTTCGGCCAACTCGTTATGAGCAGGGAATTATCCAGGCGATCGGGCAGCCAGGGACAAGCCGAGCACGCCATCGCACACACATGGTGACCTCCATTACAATACCGCTAAATTAAAATTAGACGTCTTACCCTAGCCTCGTGCAAAGGCAGGGACCTACTGACTTCGTGCGCATATTACGTGTATTGCCAGCGTATGTATTCATTGCCATAAATGTCTCATTTACGCAAACTGGTCTCAGATTTTAAGACTTTACTTTTATTCAACTTTTAAAACAATGTGTCGTTTGGTCTAGATGGATTTCCATCTAGACCAAACGACACATTGTTTTAAAAGTCAATATATATATATATATAGTCAAATATCAATATATTCTATATAATTATTTATTTAAGAATATATAAGTATATTCCATAGTACAGACTCTGCCTAGTTTCGGATTTTAATGCCTTGACACAATGACCGTGTGTCAGATGTGTCAAGGCATTAAAAAGAAACTTGGACAGTATCTTACTGATAAAATTAATCACACAAATATAAGCTCTTTAATTTTAAATTGAAAGCTAAAGCTTTAGGTATGACGGATTAAAACTATTAGAAACTTGTAGATGTTATATACTACCCCAGTGAAACCGGTTAAAATCCTTGAATATTTCATAATATTATTACCAGTGGGATATCTATGAAAGAAACGTTCGTCAAAGCTCCCTGAATGGTCCGGGACTCATACTTTGTTTTAAATTAATGGTATCAATATCTCACGATCCCAGGGAATAGTCCTTCGTATTTGTCACATATATTATCTACTTTTTCTGTTTCCTACGTTTGATATATGTTTTATTCATATTTCACGGTTCTGTTCGGTCTTTATCGCTTGTTATTTTGCTTGTTACGAATACGGTAACTTTGCGGTAAGTAGCTACCATTTTCTATTTTACTACATTCACACAACACCACCTAGTCCCAAACTAAGCAGAGTTTGTACTATGCATAGTAGATAATGGATAAACTTAATAATAAATGAATAATGGTTTGATCTTTTCTATTCCAGATATGATGCATTCAACTGTATAGCACGGCTATTCCTAGAATCATTGATTTATTTAACTTAGTTCAGCAATTTTAATTGCTCTCGTCTCAATTTTTAGTTTTCATTAATTATGAAACATTGCACTTTAAATTGATTTTGCTTGAAATTTATAGTAGCTATTATATTTATAAAGCTCTTTTTGTTCCCGTTATATTTGGCAAAACAGGTGTGTACAGTGCAAAATATCGCTATGAAATTACGTAATTGAATCTTTAAACTTAGTTGACTGATAAAATTCTAACATTTTTATGAAATAGACACGATTTTCTAAATTGTAGTGTTAAGATTTGTCGTTAGGTTACTTTTTTTATGGCAATAGGTGGCAAACGAGCAGACGGATTGCCTGATGGTAAGCAATTACCGCCGCCCATGCACACAAGCAACACCACAGGAGTCACAAGTGCGTTGCCGCCCCTTGGGGTTGGGAGAAGGGATATGATGAGGAGAGGGATCAGGGAGAAGGGATAGGGGATAGGGCCTCCGACACTCTCACTCACCGAACGAAACGCAACAGTTTAGGTACTGTTACTTTACGTCGATTTTCTGTGAGAGGGTAGTAATTCTCCGGTCGAGCCGGCCCATTCATGCTGAAATCAGCAAGGCTCTACTACCTTGAAAAAAAACTATTGTATAAACTGCGGTTCACAGAGGACTTTTGTATTGAAAATGCATATTAATGAGGTCTTCATAAGAGCCTATTCTAGTGTTGCACGGATAAATATCAAGTGTGAATGTGGTACCGTCAAGGTTATCCTTCAATAAGATATACCCATGTTTTAAAATTATATAATGAACAGCTTTTAAGTGTAAATCATTAACAATTAAGGGAGAAATTATATTATGTTTGATTCGAGTTTTGTATGGGTGGTTTAGGTCCTGTGTGGTTTTATTGAGAATAGAACCTAGTAGGTGGCGCTGTTGTCGAGATACGGAACTTAATAAAGACACTAGTAAGTCCCAGTTTCATTTAACAAGTTGAATGACATCATGGGAAAAGTTTGTGCTCAGGTTAATGAGCAAGATGTGTTTGCCATTAAACCTATCGTAAAATACGCTAATGTGACGAAAGGTTACTCCAACAGGGTCTCAAGTACACATAAAATATAAACCTTCAATATTTTCAAACGAAGCGCTTGGTTTTTTGTGTCCATTTTCTTTTCCACTTAAAAATACAACTACCACGCAAGCAACTAAACCTGTGTCGTGGGGTAATTTACAGACATACGACACAATGAACAGCCATACTTGAAACAACAATATATGGATTACACCACGTGTTGTCTCTTATGGGTATCGAACCCACAACACTCGTCGCAGTGCCAAGCGGCGTTACCATGTAGTCATGTTTCATTTCGTATGATTGGTAAACGGATTTCAATGATACACTTCACACACACACTACACCCTAAAATGTATTTTTTCGAACCGACACTTTATTTGATTTAAGAGAAGATTTAAAAATATATATATTATAATTTCATAACAAAACATATTTGTGTCGAAATGTATACACTCAGATAATCATTATAAAAAAAGGAATGAATAATTATGCACATGTCAACAATTAGATCTTACAAATATAAATCATAAAAATACACAATATTCCATTAAATTTAAATAAATAGCATGTCAGAATTGAAATTGAATTAGTAATAAATTAAATAAAGGATTAAATTAAAATATTCATAAGATCAAATGTTATAACAATATTATTTGTCATTATAGAATTCTTCAATTGAATAATAAGCCTTTTCAAGCAATAATATCTTTAGTTTAATTTTAAATAAGTTTACACTCTCAATGGTTTTCAACTCTAATGGTAATTTGTTAAAGATATTTATGGACTGCACATAACGCCGTCCCCAGCGAATAATATCGTAATCAACTATTGCGATAGAAGTGCTTTTATGGGGTATTATTGTTTTAGAGGTGCAATTACACCTTATGAATTTTTTTCACGTGATTCGGACGATTACTTTTCGAGTTAGACATTTTGTAATTAATTTACCTGTACTATTCTTCTATGATTAAAAACTATTTTTTGTGACGAATATCATCATCGAATCAATAATGACTCCTCAAAGTAATCCATTTTTCAGTAAACTGTAATTACAATTTTATTCGGGTACAAGACATTGTTTTGAGCAATGAATAATATGGTAATATTATGTTACTATGACAATTAACCTCACTACTTTACAGTCATGACGATCGCAATTAACTATTGTTGTATAGGTTACTCTCAACAAATTACTCGAATAAAATCGTATTGTTGCATTACGGTTTGAAAATTGTGTTTACATTTTGGTAATATGAATTTTTGATTATATTTTTATGGGTGTAAAACAAATTTATTTTTTTAACTACATCTCTTTACATTACAAAAAATACCTATCTATTGGTATGTCAACGATTTTGCTTTGTAAAACTGTTATGAAGTTATAATCAATCAACGGTTTTTTTTATTTTTCCTGTAAATTTTTCATTTTTTTATTACGATATTATTCGTTGGGGACGGCCATTATTAAGATGAGTGTTTAACAATATTCAGTTTGGCTTGTAACATTGTCTTAAAATCTTTTCTCCGTGTCGCTAATCTAAACTTCCTTTCATCATCAGTTTCAAACATGCAATTTTTTTTTAAAGTGTGGTAGTAGCACTAGTATATATAGGCATGGACCAGTCAAAATATGTAGCTGTCTAAAATGCTCCCTAAATGACTCAATTTGGTCAATACCAAGCATAGTTCTAAGTGCTCTCTTTTGAACCACAAAGGCAGCATTAATGTTGTATTTGTAACTGCCTCCCCAAAATTTTATGCTGTACCTAATTTTTTATTCAATCAGGGCAAAATAGACAATACGAAGTTGAGCAAGTAATAAAACGTCTCTAAGCGTTCTAATAGCATAGCAGGCACTACTTACTTCATTAGTTACTGAAGTAAGTTCAGATTTCCAATTTAAAAGAGAATTAATTTTCATATATATATACATACATAGACTCACGCCTGTTTCCACGAAGGGGTAGGCAGAGGCATATTAAACGCCCACGTTTCGCCAGTGTTTTGATCCCACGTAATAGGTGGCGAGCCTATTGCCGCTTTTCGGGATATTTTGATTGCCAGAGCCTCGTCCGTTGATCGGCAGGTGCACCACTTGCAGGTGAGGTTGGCTTGGGACCCTAAGTTCTTGGTGGGAACCATATGCACCCTATTTGTACCTCTAATTAATTTGTACCTCTAAGAATCTTATATTTTCAACTACGTAATTTTTTTTTCCTAATGACCGTACATTTATAGAACTATTGTTTCTAACTGTATTTCTGAATAGGACACATTTAGTTTTTTTTACATTTAATATTAAGTTAATTATAGAAAACCAGTTCTCACAGGCCTTTAGAAAACTGTCCAGTTTTTCTTCTAAAATATCAAGTGTATTAGCACTTACAACAGCACTGGTGTCATCCGCAAAAAGAACAAGGCTAGTATCTGGTGAAACACTTTTTATATATGCAACTAAGTCATTGACAAATATAATGAAGAAAATTGGTCCAAGGACTGAGCGTTGAGGAACACCTTTATTTACTGGAGAGAGTCTGCATTTACGCATTTTTTCAATACCATTTTCAACTGATTTGATTTCAAGATACTGCGTTCTATTCGTTAAATATGATCGAAATAATTTTAAATAATTTTCTCTAATGCCATAGTGTTCTAACTTATGTAAAATAATAATAATAATAATTTGTTTATTTGAACCAAAACCTTTTTGTTACAAACATCTGTGTTTTTAGTTACTTACAACATTAAGGTGTACATCAAATAGAGGACCCTGCCTCCCAAACTAGGGTGACCTGTAACATGGGAGACAGTGTTCTGCTGGTGTCTTGTATACAATTAAACCTTTTACATTATAATATGTTGGGTATTAGTGAAGATAACTCTGGTGGGTTGTGAATTGTTGCGTGCGTTTAATTATACATACATACATACATAGACTCACGCCTGTTTCCCGGAGGGGTAGGCAGAGACTACGGAACGCCATTTGCAACGATCCTGACATACCTCTCTTGCTTCATTCACTCCCTTCAAGTTTTTCATAAATAAATAAATAAATATATATATGTTTATCGTATAAATTAGAATTATGTGTGTGTGGGTGTATGTGTATGTGTAAGTGCGCGCGTTTATGTGTGTGTGTGTATGTGTGTGTGTGCGTGTTTTCGAGTGTGTTAAAAAATATTGTACTTAAAGTATAAGAATAGGTTTGAGAATAGTCTAGTTCAAGTAGCCAATTTAGTATTTTCCTCTAAACAAGATGCTTATTCAGATTTGTGAATAGAATGTTGTACAGTGTCAAATGCAGAACTTATATCCAGGAATAGTCCTGCAACTCTTAATTTGGCATTTAGATTGCTAACTATACTGTTAATCAATGAGTCTATTGCATCAAGTGTTCCTATATTTTTCTGATATCAAAATTGCTTACATTTTATAATTTGTTCATGATACAAGTGACTGATTAATCTAGCCTTGATAACTTTTCAAAAAGTTTTGACAAAACCGGTAGCAATGAGATTGGTCTATAATTTAATGGATCTGTTTAATCTCCCTTCTTAAATAGTGGCAAAACTCTGGCTATCTTAAAATGATCAGGAAAATACCTTGATTAATACAATCATTAATTATGTCGGATAATCTGATATTGGATGGGCTTAAATATCAATATTGTCCTTGACTAAGCGGTACTTCACTATGGCCAAACGACTTTTTATTGCCCATTGCGTTTACTACTTTGCAAATTTCCAATACATCAAAAATCATGGCGTTTTGAACTCTTTCGGTATACCTTATTAAACATGCTTTAGCCAAGTCTGGATTATAAATATTAATACTCTTAATATTACTAAATTATTGTGCAAAAATGTCAGCAATATCACTAGGATTTAGAGTAAATTTATTATCATGCTTTAGAACTATATCATCATCATCAGCCTTTACCAGTCCACTGCTGGACTAGGCCTCTCCTTTGAAATGAGGAATTGGCCTACTATACCACGCTGGCCAAACGGGTTGGTATAGGGTTTGTATCAAGTTTTCCTTCTCTTACAGTTGTTGCTGTTCTCTGCATAATATGCTTCCTCTGTCGGCTCTTACGACACCCATAGGATGATATGGGGTGGTGACATTCCGTATTCTTAATGTATCACCACACGGACATTTGATTACTAGTTTCCTTCCTTTTTGCGTTTCGTATTATCTTTCTTTATATTCTGAAATAATTTGCACGGTAGTCCAAAACTGATATATCACAATTTGCTCTGTTCACACAATTTAGTAGCCGTTGCATTTTACTGGCTATCCGAATACCTTTAGTTACTTACACATTTAGTCCTACAAATTCTTCTAACATTAATTTTTATGTTCTTTTTTCTAAATGTAGAAGAGTGCAGTTCTTAATTTTTTTTTAAATGTGTTGATGTCTAGATTCCAGTCACATTCAATGAGCTTATTTCTAAAAACTTGTTTATTTTTTTGTGTACAATCTTCTATTTAAACTTATAAACCGAGCACACTGCTTAAAAGTAACTTTTTCCAAATATGAAGTACAGAAAAGAGCAGCATGTCCATCTGCTAATCCATTTTGGTCAATAGCCGTGGAATTTATACTACTATCACAAACATTCGTCAAAATATTATCTAGACAAGACTCAGTATTATCTTAATCTTCTTCTTAATATATAAAATCCTTGCGTTACTGACTGACTGACAGACACGCTACAGCGAAACTAATAGTCACAAGAAGATGAAATTTAGCATGTATGTTCCTTGAGGAGTGAAGGGCAGCACTAAGAGAGGGTGTTTGGAAATTCCACCCCTAAGGGGGTAAAACTTGGTGTCAAAGTTTGTATGAAACTTTTTATTCCATCAATGGATTGACTCCAAACTTTGTGTATTAGTTCCTCAAACGACGATAGTTAACCCTAAGAATTATTTTTCTGGAAATTTCTTCCCTAAGGGGGTAACATAGGGGTCAAAGTTTGTATGTAACTTTTAATCTCTGTAATGGATTGATGGATTGAACTTTGTATTTTGGTAACAATAAACGACGATAGTGAACACTAAGAATTAGAGATGTGTCCCTCACTCATGAGGTGCCTCGTTTGAGGTACTCGTGATAGCAATTTGAAAGAGTTACTCGAATTTCAATATTGAACCACCTCATTCGTTCACGCGTCCTCACTAGTCCTCACTTAAAAATTGACATTGACGTTGTACTCGCGAGTGCTCGTAGAGTATTTTCTGTGCGAGGCGAGAGTGAATCACAAATAAGATATTAGGAGTGAGTATTGAGTTGAGGTATTGTGTGAACGAGTGAGTTTTGTGAGCAAATGAACCGACTTATTTCATAATTGTTCTGAATTTATCAAGGAATTTATAGCATGAGTGAAGTGAGGTCTCGGAAGTTTGAAAACACAGCAAACAGTATGATTTGGGTATGCATGCACAATGAAATAATTATGTTTGGTATTGTATGTGATACTGATTTTTTTGTAGGATTTTATTTAGATTGTTCATGTTGCGAAGAGATACAAATAAATGCATGAAATGAGTTGCAGGGTAAATAAAAAACACGAAGCAAAGGCTCGGCTCGCGAGGTGTATACGCCGACGGACGACTCCTCACCTCAAATGAGGGGTACCTCGTGAGTACCTCGCGAGGTAAAATGAAGTACTCCCTCAACCTCATTTAAAATTGATGAGTTACCCATCACTACTAAGAATTTGTTTTTTTTTATTCCGACCCTCAGGGGGTAAGATAGGGGTGTTACTTATTATTCCTTCAGTGGATTGACTTCAAACTTTATATATTGGTTCCTCAATTAATGATGATAGTGAATACTAAGAATTAGTTTCTTTGGAATTTTCTCCCCTAAGGGGGTAAGATAGGGGTCAAAGTTTGTATGAAACTTTTTATTCCTTTAATGGATTGACTTCAAACTTTGTATATTGGTTCTTCAAATGACGATAGGGAACACTAAGAATTTGTGTTTTGAAAATTCCTACCTTCAGGGGGTAAGATAGGGGTTTAAAGTGTGTATGAAACGAAACTTATTTCCTTCAGTGGGTTGACTTCAAACTTTGTATATTGGTTCCTCAAATGATAATAGTGAACACTAAGAAATAGTTTTTTGGGAATTCCACCCCTAAGAGGGTAAGATTGAGGGTCAAAGTTTGTATTTAACTTTTTATTCTTTTAATGGATTGACTTCAAATTATTTAATTTTAACTAGCTTTTGCAAGCAGCTACGCCTAAATGAAATTTTCATAGTTTGTTCGAGAGTTTTCATGAAACATTAGCAAAATACACATCTTAATCGATTCAGCTTTCATCATTCATCGTTTCATCTTTTTATGGTGGTAGGGCCACGCTGTTTACAGCACGAATGGTCCGGCTCGACCGGGGCAGTACCACCCTCCCACAGAAGATCGACGTAAAGTAACAGTATGTTCTATACTGTTGCGTTCCGTTCGGTGAGTGGGAGAGCTGGAAGCCCAACCATACCCTCCCCATCCTCTCTACATTGCCCATATGGGGAAGGAGGAGAGGATGAGGAGGATTAGCTGAGGGGGCGGTTACCGCAGCATACGTGGGACCAGTAGAGTATCCGTGGAGTCATTGTGTGGGTAGTGTGGGTTGACTCGCCGGCCAGGGAGACCCGTAGAAACGGTGGTGCCGCTGGCGCCCGCGGCATAGTATAGGGGCCCAACTGGGACTAACCATCTCGGGAGGCTGCCCCACCAGGCCGCGCATAATCTTGGGGTGGCTCGTCGTGCCGGTTGGTGACCGGACGGTGGGACCCGGCGACCACTTCTGGGAGGGTACGGGGGCCCTTCCGTCCGGCGGGTCGGCCACCGCTATACCTCACAGTATAATGGCAATACAATACTCTGCGCTTTGTCACGCGCTGCTGCGTTGACTGACTCCTCTTTTCACGCCCCCTTTTCTTCTTCTATGGCCGCTCCAAGAAATGGTTCCGATCAAACAGCGGCGTCTTCATTCCCCACCAACTCACTTTTTGAGGTGGAGTCCGCTAACATCCGCGGACTCCATTCGAACTTCAACGCCGTCCACCATCATCTCGAGACGGCCCGACCGGCCATGGTTTTCTTGACCGAGACTCAAATACGCCGTCCTGACGACACGACTTATTTGCATTATCCCGGTTATGCACTGGAGGATAACTTCCACGCAAAAGCCGGGGTATGCTTGTTCGTCAGAGCGGATATTTGTTGTCGACGTCTACGCTGCCTAGAGGACCCGTCCTTTTCTGTTCTTTGTGTACACGTAAGTCTGGGTTCATTGGCCCGTATTTACGTATGCCTTTACCGTTCCCATACCGGAGATGCCGAGACAACTCGACTGTTTGACTACTTAAGTCAAGCAGCAGATAATGTGCAGAGGCAGTTCCCGACCGCCGAGTTGGTCTTTTTGGGAGATTTCAATGCCCACCATGAGACCTGGCTGGGCTCTTCCAAAATAGACCACGCAAGAGGGCATACATAAGAGCGGATGCACAGCGCATTGCACGGTTTGGTCAAGAACTCTTGTCGCACCCCACGGGCAGCCGGGGATACTGGCGATTGACCAAAGCCGTGCAGTCTAATTTCTGCCAGCCTTCACTGCCGCCGTTGCGATGCCCTGATGGATCACTGGCCCATGGGCCGCAAGAGAAAGCTGACCTGCTTGTCAATCTCTTTGCGGCCAACTCCCGAATCGATGATCGTAGTGCGCAGCCACCTTCGATTCCCTACTGCGGCCACTCCATGCCTGAAATTAAAATCAGGCAATGCGATGTTCGCGCGACACTGCGATCTCTCGATGTCCGGAAAGCCAGTGGACCTGACAGAATTCCAGCGGTTGTGCTTAGGAAATGCGCAGCCGAGTTGTCTCCAATGCTTACACGCCTGTACCGCCTATCATATGCCTCTGGCGTAGTGCCGCAGGCTTGGAAAGAGGCGAACGTGCAACCGATTCCCAAGAAAAGGGATCGTTCTGATCCGGGCAACTATCGACACATTGCTATCACCCCTATCCTCTGCAAGGTGTTTGAACGACTAATCAACAATCAACTTGTTCGCTACCTAGAAGATCACTCTCTCATCAGTGATCGTCAGTATGGCTTCAGACCGAAACGATCAACGGGTGATCTTCTAGCGTATGTCACTCACCTTTGGGGTGAGGCGATGGACAGGCATGGGGAGTCGTTGGCTATTAGTCTTGACATCTCCAAAGCCTTCGATAGAGTCTGGCATCGTGCGCTTCCTTTCAAGCTTCCAGCCTACGGCTTGCCGCGTCGATTGTGCAATTGTGTTGCCAGCTTCCTGAATGAGCGCCGTATACGAGTCCTTTGTGACGGTGAATCATCGAAGTTTCTCCAGGTGAATGCTGGTGTGCCTCAGGGGTCCGTGTTATTGCCCACGCTTTTTCTTCTGCATATCAATGACATGCTCACTTTTGGGGGCATACATTGCTATGCAGATGACAGTACTGTACATGGGCGATATCTCGGACACCCTGCGGCTAAGCAAGCCGTTACTGAGGAGTATAGGCGAACACTTGTTGCTGAGCTTGACCGGATTCTGAATTGCATCTCGTATTGGGGTGATGAAAACCTGGTCGAGTTCAACGCCAAGAAAACACAGGTATGCGCATTCTCAGCCAAGGTATCTCCATTCCTTCCCCATCCCTCTCTTCTGGACACTCCACTACCGATTCAAGACAGCCTCAATATCCTAGGTATGGACATACGCTGAAATCTCAATCAGAAGAACTACATCGAGGGTGTCATCAAATACGCATCTCGGAAACTCGGAGTCCTGAACAAGGTGAGGAGGTTTTTCACGCCGGAGTTGTGTCTGTTATACAAGACCCAGGTTCGCTCCTGCGTGGAATACTGCTCTCACCTTTGGAATGGCTCCGCTCAGTACTTATAGGACGCCCTCGATAGGTTGCAGCGGCGTGCTGTCCGTATCATCGGGGATCCAGAGGCCACTAAGACTCTTGAGTCACTGCAATTACGCAGAGACGTGGCCTCAATGGCTGTCTTCTATCGTATCTATCACGGTGAGTGCTCCGAAGAGCTCTTTCATCTAATCCCACCCTTTTCTTTCCTATGCCGAACGACACGTGCTGGGTTGAGGTGCCACTCTTACACGGTAGAACAGCTACCGTCACGCACCAAACGGTTCGGCGCCTCTTATATCTGCCGTACAATTAAGATGTGGAACTCTTTACCAGTCCACGTGTTTCCCTCCACTTATGATCCCGGGTCCTTTAAGCGGGGCGTGAAAAAGCTTTACTCAAGGCCGTCAAGGTGAGGGCCATCATGCCATAATGCCATGCTGGCTGCTGGGATGTTGGCCATCACTATGGGACTTCACTGACTGCTTAACATCAGGCAGCATGGAGTCAATTTGTTCGGCAGAAATAAAAAAAAACAAAGAAACATCAGCCATTTTTAAGATTACCCTGAATAAATAGACAGACAGAAAAACAATCTTAGATCTTAAATCATTGGGGTACTGGAAACGGGTTAGTAACAATATGCAATACAGTTATTTTGAGATTACAGACAGTTTGTTTTTTTTAATGGTCTCACGCCCGAAGGGGTAGGCAGATGTGTAATATTACACCCTCATTTCGCCTTGTTGCATATTAGGTCCCACGTAATAGGGGGCGAGCCTATAGCCGTTACCGGGCACATTGGCAGACTCCGTGCTGCTACTGGGAATTCGGCAAAACTCAGTAATACTTTTGCCCGACCCGGGAATCGAACCCGAGACCGCCCGTTTAGCAGACGCATACGCTATCCACTGTACCACGGAGGCAGTCAAATATAATTTATTTGTATAATCCGTCTGTATATAAAATCCTTGCGTTTCTGATTGACTGACAGCTATGCTACTGCCGAAACAACTGAGCGCAAGTAGATGAAATTTAGCATGTATGTTCCTTGAGGTGTGCAGAGGCACACCAAGAGAGGATTTTTGGAAATTCCTCCCCAAAAGGGCTTAAACTGGTTGTCAGAATTTGTATGAAACTTTTTAATAAAGTAAAGAAAGTCCTTTTTCAAATTCTTACCCTAAGTGGATAAAATGGGGAGTCATAATTGGCATAGAACCTTTTATGCCTTCAAGGGTTTAATTTCGTACTTTGTTTATTGGATCCGCAAAAGACGTATTTTGGAAATTTTCTCCTAAGAGGGTGGAAAAGGGATTCAGGGTTTGTGTAAAAACTTTTATTTTTCAATGGAATCACTTCAATCTGTGTATATAAAATCTTTTCGTTACTGACTGACTGACAGATACATTACAGAACAAACTTACTGGTCACAAGAAGGTTAAATTTAGCGAGTATGTTCCCTGAGTAGGGTAGGGGTGTTTGTACAAAATATTATATCTAATCGTAATTTACGCGTGCGAGGCAGCGGGCAAAAGCTAGTACCCACTAAAACCACAGCGCATACTTCAATGCCATTTTGGGGGCGCCAGGGGGTCGCGTTAGCATTCTACCTTGACACCCCGGCGGATAGCCCGAAGGCCACAACCTCCTTGGCAGCGGATGAAGGTGTTGGGCTCCGCCGCCAAAACACCTAGCGTCCGAAGAGGATAGGGAGGACGGCAACCTGACAACACTGCATCTCCTCTTCCTCTGCGACCCCACCGCGACGCAACAATGGTACGCCCGCATTTGGTCACGGGAGATAGGGCGCGCGGCAACGCAACATCGACACGCCTCTCCTCCCGCGAAAGCGCCCGACTGCGAGGGACAGACAGAACTGTCCCCCGCACCCGCACCTCTGGACGCATCCTGCGCAGGCCCCGGGATCTCTCTTAGCTACACCGCGGGTGTCCAGGCCACGGTTACTAAGCCCCCCGCCCACCACGACAAGGTGGAGATCCCACGGGGGGTCCCAAAGAATCATTACTGCAACTCACAACTTAACACTAGTTAACCACTCATGCATTGTACGCGACAACCAATTTAAAATTGTATGTATTGTACGTAACTGGCACGACTTTTTTCCGGATTCTACTCATAGCTATAGCGCTACTATTCCATATGAACCTAAATTAAATTGAATTGACCAACTACATACTTACAGCACTACCCCATATTATGAGACAAAATGTTCTACTTCTTCACATTATTCGTTATCGCTTATAATTTGTGCCGTAACCTACCAGGAACATATGTGCTATAAAGCGAGGTTATTATTATTCACCCGGCACTTATCCAGTCTCCACCCTTTGTCTCTCGAGACCTTTCAAGACTGCTAGTAAGCGCTGAATGGTGGAAAAACTTATTAATACTAGCGTTTCACGAGACTCAGTGCGCTTCCCTACTTGGTTCATCATACATATTAACCAAAATCTGCACGCCTGTTTTGGAATCTGCCTGCTACGGTGATTTTCAAGCGCTATAATAAATGACCTTTTTTAAGCCCATTGGATATAAGTATTTAATATAAGATTTTTCTTAGCTATGCTATATATTTGCAAAGTCCTTGCGAAGTGGTTAGTAGACGTAGACCGCCTACACCTCTATGATCTAAAGTGAAAAGAAAGACATTATTCATAATGGGAAGCAAACAAAGCATATGCAATGCGTGCATAGATACCTAAGTAATGTTCTGGAAATATAGTTTCAGTTCATAGATCTATTTAAAATTTAAGTAAGCGTAAACTAGCAGATACGCTTTCTCCTTCGCAATATAAGTTAGTATTATCTAATATTCAAAGCTGGTTAAGTCGTAACACGCTCCAAACCTAAAGTTAAAGCGAAGCGTTCCAATTAATTTTGAACAAAGCATCACTTGGAGTAGAAAATTATCTTGAAAATAAAATTTTAGAGTAACGATATAAACAGAAAACGCTCATAAACTGACTTGGATAGAAGTAAATTCGAGAGTGGTGCGCAAACAAACTGTTTCGCCAACGTTAGGATTAATCCCGAGGGCGACGCAACTTTTTAATAGATTTAAGACCAAAAATCCTCTATATAAAATGTACAAAAGAAGCTTTACATTTACCTGTGTAATTAGCTAGGTCGAGTAATGACTATATCCTAATGGATACGCATTTTTTAAATTATTCTCATTAATTTTATTTTGCTTCTTTAAAATAACAGGGATAAACATTATACATTAAGTGAACATTAATGTAGGCTTTTTAACCGGATGCGTGGGCACAAAGCGGTTTAATACGCGTCTTTTAGACTTATAATATTGTTGACTTAATACATTTAAGTCTTGCTTGTTGAATGTTTGTGATCTTTTATTTTTATTTTCTTTTTCTTTCGTCTCTACGTAGGTACAACGTTATCTAAATTGTCTATATACCATAGGTTACTTAGCAAAAGTTCGCGCTCGTTTCACGAAGAAATAATAAATGAAGTCCTTTTTATTTCATAAGATATTTAATGGATTATAATATATATATTCGGTTTTTTGGCTCATGAGCTCGACTGCTTAGCAGATATAGTGAGAGTAAAAATAAGAACTTAAGTGTAACAAAAAATCTAGTAAGTATCTAACACTATGAGGATAAATAATGTTATTTTGGATATTGATGCTTGACGAATTAGTAGTTATTTACCTAGTTTTATTATTAAGTACATTATGACTATATGACGATGGTGCTCTATCTTCTTAGTTTGATCAGAGCAACAAACAATGTTTTAATAATTAAGAACAAGAACACTTTAATTTGGAAAATTCGTTCTTAATGCACCCAATGATTCCCAAGAAACATACATGTCAAATTTCAGCTTCTTACGCCCAGTAGTTTTATCTGTGCGTTGTCTATCAGTCAGTCAATAAGAGCAGAATTTAGTATAATAAATAAATATTATCCACAGAGTAAGAGAATTGACGACGACTGTACTGGTATAAACTGTGCCACGGTCACCAATGTCTACCACCTTACATAAATGTTGTGATTAGGCAAATCATGAGGAGAATCATAAATAGGTCATAACATAAGTATTATATTTTTACTCATTTTAATATCTATAAATATAAAACTGTAGCGTTTTTTTTATAAAAAAAAACTGTGCATAACTTTGCAAATAAACTTTTGAGATAGAAAATCAGAGTCTCCAAGTTCACTAAGGCTAGCGAAAGCTTTTTGATATCGTTTAAACCGCTGCAGTGTCCGTTTATCCAAATTAATTCAACTTTTCCTTTTAAGTTTTTCTTTCGCATCGTTGCAGCGGTCGCGTTATATCAGTAACTTCTGTCCCACTCAACGGCACGTCATCAATCGAGTACTTAAATAATAACCACAAGGTTTCTTGAAAAACATTATAAATTAATAAAGCCATCAAGTCATCCTACTGGTAACTCACCTCTCATAGAAGATTGACACAAAGTGTAAATTCGTTTGACGAGTGAAAACGCCGGCGAAATTAACCTGGCGGTAGTCTAGTATGGGAGAAGGACAACTAGGTGGATGCATTCATCTCCCTAGTTCTTTGTATAAGGTTTGCAACAGGACTGCCAGACTGGTAACAGCGGTGTCGATGGCTTATGAATGTCGCTTTGAATAAGATATTCCGTAGGTACTTTCTTTATGTCAGGCATAAACACAATATATTAAAAACTGTATGCGGTTGAAAGAAATTAACAAGTTAGTACCATTACTACTTCTTAACAGAAAATATTAACACAAATGTAAAAATCATACCGTCCTCTTCATATTACATTTCAAATAAATCTGTCCTAAGGACAAGAAACGAAACAAAATTAATAGAAGGCTCGTTTTGCCATCTTTAACCTAATTTAATTTACGATAAATTGTTTTCACTAATTCGCTTCTTTATAAGGGATAGATATTTCCTCGCTACGAATTAATTGATGTAAAGCTCGATTGAAATTTAATAATAAGTAATTTAACACACAAATCGGAGAGTTCTTAGACAATTTGTTTCTTAATAAGTAATTTAGTTAACTTGTGATTTCTTATCATATTAATAAAGGATGGCCGCTGCTTCGCTCGCACATATTCTTTATTTCGCAGTTTCTTCCCGATTCCCTGGGAATTATGGGAAATCCCTTCTTTCCCACCCTTCCAGTCCTTCAGGAACATACATGCCAAATTACAGCTTCTTACGCCCATTAATTTTGGCTGTTTTATTTCCAGTTTTCAACTGCAAGTGCATTTTTTTCTTTTTTTATGTCCTGGATTATTATGTAGGCTACTCTTTATAAACATACCACGGAAATAAGTCCAGGCGGCAGCTAGTCCTATAAAAGTATTAGGTACCATCTAAACTAACGTAGGCGTTGCCGCATTAGTATGTCAATATCTCAAATGGTAATAAAATTACAATTTGTACTCGATACACAATCTTACTAGTGTTTGTATATACAGAAGAAAAGGTCTGCCAGACTTAATTTTTTGAAAATTACATTGAGTTTACTTATTGATAGAATCCGCCCGTGAGTCCGCCCTCGTGGGTGTCGGTTAACGTGACAAAAGGTAGCCTATTTATTTTAGCTTATTATTTTCCGAGTGACTAATAACTTAAAAGTATCATTATCATCTAATTATCTTAATATATAAAATCCTTGAGTTACTGACTGACTGACAGATACGCTACAGTCGAAACTATTGGGCGCAGGAAGCTGAAATTTGCCATGTATGTTCCTTGGGGACCGTAGGGGTGCACAAAGAAGGGATTTCCCGAAATTCCCACGGGATCGGCCAAAACGGGTAAATTAAAAAAATGCAAGCGTAGCTGCTGGCGTCCTCTAGTATTAAATAAGATTCAAAACTAAGGATGTTAAAGAAACTTAAAACTAGTAGCTGCGTTTAGGAAGCAAATAAACTATACAAGTCAATTGAAATAATAGACGAGGAGCTGTAACTAATGACTTGGCGACTAATAATGTTAGTAGGTAGGTTATGTTAGGTTTTCTTGTGACCCTGTACCCAAAAATAGGAGCCCTGCGAAGCAGGGTCCCGTCAACTTGGCTTAAACGACTGAAGCGTCTTATTTACTTATACGAAACACTTCATTTAAGACAAAATTATTTGCCAAATATTGAAATTTGTAATATTTAGATATGAATGTCCATTTTCTATTTTTTATTCATCATCAAGCTTCCGCTTAGATACTAATTCAGTTCCCAAAAAAATAAAATGCTGCTAGTTTAAATTAAAACGAAGCTTATTACCGACATATTAATATGCTACATTTTACTTATTACGATACTCCTTATTAGCTGCCAACCCATTATATATGGTACCCACTCTAATTATTTTTGAAACTTGTATTCGCTTTACTTAGTCGGCGTATTAAATACATGCCTTTATTTTTGTAATGTATAAACTTTATTATTGTAAGTTTTCATCAAAATTCGTTCTGTATTTTTAGAGTGAAACAAAAACAAACAACCACACTTTAATTTACAATATTAGTCTTTACCTCGAAAGAAGAACAAACGCACTTGCGTATTTATAATATTACTAGGTATTCGAAGAATTTTCGATTCAGTAGAGTACTACAAAGAAACGGTTGTATCACACATGAATTCCACGCTAGGTGCAATTAAATTCCGCAAGTGGTACCGTCATAAATCACTTACCGATTCGTATTTAAGAGCGCACTCTGAAAAATGTGATTATGTCGACAGACAGCGTTGTGTTGCGTGATTAATGTGCCCGTCGAAACATTTTGCTTATTGCTTATTTTTATATCGTTCGTGCACCCACAACAGAATGGTTGTTAGCCGGAAATGTCGCGAAATATTTTCGTTCTATGCTTGATAATATTATTTATTTGGTAGAAGTGTCAGGGATAGTTTAATGTAGAGTCTAACAGATTGCTACGCAGACGGTCTCAAGTTGCAACCCTCGGCACGCATCACTGACTTTCCAAAGTTAAGTGTGTTTGTTGTTAATAAGATACGGCTTTCTAAACGGTGAAGGAAAATATCGCGAAGAAACTGTGTTTGAAAATTCTTCATAATATTCTTGAAAGACGTGTTAAGTCTGCCAGTCTGTGGGACAGTATATCATGAAGGCTGATGATGATGAATGTCGTTTGATTAATTCCGTTAGTGAGCTAACGGAATTAATCAAATCATTCAATACTTATAATATAATATTCATGACATTGTTCACCACCACATGCGTGTGTGACAATATTTTGCCACAGCACTTATCGCATTTTCAACTTAAGTAAATATTTAAACTATTGCATAATTTCTTCATTGTACTGTTGGCTAGAATGACCTATGTAATCCAAGCTTCATTTTTATTAAATACTCTCCTCTACATTGCCGTGTTCCTAAATCTAGAAGCTTAGTGTTGTCTGCTCAATTGGACGCTAATAATTCCGGTACTTACTTGATTTTAGAGATCGATCCGTCTTCCTTTGCTAAAGAATGTGCTACACATTCATATGTCAACATTTCTATGTTATGTGAGGCCCAAAATAAGCATAAAGTAAGCGATCGAGACAAATAATGACAGATGTTGTAGATTTTTCCAAGTTTCACGTTTTGAACATAATTGATTGATAACTTCTCTACCAGTTTTTAAGATTTATGAATAGTGACTGATTATTTTTATTTCACATCATTCATATTATTTTCATTTATTTCTTTCTGAATTCAAGTTATTTAATTAATTTAAGTTGTTAGTTTATTTAAGTTTAGTATCTTTAGTACGGTTTCCCAAAAAAATTATGTACTTTAATGCCTTAAATTTTCGAAGCTTGTTTTCATTTATTCAGTTATTAAAGTCAAAGTCAAAATCCTTTATTCATTTGGGTCACAATGTGACGCTTATGAACGTCAAAATAATAAATTTATAAAATAATTACTTAAAGATTCTACATTTACATTAACTGCCACGTTCGCAAAGCAAGGGCGTAGAACCATGAGAAAGAACGGGCAATAAAACTCACGGTCACTCTTTTTTACATTTTGTAAGGTGCTGCAACTGTTACACCTCCTATATCACTTGTATATATTTACTGTTCATCTGTTCATTTCCGCAAGGTAGACCTACGATCATATTGGGATTGCGTGCAACGCATGGGTGCGGGTGTCCCTAGATGTTTGAGCCTTGGCGATGTCCTTTGCCCAGCAGTGGACTAATATAGTGAATGCCATATAGACAGAATCAAGTCTCTATCTAAGGAATAAAAGAAAATAAGTTTAAAAACTATAACCCGACTACTTAATAAAGGGGGTCTAAAAAGGAAGAAACCAGAAAATAGCTCACTATAAGTAAATACAGAAATGCTCAAACTAGAGCCGTAGTCACACCTATTATATACCTAATGCATTAAACAAACATGACAGGTATCTACATAATTATACCGGTGGGGTGGGTCTTTGAAAACAGGGGTTACATTGATAATTTTTTAAACAAGGAACGTTATGAACACCGACGCTCACGCATTGAAGAAAGATAACTGAACTATCAATGCGGCCAACAAAAATAACATCAAATGGGTGCTTACCATAGAAAACGATATTTTATCAAAAAAGCATCCATGAAAAGTAATCATTAAAGTTACCCCGCTATTCGAAAGTACGGTAAAGTATTTTACGATACACTAGTATACAATAGGTGCGACCACGGCTCTAGTTTGAGCATTTCTATACTTACTTATAGTGAGCTATTTTCTTGTTTCTTCCTTTTTAGACTCCTTTTTTACGTAGTCGGGTTAAAGTCTTTAAACTTATTTTTTTTATATAATGCTTTTCCATATCCCGATGGGGCATGTAAACTAACCGTGCAATATATATTTAAAGCAAGAAAAAAGCAAAATAAGATTGATGTTCCTAGTATGTACGTTTTAAGCATATCATCGTTTATGACAAATTCACCGAGCCTTTAAATCCTGGATCTTAAATGAAAAGCTAATAAGAGTCATTATAGTGTCAGAGTCACAGAGCAGCCACGGCTAACTCATAATAATAGGGTTCAAACACTTTTAAAATGACTAGGGTGGATTGCATACACGGATTCCATCAAAACAGAATGAGCAAATGAAAATACAGAATTATACATATTTATTTACTTACAACTTAAACTCAAAAAGCCAATAATTGACATGTCTACGGAGAGGTATCATATCTACCGAGACGGCACAATAATTTTATATTCGACGAACCAAATCCAGAGGGAAACAAACTCACCATACCAAACATAAAAAATGTATAAAACTAGATGATACCTGAGGCTACGCCTGAACATTTATTTTATTTTAATTTAATAATTTAATAATATAATAATAATATTATAATATTCATTTATTTCAGGTAACAATAACCCATTAACATATATACCTTAAAGACTAACATACATACAATTATAATTATAAAATTAAACAGAGTGTGGTTGTTTACATTGTTTGCAAGTTAGGCTAAGTGTTATTCCGTAACCTCCCTTGAAAACGCCGATACACCACACCCTTCGGCCAAAACTCTTCCTTGAGGAAAGTGCCAAGATGTTGTGTCGGCACCCGCACCACGTACGATTTGAAGTTCGTTTTATGGCGAGACTCCAATCTCTCGACTCTCAAGGTCCAGTTGGTCTTCATGCGTAGGTACTCCACTACCTCCTCGTCCTTGGTGGAATGATGCAGCCGGGACACGGACATTAGTGTGGTTGGTACTGCGGGACGCAGCAGCATGTTGGGTCCTGCTAACCCAGTACCACAATGGTTACGACAACTAGGCTTCTTCTTCTTCCTCACCACCTTGATGAAGCCGTCCTTGTCGCCCGTGTCCTGTTCGGGGACTCTCGGTTCTTCGACCTTGTGTTGGGAAAATGTGCAGGTGATGGTTTATTACACCGCCATTAAGATATTTCCCTGGTACACAAAATTTGACTTTGAGTGATGTTTCACGTTACAAAATATATATACTCCAAGTCTGCCTGAATTGGAGTATATGTTTTTTAGCAAGCTTGTAAATTTGCATAAAAACACGTCAACAAAAACTCAGAAGGAAACTTGTACAATATAGAGCACCCGCCGTCAGAAAAATCTCCAAACAACAACATAAGTAAGGATGTAAATTGAAGGGGCTCAATGGTATTGTTCGCGGCATATTGATTTAGGTGGAAAATGACACTCAATAACCTCTATCTAACTGGAGCCAATGAGTCGAACTTAGCTATCTATTGCAAAAGTTTAGCGTAAAATTACATCTTTACTAGCGATATTAAATTTCTGTTGTCCCACGTGATTTACGACATCTTTGTCCGATTATTAACGAGTCCGTTAATTACATATTGATCGCCAAAAACTTCAATCTCACGGGTGCTATATTACACTTGTGGTAAGTACGATTGGCGTAGTTTAGTATATTATGTAAGTATAGTACCCAATTACGGCAGATTATGATTTAAACCGGTAGAAGTACGTTTATCTGTCCCCTCATATCTTCTGACTTATTATAATTTGACAGATGATGTATTTTTGGCAGCGTTTTACTTGTCTGTTGCTAATAACTACGAAATCAGTACCAGAATCAGAAACTTCACTTATTACACATACATTATAAAGACATGCATGACAGTGGTTTCAACAAAATATAATGCGCTATGTTTTATCATCTGGACATACATAAAAGTATAATAGACCATCAGAAGCTTTAGAGCAATGTGGCCAAAGTGAAATTCTTTGATCGTCACTATGAATATTTTATTTGGTATATACTAGGTGAAAGCTATTTATTTAGGAGACGATACAGACTGAGTAGTTATTTTATAATTTCAAAATCTAGTTGAAAGATATTGTAGAACTGCGTATAGAATATTTGTTTTATTCTATAATATTTCCATCCTCTATCAATAGGGAAATTTCCTGCAAGTGAAATAAATTATGCAAGTATTTTTATCTAATGAAATATGTCAAAATAGTGGTAGTTTCATTCATTAATTAATGTTAAAACTTTATTTAACATTTTTTATCGAAAATTTACTGATAATACTCGTAAGTATTCTATTTGACAGCAAAAAACTATGACGTCACTAGGTATTTTTTCATACAAACGCCGTAGCAAAGGTAGTTTATGACATTTCATTAAAAGTGCTTGATTTGACTAGTTGGAAACAACCATATTTCAGCTATCCGATTACAAATTTGATAATTCTTCTTATTCCATTCCGGTAAATAGTATCTTATGGTGAAAGCTACTATCCACCGTCTACTATCTATCTAAAAAAAAATATCATCAAACTATATGTAGCTACCACGCTCAGGTTAAAATCAGTTTTAACTAAACAGTTAAACCTGATTTTATAAACCTACGAGTATAATGGCCTAACATTTCCACAAAATACATGCCCGGTGCACGTTCGTGACAGATTATTTCAATCGAAATAGACAAATTTTACTGATAAATGCTTACTGTGAGCAACCGTGAGCATTACGACGAAAGCACCGTAGAGATTCGCAAGAATGTTACATTATATGCAAATGCTTTTTCAAACTGAACTTACAACAGTATTAATCTACATTAAATGTTAATGTTCAAATGATTGCTTCTGTAACCCTTACACACAGCTATATTTATCAGTCAGTATTATCATCTGCCATCCCGACAGTCCACAACTGGACTACATCCAATACCAATAAAATATACATATAAATTGCAAAAGCCAGACCACACCACTTCATCTCAGCGTCTGTACAAAATTCGGGGATTAACGTTTTAAAATGAAATTGTTTCGGACTCAACACGACGACATTTGTGTCGAAGCAATTTATATCGCACAGTAGTTGAGAAATGGTCAGTATAATTAAATATTTAATTGAAAACACACAACACATACTTCACACCATTTTAGTTCATTATTATTCCAAGACCATCAAATACGTAGAGTTGAAAGCGATTTAAATACATTATGTGTTTTGCGACCTTTACTCACTTGGTACGTAAAGGTCTGCCAAAAGGATTTATCGAAAGTTTCTGCGGCACATTGTGTCGACCCTTTGGCAGAGGAATACTAATTCAGGCTCTTTAACGCCCTCACTAACGTGCTAAATAGACAGTTTAAAGGTCTTGTCTATTTGTTTCAATTACATTCGCAACTAAATGGTGTTTAGAAACTATTCCTTTTGTTGTAGTTTAGGGATTAATTTGCGTTTTATATTGCATTTGTGAGGATTCAAGGTTCTTAAAGTAATGATGAAACGCTATCTCTTTCGGCGTTAACGAGCTGAATGGTACAATTTATATTGCTCTCTCATAGCACTATTCATTAGTAAGCTATATGTAGATATTTAATTGCTATCGTACTGCTACAGGAACCCTCAATCCAAAGGCAACGAAAACATAACGTATTACAAATCCCTGATATGTTTCATACCACGTACTGACGAGGCGATATTTGAAGAATATAGACGTTTTCCTACTACTGCAATTCCAAAATATTAAATGCTAAAATAAATTTTAATTCGCTCCACAGTATATTAATTCCACAATGAAAACTTCATATCCAGGCGCGGCGATCAAGTGTTGAGTTCTTCATTTTTATGTATACTGCCCACACAGTGCCCACAGACTATTCTAAAACTTAAAGGGCCTTGTCTAGGCTAAACAAGAGCTAAATATATGTATTTCGGAGTTTAGTCTAACCCTAGCTGTTTGAAACTTAGATGTAATCGTAAAATCAATGTAACATTTTCGTGAAGCACCTGTCTCCATACTTCATAGTCAGCGATAGTCAAGTGGGGATACAGACTGCCGAACTGTGCCGACTGTATCGAACCCGAAACCCTTTGCATAGAGAATATCGGGTTCGATTCCCAGGCGCGCACCCCTGACTTTTCTAAGTTATGTGGTATTTGATTGATAAAATTATCGCTAGTCCCGGGCCTTAGCGAGCACGTTAAACCCTCGATACCGTTATAGGCAGACAGTACCTAAAAGTAAAATGATCCTAGTCTAAACCATGGTATATCTTACTTTAAAAAACTAAAATTACGTCAAATTCTGTTATGCGTATTCCTTATTCTGTAAAAAGGAGAAAGTGAAGGAAAAATCATAAATACAATCTTATTTGCTGTATCTTGTACCTATTCGTAAAGCTATAAACGCAACTACGACAATACTGTGGATTATCATATAATTCACAAATGAGTAAAAAACAACCCATCTAATCTAGTAAAAAACAAATCATCTAACAAAAGTACACGGCTCGACAGCACTCAACATACTCTAAAGTTGATGCAAGTTTATGCACTAACGGAAACATAATATTTTCAACGACAACAGCGCATGGCTATATAACAAAAGATAAAAAACATAGTAACGTCTGGTTCCTAATATCATGACATTTAAAGCAGTTTCTAAATAACTCTAAAAGTGAGTATATATTGAGGTTAAAGCTACGTAAAATAAAATACTGTGTCAGAATAAAAGTTAGCGATAGCCTAGCGGAGATACGAACAAACTGCCATGTAGATGGCATCGGGTTCGAATCCACGGCGCGCAGCAATGACTTTTCGGAGTTAGGTGCGTATTGAATTGTCATTTATCACTTGTCAGTACCTTCTAAATAAACTGACACTAGTCTAAACCATGGAATATCGCTATCTGTTCGGGTTGCGGAGGTCAGACAGGTAGTCGCTCCGTGGAAAAGCTAGGAGGATGATGTGTCAGAATAAAAGTAAAATAAACTGCATGAACATAATTATATACAATACAACTCCATTAAAATCGTCCAACTAATTTCTGGGAAAACCACTGAAGGGAAATATTTTTAATACTTATAATTCAATTTCTTTGATATTTCATATCAGTAGCGCATTATATTATAATTTAAATTCATAACTTTGCACCAATAAACCGTTCAGCCGTTATTTCAACTATCAAATGCATAAGCCCTCTTTTGGATCATAATCCTGGACCCGCACTGTTTCATATTGTAAGCTTCGAACTTTACTCGTCCCGCTGGTAAAATACCGCGAACACTGAGTACGTCGAGTTTTCTCTTCGCCCCTACCGCAATGCCTGAAGACCAAAGTCTTCAACCAATGCGTCCTACCTGTTATGACGTACGGTGCCGAGACGTGGACACTCACAGTGGGACTAGTCCACAAACTAAAAGTCACGCAGCGAGCTATGGAACGGGCTATGCTTGGCGTCTCTTTGAAGGATAAAATCCGGAACGAAGTTATCCGACAAAGAACCAAAGTTACCGACATAGCTCACAGAATCAGTAGGCTCAAGTGGCAGTGGGCTGGCCATATCTGTAGAAGGACTGATGGCCGATGGAGCAAGCGTATCCTAGAGTGGCGACCACGTCTCAGCAAGTGTAAGGTGGGG
Source organism: Euclidia mi (assembly GCA_944739405.2). Lineage (NCBI taxonomy): Eukaryota > Metazoa > Arthropoda > Insecta > Lepidoptera > Erebidae > Euclidia > Euclidia mi. The sequence goes on from OX123181.2 coordinate 83,171,909, forward strand.
CGGCCCCCGGCTAGGTGGACCGACGACCTGAAAAAGGTGGCTGGGACAGACTGGATGCGGAAGGCTGAGGACCGTGTACTGTGGCGCGTGTTGGAAGAGGCCTATGTCGAGCAGTGGACTGCGATAGGCTGATTGATTGATTGATTGATTGACTGAGTACGTTATCCTTGCAACCTGAAAATCGAATACGAGCATAAGTCTTATGTTATGGACTTGTTTATGGAGTATCATACCCTTGCATCTTATAAGTAATAAATTATTATCCAAAGTGGTACTCCGATTTTCTGTGTCGGAATGTACCAATTATAGAGAGACAATAAAATACACGACTTTTATATAAATGTATGTTATTTCATTGTTGGAGTCGCACATGTATCTTCGATTACGGCGTTTTATGTCACGAGTCGTTTTCTTTCGTCCTACCAACTCTAAACAACAAATGAAATAAATATTTTTCTTCGTTTTAACTTAAAACACCGAAGCGTCATCTAACAATAAAATAAAGTACAATAATATTTTCAAAGCACTTCTTATACGTATTTCTCTTGTGTGTATATATATCAAATATAAAAGCATCATAGTTTATAATTACCACATTTTAATTTAAATACTACACATCAAACAAGTCAATATATTCCAAAGAAACACGCACACTACTTTTCAAAAGAAACAAAATCTAATTAATTCACAAAATCCCTCTTACAAAACTAATTAACGTGCTCATTTTGTTACAAGATGCCGTGTGATTTTAATTAAATAGTATCGTAATCGAATTTGGAGATGGAAATGAAGATGCTGCGGTGGATGTGCGGAGTAACGAGGCTCGACAAAATACGCAACGAATACGTTCGCGGTAGCCTTGGCGTGCGCGACATCGCTGATAAGCTCAAAGAGAGTAGGCTGCGATGGTATGGACACATAAAACGGCGACCTCCTGACTATATAGGAAATACTGTGATCGATATTCACACCACAGGACCCAGAAAAAGAGGGCGGCCGAAAATGAGGTGGACGGATATGATCACAAAAGATATGACCAGCTGCAATGTTTCTGACACTGACACGTCCAACCGAGCAAAGTGGAAGGAGAAAACAAAGAAAGCAGACCCCACAATCAGATGGGAATAATAATGCTTAGGAGAGAGAGAGAGTATCGTAATCGAATTTTGTAGTATGTACTTACGGAGACATAGGTTTCGTATGATAAGTCCTGTATACCGAAAGCCTTGAGGATGAGAGGCTTTTGCGCTTGAGCGCAGCCAATGAGCACGAGGCATCGAATGTCGTGATGTCGCACTTTGTCTATGTCGCATAGATGCCAGCCGCAGGTTGAATATTGCATTAGAGAGCAATGATGCCTGGACAAGAAAATATTAGATTATAAAGTAGGCAGATCTTAATTTTGTGTAATATAGGGATTTTATAGGCATGTAATAATAGTGGCGAAAAGACCCGTTTTTGTACAGTGGCTAGAGAAACATCGCGACTTCCGTCTGACGCAAGTGTTGACCGTTGGCGGTTCCTTTGTCCGACCGAATCTGACACAGGGTGACAGCCTCGCCAAAGGCAACTAAGGGAAGTCAATAACAAAAAGATAGCTCTGAACGCTTATGTATACCCTACATACGAGAGCGTATTATGGCTGCGTATTGTCGTCAGGCTGATATATGCAGCCTCTTTAGATAGGAATGCTTACCAGAAATTATGATCACGATAATTCTCGTTTTAATAATCCTATAAACTTGTACTAAGGGTAGAAATAATAGTAGAAAGATTTGCTTTTATATAAGCTCCTTTGTGTGGGTTGTGATAATTGGAGTTAATTCAATAGTTTTAAATTTCAAGCACAATGTTGCTCGTTAAAAATATGCAAAATATCTCAACTACCTATATATCTTTGTAATGAGTAACTTTGGCGATTACTTTGCTACACTAACATAAAAATTGCCACCAAAGTTTATTGTACATACAACCATGGAATTCGCATGTCAACAGTTTATATATGTACCTATAGCATGTGATATCTTCGATCCGATGCTACGTACTACAGATGAGCATCCACGGTAAACATGGCAACGTAACCTTTATTTATAAACATTTGGTATTCTTTCTCAGAATTGTATTTTTGTAAATAAAAAGATACCTTTACCCTGGATTATAGAGTCTCATCAAAAGGTGTTCAATGGTTTCACAATGAAAGCTTTATATACACGACACAGACAAAATTACTTTTAAAATTTTAATACGAGCAACATGGAACAGAAACATGGCGCATATTAAACAAATTATAATGTGCTCGTCGCCTAAGTACTTGTATAACCGAGGTGGTCCATTTAGAAGAGATTACTGATGACTTAGGTCGTTACCACGTCGCGCTGAAAGCTGTTTCTAATTCACATAAAATGCACTATTCACATAAGTCTACGTATTTTGTATGAACTCAATATGCGAGGAGAACTTACTTAGCACTATCGCAGTGGAATTATGCTCGCTAAATCTATGCATGGAATAAACTAGTATCAGTGTGTGTTATAAAAGTTTAACAGGGTGTCTGTTTAATTTGTAACTTGCTTCAGAATGATATTGTTTTAAACAGACAATACTCGACTATGTACGTCTATTTTAGGCGAGTTATATACATTGTGTGTTTGTTAGTATAATCATTTTGTTTGTCTGTGTTGTCTTAACAAGATCTCACAATGTTATGAATTTGAAACCTCACAATACAACATGCGGCGTACACGGTTTAAATGCTCTATGTGCTATATTTACAAAATATACTCTTTCTTTTTATTGCATTTATCTAACAGGTCTCGATTGCGTAATTATTGAAAAACAAAACCTTCCACTTTAATCTTTCTAATGGAATGAAAACTGCATAAAAATCTCTATGATCCGAAAGAACATGGCTGCCAATTTTTAGCTTCTTGCGTCTAATAGCTTAGGTTGTAGCTTGTCTGTCAGTCAGTCAGTAATGCAAGAATATTATATATACAGTTGTAAGGATTGTATTATATACCTGAAAATTGTGTAGGTATAATTGTTTAAACTGATAACATTACCTGGTAAGTAACCTCGCCAGCGATCCAAAGGTTCAAAGCCAGCAACAAGAACAAAGAACCCACGAAGGTGTATGTCATGAAAGCGTTCGTCAAATCCAGATGTGGTGACAGCTGGGAAACAATCAACAAGATGATTGATATAACACACACATTCTCAAAGTGTGCTCCGCGGCTCTTGCGGCTCCACGAAATGTAAAATAGCGATGAATTGTAACTTTTACTGCTTCACTTATATGCTTACTATAGAAAACAACCACCTCGAAAGATTTTAACATAATAACCTGCTAATCACATGAATATTAAGATAATAAAGTTATTCAAAGAAAAGTCATCTTAAGTTGAAAGTGTTACAAAATTTTAACATACCGCCAAACGAAGCAACAGCAAAACGGCGACGGCAGAACTTTCACAAACTTGAAGTGACATTATTATTCCGAAAACACGATGTATCTCGTCGGCTAAACTAAACAAGAAACATTACATGATACTTTATACGAAAAAATGTTACGCTTACGTTGTCAGTTTGTCCATTTTGCTACAAACATATTTCTATCTTTCTACTACAGTTGGGTTTTTTGTACCAGATTATTCACAAACTAGAAAGATTTCCAACTTCTAATATGAAAAAGAGTTATATTTTAGTGTTTGTTAGCATACGGGTACTTCCACTTTATTGAACTGTGTGCAAATAAACTAAATTTATAGCTTTATGAATATATGAATATATGGGTGCATAGGGTTCCCACCAAGAACTTAGGGTCCCAAGCCAACCTCACCTGCAAGTGGTGCACCTGCCGATCAACGGACGAGGCTCTGGCAAACAAAATGTCCCAATAAGCGGCAATAGGCTCGCCACCTATTACGTGGGATCAAAACACTGGCGAAAAGTGGGCGTTTAATATGCCTCTGCCTACCCCTTCGGGGAAACAGGCGTGAGTCTATGTATGTATGTATGTGAATATATAAACTTGTTGTTATGGAGAGTCAGTACCAAGACTGAAAGGACACTTATTCCACTACTTATACCTAATGAAAATACAAAACAGTCACGTCACTTACTAGAGGAGCATTCGTATACCGTCCAAGCACTTTGCCTTCAGCTTCTCCGTGGCTTGTATTTAATTTAACCTCGGTAAATCTCCTTCGAAATCCTTCTTTATACTTTCATAGTGATGACACAGAGTAATAAACTTGTATGTCATGGTTACCAAATGCATGATGGGCATGCAATCGGCAGACATCATTGGTAGCATCATGTACAACCATGTAAGGTAAAAAAATATTCGGACAAATATGTGACCACAGTATAAAAAGGGATCCCTACAAAAATAAAATAAAGGATGTACGATTATGGCGATGTGTTCATAAGATTACGCTGTGAAAGTGCCTTTAAGCTGTTTGCATAACAGTAATAAGTTGCGGCGTCCCTTGGAGGGGCCACCGAGCTACAAAGCGATCGATCTCAGTACAAACCTTCTACGATAGCTCGCCTGGCGCTCTCCACTCCGTACGCTGTGAGCGACAGGTACACTGAAATGACATACAGAAATATACCGAACGGTCGGTCGGTCGGCTTTAGTGTATTGTTTCCTCATAACGTATTCTTCCTCGAGATCCTCCCCGACTCTTGCCATTTCGTAGTTTAATTTCCTTATGGTATGATACAGCAACAGAAACATTTTAGTGAGCACTATGTTGTGTATTGCGGCGAACATGACGGCTGAATTCTTTTCTACTTCAGGAAAATTGCCGAACAAAGCGGCGAGATTTTCAAGGAAAATCATGGTTGTGTAAATAGAAAATGTTATCACGCTGTACAGCTGATAACGTTTATTTTCCGGGTATATATCCTCGTACCAACAGTTGTCCGCGCAGACATTTTTCTTGTTAAAATAAAGAAGTCTCAATATTCTACTTTGCCGAAAAACGTGTTGACTGCATAAAGTTTGGATACAATATATGTAGATGAAGGCGAATATATTGGAACGAATGATAATTAAGGTTCGTTTAATATTACGTGTTTTGTTAAAATAAGAAAAACTTTCGAAGCAATTATATTTTATCGGTTAACAATAATAAAATTTAAACTAAACCTTTAATTACTATGTTATGAGCGTTAGTAATACATGTTACAGAAATATGTATCGTTAAGAAATGTCAATTGGCTTACGGTTCAGCATGATTTTGTATAAGTAGTTTTTAGGTTTTCCCATTGAGCTCTAGGTATACATTTATACCAAGAGACGTACAAAGAACTGGGAAAACTGCTAAGCTACCAAAAGATAAGACAGTTTTGCCTGATCCTGAGGCGTAATCGGTGCATTTATTTATAGTAATATTGCCTGGTCAATATTACTATACATGAATGGTGCGATTACGCCTGGTTTTGATAGCCACTTCAGCATGGCCAGAAGCCAAATATTTCGAAAATACCTAACCAAGACATATTTTATTTCCATTAGGCATTTGTATACAACATTTCGATGGTCATCACCATTCTGCATATAAAATGGTTGTTTGAATCAATCTTAATTTGGGCAATATTTGTCTAATATTCCACTTGCCTTTTTTACTTCCGCATTAGTATACTGCTTCGCAGTGACATGTGCATTTGGACAACCCACACAAAGACCAGCCGACTATGGATCAATAATGTGCGGCTCACGCAAAGAAATGTTCCGTGTGAGAAACGATACCAAAATACTAGACACAATGTTGAAGAGAGCATTACTATGTGAATTCATGCTGCCAATTCAGAATTTGAATTGGAAATCAAGATTTAACAAATATTGTTATGTCTGCAATTCATTTAAATAATTCATTATTTACTTTACAACTTTAGATGCACTATAAAGTCCATAAAATTAAAAAGAACTTATTTTGAAGCCAACTGAAAACGTATAGAAAAATCCAATACTGAACCATTTCTTGTTTCCATTCCAAACTTCATAACTAAAGAACTTTACTAGTAATTAAATTATAGATACATACATAATTATGTAACGAGTTTAATAGGCTGTGAATTGAGAAAGTTCGCCGTACGTGTAACATATTGTTTATAATTAATTAACGGTTCAAGTGGTTTAATGGTGACGTTTCAGCGATAAAATTTAATTTATTAATATTCGATATTATGTTACTTTGAAACATGTGGTTGGCTTCCCAAGAATTGATATCCCAAATATTACCAAAAACATGTTCGATTCCATGAATACGCCATGCGTAGATTGATTGGGCAACATTTTTCATCACTTTGTGGACTTCGATTACACGGATGGCGTGGCAGTTTAACCAGCCGCCTCAACGCTTGGCGACAGATGCTGGTTCAATACATCGCCGCCGACGCCATCCGTGTCTTTTGTCTGATCATTAAGCTTTTGTTTCATTCTCTATGTCAATTGGTTTGATGTTATGTCCACTGCGATGCTGAATTTATTCTCTACGTAAAACAAAGGCGAGCTTGCATCCTGCTAAACAATGTTGTTTGTCGTAAACACAGCCACGTCCTTCGTATTATGCTCGCTTAGCTTCGTTTCTGTCGACCAGTATACATGTCATGTTCTAGTGTGATACTGATAAGTGTATAAAACCAGACGTACTACACATTAAAATTACAAATAATCAGCATAATAATACTATTATTATGATACGATTCTTACTTCTCCATTTTGAACAATGGTTTGAAAATAATTTTTATTCCACAAAACCATTTCACTGTCATTTTCTTCATACGAATATTCAGCATGTCTAGCTCTGGCAAATATTTTTACTACTTAAACGTATGCTCGGGTAGTAAGGTGGATGAGAATTATACCCGCATTTCGCAGAAAAAAAGCAAAGGTACGGCAGTTCTTTCGATTTAAAAATGTATGTGCTACACCGTATTATTAAACAATCAATACATCTACTTTACTGGTACTAATAATTTATTAATAACGAAGTGCAGTCAAAGGCTGTACTTTGCTGCACCAGATGCTTTTACTATTTCAAAGTCCTTTTACAGAGCTGCAAATAAAAATCACTTAGGATTTCGAATCAAATACGACGTAGAATTATTTTACTGTAAATTCAAAATAATCAACTTAAACTTATTGATTTTGATTGAATGGAATAGGACCATCATGTTGTTAATCGAATTTAGGTCTCAAGTAATAGTAAATTTTTCCCACCACTTACCTACCATGTTCGTAAGAACCTTGCTGTATAGCATATCCTTTCATTCACCATGAAAGTCGTCATGCTATCCCATATTGAAGCAGCTATGTTCCAAGAGAATCTAAATAATGGAAAGTGAATTAAGCCATCGCTTGGCAAAACAAATATCTTTATGTGATCATATATAGCTCTCGAATGTCGTCTGCCGCCTGGTGACGTATCGGTGCGATGAAGGGGCGGCGCTTGACAAGTGTTCCTCAGAACTTGCCTGGCGAGTGACAACAACATTCAGGCTCTGAGCGTCTAGTGAGAAGTACCTCGTGAATACGTCCTCGGTCCGTTACAAGACTTTTAGTGAAAGTGTTATCATGTTAGACTATAATTGTGAAGATACTGTATTTTGTAATAAAGTCAGTGAATTGTAGTTAGAGTGTATTCATTGCCAAAAGACCCAGTTGTGCCCTCATAGAACTGTGAAGCGTTCATACCGGTCAAAAATCAACCTACCCGTCGATATACCTTTATCCCCAGTCTCTTTTCACCTATGTCACGAGGTTGTAGCATTCTGCAATGTTTCCCACCTATGGTGGACTCGCTGCTGGTTATACTGCGGCCTCATGCGCCTTATCAACTCTGCTAGTCGAATTAGCTTGTACTCTGTACGCTGTTATCCAAAATATAAGGCCTGAATGCTGCGTCCCACTCGGCATGTACGAGAAGATGTTTTGAATGACGGCTTAAATTTACACCACTAGACGCACTGCTAAACAGTAAAATTCATTTGATCAACAACCTTATTTTTTTGTCGCATGGTGGAAACCTACAGTTTTCGGAATTAAAAGGCTCGGCCCAGGGAGACTGTGAGACTCCCCGGCGACAAGCGCTTCTGGGACTACTCACTAAATCCAACATGGTATTCCCCTATTAAATCCCATTGAATAGCAAGGCCACGGGAACTGCGTTAGCATTACTTCCGCGACCGCACTCTGCAACTTGCACCAGTCTCTGTTATCTGATGCGGCTACGACTAGCTCACCTTGTTATTAGAACACAGGAATTCAATGTCGATTTATACATTTTGTAGTATAATATACGCATACTATACGAAACACTAAGTTGATAAATGCAAAAAAGTTCCCGCGTTGGTGGAGCTGCGAGTGGAGGCGCGGGCGAAGTGTAGTTGGATGATATGTATATTTTCAAATCACAAATTTGTTTAAATATAGTAAACATCTTTATAAGGCTACAAGTTACAGCAGTTCACAGAATATTTTAAGGCGTTACAATGAAATCGACAAGGTGTGTCGATTCAGTGGCTGACCGAGCCATAGAGACGAGGCTTTTATTAAAAGGTTTCTCCGTACGTCCAAAAGACCGCTTTATTGTCGATCAAGGCATCTTAACGGGCGAATTCATGGTAAAAGTAAGCCTATTTACGATAAAGAGGACCGATATTTAAATGACCTTTTGTGAATCATCCAAAACAGCTACGGTACGTCACATTATTTACTAGGTAACTAAGAGTGTGACACCACAATCAATCAATTCCAACGCTAAAGTATAAATAAGCTTATAGGTATCTACTCTTACATTACAAATGTTGAGAAACGTCGCTCTTCGCGATGTTCAGAACGAAAACTTCTTTTCACCTTCAAGAGATGGATGGCTTTTCATATAGACTATCGACCTTTAATATTTGGCCTTCGCGACGGTTGTATTTCCAGAATGAAATAAAAGATTTTCATAGTAATTGTGTGTGTGTGATTCTTATTTTGTTATTATAACAATGAGTTTGCGGTTCGACGGATAATCGTTGGAAGGTTTCCATACAATATTATATCGGCTAGTGACATAAATGTCTCATCCTTTATGGAAAATTTGGACGTTATATTTCCTGTAGACATTATTACAAGACAACGGAAATCACTATGTCACTTGGTAAAAAGTAGTACTTAACATTACTGCTGAAAATTGTCAAAATATGAATCTAGTTAAATATATTAGATATCACTACTACACAAAGACATGTTATTTTAATTTATATTTAATACAATGTTATATACTGTATATATATTACCTCATTGCCAACGTCCACTGCCTAGACATGTCATAGACAGATAGGTACAATGTACATAAGCTAACAGGAGCTAGATAAGCTGTTAAAAAAAAAGGTACTAGTAATAAATAGACCTAAACATAAAAAAATTAAACATTTCAACAGAAAATCTTAATCGTTATAATGCGAGAGCATTGAGCAATATTTATAATTAGCGCAATCGTCTGTTAATTCCCGAACTGGTGATTCAGTTCTCAACATGCTATTAAAGGAGATCATGTTAAAGAAGCCTAGCAACGCTTCGTATAAAACTACGGAAGAGCCCAAACTTAACGGGTCCTTAGGGGATCTCTCAGCTACGGCTACCGTGAAAATTATATATTTTTCTTCAGAAGACATTTTTCTTTTATCTCTTAGCTGTCCCCGTGTATAACATGACAACTGACACTTTTTGCCTATGGGAAATATCTTTTAGATTCGATACAGATATCTAGGTTTTACTCCACAATGATAAAATTAATATTGTGTCAATGAGGTGAAAAGTCTAGTCAAGTCAAAGGTCAAGTTCGCGTCAGGTCACGAATCATATCGAGCTCCATAATATTATCACCTGCAAAAAAAAATATTTAACTCGTAAAGCTTACGTAAGTGTCCTAATTTTCGTAGTGATGTTAATAAATAATAATAATAATAAATACACAACTTTAGATCCAACGTGGTTGTGGTGCAGTACAAAACAGGGTATAATTAAGAAAACAGTTTCCTCAAAACTTTACTTCACACCTCTAAGTGCTATGTCCTGAAAATCTTTATACACATAAGCTGTAATGCAACTAATTTAAAAAATACACACTTACAAATGGAATTGTAACTTAAATTACATAAATCTAATTTCGTAGCATCTGTAGCAAAGAGCTACGCCGTAGACATTGTAGATATAAAGCAATAATACTTCTATTATGCTTCGCCACAGGCTCCGTTCGAATCCTTATTTTCGTCTCCATCTGAGTCCATGAAATATTTCCCTACTTATGTTAATAATTAGCAATTACACATCCCTGGCTGGAATCAAGTTTACTTATTAAGGGCGTATAAATTAGAAAGTCACGAAGTAACAAGAACTTCATGAAACGGACCTTTTCATAAATATACACAGCCGATTCTCCTAGGTTTCGTATATATAAGCACACACCGTAGTTTTCGGGAAACAATGCGTCAGATAGCAAATTCTAAAGCCTACACATATAGTGAGAAATGATCGGTCAAAGGCTTACCGTACCGGACGAGAACGTTTCCAGGTGAAATGGATGAACTTTGCTGCGGTACTGAATGGTACGATAGTAGTGAGTTTACTTTGCTTCTTTATCAAATAGACACCTCAGAGCACTGGCTGTAAAATTGTAACTAGAAAACGAAGACTGGTCGAAAGTCTTTACTGTATTCCAAAGGCCAACCATGCCTGTGAGATTAGAAGCAAGCTAGACTTGTTCACTCAACTGAGCAGTTGATATTTGAATACGAAGGCATTCTTCTGTAAATGTTTTGTGTATATAAACTAATGCTTAAGGTTTAGAACTAAATACTATTACATCGTTAATTCAATACAGTATGACAGGACTGTAGTATGCTTAATCTGTTGAAAATATATTGAATATAGGTACATAGACTTTGACATTACGTGTATGCCAGGAACAGTGCAGCGGTTGTAGTATATTAGATGTACTAGTGTTTTCTATACAGTCTGTTTTCAAAAAGCAGCTTATGTTAAATCCAAACAATAAAGCAAAGATACCAATGAACCGTAAAACGTAACAAAGAATTGAAACTACTCTCTTAACGGCCTGAAAACTAAATTTTTACTTCAATGTAGTAACAATAAAAATAAAGGACTCTTAAAGAGAATGTCAAGCTGCCGTTAGTACTAAAGAGACGGGCCCACTTAAATAAGCAAGTGCCAGCGTTATTCGCCTGAGACGTACACTTACCGTGGCGATAAAAGGCCGAGCCTTTTAATTGAACCGTTACCAAACCGTAAGTATATCAGTATATAGTTGGCTCACACAGTAAAACACTTAGAATTTCGGCAGTGTATTAAACTACCTGATCACGTTGGCGGAAATCTGCCTGACCAATAATACACCTTTACCCTTTACCTAATTTGTTTTCATGATGGGAACGCGAACCCGGCAAGGATTACAAAACTGTGTTCGCCAAGAGACTGTAAACAGCTTTAGCGCCTCTATTGGTGTTAGGCCCTGTTTTCAAGTAGTGTTATATTGAAAACTATGTGGCCTTTTAGAACGCCCGCTTTTCAGTCTTACCTTAATGTTTTTATTCGCGCTCGCTTTGTGCTGATGTCGGTTGGGGATTTTCTTAGCTATTTAGTGTAAAACTATTTTATTGATATACTAGAACTAAGGCTTCCATCCGTCCTTGGATTTAATTCTGCTTTAAGTTTGGCTATATCTGGTGCAAAATTATCAACTGTGTGTTAATTACAGATCTACCTATTATATTATATTAATAGACTCCTGAAACACTGCTTTCAAAATTAATTGGCGGTACGTGGGTTCCAAATCTTTCCACGTGGAAAGATTTGGAACCCAGTAGTTTTTATGAGAAATATGAAACATTTTATACATAATATTTTATTCTTAGCAGAGTTTATTTCAAATATATTAACACACATCGTCGGTAAAGTTCTCCACGTAGACTATTACAAGCTGTTTATAAATACTGTTTGATATGAAGGTCTCCCAAACTAAATGAACACTGTAGTTAACATAATCATTACCATCTCACGCCCAAATGTCTGAGGTAATTTGATAGAAACACTTTTACGTTTACAAATACTAGGTCTCACAGTAATAATATAATACGAGTATAATAACATCTAGGACAATCCACACAAACCCATTTTATTCCAGACTAGGCTAAGCCTGAACTATGATCATCTGACAACAAATAAACATACTTGTCTATTCTCAAATACATCATAAAAGTCAATATCATTTATAGGGTTAGGTCACGAAGTGACTCTTATGAACGCCAAATTTCCATTTTATTTACTTAATTATTCTACATTTACATTTAGTGTTATTATTGGAAATAAATTACATCCAGACGCAAAAGATTTGTCCTGGTCATACGAAGATTGCCCTGGGACAGAATCGAACCCACGCTCAGTTAGGCTAACTATTTCGCAGATTCAGTAGTAGTAAACACTTTCTGTATTACCACATGAATTTACTGATGTAGTAGCACTACCTACTCAATTATTTGAAGAAGTATACGCAGTAGTTACATCGATCTTTTAATGAGAAGCGTCACTGCGTCTTGTTAATATATTTTGTCTGATCAGGTGGCGAGAGGATCTAATCGTCAGCTTTACCGCTTGACACTACTAGTGTTGTTGGTTTGTTATACGCACGAGAAGACCAAGCGGAAATTGTGACGAATGTGTTATAATGTATGAAAAATGCTTCTACTAAGCTGAATTGCAAAGCGGATATCTCTGTATTCATGAACATTCCTTTCCTCATAAAAGGCCTTTTTGTAATTATAATCTGAATTTTAATACCTGACTTTGATCTAGATTTGAAGATCAGTTTACAGGCGCTCTTTCATGCATTTGTTCATAGATGTGATTTTATAAATAAACTTGCAATACAATGCTAACAATATTTACCTACTTCTAATTAAAAGTATTACAAAAGATTAACACCACCGGATTTTTCTACAAACAAGATCCTTGTTAATTAGATTAGTTTCAAAGTAGTGTCGCAAGGTTTTTAAGCTCTGGATTATACTTTATAAAGTCCTTATTTTAAATCCAAGTAACAATAGAAAATATCAATGTAACAATGTTATAAGTAGGTAAAACAAATATGTTTTATTTCAAAAGCCCAAAACACTATTCGTATGAGATTGTAATATAAGAAAAAGATTACCCAGCCGGTACTAAACTAAATATTATATTGATATAGATGAGCCAGCTTTTATAAAGTAGACAAAGAATTTAGCCGAACAAAGTTAGCCGCGCAAACATTCTTGTTTCAATAAGATTATCTATTTTTTACGGCAACGCTTTTGTACACAATTTATCAAGCCAATTTATATAAAGAACCTTATAACAGCACAAAGGGGCGCAGCGATACAGTTCGAGACGCCGACTGGGGATTTCAATTGAAAGTTATTTAGCGGGTTTCCACCTACACATCCCGGTCGGGCACCTATTCATCGTAAAGTTATAAATCACTGCGCACACCGCCGGGATACTACCAGTTTAATTCAACTGTATCGATACTACACCACTAGCTATTGATAGTCCCGTATGCCACAAAAGAAAATATTTATCGCCGTCGAAACGGCTCCGCGGATGTTCATAATTTCAATCATCGACGAGTATATATCGCAAGTTGAGTATATTGAGTATGTGTCAAAGCTACATTCCCCCCCGTGGGATCTCCACCTTGTCGTGGTGGGGGGGCTCAGTAACCGTGGATTGGACACCCGCGGTGAAGCTTAGAGAGATCCCGAGAGTGGACGCTCCGCGTGGGCTTAGAGGGGCCTGCGTAGGATGCGTCCAACTGTGCGGGTGCGGGGGACAGTTCTGTCTGTCACTCACAGTCGGGCGGGGTCGCAGGAGGAGAGGCGTGTCGGTGTTGCGTTGCCGCGCGCCCTATCTCCCGCGACCAAAAGGGAGCGCACCATTCGATGCGTCACGGTGGGGCCGCAGAGGAAGAGGAGATGCGGTGTTGCGTTGGCGTCCTCCCTATCCTCTGCGGCCGCTGGGTGTTTTGGCGGCGGAGCCCAACACCTTAATCCACCACCAAGGGGGTTTTGTTCGGGGCCCACCTGACCATCTGGCGGGCCAATACCCGTCGGGGCTAGAAAGCTACAATAAATAAAATACTGTGTCAGAATAAAAGTCAGCGATAACCTAGTGGAGATACGAACAGACTGCCATGCAGATGGCATCGGGTTCGAATCCACGGCGCGCACCAAAGACTTTTCGGAGTTAGGTGCGTATTGAATTGTCAATTATCGCTTGTCCCGAAGTCATGAAGATCTTTGACAATCGTTATAGACGTTATAAACGGAGACTAGTCTAAACCATGGAATATCGCTATACCTTCAGGTTGCGGAGGTCAGACAGGCAGTCACTCCGTGAAAAACCTAATATTCAGCCAAATGCGGTTAGACTAGTAAGTGGACCCCAGGTTGAAACCGGGATAACGCTAGGAGGATGATGTGTCAGAATAAAAGTAAAATAAAATGCATGAACGTACATACAATACAACTCAATTAAAATCATGCAAGTAATATCTAGGAAAGCCACTACAGGCAAATATTTTTAATACTTATACCTAATTTAATTTCTTTGATATTGCATATCAGTAGCGCATTATATAAGGGCTAGGCGGGTTCTCAAAAATATGTGTGATTAAATTTTTTAGCTTTGCACCAATAAACCGTTTAGCCGTTATTTCAACTATCTGATGCATAAGCCCTCTTTCGCATCATAATTCTGGACCCGCACTGTTTCATATTGTAAGCTTCGAACTTTACTCGCCCCGCTGGTAAAATACTGCAAACACTGAGTACGTCATCCCTGCAACCTGAAAATCGAATGCGAGCATAAGTCTTATGTTATGGACTTTGTTTATGGAGTATCATACCCTTGCATCTTATAAGCAATAAATTATTATACAAAGTGGTACTCCGATTTTCTGTGTCGGAATGTACCAATTAAAGAGAGAAAATAAAATACACGACTTTTGTATAAATGTTTGTTATTCCATTGTTGGAGTCGCACATGTATCTTCGATTACGGCGTTTTATGTCACGAGTCGTTTTCTTTCGTCCTACCAACTCTAAACAACAAATGAAATAAATATTTTTCTTCGTTTTAACTTAAAACACCGTAAGCGTCATCTAACAATAAAATAAAGTACAATAATATGTTCAAAGCACTTCTTATACGTATTTCTCTTGTGTGCATAAACGAATGCTAAAAAGCGCTTTATTTGTATATATATCAAATATAAAAGCATCATAGTTTATAATTACCACATTTTAATTTAAATACTACACATCAAACAAGTCAATATATTCCAAAGAAACACGCACACTACTTTTCAAAAGAAACAAAATCTAATTAATTCACAAAATCCCTCTTACAAAACTAATTAACGTGCTCATTTTGTTACAAGATGCCGTGTGATTTTAATTAAATAGTATCGTAATCGAATTTTGTTGTATGTACTTATGGAGACAAAAGTTTCGTATGATAAGTCCTGTATGCCGAAAGCCTTGAGGATGAGAGGCTTTTGCGCTTGAGCGCAGCCAATCAGCACGAGGCGTCGAATGTCGCGATGTCGCACTTTGTCTATGTCGCATAGATGCCAGCCGCAGTTGAATATTGCGTTAGAGAGCAATGATGCCTGGACAAAAAAACATTAGATTATAAAGTAGGAAGATCTAAATTTATGGCACTTCATAATAGTGGCGATAAGACCCGTTTTGGTACAGTGGCTAGAGAAACTCTACTTTGAACGTCTGCCTGACGCAAGTGTTGACCATTCGCGGTTGCTTTGTCCGGCCGAAAGTGCCACAAGGTGACAGCCCCACAACTAAGGGAAGTCGCTAACAAAATAACGACTTTGAACCTAATAGCCTTCATACGAGGCCAATCACGACTGCCCATTGTTGTCAGTAGAGCTAGTGCAAAGCAAGACTGAAACACGAAGCCTTTTAAGATAAATAATTATCAAAAATTATGATCACGATAATTCTTGTTTTCATAATAATATATAAACTAATACTTAGTATAAAAATTCTAGTGTAAAGAATCGTTTATATAAGCTACTTTGTGTGGACTATGATAGACAAATTTGTTTAATGTTTTAAAATTCAAGCACACTGTTGCTCGTTAAAATATGCACAATATCTCAACAAGGTACCGATATATCGTTGTACTGAATAACTTTGCAGATGACTTTGCTTCAGTAACATAAAAATTGCCACTAAAGTTTATTTTACCGCCGTGAAACTCGCATGTGAATAGTTTATATATTGAATGTGATATTTTCGATCCGTTGCTACTTACTAGAGACGAGCAACCACGGTGAACATGGCAATTTCATCATCATCATATTAGCCAAACGACGTCCACTGCTGGACATAGGCCTCCCCCAAGGTTCGCCACACAGACCGGTCTTGAGCAACCCGTATCCAACCGCCTCCCGCGATCTTGACGAGATCGTCGGTCCACCTTGCGGGGGGCCTACCTCTGCTGCGTCGTCCGGTACGTGGCCGCCACTCCAGAACCTTTCTGCCCCAACGGCCATCGGTTCTTCGAGCTATGTGCTCTGCCCACTGCCACTTTAGCTTGGCTATCCGGAGAGCTATGTCGGCGATTTTGGTTCTACTGCGGATCTCCTCATTTCTGATTCGATCTCGCAGGTAAACTCCAAGCATAGCTCTCTTCATCGCCCTCTGAATGACCTTGAGCCTTCTGATAAGGCCCATAGTGAGCGACCACGTCTCTAATCCGTAAGTCATCACTGGCAACACACACTGGTCAAAGACTTTCGTCTTGAGATACTGCAGGATATCGGACGAGAAGATATGTCGTAGCTTCCCGAACGCTGCCCAACCGAGTTGGATTCGACGATTGACCTCCTTCTCGAAGTTGGACCTACCTAAGTGGACTACTTGCCCCAGGTAGATATACTTGTCGACAACTTCGAGCGTAGAGTTCCCAACCTGAATAGGAGCACGTACAACATGGACGTTCGACATGATTTTCGTCTTGTCCATGTTCATCTTAAGACCTACTTGTTGGGAGACTCTACAGAGGCCATCGAGCATTGTGCGTAGGTCTTCCATGGTCTCAGCCATGACTACGATATTGTCTGCGAATCGAAGGTGAGTGATGTACTCACCGTTGATGTTGATGCCGAGTCCATTCCAGTCCAGAAGCTTGAAAACATCCTCCAGCGCAGTAGAAAACAGTTTCGGGGATATGACATCCCCCTGTCTCACCCCTTGCTGGAATTGAATAGGTTTCGAACTCTGGTCCTGGAGGCGGACTGACATAGTGGCGTTTTCATACAAACACTTCAGCACTTCGATATATCGGTAGTCAATCCGGCACCGTTGGAGAGACCGTAGCACCGCCCAGGTTTCGATCGAATCGAAGGCTTTCTCATAGTCCACAAACGCCAAGCATAGGGGCTGGTTATACTCCTCGGACTTCTATATAACCTGCCGCAGCGTATGTATGTGGTCTATGGTACTATAGCCTTTACGGAAACCGGCTTGTTCGGGAGGCTGGAAGTCGTCTAGCTTGCTCTCGAGACAATTCGTGATGACCCTCGAAAACAGCTTGTAGACGTGGCTGAGAAGTGTGATGGGTCTGTAGTTCTTTAAGAGGGTTTTATCCCCTTTCTTAAAGAAAAGCACCACCACACCTCTATGCCACGCCTGTGGCGTTTTACTCTCGAGAATGACGGAATTAAATAGCTTCCGAAGGGCTTCTCTAGCGGTGTGCACCGCCGCCCTTCAGAAGCTCGCTAGTAATTCCGTCATCACCCGGCGCCTTGTTGTTTTTGAGCTGTTTGAGAGCCACACTAATCTCGTGCATGCTGACGTCCGGGATATCTTCGGTATAGTGTCGGGTCAATCCAGCTCTAGGATCTGACGCTGGATCTTACGGGTTGTTGTGTTGTCGTGTATAGCTGTCCATAGAACCTTTCGATCTCCTCCAAGAGCTCAGGCTTGGACGATACGATTCTGCCGTCCTCCGTCTTAAGCTTTGTCAGCTGTCTCTGCTCAACAGACAGATCCCTCTGGAACACTTTGGATCCCTTATTCTGCTCGATCGCCTCACGAACACATTTTGTGTTGTATTGGTGGAGATCGCGAGTCAGAGACTTAGAGATCTGTCTATTGAGGTGCCGATATTTCGGCATGTCGTCGGAGGATAGCAGAACCATATTGCGCCTTTCCTCTAATAGCTCGTGGGTCGCACCCGAGATTTTGCTGGTTCTCTTGCTTTCCTGGGGCTTAAAAAATTTTGCCCCTGTTGTATGGACAGCATCCACGAACCCGTTACTGTACTCGTACACATCTACGCATTCGCCCAGGCATTCGAAACGGTTCTTGAGTTCGAGCTGAAAGCTCTCGGGGTTTTGGATATGAACCGGTGCCGGTCGGAGCGTGGACTTTATCAACCTCGACCGTTCGAGGCTTCTACAGATATCCAATGTGCCTCTTACCATTCGGTGATCGCTCCCCACTTTAAGCGAATTGATCACGGAGACATCACATAATTGAATATCTGCCTCTTCGTCGATATGATAAAGTCGATCTAATTTTTGGTGGCACCGTCTGGACTTACCTAGGTCCACTTGCGGCATTCTCGCTTCTTGAAGAAGGAATTCATCATATAGAGTCCTTCCTTCTCCATAAAGCTAGCCAGCAAGTGACCCCGGGAATTCCGATGCCCATAACCAAATTGCCCCACTCTCAGCTCATCACCGTCGCGTTTGCCCAGTTTCGCGTTAAAATCTCCCATGACCACGGTATAATGGGTTTTGAAGCCATGTATAGCCCGAGATATGTCCTCGTACATGGCTTCCACCTCCTCATCGGGGTGCGTCAAGGTCGGAGCGTATACCTGTATGACCTTCAGCGAATACCGCTTGGATATTCTGAGTATAATGTACGCTACCCTGCTCGACACACTCCCGATATTTACCACGTTGGTCACGAGAGATTTGTGGACGATGAACCCGACACCACCTTGGGACTGTTGGTCGCTCTCCCGGCAGAAGAGCAAGTTACCGGAATTGAGAACTATCGAGTCCTTCCCCTGTCTTCGGACTTCAGATAAGCCTATGATATCTCATCGCAACTTGCTCAATTCTTCTTCCAGCTCGACAATCGCGTGTGTCAGTGTGCGCGTGTTCAGTGTTGCCAGGGCCAATTGTCGTTGGTGGTGGTAGCCCGATCTCTTCCGGAGATTCTTCGCACCCCTTGCTCCGCCGTTACCATAACCAGGACTAGTGGGACCGCCGGGGACTAGGGGCCGGTTTTTATTGGTGTAATTCATGTATGGGTGGATTTACCATAATCGTCACGCTTGGCAGGCGTATTGGCGATCGCAGTGGCGGAAGTTTTTAGTGCTGGACGCTGCTGCCCATCTAGCATCTTGGGATTTACTTCCGCCAGGTTTGGATGGTTTGACCGCCATCTTTCAGTTGACTGCTTGCGCTGGGGACGATACTATGACGAGTATCTACTCGTCAGAGGAACTCCCCCAGTGGGCGGTGGGGTCGTCACGTCCCGACGCCGGAAAATGTCAATTTAACTTAACCTTTATTTATAACCATTTGGTATTCTTTCTCAGAATTTTAATTTTGTAAATAAAAAGATACCTTTACCCTGGATTATAGAGTTTCATCAAAAGCAGTTCAATGGTTTCATAAAGAGAGCTTCACATTCAAAACAAAGACAAAATTACTTTTAAAATATTATTACAGACAACATCGTACAGAAACATGGCGCATATTAAACAAATTATAATGTGCTTCAACTAAGTACTCGTTTAACCGAGGTGGTCCATTGAGAAGAGATTGCTGATGACTTAGGTCGTTACCACGTCGAGCTGAAAGCTGTTTCTAATTCACATAATATCCACTATTCACATACGTCTACGTATTTTGTATGAACTCAATATGCGAGGAGAAATTGCTTAGCACTGCATATATCGCAGTGGAATTACGCTCGCTAAATCTATGCATGTAATAAAATGGTATCAGTGTGTGTTCAATTGTAACCTGCTACGGTATGATATTGTTTTAAACAGACTATACTCGACTATGTTCGTCTATTTTAGACGAGTGATATGCAATGCGCGCTTGTTAGTATAACAACTTTCGTCTTGACAACATCGATCTCAAAATGTTATGAATTTGAAACCTCACAATACAACATGCGGTGTACAAGGTTTAAATGCTATCCGTCTTACTTATAAAAATCTCGTTGAATGTGACTTAGCCACCTCCCAGCTGAACAGCTGTCAAGCATTTAAACAACGCTTAAATTTTCTTTACTTTTAAACGTTGATTAGCTGTTGTTTAGCTGAGTAACTGATAAAGAACGATACACATACGAGGGCCACAGATTATAGCCAAAATAGTCGACTAAATAACGCAATTGAACGAACACGCTTGGCTATTTTGTATTTATGAGTCATAGATACATAAGGATACATATATTATGTATACTTGCTCCTTGATAGCACCGATATGATATCTCCATGGCAACGATATTCTGTCATAGACTATGACAGAATATCGTTGCTATGACAAATAACAAAGAGTACCAGAGCTGGTGAAAATTTTGGATATTTTTTTGAAACACCAGAAATATTGATAAATTTTGAAATTTATGTTTTTCTTCTATTATTACACTTTATTTGATATTCAATCTATTGCCTTAAGGGTATTATACTAATTACGGATGTATTTTTGTTTTTCATAAAAAGATCTAATAAATGTTCTTTTTCGATTGTTATTATTTAGGATGGAATTTACTCCGCAAATATTATTGAAAGACCGCATGAGTGCCGTATGTCGTGCTTTCGCGAGAGCCAACCGCATCGCAATTCACAGTAACCTTGAGCAAGAGATAAAGCCAATATAAGCTCTCCTTATAAAAAAATATAATCTAGAATGACCCATTTTTTTGCCTGTACAAAGATTGAAGTGCTTCTAGGGAGCCGCTACACTTCAACCAGACCTCGACTATCTAATTTAGGTTAATTTAAGGACAATCACAGAATTTCTTGTAATACCTCAATTGGGTATGTTACCAAAAATTGTGTACCAGCTCTCCTACCATTATGTTGTTCTAAAAATATCGGCAAGAAATAATTTATAACTATACAAGTTAAATCTTCTATATAATTTTGGAAATCTGCTTGATCGTCAAAATCTATGTTTAATTATAAGTAAACAACATTAAAATTGAAAGAAATGCAAATAAATAATTTTAACAATGTATATTATGTCATTGATCAAACAGCTGTTTCAAGTAAAAGTTGCCATTGTGCCTCTCAGCAACATTTAAACAAGGTCCCGATGTTGTTTAAATATGACAGCTATTTGAACATCACTAAGTGGCTGCTAAACTCTAAACAGGGTTTATAGGTAACGTTTGCTAATCAGCCTCTCAGCAGTCGCTTAAAATTTTGACTAAAGTTTATAAGTAAGAGGGTATACGTGCTATATTTAAAAACATACTCATTCTTTTTAATGCATTTATGCAACAAGTCTCAATTGCGTAATTATGGAAAGCATAAAAACCTTCTTCAATCTTTCAAATCGTGAAAGCTGCATGAAAATCTATGCCGTAATTTTTAAGTTTGTTGCAGACAAATAAACGGATAGATGCGGCAGAGTAATTCGCTTTATGTGATGAAAGGATTGTACTTGTGTTCATTGTTTTAACTGATAACTCCTTACATGGTAAGTAACCTCGCCAGCGTTCCAGAGGTTCAAAGCCAGCAACAAGAACAAAGAACCAACAAACATGTACGTCATGAACGCATATATGTCATCCAAATCATAAAACGAAGATACCAATGAACCGTAAAACGTAACAAGGAATTGTAAACAGCTCGCATTAACGGCGGGAAAACTTAATTCTTACTTCAATGTAGTAACAATAAAAATATAGGACTCTCAAAGAGAATGTCAAGCTGCCGTTAGTACTAAAGAGACGGGCCCACTTAAATAAGCAAGCGCCAGCGTTATTCGCCTGAGATGTACACTTACCGCGGCGATAAAAGGCCGAGCCTTTTAATTGACCCGTTACCAAACCGTAAGTATCTCAGTATATAGTTGGCTCACACGGAAAAACACTTAGAATTTCGGCAGTGTATTAAACTACCTGATCACGTAGGTAGAAATCTGCCTGACCAATAATGCACCTTCACCCTTTACCTAATTTGTATTCAGAATGGGAACGCGAACCCGGCAAGGATTACAAAACTGTGTTCGCCAAGAGACTGTAAACTACTTTAGCGCCTTTATTGGTGTTAGGTCCTGTTTTCAAGTAGAATTATATTGAAAACTTTGTGGCCTTTCTGACCGCCCGCTTTTCAGTCTTACCTTAACGTTTTTGTTCACGCTCGCTTTTTGCTGATGTCGGTTGGGGATTTTCTCAGCTATTTAGTGTAAAACTACTTCATTGGTATACGAGAGCTTAGGCTTCCATCCGACCTTGGATTAAATTCTGCTTGAAGTTTGGCGCGAAATTATCGGCACTTATTTATACACTTATATATTATTACTTATTTATTAATAGACTCCTGAATACACTGCTTTCAAAAGTAGTTGGCGGTACGTGAGTTCCAAATCTTTCCACTAGTCTAAGATCCGTAGAAGAACGACCTTCACCGATCTGTTTATTGGATAAAAAGTATTTTATATCAAATTTTGCATGTTAAAAAATATATCGCGAATGGATTGGAAAAAAAAAACGGTCCAGACAAAAAAAAATGCCAACCGCTTTTCGTGACAGGTTTTTCGTAGGCAACCCAATGTCATCGTGTTCGCAGTGGAGTAGCGGTCACTTTAATGTAAGAAAATAAAAAATAATTTAATTTAAAAAAAAATGTAAATATAACTAGTTTCAACTTAACAGTCGAAGTGTTTATACCTGGCAATCCTACCAAATACGCCAGGAAAAAATGGCAACCCTATGTTAACGTACCCTTTAGGGTTCCTACATTCGGTTAGTACTAAATTTATTCATTAAACGCGTATATTCAATGTACAATGAAAAGCCAAATACATTTTTTTTCTACTTTTCCTAGTCTGGACCGGATTTTTTTTGCTAAGTCATTCGCGATATATACTTTGACATGCAAAATTTGATATAAAATACTTTTCATCCAATAACCAGATCGGTGAAGGTCGCTCTTCTACGGATCTCCAACTCCACGTAGCTTTTATGAGAAATATTACACAAAATTTTATTCTGAGCAGAGATTATTTCAAATTTAATAATAGACAGAGCATTCATATAATATAAGTATATATGTATGTTTATCCATTGTCTTTTTTTTTTTTTTTTGGTATCGGGTTGGAAAATCCTCATGGAGTCCCTCCGCCCCGGGGGGGAAGGACGAAGGGGACTGTCAGACTCTTACTGACTAAAAACCAACCCGTGCTCCTCATGTACCCATGTGTCGGAGGGTAGGGTTTCACCAAAGCATTCCTCGCTACCCCCCGACGGGTATTGGCCCGCCAGATGGTCAGGCGGGCCCCGAACGAAACCCCCTTGGCGGCGGATGAAGGTGTTGGGCTCCGCCGCCAAAACACCCAGCGGCCGCAGAGGATAGGGAGGACGGCAACGCAACACCGCATCTCCTCTTCCTCTGCGGCCCCACCGCGACGCAACGATGGTGCGCCCCCATTTGGTCGCGGGAGATAGGGCGCGGGGCAGGCAACGCAACACCCACACGCCTCTCCTCCCGCGACCGCACCCGACTGCGAGGGACAGACAGAACTGTCCCCCGCACCCGCACCTATGGACGCATCCTACGCAGGCCTCTACCAAGCCCACGTGGAGCGTCCCCTCCCGGGATCCCGCTTAGCTTCACCGTGGGTGGCTTCTAACCCACGGTTACTGAGCCCCCCCACCACGACAAGGTGGAGATCCCACGGGGGGGATGTTTATCCATTGTCTAGTACCCATAGTATAAGCTATGCTTAGTTTGGGGCTAGATGATGTTGTGTGAATGTGGTACAATGTTATTATTATTATTATTTCCTTTATTTATCATTTTTAAAATTAAAATTACATTTTTAAATATACAATTTACAGAAAAAATACATTTAAAAATATAAATATAAGCGTGGCGTGCCACCAGTAGTATTATTATTATTATTCTCTTTATTTATCTTATTTCTCATAGTTCATTTTATATTAATAAACTACATTTAAAAAATAAAAAAACGTTTAAAAATATAAAAGGGACCACGGAGACCCACCGGTGTCGGGTACAGGGACCAAGCCACCGGTGGTTAGGGCCTCAGAGACAGGAACTTCCTCACGATGCGTGCCGTGTCGAGAAGAACTGCCTTCTGAATCAAAGACTTGATCCAGCTGCCTAGTGCGAGCCTCTTTAGGTGTTGATCGAGGCTCTTGGCGATTAGCCCATTTACCGACACGACTATCGGCACAATGATCGCCGAATCCACATCCCACATGTCAACAATCTCGTGAGCTAGGTCCAAATATTTAATCTCCTTCTCTTTTTCTGCCTTCACGAGATTGCCGTCATGCGGTATGGTGATATCGATTATCATTGCGAGTCGCTCTGCTCGGTCTATCACTACAATATCAGGCTTATTGGCTACAATAGTCCTGTCTGTAATGATAGACCGATCTCAGTACAACAATGCACGACCATTCTCGAGAACTGGGTCGGGCACATATCTGTAGTACGGTACCTCTGAACCAACGAGATTATATTTAAGGGCTAGTTGCTGATGGATTATCCTGGCCACTTGGTTGTGTCTGTGCAAATACTGACCGTTGGCAAGACTCGAACAACCGGACACTATATGCCTGAGAGATTCCCCGGGTTGGTGACATGCCCGACATATGTCAATAATTGTCCCATCCCTCAGAATATATTTCCGGTAGTTGTTCGTCATGACAACTTCGTCCATAATTGCAAAGACAAAACCTTCGGTTTCTCCAAAGAGATCGCCGAATCGCAGCCAGGATATAGAAGCTGTAAAATTTACATCGGGCCCATGTAAGGCCCGGTAGAATCGTCCATGCAGCTCCTTGCCCCTCCATACTTCCCGTCGGTCCTCCGTACTAAGTACTGCAGGTTTGTGCCAGTTCTCTTTAGCCAGAGCGAGCGGGGTAAGTCCGGTATCAATTATGACTACATCGCGATGCACATCCACGCTCATCTGCAGAAAATAATCTCTGAGGTTGCACACCTCGCGGTTGTGGAGGGTCTTAGCACATAAAAAGCCTCGACCCCCACATTTCCGCGGGATGTACAGCCTCATTACCGATGAGCGTGGATGATGCATTCGATATGAAGTCAGCATTGAACGGACTTTTCTATCCAGGGCATCTAGTTCAGTCTGGGTCCACCTGAGTATGCCGAAGGAATACATTAGGACTGGCATGGCCCACCCGTTGCAGGCTCGCACCTTGTTGCCACCTGATAAAAGACTGTTAAGTACTTTTCTCAGGCGGCCAAAGAACCGAGCCTGCAACGTCTGTTTCATGTCAGTCTCTGAAATATTCAAAGACTGCGACATACCCAGGTATTTGTAGGTCTCAGTTGGGGAGAGGGATCTAAGTTGTATGGAATCTGAGAGTTGAATCCCTGCAGATTCCATAATCCTGCCTCTCTTTACATGCATGACCGCACATTTATCCACACCAAATTCCATCCTGATAGAATTACTAAAGGTTTTGGTTACCTTAAGTAATTCTGTCAGTTGGAATTTGTTGGGGGCAAATAATTTAAGGTCATCCATGAAAAGGAGGTGAGATGTAACATGACCTCCTCTCCTCAACCGATAGCCTAGCCCTGAAGCCTCTAACAAGGTACTTAGAGGGTTCAGGGCCAGACAAAACCACAAAGGACTCAGACTATCGCCCTGGAAAATACCTCGCTCAATCCTTATTGGAGCACCGCAACCCAAACTCGATCGACATCCTGGATAGCGCAATACGGTCCTCCACTGCCCCATACATGACCTTAAAAAGGTGCATAGAGTTGCATCTACTTTATACAACTCCAGCACCCTCAAAAGCCATGTATGTGGCACGGAGTCGTAAGCCTTCTTGTAATCTATCCAGCATGTCGATAGATTCTTTCGGTTACGGCGCACCTGTTGGCTAATGGCCATGTCTATCAGAAGGAGTTCTTTAGTACCACGGGCCCCACTCCTACATCCATTTTGAGAAACAGATAAAATAGAATTATCAAATATATGTTTTGTTAATTTCGTTCTCAAAATGGATGTAAGGAGTTTATATATTGTTGGCAAACAGGTTATCGGCCTGTAATTTTTGGGGTCCGTGGCACTACCAGACTTATGGAGTAGGTGAGTGACACCGGATGTTAAAAAATCTGGTAGCGACCCCGATTCCAGTGATGACTGGAATTGAGATGCTAAGCAAGTATGCGAACTACGGAGCCATTTGAGCCAAAAATTGTGCAGCCCGTCCGGTCCCGCTGATTTCCAGTTCGGTAACGAACGGACTGCACTGGCTATATCATCGTTTGTAATTGATATTGGCTCCATTGTTGGTATTTGTTCGCATACTCGCTCAACAGTCTCAATCCAGTCACTCTCCGTGTGGTTGACAGGCGTCGACCAGATGCTGCGCCAGAATGTATTAGTAGCATCATCATCCGGTCGACCCCCATCAACGTCACCGGCCGTGGACTCGGGTCGCTCCCATCTTCTGTACACCCACCTCTCGTCTCTCTGGAATGTGCGATTCAGGCAATACCGATCCACTCTTTTTTTGTATCGCCTAATACGGTTTGCCCATGCATAAAGCTTTTGTTTTAGGGTGTCGATGCGCTCTGTAACCCGAGATAAATAATCTTGGGAACTGATACCAGTTCCCGCAAAGGCTCGAGTTACAAAGCGCATCACTCTTGGTCGGGTATTGCCCATCTTGAAAGAGGAGAGCTTGCCAATGAGTGCCCTAGTCTCAGCAATACGACACTCAATCCTGCGTTGCCAAGCTGGCACAGTAGCGGTCTGTCGAGTAGCGGTATTATTTACAGGCAATTTAACCCCTGCTACTCGACACGCCGCAACCGCCGCACAATACAGGATTGAATGTGTATCGCTGAGATTTTCACTAATATCAAAGTGAGTTGACAGTAATGTGTCTAGGGCACTCACCAGCGCTACGTTTCTTTTATGCTTGGGCAAACGAGGCAAACGAGGCCGAATATTTGGGTCCATGGATCGGTATTCCGCAATAGCACATTCCAAAGCACTCCTTAACTGATCGTTGCACTGGGTACTTACATGAGAAGTCTCGTCATCTACCTCTTCATCAACTGGATTTACCAGTTGCTGTTGGGCAACCACTGTGCCAGGCTGCGTTGCAAAAGTGATGGGGAGACTTCTCTGCACGTCAGAGCGAAGTCTCTCAAGTACGGAATCATCCAACAGGCGACACCGTTGGATGGCCCGCACTTGATCCGATAGCCGTTGTGTTGACACGTTGACAGCTGGCTCAAGCGCCTGAAACAAAGGCAGCATTCGAACACGGTACGCACTGAGGTTAGTTCCTCCCTCTGTGGCCACAAAATATGCCCGCATGACGTTTTCATTCATCGAACTCGTCCATCTCATGCGGTGCACATCACCACCGGTAGCGGGGGCCCTGTTCGAGACCGGTGGGTCTCGGGGTCCCAAGCGTGTCGGTGGCCGGCCTCTCCCTCGCCGACGTACAGGTGGTGGCGACGTCGGTGGCGAGAAGTACTTGTCGCTCGACGAGCTCGACGCCTCTGCAATTGCCGACCACTCTGTTGTAGGTGCCGGCGGCTGCGAGGCGGAGCTGAGCGACGAGTCCGGGGGTGTTATTCGTGCAGCAGCTGCCCTAGCTCTTGTCAACATCTCATTATGCTATCATTTTCTCGTTGTATTTGTATGTTTATGTTTGTTTATTTACATTCTCGTAGGGGATTTGTCATTGACATAAGACGTCATCTTGAATAATGTTTTTGTATTTACTTTTCATAATTAATTTAATGGTTTCTTGATATAATTAAATGTTTATGCGGTAAAAAAGTCCTTCTTGTAGTAATAAAATATATATCTGAATCCAAAACTATGTTAAATTATACAGATATAAATATTCGAGAAAAGTTGTATGTCGTCTTGTTGACTTGTTGCTAGGTTATTATTATTATTATTATTTGTTTCCCTTCCACGGGTATTATTCAAATTTGTTAGAACAATACCCGGCAATTGGGATGGATGTTAAATGGATCGGTTTAGATGAAAACTGTGGATGAATTTGAATGATGAATTGAATGCATGAAAACACAATATATCTCATAAGTAATACATACACATATATAAATCTAATTGTTTAATGCGCCAAGTCAATATATTTATTTAAAACATTAAAGATTTTTGATTAACCGACTTGGTATTACATGGATCTCACAACTTTTTACGGTCGCGAGACTTGGTATTTTTGACAAGTATTATGTAACTGTAAATGTAATTTTGTAATCCTTTATATTTATATGGGATTACAAAGTTATTTATGCAGTTGATATATCTCGAAAACTGGACGAAAATTGAAAAATATTTGAATTTTTCCTTGATTTATATACTAAACACTAATCGTATTCTAAATTTGAAGCTTCTATGTCTGCTAAAAGTGCCTTAGACTTTTGATGATCGGTCAGTGAGTGCCAAAATTAAGAATATTGACTCGTTATAATTCTTAAACTACTAGTTCAAATTGAATGAAATTTGATATACACCATGTTTATACAAAGCCTGCATGGTTACTGAAAAATCATTATCCACAACAAAGTTATAGGGGGTCAAAAATGGCCTGAATTGCTTCGAGAAAAGGATGGTACGGCCGTGCCGCTTTTTTGCTCGACTTGGTGGGGGCACTGCCGTGCCCCCAGATACGAGTGTAATAATATCTTAGGACAATCCACACAAGGCTTTTTGTTCCAAAACTAGGCATAGCCTAAACTATGGTAATCAGACAAAAAATAAACGTACTTTTCTATTCTCAAATACATATTATATAAGTCAATATCATTTATATGGTTAGGTCACAATGTGACCCTTATGAAAATCAAATTTCCAATTTAATTACTTATTTATTCTACATTTACATTTAGTGCAATAATTGGAAATAAATTACATCCAGATGCAAAAGATTTGTCCTGGTCTTACTAAGATTTTCCTGGGAAAGAATCGAACCCACGACCTTCGGCTTAGCAGTTAAGCTCACTAACCTCTAAACCAACAGACCAGCCACTAACATGGACTTATAATTTTATGTGGTTAAAGATCTGTGTGTGTGAAAACATTTTTTAAATTCTTCAGGTAAGCAATCCTCATTGCCGCTATAATTTAATTTCTAAGGTATTCATTATTTACCTAGAATCTTATGTAGAGCACTGGTTACGTATCTATCTAAACAAATGTTTCTACATATGTACAACATATTAAAATCAATAAACCGATATAAAACAACAATACTCATTACACCCAGCTTTAGAATCTTCAACAAACACACAAAACAGATACAAAAAGGTACCTACCGCGGCCGTCATATTGTTTTTATTTTGACGTCATATAGCTTATATCAACCAGAATAACGTATTAATTACAACGAAGTGTCATACACCTAAATCAATCGAGTAGTTTAACGGCCATTTTCAATATTCGATCCATACACGGCTTTTGAGATTCGATATTCGTGTTTGACATATTCTGTATGGAGCTTATGTCAAAAACGAATCTAAAATCTACAGATCTATCTATAGATCGAATATTGAATTCCGTAGTAAAAGATATAGTGAAATAAAGAAGCGTAAAAAGGTTTTTAAATTGCAAGTTTTCATGGCGTCGTAACTTTTTACTGAGTAAATATTTTTGGTTGCAGTCTTCGTATAATGATTCAGTACGCAGTGTTCCATCATATGCCATAGTTCTTATTGGTGGTGGCAATTTGGACCAAGCTCCATATATTTTTGCCCATTCCCCTTTGTTTTATTTCGAAAGCCTCACAGAACACTATTCATATGTGATTGTAATATAAGAAAAATATTACCCAGCCGGTAGTAAACTAAATATTATAATAATATAGATGAGACAGCGTTTATAAAGTAGACAAGGAATATAGCCGAACAAAGTTAGCCGCGCAAACATTCTTGTTTCAATAAGATTATCTAGTTTTTACGGCAACGCTTTTGTACACAATTTATCGAGCCGATTTATATAAAGAACCATATAACAGCACAAAGGGTTGCTAAGCGATACAGCTAGAGACGCCGACTGGGGATTTCAATTGTAAGATATTTAGCGGGCTTCCACCAACACATCCCGGTCGGGCACCTATTCATTGTAAAGTTATAAATCTTTGCGCACACCACCGGGATACTACCAGTTTAATTCAACTGTGTCGATACTACAGCACTGGCTATTGCCCGTACGATTGATAGTCCCGTATGCCACAAAAGAAAATATTTATCGCCGTCGAAACGGCTCCGCGGATGTTCATAATTTTACTCATCGACGCGTCTGCTCAAACAGCGCCATTACCAACAAACGATATTGAAACGTGTGGACGTAATGTGCCAAATATAAATTAACATAAATAACCGCCAACATTTAAATTATAGATTTGTACTCAACTCTCACTTAACTACAAAACCACGTTTTAAATTAGGTAAATGAAAAGCTTTGGAAACAGTTTATTTAAACACATAAATTAGCATTATTGCCCGCACAAATACTTAAAGACTAAGTCGTTTGTTTAGCATATTAGACTTTCAATTTAATCTCGGAATTAAATAGACGTTTATTTTAGGCGTAATACCTAATTTGTTGTATAAAATGCTGAGTCGACTGCGTATCAAACAGCGTAGGTATAAGGATTTGCTTTCGCTTTACACAGTTTGTTGAATTTAATATAGGAATATTTATTTTTTGTTTCCCTTTAGGGGTATAAAGGGTTAATGTGTACTTAGCGTTTAACGTAAGACAGGCAATAAATTAAAGTCGTAGGATAGTAACAACACATGCGGCTTACACACCTTTTAAAATATTCAAATACGTGTAATGAGCAATAATTCTTCGAGCGGGAAGATTAACACACTCCCCGAGAATAGTTAGGTGAGATAGGCTTCCAGCAAGAGCTCCATCCGATACTACAATATATCAATGAGAGGTTCCCTAAGGATAAAATGTGTGCATCACGTATCACAAGTGTTTTTCTACGGACCCTAACATTATCTCGAGATGAGAGAAAAACTTTTGTTCCGGACTTATTGGGTGTTCGATAAACATTATTTAGATTAGGTGCCTAACAGCTAATTTAGTGTCTATTTGCAACACCCGACCCAGCTAATGGTTTGGTATCAAAGGAAATTAAAGTTACCTCTATATTTGCCTTGTCTTGATAAATTAAGGCGGTAATCAGATACGTTTGAAGTGGAATAGTTTCAAACGAACTGTTTGCTATTGTTCTATGACAGACTATAAAACAGACATACCTGCTGATATTTAAATTGCTATTTTACACAAGCTGTTTCCTAATAAGTTATTATGGAATATGTATTACCAGTTACTGTGAATGTTACAGCCATAGCACACTTTAGGTAAAGTTGCTTTATATTTTTCAATTAACCTTTTCTGTTTTCTAACAACTACACCTAAACATTAACTCACATCAGACTTGTAGTCGTAAACATAGTGAACACGCGATCACGCTCAACGAAAAAAAAATTATTTACTTTTGTGCGCGGACAATACTTCTTCAATATTGCCTACCCTATGACTAAAATAGTGGTTAAAGTTTAAGAGGTTATCTAGTTTAATGTTAATTACACATTTCACCCAAAGAGATTGTCATTTCCTAGTGAAACGCTAGCAGTCAGTATACCAACCGCGGAACAGGGCAAACAACCGTAAAACAGTACTACGATGATTCATTAAAATAATAGAAAACTGCAGACACTCAATTATATAACTGAATAAAGAGAAGTTGTAGAGACCATTCTCATTTATGATCAATATTAATACAGCTATCCTCCGCCTGGATAGAAAATTAATAGGTTTTGGTACTAATTGTATTACTGTACAATTTTTAACGTTAGACAACGGGCGAGAGGAAACAATACGAACTAAAATAACTAGTAAATCATATTTTCTAAATTCTATTTGTTGAAACTGCTCCAGCTTACCTCCTCGTGGCGATTTTCGATTCACTCTTTTACAATTTGCACGTTGGATTTCGATTTATATTTTTTTTTACATTACTGATTGAGTCAGTCAGAAACGCATGGCTGCCCGCGGACACGGCTCTATATTATTTTTGTAACCGTTTCTGCCAGATCGCGTGGGAATTTCGCTAAATCCGTTCTTAGTACACCCCGAAACTCCCCGAGGAACATACCTAAATGTCGAATTTCAGCTTCTTGCGCCTAATGGTTTTGGCTGTGCTTTGTCTGTCAGTCAGTCAGTAACAAGAAGTAAGAATTTTATGTATATGGAATTGAATTTAATTGAATTATTGATTGATTGAAAATAGTAATTCCTCCACGTGCTATCAAATAGACCTATTAATAAAATCATTCAGTTGCTTCTGTGATTATAAAATTAAAATCTATTTGTATAAAGAACATACATACATAGACTCACGCCTGTTTCCCCGAAGGATTAGGCAGAGGCATATTAAATTGCCACTTTTCGCCAGTGTTTTGATCCCACGTAATAGGTGGCGAGCCTATTGCCGCTTATCGGGATATTTTGTTTGCCAGAGCCTCGTCCGTTGATCGGCAGGTGCACCACTTGCAGGCGAGGTTGGCTTGGGACCCTAACTTCTTGGTGGGAACCCTATGCACCCTATAAAGAACTGAAAAAAGTGTATCTGGTCTAGGCGGCAAAAACTAATTTGTGTCTTGACTCTTTACATAAAGACGCCAAAGTTTGGTTATTTCACATACGAGACGTCCCGAACCACAAACTCTACAACATACATTACATAGAAATGCTATTCATATTTCTAAAAGCCTTCAACACTATTATACTTTAACTAATATTATCCATTAACATTCTTCGAATACGAGACAGCAGTTGTTTCTTTACACAAGTTTAGTGGAATAAACACTGCCACTTCCGATTATACCAGGCTGTACAAAGTTGTACTATTTTGTAGCCACTGTTTTGGGAATAATAAAGACAACCAGTAAACTTCAGCTCCGCTCGCGTCCCGTGAAGCAGCTGTTCCCGTCAAACTAACTTACTATTGTATTAACAGTGATAAACAACTGAACTTTAAGTGGACACGTTCAAACGTTTCATGTAAATGTGATTGTTGATTGTATTTGGACAGTAAAGATCATAGGTTCGATGCTTGAGTTAAAGGTTATTTGTTTTTTGGTCTATTTATATATTTTGAGGCAATCACACTCACTGCTAAATACGGATAAATTCGTACTACTAGTATAGCATACAAAAATATGTGAGCTTCGATGGATATGTGTTACTCTTCCACGCAAAAATTACTTAGCAGTTATTGATTTAACTTTTCAGCAAAATAGCTTATACGTCTAAATAGTTTCGATAACTGACCCCAACGCGGGCGAACTCGCGGGCCGCATCTTGTAAATAGTGTATGAGATATCTATTCCGATAGCCTGAAACCCGTAACAAGAGTCAATGTTAATGTATGTAGGTTACATATCTATAAGTAGGTATGTAGGTTTTATATTAATTAAGAAAATATGTCGTGTCAAACTTGTCAACCATGATACGAACCCAAAGTTGTTGTTTTATGGCTCGATAGATGACACTACCATGCAAATTAGATCGCGCTATGGTTTCGTTCACACACAGAGAGGTTGGCTTAATAAGGTTATATTTAATTCTTTAATTCTTTAATTCTTTAATTCTTTATTGTACACAAAAAATAAAACAAAAAATACATGAAACGAGTAAAAATAATAACTAATTAATTTTGTATACAAAGGCGAGCTTAACTCAACACTGAGTTTTCTACCAGCAAACCTTTGAGGCTGGAGATTTGATTTTAGAGCTAAGGGTAATCTTAGTGTACAACAAAAATAATAATACTAATAAAAAAAAAAAAATATGGATACCAATAAATATATATATATAACTTAATAAATAAACTACATACAATATTATATATGTAATATATATATATATACTTCTAATACATATGTGTTATATTTATATCGATAGATAGTGCCTCCTAACATTCACCTTAAACACTGCCAAGGACGGGCTAGCGCGAATGTGATGCGGCAAAGCATTCCACAGGCGGACAGCATAGACGGAGAAAGAATGGTCGTACACAGTGGAGCTATGAGGAGGCGTGCGTAAGAGAAGAGAGGTGGCTAAACGACAGGGCTTCTCCCTCGGAATAAGAAATTCAAACCGGTCACGAAGGTATGAAGGTGAAGTAGTGGGATTGTGAAGAATAGTGTAAAGAAGAGAAAGAATGTGAGAATCCCGGCGCCGGCGAATGGGCAACCACTTCAACCTAGCTCGAAATTCCGACACATGATCGTACTTTCGAAGGCCAAATATGAAGCGGATACACAGATTCTGCAGGCGCTCGAGTTTGTTTAAAAGTTCCTCCTTTATATCAAGAAAGGCGACATCTGCATAGTCTAGAGTTGGAAGTAGGAGAGATTGCGCAAGTGTTACCTTAGTATTGAAAGGCAGGAATTTTTCGAGACGCTTGAGAGAATGGAATGTGCAAAACACTTTTCTGCTTACTTCTGCAATATGTGCTTCCCAGGACAGATTCGAGTCAAGAAGCACACCGAGATTTTTAGCACATTTCGAGTAAACTATGGGTATTGAATTATATAGAACTACTGGGAGCAATTGGTAATCCAATAGGTTATGCATATATCGGCCACCAATAATGAGAGCTTGAGACTTTGTAGGATTAACAAGGAGTCCAAATGACTCAGCCCACATACGAATACGTTCTAAATCATTATTGATAGCATCGATGGCTTCAGAAATATCCTGAACATTAAAATGTCGATATAGCTGCAGATTGTCTGCGTAAAGATGATAATGTGAAGATATAACTTTAGTGATAGCGTTTATAAAAACGGAGAAGAGTAAAGGAGATAACACGCCGCCTTGAGGAACACCCGCAGCCAGATCACACCACTCAGAGTATAACTCTTCGGAGCGCACAGACTGTGAGCGTCCCTGAAGATAAGATTTAAACCAACCAATTGCAGAAGCTGAGACATTAAGTGAGGATAGGATACCAAGGAGTACGTCAGAATCAACGGAATTAAAGGCACTGCTAAAATCCAAGAGTACCAGTACTGTCAGTTGCTTATTTTCCATGGCCAGTCTTATGTCATCAGTAATTTTAACAAGTGCTGTTACTGTACTATGGCCTGGCCGGAAGCCGGACTGATATGGACTTAATAGGCTATTAGAGTACAAATAATTAGCCAGTTGTTTCTGAACATTAGTCTCAAGAATTTTGGACAGGACTGGAAGTATTGAAATTGGACGGAAATGGGATAAGGAAGTAGGATTTGGAATTTTGGCTAAAGGTAATATGTGTGCCTTTTTCCACAGTGCGGGAAAGGTGTTAGAGAAAAGGGAGAAATTTATTATGTGAGTGACCACGGGCACTATTTGGCTGAGAATGGGCAGAAACATTTGAATTTGAAGACCATCTTCACCAGCTGCTTTAGTGGTTATGGATAGGAAGGATTTTTTAACGTCCGCTTCAACAATTGGCTGAAAATAGAATGCAGTATTTAATGGCAGAGAAAGATTGGAGAGAAAATTTAATGTTGTAGTTTTGGTGCTACTATGAAGAGTAATCGGTGGCCTGGAAAAATGAGCATTGAGTATGTTCAAGTCCATACTCGTGCAGCTGCTCTGCGATGTTTTTCCAATGCCTAGCGACTTGAGAAATTGCCATACTTGTGAGGTGTGAAGATCTTGTATTGAATTGTGTATGTGGCGTCTTTTAGCATCCCTACACAAACGACTGCAACGATTTCGGAGTTTTTTATATGCATTCCAGTGCTCCTCAGTGGGCAACTTCTTATATTGCCGTTTAGTTTTGTCCCGTTTCGCCATTAGTTTTTTAATATCAGATGATAACCATGGTGCCGGCAAGTGTTTGACCCTTACCTTCTTGAGCGGAGCGTGTGTATTATACAAGTCTAAAATGATTGCATTAAAAGCAGATACCATATCATCTATATTATTACACTTATAAATGTAGGTCCAGTCTATAGTGTTTGCATCCATCTCCAAACGCTTCAAATCAATGTTCTTATAAGAACGAAGTGTGAGATATTTGGCCTTGCGTTTTGGAGGACGAACTTTATAAGAAAGGTATATGAGATCGTGATAAGAAAAAGACGCGGGAAGTTGTCCATGCGTTGCTACTTTGTTACGGTCAGACACAAGAATTAAATCTAGAAGAGAAGGATTGCAATGAGGAGCCTTATGAGTAGCATTAAGAGGAAGAATCTGCAAATTAACAGAGGAGACAAGGGACTGAAGCTTTCGGCTGCGTATATCATCCTTGAGTAGACAGGTATTGAAGTCTCCAAGAATAATTGTGTGTTCATACAAAGAAGAATAGTTTTCTACCTTTGATTCTAATGACGAAAAATAGTCAATAGTACAAGATGGGCTGTAGAAGACACCTAATAGTATGTTGGAATATTTAAAATTAATTTCAAGAAATATATGTTCCGCAGAATTTGAGTATTCACTTGGAGACTTGTCGACAATTTTATGTTTTATATCTTCACGGAGATATATAGCAACCCCTCCATATCCCTTGCCTACTCTATCATTACGCACCAACTTATAACCTGGCAGCGAATATTGTTTGGAAGGAAGAGTAGGCTTGAGAAAGGTTTCTGAAATAAGAACAGCATGAACAACATCAGCATCAAATGACGATAAGAGGTCTGGATAGTGAGCGTGAATGCTTTGCGCATTAATGTGGACAACATTTAAGTAATTACGGAAGCAAGAGAAGGAAGAAAAAAGTTGATCACAAAGATGTGTCGAATCGTCATTTGTAAACGCACTAGCAAAGCTTAGATCAGTTGTAGATGAAGATGAACAAGAGGCAAAACTATCATCAATATCATCATACATATTAATAATCATAAACAATAAACGAATAATAAATACAATATATAAATATAATATAGAAATATATATATATATATAATAATTTAAAGTTAAAAAAAACAAAAACAAAGATATATATTCTTTGTCACCTCTATGCACTGGCTGGTTACAATGAGTTACTAAAAATAACATCAACTTAAAAGACTCGTACCCAAACATATGAAAAATAAGTTTGTAGAAGTATCCGAACAGAATATGGTGTGACATCTGTCAAACAATTGTCAAGTTATAATTTAATCTCTTTAGTGACCGTCATTAGCAAAATAATTATGTAAACAAAACTCATTGACAAAACTAAATACGAGTTACACAAAAACCAAAGTAAAAAACAACAGAATTGATAAAAAGTGACTATTTCACCGTTTTGCGTGGTCTCTTATCAACAGTCTGGGATGTCGGTTTATGAGCAGGCTGCGAGGTTTTGGTCCCAGCCACCGCGGGCTCCGGTCCTGAAGAATCTGTTACCGGGAATTGTGTCATCACGGAACGAAGCTCCGCCATTGATTCTATCTTCTTCCGGGATTTGTCCGTGACTTGCACCACAATATTGCCTTCTGAAGTCCAGCAACGCTTCACTCCGTAATATCTCCGTGCGTTAATGAAAACCTCATGTCTTGGTTTTGTGAGGAATTCTGAAAGTGTTAAACCTGAGCCCTTCAATTTGGTTTTGCTCTGCCATACTTTACTTCGGAGTAGTCGACTTTCAAACCGCACCATCAATGGACGAGACTTATTTACATTATTGCCCAAATAATGACACCCTGACACTTGCGTTGTAGATATATTCGGCATGTCCATTTTATCCGCCAAGATGCTCAGAAATTGTTCCAGTGGTTGTGTATTTTTATCTGGCGAGAGACCATGTAGCAATAATATTTTGGAGCGTGATGCCATTTCATGACGATCAAGACCTATGACTAGCAACTCCATTTGGGATTTAAGAGCACTCATAGTCTTCCAAATAAGGCCCTTAAAATCAGTGAACTCCCGGGATAGGCTAGCAATAGTCTTGTGCGATGATGTTTCATTCCCTGCATTCTTCAGGTCTTCTTCGTATTGTGCCATTCGTGAAGAAAAAGTGGATGATAGTTCTTCCATTGTTGTAGACAACTTTGTGTAAAGGTCCATATTATTGAGTGTTGTGTTTGAAATGCAGTTGATCAAAAGGAGAATAATTGAGGTAACCTAGTGCACTTGAGGTTAATGTACTATAATATGTATGTAAACATTAATAATTTGTCTGAATATTATTAAAATCAATTTAAAAAAACTCGGAGCACGAAAATTTTTGTCCAGTCACTTCAAGCTACCCTCACGAATTCCTTTGTTAATACTCGAGGTATATATAGGAGACGAATTGTAGCTGTCAGGGCTATCCTCAAGAACAGTATAAATAATATTATAACAAGTAAAATTGCCCTCTAGTGACAATAAAGTAAGGTTTGTGAAAAGTGATAAAGTGTGTTTAAATTACCTCCCGCTCACGGACCCTCTAACTATTTACAGTCAATTACTATAGATTTATAAATTAAAATATTTTAAAGTACCTACTGTAGCAGAGAAATCCCCTTGGCTTTTCAGTAATGTCATCGCTGTTAGGTAAGTAAGATCAAAAGTAACGGCTTTGTATCTAGGTCTAAAGGCTCTTCAATTCCTGTACAAAAAGTTTTAAAAGAAACCCAAGGTGTTACATTATATGCCTGTCTACTTCTAATAATCATTGGACACAGTTGTATCGAAATAATTTTACTGAGGGCTAGTTGTTCACATCGGATAAACACAATTTGGCAAAAGAAGATGACAAGAGCTCAATTCAATTTCGTCTAGAATTCTAGATGTTTATTATTGCCACTTAATGGTGTTGTTTTGAATGAATGGATGTTAATTTGTTTTGACATTCAAAAGTACTAGTTCTGAAGCTTTCATCGAATAAGTGACCTTATATTAATTTATTTATAAATTAGTTCCCGTTGGTCTTGCGGCAAAATGTGCGCGTGGGACTGGGAGGTCTCGGGTTTGATTCCCGGGTCGGGCAAAGTGTTATTGGGTTTTTCCGTTAGGCAATTCTCAGTAACAGCACGGAGTCTGGTAATGTGCCCGATACGGCAAAAGGCTCGCCCCCTATTACGTGGGACCTAAAAATTCATGGCGAAATGTGGGTGTAATATTACACCTCTGCCTACCCCTTCGGGGATACAGGCTGTGGCTATTAAAAAAATAAAAAAAAGTAGTAAAAATATTCGGGTTCTTTGAAATAACTTCTAGAGACAAAGACAAATACTCAGTCTTCCATGACCACGGCTCCTGTAAAAGAGCCGAAACGTCGGATTATAATAAGCATTGTAGTTTCTAGATAATTTAATCATCACGACTTAAATGTAATGGCAGTAAATTCAATACATCGTCATTGAATCCGTTAACCGTAGTCTGTTTTCGATGAATATGTAGTCGTTGTGAATCAGTGCCATATGTTGCAGGCAGCTAGTTTTCGTAATTCTATTCGGTAAAAAATGTAGTTTCAATCTAAGTACCAAATCTCGTAATTATGTTTGTTGATTTTTAATAACATGCTTATTGTCACAAATGCTATTCTACTAAATTAACTGATACTTGAATGACATCGAATCGTAAATTGAACAAAGGATAAAAATAAGTGTTAACGTCAAACTATATGTGTCAAATTAGACAGTAATGATATTTGTAGCAAAATACCAATTGTGAGTCAATCAAAAATCTAATCGCATTTCTTTCAAAATGCAATGTTGACGTCAGATAAAATACGGGACTTGTCCTTCAGGTCGGCAAAAAGTTTCGGTTTAGACTCGGCGGGTCAGATAAACATTACATGTGCAGAATTTGGAAATTCGGCTCAATAAACGTGTAGCGTCGGAGTTCGAAAGCACTCAAAAGTCATTAGTGCCGTGGATTGTACGTGATTGCATCGCATTATGGCTGACTAATCAGTGTGTCATTGTCATTTACATTAATGAATGATAGCGTGCTATAGAGTACTTCTTTTTTACGGCGCGCATGAATTTCGACTCGAAACTGTAAATTAATTGGTGGTGTAACACTTCCACGTAGTTCATAACTTACAATGATTTGACAAGTGCTCCCTAATACTAACTGACACGGACTTAATCGTATTTTATTTGCTGTATAATTGTTACCACTCCTTGATAACTTCTCAATATCAGTAGCACTGAGATCGCAAATATGCGTCCAAAATGCATAGACGCATCTGTTCCTATTTATGTATTAATTTGAAGGTTGCGACCGTACAACGTACTAAGCTATCTCTAATTTCTGCCATATGTTGCCGGTCCCTTTTGCCCTTAGTAAGTAGCGTTGCAAATTCCGGTGACGTGTGTAGTGTGAATTTGGTGAGTCCATCCCATGAAGCTGCGTGATCAAGGCGTACGTCCTTCGCACACCCTCTGTTTCGTGAGACCAAAATCGTAAACAGCGTAATAAACATCCCGCACGCTTGTACTGCTTCTGTTGGGATAATCCAAATCTTATCCTAACTATATCCATGTACCTAATATGTAGGATAGCTTTTGCCTGCTACTTCACCCGCGTTCATTTACGCGTAGTGACATTTCACTTAGATAAAAAGTTTCACAAAAACTTACTAAATGGCAGCTTGTTGCGCCTGGTAATTTTGGCTGGGAGTTGTCTGTTAATCAGTTGAAAACGGCTGAATCTTTTGATGAATTGATGACGACTTGACTACTAGGTTTACCTACACGTTCAATAAAATCACTTCTACTTCGCTTTTCTTACTACGCAAAACTCAACACAACAATACGTGGGCCGAAACTAGTCTGTAATAATAATAATAATTTATTTTGCACCTTAACAATGTTTTGATTACATGTCTAACATAACAGTAGGCTTAAGGTTAACAGTGTTTAATCATTTCGAGTAACAACTAATACCTATGCCAAGATAAATAAATATCTTGTATTATAGGCATCAGCGCCCTCCCTCAAAGAAACAAGTAGCCTTTTGTAACAACTGTTGATAATAAATTTACAATTAAGTGTAACAATTTTAGTTAATCAGAATGAGTGCGTGAATGCATGCATGTGTGCATGTGTGTGTGTGCATGTGAGTGCGCGTGTGTGTGCGTATGTGTGCGTGTGTAACAATAAAGTTAAGAGATCTATGACACACGTCTACCTAGTGTACAGTCTAAGGACATTATTTAATGAGATTGACATTTTGCGGCTCCATGTGTCCGCTCAGAAAGGCAGCATGCAATCGAAATATGCAAACTTTAAACTAATTTAACTTTAAAATAGCTTTTTCCCGACTCCAGTGGAAATATGTTAACACAAAAAGCCCGATTTGCGTTTCTAATCTTACATCGCCGCGTGCCTCAGAGTTCGCACATAGTTCTAAATAATAATTTATTATGTAGTGGACATTCCGTGTGTGATTTATGCATATTAATTTAAGGGTATAAATAAATAAATATTAAAATAATCAAGTTTGAGAAAAAATTACGTCGTAAGATATAAATATCTTACTAGTTGAAACTAGTCTTCTATAGTTATAATATTTTTTCTATTACTACATTTCGCTAACATATATGAGATCTTCTTAACACTAACTATGATAACCTTGGACCATGAATACCTTACCGATCTATCTCACATTACAGAAGTTGATACCGAAACCTGATGACAAAGCTTTAAAGAAATTCATTTTGATTTTAACATTTGCGCTCCTTGATTTAGTAAAAATGTAGTATATATGAAGTACTTATATCAGTTACTGGTTTGAAATCTAATTCTTAATCGTCTGAGGATTATTAAACTTAAGCGAGTTACTATGATTTCATGTTAATAACCAATACCTATCATTAATGTTGAAATGGTTACCAGCTAACCAGCCAGATAACTGCTGAACACATTCAGGTTACATTTCGCGTTACATTTCCAATTAGTATATACTTTTAAAAGTAAAAATCAGTATTGAACACCCTAGGCTCGTATTTAAGCATAACTTTTGGAATTCGGGAACACTTGTATCCTCACTTAATAGGGTAATATCAGAAGATAGCTAAATTTATTTCATATGATACCGTAAAAATCGCCTATAACTATTACGATATTTATTTGGGTACCCATTTCGTCCATCATGCTTTCATAAATATCTAGGAATTCATTCTCTATTGTAGACATATTTAATGGCACAAATGAAGAGCCGAGATAGCGTATCGTCTATTAAATGTATTTGCTGTAATTCTACACCAATAACCATCTGTTTGTTTGTCTATTTCTAATATCTCTTTAGCGTCTTATTTATTCCAATACTTGCATGGAGTAATTTTAGGTTGGATATGCATATATAGAGTTTATATTATTTCTGCTTATCAATCAACTATGGCCTTAATACAAGTGCAACAGCTCCGCGGAGCATCCATCTCGAAAATTCACCTAAATCAATAAATATTTTTGTTTTGTAACAAGGAAAATAATTTACCATCCCTCAAGGGAGATTGTCATTTATTTCAGTTCGACATATTTTGTGCCAGCTAATTTTCGTGACAGATATTCTAGAAATAAAACCTATTAGAAAACTAACTGCTAGCCTAGAAATAATAATAGAGAACCATATATGTCAATGATAGAGAGCAAACTCTATTGGTACTCTATTATTGACTTGATTTATTTTATCATAGGAAATTTATATATTTGGTAAAAATAGCTAAGCTATCCGAAAATATTCAAAAAATACCACAAATGAATAATATTACAGACCACTAGCTAGTGTATTCAATCAAATTATCTAGGCATGGAGATTTTACGTTGTATAGAATAAAAATGTCGGAATGAACTTAAACAAAATTCATAAAAAAATATAAAATAACATTTGAGATTACTTTCGTCAGAAGACGCAATTTATTTTTATTAGGTGTAAAGAATTTTCTGTGCTAATAATAGTTGGATATCTGCAATTCTACACCCGCTTTTCCGAGATGCCGGCCGCAGGTCGAGCGTTGAGACATCATAAACTTGCATTTAACTGTAAACTAACCTCATCTTGATACCCAAAAAATATTTTTATTCTGTGATGAATGCCCGTAATACTACGTATTGCGTTATAATGCCTCGCAGGTGCTTAACGCAGCGGGTGAAGTCAGCCTAGCCCGAGCAGCGCTTCGCTAGGAATTATTACCTTATATGGTCATAGACCGGCTCACAGGCAGCTATGAGTATATGCCTATATAAGATGGGAGCGCGATCTAAATCGGTCACTTTCCCTAGACGTCGCCAAGCTGCTACTACACTACGTGATTATTCTGCCGTCTACTTCCATATCTACTGTCCCGCTGGGGGTGAACATATTTAAGTTGTCTGTGTGCCAATGCATACGTTCTGTCTGTAGTGTCTGTCTCTCCTCAGCATAACAGCCGATCTAGGGACAGCCTGTTCCTGACCGGTTGTTGTGTATTCTCTATGCTGTTTCCAGTTCTCCCTACGGGCTGACGTTCTACCTACGGGCTACGATTCTCCCTCAGGGCTACAATCTATGAGCTGCCGGCGTCGTGCTCTACCAACCGCTGCCTACGCATCGGCTCCCGCCTGCGAGCTTCCTACAGCCAGGCCACTGGCGCCTGTCTGCGCCGGCTTGCGCCTGAGCCTTGTCGCTCGGCCTACATAGGCTGCACAGCCTGAGCCTCCGCTCAGCCTACACCTCGACCACCGAGCTGCCTACAAAACGTGCACTTTGGCCAGCTCACCGGTGACCCTACGAGCAGTCTACCCTGCAAGCATCGGAGAGCAGCAGGAGTCTACACTCCAGCCTTCAGGCCAGTGTTTACATCTAGTCGGTCATACTGTATGAGAGTGGTAGTGAGACATAATAAAAACCTGTTAAGTCTAGCAGTGTTTCTATTGAACCCCGTTAACCTACCTGAGACCCTCCGTCTCACCCGCTAAGCTCAAAGATATAACATTTCCATGGATTAACGCAAAATGTTGACGTTCCAGGCATATGTCTTGTTACAGTACCACAAAACACTGCTGACAGCCCATATATCGATAAAAACCCGATCAATTGACATATTACTTCGTAATGACACATATCTATGGACCGTTGCGCTCATTGGATTTGACATTATTTGTTTTTGACAGAACTGTCGCTAAGTTACTTAGTAAAATAGTTTTTTTTTACAAAAAGTCTATGTTGTCGGGGCACGGAATAACAACTAAATGAAAATATCATCATCATCACCACCAGCCTGACATAGTCCACTGCTGGATATAGAGCCTCCCTAAATAAAAGAAAATATATATTTTATTCTTGATAATTTT
Organism: Euclidia mi; assembly: GCA_944739405.2. NCBI lineage: Eukaryota > Metazoa > Arthropoda > Insecta > Lepidoptera > Erebidae > Euclidia > Euclidia mi. The sequence goes on from OX123181.2 coordinate 83,216,526, forward strand.
ATCGATGCCATTATTGCTTTGCATACTTGTATTATCCGCTGCGTCGTTTCGCGTAGGTACCTAAAAAAATCCCAAGTGCTTACGGCTCAACGCGCCGCCGAGCACTTGACGGGCGAAATTGGCGGCAATTAACAATCAATTCTTTGTTTTATTTTTTTATGTTTAAAATTAAAATGTTTCTTTTAATTATATTTAGTTCTTCTAAAAGTAAATTAAATAACCTTTCTAACCGTGTATAATACTTATATACTTCCCTTAATAAAAAACGACGAGAAAAAAGAATATGTCAGAAGTATAAAATCGCGCTCAAAAATGGCGGGAAAATATTTCTAATTTTCACTTTATACTGCCCTTGCGTGGACTACATGTATATTATTTGGTGTTATTTTTGGTGTATCATTTGAAAGCTCATTTCATTACGCGTCTATTGATATATAATATGGCGCAATCCGTTAAGTTTTAATAAAAGGGACATTAGTTACTTGTGCGCAGTCTGCGGCTTCAGAAAAAGGGACATTTGTCCCTTGGAGCAATCAACGGATTTGGAAAAAAGGGAGTTTTGTCCCTTGAAACAATCGACAAGTTATAAACTTATGCATTTCACGCGTGTAGACGTTTAAAGACTCACTAAACTTGTAATCAGGCTTTTACACAGACATAGGTCACCTGTTCTAGGCTCTAAAACTTACAGCTTTTATTACAGCAATTCTAAGAAACGCAAACTCATAAAAGCGATACTGTCTAGATACGTTAACTTGGACCGATCAACAGTTGCTGATTTCACAAACTGTTCATGAACAGCAGGTTTATCCTGTAACGCGATTATCAAGTTATGAGAGTTACAGCATCAAAAATCATCCTGAAATCTTCCTAGTACATATGTGCACTGTAGCTGTAAATGTGTAGGTACATGAGACTCCAATTATAGATAGCGAAATATAGCAGTAATATTACTCCGATATAACCTCTTTACGTAAGCCGTATAGATGCGTCTCCATATCATGTACGTCTGCTTATAAATAGGGCTAGAAATAATTCTACAAAATCGACGCTGGAAATGTGCAATGTGCTCGGTATCGGATAGCGAATGCCAATCTAGTGCCGAAACCAAGAACAGCGCAGATTTATTCCGCTAGTTATTGCACATTCCCGGCCACAAATGTGCACAGAATATGCACCCGCACTGAATATTTTACAGCTTGAAGTGCTCTTAGCGCGAAAATTAAAAAGCATGGCGCCATTTACGATCTCTAATTCTTCAATAAACTAGCTGATTCGCTTTTAATACTCGTGCTAATATTACAGTTTTGGAACAGCTGAACTGTTCACGATAGACTTTATGTTTAGATACTATAAAACTAGAGAAACGTTAGCTGTTTCTATTACGTTTTGTAATAATCAAGCTTGGGATTTACTTGATGAATGATGTTAATCGCCATTTGCAGTACTCCCTTGACATAAGCAATGAATCTCCTTAAAATACCAACCAAAAGGGGCTGACTATATTTTGGTTGTAATTTATAAGTACTGGCCATCATTTCCGTATATCTTCCGATACGTAAAATCAACTGACCGCAAAAGGTGTCCAACCTTTCACGCCTGTAATTCCAAATGAAAATACGGATACATTTTATAGCGACACAATACAACAGGCATTCACATTCGTATTTCTGTTAAGTATAACATCGATACAGCTATGAAATTTATCAACAACACTGACCACAAACCCGCAACGCTAAGCTTCCCTGTGGGCAACTATATTTGAGTGCCTCCACCGAATGCTTTCTTGTCTAAAATTAATCTTACAAACACAACGGACAAATCAACTACACGACAAATCATTTCATATTTCAACTAATAGTTTATTATTTAGCTTTGATGTAGTAAATGTTGCATATTTGTGTGCTAATTGTCGTGGGTATCAGGTGTTAAGAGGGGTGTAAGGAAAATACACGAAGCAAATAGTAACTTTGTGAAGAGACGGAAGACTCCATACCATCGAGCCAGCTTTGTCATACGTGGCTAAATCTCGCTTTGGACTCACTGCTACCGTGAAGCAAATTAGGAAAGACCTACATGCATATGTTGCATCCACAAAAGTCAAATATATAAATGTTTTTTTACACTACCTCACTTTAATAGAATTAGTAAAACATTATGATCATTATCGTAAAGTTGGTTACTAATTTACAAGGATAAAGTCTATTTAGCTTTGTTAAATCGAAAGCTTCGCCGCATGTAAATAAATAAAACAGGAAAAGCATTTCAGTGACAACAGGCTGGTCTTGACTTAGTCATCATTGTTTTGGAGTTCGACGCATATAGACGTGTTCATCAAAAATTACTTAAAATAACGTGACCTAGTTTTAGTGATATAGCGTACTATGCACATTCTAGTTACAGTGATGACTTAATAAAACTGACAAAGTATTAGTGTTTGTATACACGTGTATGTATATAAATTAAAAAAATGGATAGCAGCCCCTTTAACAGGAGTAGTAAAACATGCCGCTCTCCGCCACCGATGTCGTCCCAGAAGCCCAGGGGTGAGCAAACTGAAAAAATGGAAGTCGTTTCGACACCCGATATGCACAATTGGTTGGACCTTATTGACCAGTATTTAAATGAGATCTGTTCCATTGCATCAGACGGAAAACTTAACACAGACCAAAAAATAAAAATCAATTCCTTGTGCCCTAAGGTGACACAGCAAACTGCCCACATGTCTGTTCACTACCAGTCCTTAAAACAAAAAGCAATTCAGACGCATTTCTACCTCCAAGCACTACGGAAAAAGAAAAGCTTGAGTGACCTTAAGGTAGCAGTACAGCAGTCTACCATAAAACAAACTACGCCTAGCACATCTTTTGCGGACATGGTCAAGAAGGGTACCAATAACTTTATTCGCCCAAGCACTTTGAGTTCCGTTGCGATTTATCCTAGCGATAGTTCTAAGACGAGTGATGAGACCAAAAACTTAGTTCAAAATATAATATGTCCTAAAGAATTGAACTTAAAAGTACGAGGCGTTCGCAAAACAAGAAATGGCGGTGTGATAATCAGCACTGAGTCCATGCAAGACATAGTAAAACTGAAGGAAACGGTTCAGCTTGCTTCAAAAGCCCTTACTGTTGATGAACCACAGAAGCGCAAGCCTCGCATTATAGTTTTAGGTGTGCCTTCTACCATGGATGAGATTGAGGTCTTTAAATGCATCTACGAGCAAAATGTGGTTGAAAAAATTCCGTCTTTGACACGAGAAGTATTTATGACCTCTACAAGACTGAGTCATAAGTCAGGCCAGAGAAATGCGGCTACCTGCAACTATATCATCGAGCTACCCGCAAACATACGTAAAGCCCTTATTACGCAGGACAGAGTATATATTAACTGGACCTCCTGCCCTATGAGAGACTTCACTTTCGTCATAAGATGTTTCAAGTGTCAGCAGTATGGGCATGCATCTAAAACGTGCAAATCTACGTCATCTCGTCGGGCACTGCGGAGAAGATGGTCATTCAATCCAGGACTGCACGAAGAAAGCAGAGTCTCCCAAATGTGGAACATGCCTGCGCTTTAAGAAGCCTCATGAACATAAAACTGGAGACGCCGAATGCCCAGCTAAAAAAGCAGCCGAACACAGGTACATTAACTCCATAGATTATGTTGGCGCCTAGGAGCGCCACTCACTTAATTGTTTATAAGCACTTTAACTATAAGATTTTGATATGGATATAAATTTAAATTTAATTAAGGAATTAGATAATATATTTGTACCTCAAGCAAAATCATATGAGGTCGAGGAGTGCAAAAAGTATCTTTCCAGCTACCAAAACTCGCTAACAATACTAACACAAAATATTCGCAGTATTTACAAGAACAGTAAGTAACATGGGGGTAGTTGTAGCATCAACATCTACAGTTTTAAGCTCTACTTTTGAAAATTTAAATAAAATATTTAAAGTGGTATTTTATTAAGTTTAATGACTTTAGATTATTAAATACACCTACTACCTGCCAGTACAGTGTTGACAACATCCTACGTACACAAACAACAGAAAACATATCACAAATTATGGCTGAGTCACTCCAAGAATCAATGAGCAGTCTGAGAGACATGTTCCTCAAGCGGATGGCGGTTTTTGAAGCTGAGCTCCCACAATCCCAAAGCTCTGCATCAATGACAGGATTGGCTTCGGAATATCACTCCTTCAAGGTATTTGTCATGGAGGCTCTGAATGGCTTTCAACGGCAGATTGAGCTTCTTGCGCACACCGTGGACACTATGGAGATGAGAGCCAGGCGGAAGATGTTGTTGCTGCATGGAGTGTCTGAGGACAGCAAGGAGGACACATCCAAGGTGGTGGTTAAAGTCTTCAAGGAGCACCTCAAAACCGACTTGACGGCTGCCGATGTCCGACGATGCCATAGAATGGGGCGTCTGTCAAATAACCACAAACCCAGGCCCATTGTCTTAAAACTAAATGACGCATCCGTACGTGACAAGCTATGGTTTGCTAAAACCAAGTTCAAGGGCACTGGGATCACAATTTCTGAGTTCCTGACCAAGCAAAGACACGAAACTTTTATGGCGGCAAGACAGAAGTACGGTGTGTCGCAGTGTTGGACCAGGGAGGGCATTGTTCATGTCCTGGCACCCGATGGTTCGCATCATCGTGTGATCAGCCTCGCTGAGCTGCACAAGGCCGAGCAGAAGGGTATGGAGAAACCAGCGACAGTTTCGAAGCCAGCCACCAAATCCAAACGAACTGTTGCCCAGAAAAAGTAGTTTGTTTCCTTTGTTTTTTCGGGCCGGGTAGTATATTCAATTTTTATTCTACTCTTGTCGGTACCCACTTATTTTCAATTTTACTTATTAGTTAATTACTACTCTTAGAAAAACTAATAATTTATTATTCATTGTATTCTGTTGGTGTTCGATATTTTTCTACTACTGTCAACTTCAATTCTGTCATTTCTGTAAAAGTACTTCCTTGGGTACAAGGCTTTTTGGCTAAAGTTTTATGTTTATTTAGTCTGTTCATATTTTCTTAAATCTTTTAATTCTTTTTTTCCTACTATCGTTCTCTTAAATTTTTCTTCGCTGCCTTTCCCATTTTTTTACCCGTACTACCCGTACTACCCGATATTAACCCTTCTTTTATTTTTGTGATTTTGTTTAAGCATGTATGTTAGAGTTACTTATTGGTTCTTTTTTGTTAACGCACTGGCAGGTGGTGTATTGGTGGAATTGTATTTTTTTTTAATTATTATTATTATTTTTTATTTTATTATTATTTATATATTTTGCATAAATATTTCGTTACTGTTGGGTTATAAATCACACTAAGTATTTATAGATATTAATATATATTGTATGTACATATAATACATATTGCCATTATTGATATTATTAATGTAAGTGATGACGATAGTTTCTATTCTACATGTAGCGTAGATGATAGTTTTTCTAGTGTGCCGTCACTAGCTGACTGTCTTAACTCACAATTTTCTGATGTACCTAAAAATTTCAATGTCGTTCATATCAATGCCCAAAGCATTCCGGCACATTTCTCTGATATGTTGGCGAATTTAGACTGTAAGAATATTCACGCTATCCTTGTTTCTGAGTCATGGCTTAAGCCCTGTCTGCCCTCTACATTATACTCCCTTCCTGGTTTTCAACTTATCAGAAATGACCGTGCCGTTGGAGGCGGTGGTGGTGTTGCCATATATCTTCGTTCACATATTCCTTATACAATTGTTGGTATGTCAGCACAGCCGCCGCCGCCAAGTGCAGGCGAGCATTTATTTCTGGAAGTTATTTTAAACCACACCAAAATCCTAATCGGTGTTTACTATTGTCCTTCTTTACGAATAGATTACTTTTCTACTTTCGAAACCTTATTGGTCAATACCGTGCCATCTTACAGTCACATAATCATAATGGGTGATTTTAATACCTGCATGCTCAAAAATGGTGCACGCTCGTCTTCTCTTTCTTCAACTTGCGTATCATGTAATCTTTCAATATTGCCACTTAGCGCAACTCATCATTTTCCTAATTCTGAACCTTCACTCCTTGACCTTATAATGGTTTCTTCAAGAGAACATGTCGCCATGCACGGGCAGTACCCAGCTGACATGTTCTCATATCACGATCTGCTTTTCTTATCCTACAAAATTCGACCTCCTAAAATAAGACATAAAGTACTTATGCAGCGCAATTTTGGTGGAATGAACACTGACAACCTTTGTAAAGATGCCAGAAATATTGATTGGACCCAACTTGTCAATTCGCAATCTATTGATGAAAAGGTCAGCATTTTTACAAGCAAAATCACGGAACTGTACGATAGGCATGCACCAATTCGACCTGTGAAAATAAAGTACCCTCCCGCCCCATGGCTAACTGAAAATATCAAACATCTGATTCACAAGAAAGCTGCTGCCAAATTTAGGTACAAAATAAGGCCTGAGGCTCTCAATTTGCAAAAATATGTTGCGATAAGGAATCTCTGCAATAAGGTGTGTAGGGATGCACAACGCCAACATATTCACAGATCTGTACAAAACGGTGATCCAGCTAAAGTCTGGAAATTTCTTAAAACCCTTGGGGTCGGCAAAGCTCGTCAACACCTCAATCCTAATGATTTCAATTTTGACTTGCTCAATCAACATTTCTCTGCCTCGTCCAATATTGATAGGACTACTAAGGCAAGCACAATTAATTATCTTTCTTCTCTGCCTAACCCTAGTTACTCACAATTTGTCTTTAATCACTACACCGATAGTGATGTTAGGAAGAGCATAATGTCAATCACGTCCAACGCAGTTGGTACTGACTGTGTCAGCCGTAATATGATCCTTCCTATACTCGATTTAATTCTTCCCATCATATCTCACATCCTAAATCATTCCTGTTCCAGCGGTACTTTCCCGTCAATCTGAAAGGATGCCCAAATTACTCCTATTCCGAAAACTTCTCACCCGTCATCCTTTTCTGATTATCGTCCCATTTCAATCCTACCATTCCTCTCCAAAGTCCTCGAACGTCTTGTCTACAACCAAATGAACTCATTTTTCTGCATAAATAACCTTCTTAATCCTTTTCAATCCGGTTTCCGTTCGGGTCATAACACCGTCACATCCTTGGTCAATATTACGGATGATATCAGGGCTGGTATAGAAGGCGGAGAACTCACTATTCTAGCACTTCTTGATTTCAGCAATGCCTTCAACACAGTAGATTACGATATTCTACTTGGTCGCCTTTGCTCTCTTAACATATCTCCTACGGTGATTGATTGGTTTCGCAGTTACCTGTGTGGCCGCCGACAGCGTATATGCATTGAGAACTCACTTTCTTCTTGGTGTAATTCATCTGCTGGCGTGCCCCAGGGTGGCGTATTGTCTCCTTTACTCTTCGCAATTTTTATAAATTCTATCCCAAACAACCTTCGCTCCTCCTATCACCTTTATGCAGATGATCTCCAAATATATACGCGGTCGTCATTAGCAAGTTAATCGCAATCTTTAGCTATAATTAACCGTGATCTGGCACTGATCAACAGCTGGAGCAATTCCTTTGGACTCAAAGTGAACCCCACAAAATCCCAAGTCATTGTTATTGGTAGTTCCAGAATGAAATCGAAAATCGACTGGTCTTCACTGCCTCCAGTTATTTTTGATGGCACCACTATTCCAATACAGGATAAAGTTAAAAACTTAGGTCTCACTATAGACTCAACTCTGTCTTGGGATCCGCAGATCCAAGAAGTAAGTCGGAAAGTGTTTGCCTCAGCAGGTGCACTAAGAAGACTAAGGAACTTTCTCCCCACTACCACCAAAATTGCGCTAGCAAAATCTCTTTTGCTGCCCATTATTGATTATGCAGACGTCAGCTATCTAGATCTCGCCGAAAACCAGCTCGATAAGCTTGAGCGACTTCAAAATTTCTGCATACGATTCATATTTGGATTACGATAATAAAGATAAATATGATCATGTTTCACAATTTCGAGCCCAACTCAAGTGGTTACCTATTAGACATCGTCGGAATGCTCAGGTTTTAACTTTACTATACAATATATTGTTTAACCCTTCAACACCTTCCTATCTTAAAGGACGATTCGAGTTCCTTCATGACACGCACAATCGATATTTAACGTCATCAGAAAATTTACGACTGAAAATGCCGACACATTCCACAGCATTCTATGATAAATCTTTTTCTGTAACGGCCGTTCGCTTGTGGAATGCATTGCCTCTAAACATAAGGCAGGCACAGACGGTTACTACATTCAAAACTTTAGTTAAGGAACATTACTTGTCCGTTTAATTTATTCCCTATTCTAAAAATATGTATTTCGCATTATGCACTAATTTATCTAGATATGTATGTATATGTTATTAATGTATTAGTATATATTTAGTATTCTGCACTAATTTATACAGATATGTATGTATATGTTATATTTGTATTGTATAAATGTATATGTTTATAGTATAAATATTATAAAATTGGTACACCTACAACTACCACTTCTTTTCCTACCAATATCTCCATCCAAAGGTTGCCTGGTAGATATCGCTTTAAGCGATAAGGCCGCCCTTTGTACTTTACCTAATATATAAGATTACTATAATGTTGATACCGGTGTACAATAAAGTTTAAATAAATAAAATAAATAAATAGACAGCTTTAATGTTTTCCTAAGTAGACTAGACTTTGCATGCTACATACTAGTGCTTACGGAGTGCTGGCTATTAAATCGACATAGCAACTTACCAGAAATTCAGGGATACAATACATATTACACTACAATAAACCACAATCAGAATGATGGAATTGTTGTCTATGCCAAATCCTCGTAAAAAGTGACAATCGAACAACCAACTCTACAGGATTGTAATTGCTTAGTGATTAAAATTGGCTCCAACACGGCAATTATTGCTATGTATAGATCGCCAGCGCAGAGACATTTAGACGTATTCCAAACTTCCCTTAATAATACACTTCAGGCTCTGTGCTCTATCCAAAATTTAATACTAACAGGCGATATAAATATTAATATTGGATCTGAATTTCATGATACAGGTACCCAAGACTATCTTAATATCTGCGCATACCATGGTCTACTACCCGCTCACACACTGCCTACTCATAATAGTGGTTCATGTATCGATCATATGTTTGTAAAATCTATCCATCAATATAATACGCTTGTTACAAATTCGACTATCACTGATCATCACGCTGTCCTACTCACCATAAATTTAACACTGCCTAAGCAAATTCGTCCCCGGACAAAGCCTAAGCTAAACATAAACAAACTCGAATGTGATTTATGCAATATTGACTTTAGTATAGTTTATAATACTGCCGACCCAAATGAGTCACTATCGTATTTTATAAAATTTGTCCAGCAAGTAATTTTAAATAACACAACAGAAGTAACAATTAATAAGAAAAACTCCAACATTAAGCCATGGATTACACCCGGGCTTATTAGATGCATAACAAACAGGGATAAACTACACCAAAAGACTAAGAAATACCCTAATAACTTAATTCTTCAATTAACTTACAAGAGATACAGAAATTTCTGCAATAATCTCCTCAAAAAATTAAATCTAATTACGATAAAGAAAAATTAAATAGGGCTGATAAAAACACTAAACTTATCTGGGAACATATAAAAGACGTCACTTATAGCTCAAAACAACATATATCACATTCGAGTTTATTATTAACAAACACCTCACCGCTTTCTTCTGCCAATGACGTCAATGAATACTTTGTTAACGTGGGCAAAAACTTGGCTGAAATTAAAACTAACCAAAGTGGCTACCAGACTGCACCGTTGCAGAAATCGAGTAGTTATGCGTCATCTTTTGTACTGTTGGACACTGACGAACACGAAATAAAGAGAATAATTACAGGATTAAAGGACAACAGTGCTGTTGGCTGGGATAGTATAAGTAATAAGATTCTTAAACGTTTTATGCACATTTTTATACCCCCTCTAACGTACATTTTCCAAACATGCCTATCCAAGGGTACCTTTCCTAAATGCCTCAAAAAGGCAGTAGTTATTCCGATTTATAAATCTGGAGAAAAGGACCTAATTATTTATTATAGACCAATATAATTACTTCCCACACTATCAAAAATACTTGAAAAGATTATTAATAGCCGATTAGTTAACTTCCTCGAAAAGACACACTATCTCTCTTCTTCCCAATTCGGCTTCCGAGCAAAATTATCAACGTCTGACGCCGTGCATAGCCTGATTGACTATATTACACAGGAACTTGGAAAAGGCAACTACACCTTAGGGATCTTTCTTGACCTAGCCAAAGCATTCGATACTGTATGTATTTCTTCACTTCTACACAAATTGGAGTCCCTTGCTGTAAGAGGAACGCAGCTTAAACTGTTTGCGGACTACTTAAATGATCGGCAACAGTGTGTTAAGATAGATAATATTACGAGAAATTATCAAAAATAACTCTAAATTTGGGTTGCCCCAAGGAAGTATTTTGGGCCCCACACTGTTCCTAATTTATATTAACGACTTGTGTAACATTCAGTTCGATCACGGCAAATTAATATCATACGCTGACGATACGGCTCTTGTTTTTACCGCCTCAACTGTCAATGAACTTTATGAAAAAGCGCAGTCAGGCTTTAATGTAGTAAACAACTGGCTGCATCGTAACTTACTCACATTAAATGCGGACAAAACAAAATATATTCATTTTGTCATGCGCAAGAGTAAACAAATTGTTACTAAACCTCACCTATACGCACACGAATGCACAACTCCATCTGGGAACACTGTATGTAACTGTCCTACTATCCTTCGTACTAACAACATAAAATATCTCGGGATTACTATTGATGAAACACTTTCCTTCCGTGAACATATAACAAACTTAGTGAATCGTGTCCGAAAATTAATTTATGTATTTAAAAAACTAAGGACATTTGCGGACTCTAAATTAATCACACAAGTGTATCTGGCCCTATGTCAATCTATAATCCAATATTGTATAACTTCTTGGGGTGGTGCTCTGAAAACAATCTTATTGCCCCTTAAGCGAGCACAGAGAACGATCTTAAAAGTAGCACACTCTCGCCCTTTTCTCTTTCCCACAACCCTATTATATAAATCCTGCCATGTGTTAACTGTTCGTCAACTCTTCATTATGCACATAGTTTTAAAACAACATGCCATGCTTACCTATAATACACACAATACTAACAAGAGGCGGCAAGATATAGTTTGCATTTCACACCCGACCTCAAAATTTACTTTTACAAATAGATTTTTCACATTTATGGGTCCATATTTATATAACAAATTAAATAGAGTCATAAGTTTATATACCTCAAACTATTATAATTGTAAAAAAACACTCTGTAATTATTTACAAGATATGCCATATGAACAGACAGAAGAGTTACTTGCAATATTAAAATAGAACTAAGAACATAACTGTATACAACTATTATTATTTTAGCTTTAGTTATTTTAATGTAGCTTTACCATATAAGATAGTTTTACTTGATCGCCTGAAGCACAGGTTTTTAACCTAGTACAGGCAAATATGTATTCATCCTTTAAATGTACTTATAAGACCTGAATTGTAAATGTTTTTGCACTATTTTGGAAATAAATTTATTATTATTATTAATTTATTATTATTATTATTATCACAGTGGTGGCATTTATGTTAAATAAAAACATACCTACGTGCGAATCCGCAATCAGTTTATAGATTCGAATAGTTCCCAACAAAATACATACATTTCGTATTTACGTTTGGCGTTCACCTAACTATTGGAACGAGTTGTCAGGCATATTCGCTCCGAAAATTGAACGTGAGTGCGTCAAATATTTACTTATCACATAACTGTTTGTATTTACAAAATGTAAATTTGCTGTTCCTATAAAATAATTTAATGAGTGCTGCTTATTGAATTTTCAGTAATGCTAATTGTTGTTTTACACACTTTCACTGGACATTTGCGTATTCCGCTAACCCGGATGCTCGCGATGCCTCTCGTACTCACTTCTGTCTTAAAATGACTAAATCAGTTATAAGTTATCTTTCTTTTCTGTCTTCCATAATAGAACTACCCAATATTAGTTTGGTTATAATAGTCATAAGGCAACATTGTGTCAGTAAGCCCGAAGTATTATAACAAATAATCAGGGCTGGGCAGTATTTCAATTACTTATGACAATTAAAATATGTAATTGAAATACAAATACGTATTTTGCATTTTAATAACTTCTTAAAAATGTAATTAGCTAATATGATAAGTATTTTATAAATACCTGACTCTAGGGTAATCTGTAGTTCGTATTTCGAAGAAAGGATTTTTTGTAACTTGTATTTCAATTTAAGCAAAGCATGTATTTTGCCTAGCCCTGCAAATAATTAGCTCTAAATCATTATAAACATTCTAGATAAATGTCTAAATTGATCAAAACTACATGGCTGCTATCGGTTCCACTCGCGGTGAGTATTTATGTCTGTAAACAATGCAACGTGTTTTTGCTATCTGCGCAAATATCACTTGTAATAGCTGGCAACACTGAAATTTGTACGATAATTATAATTGTATCAATAGCTGACAGATCAACATTGTAATTTAATTACCCCATCTGTCTCAGATTGCTATTACTCCTGTTTATGTAAATTGGATTGTTATTAGATTATAATGTATGGACATGCTATTATGCTACTCAGATTTTAATAGGTATATTATTGACTAGCTGTGCTCGCGACTCCACTCGCTTTGGTTTAAGCTATCACCTGGCACCTGTGACTCATAGCGTGGTATTATGTAGTCTATAGCAGCATTTCCCAAACTATGGATAACGACCCACTGGTGAGTCACGATCCATCCAAGATTAAAATGAAACTATTTGACTCATTTATGACCTCAGTGTAACCTTTACTATTACTTACTACAGAATAGTCAAAATTTCAATAAAATATACACCTATCAAATGCCAAAAAGCCTGAAAAAGCATTCTCTAAGAATGCTTTTACAGGCTTTTTGGCATTTGGTACACATATGTCATCCAGATTTAGTTGCTGCTAAGGCGTTTTTGTAAAAAAAAAAAATAACACTAATTTATATTTTATGTCAATGACAGACTTATTTTAGAATCCAATTATTTTTGTACGGCGTGCCTCACCAAGGCAGTAAATGCAAAACATTAAATGTTAATCACAAAATTTCGGACGTAGCATCTGTCAGAGACAGTACAATCTAGCTGAGAGCTAAAACATACACGCCAGTTTAGTTTCACCAGAGAATTAGTGTATAAGCCAGAGTATTGATACATTATTGTGGTAGTACCAAATCAGCGTTGGATTATAACTTTATCAAAATTTATACCAACTGACATTATCCATTCGCGCACTAAAATTTAAATTTGAATCGCGTGAAACTTCACAAATATTACTCACGGAAGAACAATTTATGGATCACACAGTGTTGCCTCATGTGAAGATCTTACTACAATCTGCGTGGTGATAAGCGACGAGGTGGCTGCTGCAACCACTTTGCCATACGTGCAATCGTACGTGTGCGAGATGAAAGCATTTGGTCGCAAAATCGAGTTCCCAAAGAACTAGTAATCAGCCGCTGACTAATAGTAATCGTAACGTTGATGCCTACGCTGTTTGGTAATAGCAACTACAACAATATACTGCAGGCTACTTCAGCCATAATAAAACACATGAACGTAATTAATTTCCTAATTCGTAACACGCGATAATATCATTTACGGCACATTTTTTTTTATATTCAAATTGACACAGTTATTCAGGTTAAATATAAAACATCTATGTTGGGATTGCGTTTCCATTTTTTTATTTAAATACACTGTTATTTATTACGCACTTTAGCAATAAAATAAAAACGTAGTGAAATATTTTGTGATTTGTCGAGTTGGTGGAATGTTTTGAATTGCTAACAGAAATTGTTAGCAACTTGACAAAATAATTGGACAAGATGCAACTGATAAATTTTGTCGTTGTAATGTAGGTATGTATCAACTGATTTTATAATTCTTTCTTGGTCAGCAATGGTGAACTTACAATCGATATTTTCTATTATTTATATAATATTTTGATGATTTGCTACAAACGAGGCTTTCTTAATATATTTTTAGAAGCGATATGAATCATTTCAATTTAAAGACTTACTGTTTACTGTAGCGAAGAGGCAAGGAGCTGGTTTAAAACAACAAAGAAAATGTGTAAAAGCACTGCTTATTTAATTACTTAGAAGTAACTTAATAAGTGTTGGTAGCGAAATTATTATAATTGGTAACTTGTTCTTGAACAATTTTATTGTGCCGTGTCATTATTACGCCTCGCTATTATATTTTTATAGACTCACGCCTGTATCCCCGAATGGGTAGGCAGAGGTGTAATATTACACCTACATTTCGCCATGAATTATTAGGTCCCACGTAATAGGGGGCGAGTCTACTGCCGTACCGGGCACATTACCAGACTCCGTGCTGTTACTGAGAATTTCCTAACGGAAAAACCCAATAACACTTTGCCCGACCCGGGAATCGAACCCATGACCTCCCAATCCAACGCACACAATTATGCCGCGAGACCAACGAGGCAGTCTTATATTAACTTCGAATTCAAATTAGTGTTTCAAGGTGTGAATGAAATGGGTGTGACATGGAGTAATTATTCCCTTTTTTTTTAAACTGGTTGATAACTCCGCTAACTGGCACTGTCAGCGATGGCCAGCTCTTGCACATAATAATATGACTTTATTATCATAATTCTGTCTTACCATATGACACGGTAAACCTGCGTTAGGTACATTACAAAGTTATAACTTTAATATTTGACGATTATAAAGCAATCAAAAGTACTGTTATGGACGGGGTAACGGGATTGGAAGGAAACATTGAGTAGCACTGATGACACTTTATTCAACTTCACACACACGACGCGTCGTTCGATTTCGACGCGGACAGCACCAACACTAACGTCTTTTGCATTGCACTTCACTGCACTATACTTTCACTTCACTTTATTTCACTACTACTTCTTTCTTCCTTTTACTTCTTCCTTTTCCTCTCCACTTTACCACTTCTCAACTTA
This sequence comes from Euclidia mi, assembly GCA_944739405.2. Taxonomy (NCBI): domain Eukaryota; kingdom Metazoa; phylum Arthropoda; class Insecta; order Lepidoptera; family Erebidae; genus Euclidia; species Euclidia mi. The sequence goes on from OX123181.2 coordinate 83,231,688, forward strand.
TACTGGCGCTCAACGCGTCTACACCGCCTTATATACCCCTAGGAATGTTCTAGATCCACTAATTTCGATTGTCATTTAATTATTCAATTGTTTTTCCATCTCCTGTCTTTTTTTAACCTTTCCATTCCTTCCTGAAGTTTCTAGAATTTTCTAATTTTTACTCGAAATATTTAAATAATCTTTTTTTTAAATATTTGCCAAATATTTATAAACATTTTCCAAATTTCATAATAACCAAAATCCACATAACTGTTATGACTGGGATTTGAACCCACGCCCTCAGAACGTGAAAGGGATGTGTTATCCGCACGGCCATTGACGTGTTGTCAATGACTCGTGAATTTGGCGAGCATTTGACAGAGTGTAAGCGTCATCGAACTAAAAACTGTCATTTCCAAATAATAAAATAGTTTTCAAACCTCTTTGCTAATTATTATGTTTGACGACCGGCTAGTCTGTCGTGTAGATGTCAGTATGACTTCATGCTCCATGACGACGGTTTGACGTGACACCGGCCGTCATAGTACTAAAAACAAGGAGCAAAATTAAAAACTACCGTTCGTTCATCTTATTATCGAATCATAACTATCAGTGGCCTACGTCAGCACACTGGTGATTAGGTCTGTCCCACGACATGCCATCGACCTCAGTTTTCAGCGCCCCACTCCCAGTCTCTGCCCGCTAACCTATGACTGTTATCTCGTCATCTAGTTATAGATATACTAGCTTTTGCCCCCGGCTCCGCGCGCGTTATATTCGGGGTTGTTACCCCAAATAAGTTTGTCTTACCCCTTAAGTTGTGTGAAGACACTCCTGATTATTCTAAGGAGTTCAGAAACTCTATAGGGTACAAAGTAGCTCGGTCAGTATTCATGACATTACACACACCTACCACTATATTTATCGAAAGGTACAAAATAACATCGCGTTGCATACAGTCAAATGCCAAAGCCATATTCTAATACATGTCCAATATATATCTATAAACACTTGCACAAACTTAACACAACTTAACATTTATAATATTAGTAGAGACAATCGTTTCAGCCGTTTAAGCGTAGTATATAATTATTAGTTGATATATGCAAATAATGTAATCACCATGCACAATATGACATTATGTATGATGTGTCAGTACTGACAGATATACGCACACGCATACTCAATTATTATAGCGCATGCGGTCTTACTTCCAAGATGTAAATTTGTGCCGAACGAACTTCTAGCCTCCCAAAAATCCCTCCCAGTTTAATTTTTGCATCTTATGGTAACCTATGTCCGTCTGCATGATCCAGTATATCTCTATATCAAATTTCAACAAAATCGGTTCAGCCGTTTTAGCGTGAAAACGGAACATACATAAATACATACATACATACACACTTTCGAATTTATAATATTAGTAGGGATAGCACTTATCTGCGCTTCACACAGTTACTTCCCACAAAAGACAGTTTAGCAACACATCTTTCATTATTTTTCGTGTGAGTGTGTCGCTAACTCTGGTGATTGAGTTTTCAAACCGACCACACTTCAACGTGACCTGACGATTCCCATCCTGAGTCCACGGTAGCGCTCTGATGTAAATGCCGCACGCGGTGACCCATCCAAGTGGCGACTTGTACAAGCTTTGCCGAACTATACCGCTACGAGCGCCACTCTGAAATTATGAATTGAGCTCGCTATCAACATGTTAAATAAAATATTTTGCGTATGACTACAATATTGTTAACACAAATTTCAAAACTCATGAGCTGAAAAACATTTTCGCATGCTCTATTATTTGAATTGGCAGCACGGAAATAATAATAATCCATTAACAAAACCAGTTACATTCAATATTAACTAGAAACGTGTGGTAATTCAGCGTTTTCATTGCTGCGAATACAATTCAAATGCAATACTGATGAGGATGACGCACCAATGCCTCGTAATCTGGGATCCAATTGCGTAAAACGAATCTCTTTAGAGGTTTTAACACTCAATGAACCGTCAAAATGGAAATACGTAGCTATGTTGCGAATAGATGATGTAGTTCACTTATTTACTTTATCTACTTATAAATAATGTGAAAATCGAAGGACGAAATAATTTAGTGTTTCAGACTAATTTGGTGGATTTTAATCTATAATTACTTTAATTATATGATTGTACCTAATTATAAATTAAAACCCACCATGTTCAAAACTGTGGGCTCTAACGTACCATAAATTTATGAAAATACCTTCTAATAACTTGTAGTTGACTTTAAAATCTGTTACATCGAGCGATTTTACAAATAGGTATCGCTATTCACAATTACATCACAGTATATTCACAAATATAAGAAGAGTATTTCCAGAGTTCCAGCGAAATAGAGTATTCAAAATATTTACCGCAATAACACCTAAATATTTACAGCAATAGTACAAAAGGGAACATAGATACGATCTTTGGCAAAGTGTCAAAGTCACAATCATTTATTCACTTAGGTCTCGGTGAAGTTACTTTTACAATATAATAGGTACAAGTTAAATTAGCATTATAGATTAAGTTCAAGTACGCTCAATTTTTGGCAACTTTTGGCGTTAAAAATAACTTTGAAGTTTTCAATAAGATTTAATACTTTTTTGTAGTACGCGATATCTACACTAATGTGATATACCGCCTCGATTGTGCAACTGGGTTGCCAGCTTCCTGCATGAGCGCCGTATACGAGTCCTTTGTGACGGTGAGTCATCGAAGTTTCTCCAGGTGAATGCTGGTGTGCCTCAGGGGTCCATGTTATCGCCCACGCTTTTTCTTCTGCATATCAATGATATGCTCAATTTTGGGGGTATACATTGCTATGCAGATGACAGTACTGTACATGGGCGATATCTCGGACACCCTGCGGCCAAGCAAGCCGATACTGAGGAGTATAGGCGAACACTTGTTGCTGAGGTAGACTGGGTTCTGAATTGCATCTCGCATTGGGGTGATGAGAACCTGGTCGAGTTCAACGCCAAGAAAACACAGGTGTGCGCATTCTCAGCCAAGATATCTCCATTCCTTCCCCATCCCTCTCTTCTGGACACTCCACTACCGATTCAAGACAGCCTCAATATCCTAGGGAAATCTCAATCAGAAGAACTACATCGAGGGTGTCATCAAATCCGCATCTCGGAAACTCGGAGTCCTGAACAAGGTGAGGAGGTTTTTCACGCCGGAGCAGTTGTGTCTGTTATACAAGACCCAGGTTCGCTCCTGCGTGGAATACTGCTTTCACCTTTGGAATGGCTCCGCTCAGTACTTATTGGACGCCCTCGATAGGTTGCAGCTGCGTGCTGTCCGTATCATTGGGGATCCAGAGGCCACTAAGACTCTTGAGTCACTGCAATTACGCAGAGACGTGGCCTCAATGGCTGTCTTCTACCGCATCTATCACGGTGAGAGCTCCGAAGAGCTCTTTCAGCTAATCCCACCCTCTCTTTTCCTATCCCGAACGACACGTGCTGGGTTGAGGTGCCACTCTTACACGGTAGAACAGATACCGTCACGCACCAAACGGTTCGGCGCCGCTTATCTCTGCCGTACCATTAAGATGTGGAACTCTTTACCAGCCCACGTGTTTCCCTCCACTTATGATCCTGGGTCCTTTAAGCGAGGAGTGAAAAAGCTTTTCTTAAGGCCGTCAAGGTGAGGGCCATCATGCCATAATGCAATGCTGGCTGCTGGGATGATGGCCATCACTATGATACTTCACTGACTGCTTAACATCAGGCAGCATGGAGTCAATTTGTTCGGCAGAAAAAAAAACTTAAGATTTAGCTGAATGTAACAAAAATTGGAGTGAACCCTGCTGAACAGCGGCTCGCGCCTCGCTGCCATTAGGCAGGTCCGCTGAAGTCCGGTAGGCATGCCTAAAAAAATTAATGGCAAATAATTACACTGCCATGACGTCTAATTACAGTATATCTTCTTTATATGAATAAGGTATTTCGAAGAGCGTTTATTATGTTCTCAGCATTATTTTTCAATGCCATGTAAAAAGTACGCGTTAAAACTTAGAGTTCGCTTTCTAGTCTGACCAGAATATTATCTTTTTCACGGAACGACTGCTATCGGATATACTGTGGTTATACGATATGTTTAGACGCGCTTTTATCGAATATTCTGTGGTTCGGTGTTGACCGCATAATTTTGTGTTGAACCAGAGTCTCTATTGGTTTCGCTTTAGACTATTTGGGGCCCAAAATTTTTGAAAAATGGTTTAAAAGAAATAAAATTAACAACATAGTTATATCCTTGTGTCGACGGATTAAGAATACAAAGTGTCACTACTCCATTTCATTGAGTCAGTATCATAAGAGGCGACTAAGGAAAATATGCGAAACAATTTTTTTTTTCATGTCCTTCGTTTGTTATAGAAATAAACGCTATTTTCTTTCATTATTTCTTTCAAAATAGTATCTTGAGGAAAAGTTGTCTCTAAAATTGCCATAGTAGTGATGTGAACAGCAATATATAGAGAAACATGTAGTAGTCTGACGTCCACACTCGGCAATTTTTTAAGTTTAAATAGGTTTTGCAATGCAGTAGGCTACGTGAGCCCCTACGCCAGAGATTGAGCCGACGGCCGGGCGGTCGGGCGCCGGGCGGGACCGCGGTGAGCAAACGCCCAACTTTGACAAAAAGTAGAGATCCAATACGATAGGAACGACACCTCGCCCACAACACAATTTCTAACCCGTTTATGTTTTCACAGAACAAAATAGCCGTACTCTTTTACAACCATTTTGGACAACCGAATGTGCTTATAAAAACTCTCTTAGAAAAACCACACGTCCGCTACGCAATAAAAATTACTGAACACGCAGAATACAGCCGCGGCGTCGTTTTATTGTTCGATAGTGTACCATTGTATCAACAATCTTGGAAACGAACTTGTTATCTTGGCGGCTCTCACGTTTTGTTGAATTAGTAAGAGGGTTCAGACAAATGGCCATGTAAGAAACACGGAACGATCTCCGAGTCGCTCCGAAAACGATAGTGCTCCACTAGTTACGATAATAGATAGAGGCTTAAGAGCGCTAGCAAATGGCCGATTAGGGCATTCTTGACTACAACACGGACATTCTGATAAAGTTAGCGTTTGCTCTGCAACGACTCTCGGGGGTTTTATGGCTAACAAATAGATTGCTCCGGCATTAAATCATTCACTATTTTTTATGCTCGTATTGTTCGAACAAGAACGCGCGAACCCAGAGTGTGCTAGTTCACAGCCATCCAGAGCAGTAAGGCTTAAACTACATTCTGCAGTCGCGACAATACCCAAAGGAACCGTTAGGCTGCAATATATTTCTAAGCGCATCGAATGAAATGTATACTGAAATATTGATTTTTCAGCAGTATTTCGCGTGATGGCTTCACCTTTATACTCTAACTTTACAATCAAATTGTATTACGTTTTTTAAAGTAATAGTTTAAGGTATATTAATATTTGTAAATTTATGTAATTATTCTAATTACAATCACATTTTTTTATAATTAAACTTATATTGATCCTCAAAATTGCTTGTGAAAATATGACGGCAACATTGTTTTCTTCCACCATTGCTTCTTTTGTATAAAATGTTATTAAAATGAGTTAAGAAAAAAATCTGTATGATATGATAATTTAAGAACACATAATTAGCTTCTTCTATAGGCAATTTTTGCTGCTACACTAGAAACAGTATTAGGCTTGCCACCATGAGGCTAATGTATGGTTAACAACCTGTCTGACTATCTCCTTATAATATGTATCATGTACATCACAAACAACTAAGGAAAAGAAAAGATTATTTTGCATGTTTGAGAATATAGAACGCCATCAATTTGGTTCCGCAAGCCATAACACACATAGTGATGGCAAAAGCATCTTTATTGCGATCACGGATGCACCGCTATCTGCCAAAGCGGAGATTGGCAGGGAAGAAAATATGTTATTTGTATAGATGTATGTCATATAATATGTTTGGGGAATGGGACATTTAAATAATAAACAATGTTAACACTCTATTACAGAACAGGTGGTTTAGTAACAGCTGAAGCTCAGTTTTACTTGTTTTATCTTAAAACTAGACTTAACCTACCTGTCTGTCCACCTGGATCTCTTTTACCCTTTCAAGGTGGTAATTTCCACCAATCCTATCTTAGTGCTCCCCTACACCCAAGGAACATACTTCTTGCGCCCAGTAGCTTCGGCTGGACGTGACGACGTACAGCCGTTGCAGATGTGCAACAGTCTAAAACAATAATTCTACAAAAACTTTTTACGATATAAATATTAATAAAATGTTAACGGAGTCGCCTTTTGCAGGCTTTGCATATGGTAACAGCATCCCCCGTGGTAACTTATTAAAATTATGTTATACTCTTCGCTCTTCTCAACTTACTTATGCTGAATACCAGCCAAACATGAACAGATACTTTGGGTTTTAATACTGTTTCTTGATTCCAATGAAATCCAAAATATTTTACAGTCACTTCTGAGGAAAATGAGAAGAAAAACCATTTATTAGAGGCGTCTTGTGTCGTCTATTGGATACCGTGGCAAGCAGCTGTCACAAACCTAGCTTTATAATTAATTATTTATCTTGAAACAGACTTAAGTCGCAGAAACTGTACTGTTATAAACATAATACTATCCTTACTCTGGCTTCGAGAACATAAATCATAGGGAATTCTATAACCTAGTAAACTAGAATCTCAACACAAAATAAGCTAGGGTCACCTAAAAAGAAGGTGACTCTATCGCCATTTATTGGCCACAATTTCGGTCCCGAGGCTGTAACCGAGATATTTTCTGATAGAAAAACTCAATTACTTCTTAAAAACCTTAGCCAGCTTTATGGCTTAAATACTCAACTGACAAACGTAATACGCGAACATCAACTGATTTCACGACTGTATTGCTTGGATTCTGAAGATTTCACAGTACCCCTTGAAAACTTATCATTTTATTTATTTACCTGCACCTACGATTAGATTTATTTTAAACCCTCAGCTATCTTTAGGATCTTGAAATGAAATGCTTATTTCGCTTACTGTATGGTAGATTACAGTTGTCATATATTACGGCTAGCACATCACGTACTGCGTCGGAAAAGGTGTCCGACATGCAAAATATTACATGTAATATTGAAGACAATTCATGCTTAATTTATAGAATTTTCATCATTAATTTTACCAACATTCAATGACAGCTATGTGAGAACTCTTTATACATTACCAATAACTATACATTCATGTCATAAAGAATTCATTTATATTATAAAAAACATTTATCTACCAGCCACTTATAAAGTTTTGTCTTAAACTTTCTTATCGGTAACTCTCTTACGCTTCTATGCAGATTATTATAAATTTTTATTATTATAATGTAACAATTTTTATGACAGAGAGCAGTTTTTCGGCTGGGTATTATTAATCTTGTTGGATCTCTGTTTTTTTTATTTTAGAGTTAAATTTCTCATTAAATGTTTTTCTAATTTCTCATTTAATGGACCGTGTTCCTTAACAAAACAACCAGCTTGAAAAATATACATAGATGTCAGGGTTAATATATTAAATATTTTAAACAGAGGTTTACATGATGTGAGCGGACCTACTCCACAGATTGCTCGTGAGCATTTTTTTTAACAATAAATGCTCTATTTACATCGGTAGAGTTACCCCATAGAAGTAGCCCATACCTCAAAACAGAGGCCACATAACCATGATATGCTGTCATAGCTGTCTTTTGTCCTGATGTATATCTTAACCTTTTTATAGCAAAATCAAACTGATTTAACATTTTACATATTTTATCGATATATGCTTTCCAATTACAATGGTTATCAATAGTAATACCCAAAAATATTATATAATTTACAGATTATATAATTTCATTCCGGCATGTCAGTTTTTAACTAATATTATTTTTATAATTGTAATTAGCAAATGTTATATACTTTGTCTTTGATATATTTGCATATTGATTATTATTTTCTAGCCATTGTAGTACTGATTCAATTTCATTGTTAAGTATATCCTCGTAATTCTCCTTTTTATCTTCGGGTGCTATTATGAGTGAGATATCATCAGCAAATAAGACGCATTGGTGCGTAGTAATGGATGGAAAATCGTTAGTATATAGTAAAAAAAGTAATGGTCCCAATATGCTACCTTGAGGAACACTGAACTTATTAAATCGACAATTGGACTTATAAGTGGTACATTCAAGTGTATCACTTAAGCTTTTGATATCAACATACTGCTTTCGATTTTTAAATAACTTTCTAACCAATTAAAGACTGGACAACTGATTCCGTATGTTTCACATTTTTTAAAAGCAGCTTATGGTTCACAAAATCAAAGGCCTTAGTCATATCGAAAAATACTACAGTTACAGGCACCCGTTTATCAATAAAATCTACCACATTTTAAACTTGTTATATGTAACCGCCAAGGTAGTAGACATTTTCTTTAAAAAACCGTTTTGTTCTTCTTTAATTAAGTTGAATTTTTCCAGAAAATTGCTAATTCGTTTATTCATAGTTTTCTCAAATACTTTGCCAAATATTGGGATAAGTGTGAGGGGCCTATAGTTATTCACATCAAGTTTACTTTTCTTTTTGGGTAACGGGTTAACTAAAGACAATATAAGTCTACTCGGATAAACTCCTTCGGCAAGCGACAGATTTAGCAGATATCTTAGTACAGGAGCAATAATGGGTATGCGATATGTAATAATGGGTATCTTGATGACTTCAAAGCACATAGATACCTTTATCCTATTGTAGAGCAATGTAACTGTTAAGTGCAAGGCGAATAACCAAAGCCAGAGCTCATATTTATTAAAGCATTACGCACTTAGTAGAATTACAATTTTTAATCAGTATAAACAGTCAATTAGTAACTATGCAAATCATACAACTACTTGAATAATGTCTATTAAGTAAAATACGTTTTCACTGAAATTAATTCAACCACATTTTAACGAAATTCAACCATTAGATATTTTATTAAGGCCAATTCAACAAATTAAAAGCTTACGGTTTAATTAAGTTAATTTCTAAGTCCATTACGGTCTCATTACTGGTATTGGCGGTTATATTATTTTATTACCTTAGAGGTTAGAAAAATATATTCCATAATCAGATAAGTGCGTTATGAAAGCATCCTTATCCGTTCTCGTAACTTGAATAGAAAGTGAGGACGATTGAAATCATTCTTTGAAATACAATATAAATTAGGTACCACATATTATCGTGAAGATCTACGCATTATGTATCTATTGAAGTACGATTCGATAGAACACTAACTACAATGGGCCTATTCTTTGGGCGCCTTTCATAGAAATCTCGTACGGATATCGTATCGAAAATTGTAGAAGTCTAACTACAAACTGAAAGCCAGCGAATTCTCTTGCGTTAGAAATTATTTAATTTATATCATCCTACACTGTTTTGTCAGTCTAAGTCTGAGCTACTAAATAAAAGTGTTGCCTATTTAGTTGCAGTTTCATCAAACCACCTGTTAGTAGCGGTACCAGATTAGCCATGTAGCAGGAGGCAGGATAGCCATGTAGCAGGAGCCAGCAAGGGCTACGAGCTACGGGCTACGCACATTGTGCAGCCCCGCGCAACCAGTCCTGTCTTCATCATGTTAGCCTAAAGCTGTCCACTGCTGGACTTAGGCCTAAGGTTAAAAAAAAGGCCTTAGGTTCACCGACTGATCTTGAGCCGCCCGCATCCAACCGGTTCCCACAATCTTAACCAGTCCTGTCATGGCCTAAAAAATACTAAAGCATTAGCAATAGTTAAGCACTTGAGCCTTGTTATACGAACACGGCTCAAGAGCTCGAGCATTTTTTTATTTTTAATTACGTCTCTTAAAAAGAAGACTTCGGATCTCTGGCAGTTGTATAATTTTACGTATTATGGGCTTTTTACAAATATTGAAACTACGTACACAAATGCACACTGACTCAAAACACGAAATACAATTTATAGACCACACAAAACAGCTGACGTGTCAGCTATTGTAGACTTAAGAATCTACCTGCGTACGAATGCACAAACAGATTGATAACATTAAGCGCCTATTTGGTTATACAAATTATTGGAAATTGGGTATTTACTTTCATAATGTAACAAGTTATTTTATGAAACTACACTACTGTAAACCTTTCATAATGGCTATGAAATAAAGCCTCACATTAATATTTAATTGATTAGAAATACATAAGTACATGGATTATGTTATAAATATTCGTGTGTCGAAAATTTTACTGTGTGAAGAAACCCAGCTTCATCATCATCATCAGCCTTTATCGGTCCACTGCTGGACTAGGCCTCTCCTTTGATAGGAGGAATTGGCCTACTATACCACGCTGGCCAAACGGGTTGGTATAGGGTTTGTTTCAAGTTTTCCTTCTCTTACAGTGCTGTTTTCTGCATAATATGCTCCCTCTGTCGCCTCTTACGACACCCATGGGATGATATGGGGTGGTGACAATCCGTATTCTTAATCCGTCACCACCCGGATAACAGCCTCATACAGTTAACATTATATCCACTTTCATCTCATCGAGTTAAACAGACCAGCAAACCTTTTAAACTATATAAATACAATAAGTAAGTTCGATTATTAAGAAATTGCTTAGAGAAAGTAACGAGAACTTTGTTGAGAATAACAGTGAAGGAAAAGCCCACGTTTAAGAAGAAACATGATAATAACGCCAGACGGCTGAAGACCAAGAAACTTATTAACTATTTGCAAAGCGAGTTACGAACTTCCACCACACACGGGCTGGCGTACATCGCCAATACAGAGATTCACTGGTTCAAAAGGTAAATTACTTTTAGATAGATTTTATATGTAAAGAAAGAAGGAAGCAACAAAACTAACTAACTAGCCAGCGACACTAAACTAACTGTGAATATAATGTATATAGCTGAGCTCGTGGTTACACCCGCGTTATTTAGAGCTACTGCTTTATCGAAAATTGGGCCATCCAACACAAAAATAATTATTCACATTGAACCGTAGTTCCTCAGATAGGCGCTTTCAACCAAAACAACAAACATATAAACTTTTCAGCTTTTTATTATTAGTATAGTATAGATCAGTTGGCCACATACTAACACGAAAGAGTCACGTTAATCTTCTCAGTATGATGAAAACTCTGAAAATAGCTTTTCTTCCATTTCCTTCCTCTGTATGAGTTGCGTAACTGAACAAAACTTCAATAATGTGACAGACACCTTACAATGTCGAGCGAGATTCGCTACGACGTTTTACATTATTGTCATTCATTTTAATAATATTTTCTATAATTTGGGAAGAAAACACTAAGTTGTTTCCCAACGATGCTTGGCAACCTTATTAGCGACACTTATGGATATTGTCTAGCTGATAATCTGCATGGCAAAAATAAAATAAGGTAATTTTGAACCGACTGCATTACGGTGTGTTACTTAATTTCTATCATGCAAATCGGTAACTAATTAGTAGGTATGTAATAATATTAAAATATTAAGATGATTGGTCGGTCGAGGTTGATGTAGTTGGCAAAGCTTTACTTCCTTATGACTTCGTTGTCTAAAATATCGTTTGCCGAATACCTCGGGGAACAAGTTATGCCATGTTTGTCAGTCTTTATGGGGAGTCATCACCATTGAATAATGGTAATGTAGGTACCATGACACCTGGTCTAAAGCCATAGAACACTCCCACGCTTTTGGATTGCAGAGGTCGGACGACAGTCGCTATGTGGATAGGTATACTAAATTCAAAGTCAAAATCATTTATTCATCTAGGTCACAAGGTGACGCTTAAGAACTTCAATTTTAAAGTAAATTACTTAGTGCTTCCTCATTTAATGACTTTTAACTAATATTCTACCAAATCTTGTTTAACTAGATTAGCAACTTTGTACTCCAAGACGAAAATTTCGATGCTAACTGTGCGGGATAACGCAAAGACCATGATAAATAATGACGATAGGAAAGTACAATAGTGTCGCCTATATGATCTTATATATGCAGATACGTGGTACGCCTAAATGCTTAGCACTGTCAACGTCTATAGAGATCCAGTAGGTATAGTAAGTCTCATGTTTGTAAATCATTTATTGGATATTTCATCGGGGCAATGGTTAGCCTCGTATTGTGCAGGTTCTGGTTGGTAATACCTTATCACTCAACTCTAGTGGCTGTTTTCAAACCTCTATAGAGCGACTAAAATAATATCAGTTTACAAAATATTGCTGCGTTATATTCAGTAGGATGGTTAGTTTAATACAACACTTTCACGGACACTGACGCTAACTAGATTCTATGAAAATGACACTAAAATTTTGCATACAAAATTATATCACGCCTATAGCCGAATTGTCGTAAAAAGTGAATCTATATACTGTAATTATGACGGTCCGCCTAGTGCCGGTACCGTCTAGAGGCGGACTGCCCTATTAAATAATTTAGTTTACCTGCGCAATGACACACCGCCTATAGACGGTGGCGTCAACAAGCGGACTGCCGTACTCACGGCGTCTATGATCTTCCTCAAACAAGTTTATGTAATTTTAGGTGATAATCTAAGCCGCTTACATCCGGTCTAACATGGTACAGGACTTAAAGAATCGGTATCACCATCAGATATTTTAGATATCTTTCCTCGCCGATTTCTTTCTTACGGGAGCCATCTTCAAACAAAAATATCAATCAGAATAAATTATCATATAAATATAATGCGTATATCTTGTTAAATGCATAAAAATATATGTACAGTATATAGAAAAGATACTTTTTTTACATAAAACGCAATATAATTACCTCCTAAATGCAGCCGATCACGACGATCACTCCGGTCAAACGACGAAAAACATGGGCTCTGCGCGCTGTGACACTGCGCAACTGGCGGGTGCGGGTAGTATAACAAGCGTACGGCTACAAGCGGTATGTCACACACGCAAGCAAGTCAAGTCTGGGTCGCATTTATTTTGTTGAGTTTTTGGATAAAAGTTCCACCGCGTGTTATGACATATATTTTTTATTGTTTAAGCTTTGTCAAATCAAATCAAATCAAATCATTTATTTGTTAAACATAGGTAAAATTAAAGGTGTTACATTTGTTACAGTGCACTATGTTTTGTTTTTAGGACATTTAACATTTGAAAAAGATAAAATAAAATTTTGAGTAACAATTATCATTGTTATAAAAATCATTTAGAAAAATAATAGGAAATTACATTAAATTAATTAATAGAATTACAATTTATCATTAAAAATATCGTCCAATATGTAACAACATTTGTCAATCAAAAATTTACGTTTTTTTTTTTTTCATACTGTTGGTCGGCATGCTTTTAGTGTCATTGGGTAGGTATTTTATTATATATCCTTGATGGTATGGCGTGGTGCCGAAACCGGAGGGTTCTAGGCGACTTGGAGAAGGAAATGGACTGTATTCAGAGGATAGCGGTTCTTCGCCGCCTAGAAAGGAATAAGGGAAGAGGAGATGGATACGGGAGGAGGTGATTGAGTGATGCGATTAGTTATATATAGGAAGGTAGATGGCGCTACCACTTGATGCAATACAAAAAAAACTGTTCTGCATAAAGGATGTTTTGCATTTAACATGAGACAACTGATTAAATTGTCATTTATTTACAGAGTATTCTGGGCGTTCTGTTTCCTTGGCTCGTGTGTTATTATATTTTTCCTTTTGTCTGCTCAATATACACGACTTGTGGTAAGTTATTATTTATGTAAACGTTATTTTATAAATATAGTTATATGTAATATTATACGTATGTATATATAAAATAAATATTATATGTAAAGTTATGTAAGTTAACATTAAAAAATAAAGATTAAAATAATCAGTAAAGTTACTAAAAGTAATTACGACTTTTGGTTTCCAGGAAGCTCCTATAGTGATGAGTGTCGAGAAAGACTACTTCAACTGGAATGTCTCCTACCCAACTATAATGTTGTGCCCTGTTCGCAAACTTGATGATGAAATCCTCACAGCTTACGTCAAGTATGAGAGTGAATTAACTAGAAATCACGTGCTTCTAGGTGCAGTTAGTGCCAATAGATGATCATTAATCGAAAAAAGCTTAAGCAAATTTAGCTTTTGATTTACGATTGGACTTAATTGAATTATTTTAGCTATGTAGCTTTTTTATATATTTTTGATCCATCTTATGTATCAATTTAACCTCGACTGATATTCGTAGCGAAACCTATAACGCGACGGGGCTGAATCTTGACTCGTACTACAGAGGGATTTCATCCGTCTCTATGGAAAAATTAAACGTACTGGACTTGCCACCTCCTGATGTATTAAAGGTACTATAGTATTTACATTTATTATTTAATTACATACTTGCCAGACTTTTCAATACACCAGAGGAACCGCAATTATTAAATAAATTAAACGTTTCGTAACAAAGTGGCGATTAATACAAGAGCATTATTACAGGAGTGACATATAGTCACTTCTGTAAAAATGCTACCTGCCTAACAAAAATTATTGTGTAATATATTGTTTACAATAATAACTCATTTACATAATTCTAGCTAATAAAACCTGAAGACTACGCGGCTATAGCGGCGGATCTATTCAAGAAATTTGTAAACAGCACATTGACGACGCACCTCAAATAGCCCATAACGTTGGACGCTATCATGATGGAGATGGGCATGTGCCACATACTCAACTCCAACGTAGCTATATTGGACGATCCTACGTAAGATCTTTGTATATTGTTGCAAAATGCTTTAAAACGATATCGCTTGCTTGGCTTCTTGAAAATGCGTCGTAAGAGAGAAAAGAAAGTGCAGAAATAAACAGTACATATTTCGTGTTGTCCTCTGCCTTATATGCTCTTTCAATGTCAATTATGAGGACCCACTCAAAACAAACCAAGATACCATTTGGGCTGACCACATATTTTACCTATTATCTATTATTGTCATTCTCTCCCTTACCCACTCCTTTCGTAATAAGGACAAAAAAGTATGTATTTACGTAATAGGCAGGAAGGAGTATTTATTTTAATCTATATTATGTGCCTTATCTGACTACATACATAGATCGTGCAATTGTATTGTACTAAAATTTATGTAGGTAGAACACCATAACGTGATGAAACGTTCTGTACTGATGGGTACAGCCATTCAAACCTTCAACAGAGCTTTTCATTCTTCGTTTTAGCCTTTTCATTTTACAACTAGTTGGGTGCGCGTTCAGTAAATATTTCATACCTAACGAAGCATCTAACAAGCACCGTGTCCCATAGACTAACGTTCTCTATTTTTATATTTTAGCAAATGGAATGATGCTAGTATTGGATACACAAAAAACAATATTGATCTTTCAGAGCATGACATCGACTTTTTCGTTCAAATTTTGAACTATGCGGATGCTTATAAGGTAAGATATTTAGTTGTTAAGTAGTTGGATGTAAAAGCACCTTCGATGTGTTAACCATCTATGATCTAGGTAAGATGCTCTGCAATTTGGTAAATGAAACCTAGTTCTTCGGTCTAGGCACCTAAGCGAAGGTACACATTATTGCCTACACAACTGCCGAACCTGCTCACTTTACTAACTTGCTTAAAATGTCGATAGATAATGTCATATTCTGTTAAACAAAAGTCAGGCTAGGAACATAGGTTCCTAGTCTGACTTATGTGGTAAGTAGTTAAGTAGTTACTACCTACTAAAACACTATTTTGACTGCCATACAAAATGGAAAGTACCTAAAGAAAAACTGTACCTACCAATAAAACAACAACATGAAAATACACCTACAATGTAGATACTTACATTACAGAACAACACAAATTAAATTACTTTATAATATGGTCTTACGGAGTGTAGTCTACAACTCTACATTTAATTATAAGAGAACTCTATCTACTTGTAGAGTGTGAATTTGCCCAGGTGTTTCACGAATAGGTAGGTAGCTATATCGCGCTTGTAAAATATTCAATTGTTTCGAAAATAAAAATAAATGATTAAGGTACTAACGGTATAAGAGAAATACCTACCTGCCTATATAACGATTTCTGATACTTGCTGCGCCTCAAAAATATGGCACAATATTTTACTTGACATGATTGAATACAGGAATACAAACCCTATACTACATCAAATTAAGCAACATACCTGTATTACTTATAAGTAAGACAAATAATATTATCAAAGAGAAGAAATATTTTCCTAAAATACAAAGGTACCTAACAAAGTAGGTACTTATTGTCAATATCAAACAATTTCTTTAGTTATTGACTACGTGTGGAGTAGATATCCATTGATCCTGTATCACAAAAACCTGTTCAAACCGTTTTGAAATAAACGGACCTATAATATATCGCGTGTAGGCAATTTAAATACGCGTGGCGAGGGTCCAAAAGGGCAAGTGAACGGACATAACTAATTTTAAACTGCAGGTTTATACGTTCAGTCCGGACGATATAGTACTAAGCGGCGCGCCATCGTTAACTTTCGACACCGAAAGGTTCTTATCGTTTGGAGTGCGAATCACGAGCACCAGAGCTTCGGCGAACCTCAACAACATAGCTTTACACTACCGCAAATGCAGGTAAAAACGACATTGCTCAATAGAGTAGGTAGTAATAATTAATACTAATATAACTTTTATGTTTATTGTATTTTATAAACATTTGAATCTGTTCTATGAAATAATGAAAATTAAATAAAAAATAAAAACATGGTTTATCCTTTTCTCGTAATACGATAGTTTGTCATACAAACTGTTGAAGTCGCAGATTATCATGATGTCATAATGCTCTATGTCTGTCTATTTAGCTGTGTTAAAAAATCATTGCAACTAGTAAATATTGTCTAATTAGCTAAACTAAAATAATTGCACCTAGTTAATATAAAAGCTGTATTAAGGCAGCGATAGCTTTGTGGAGATACCAACGGACTGCCATGCAGAGGTATCGGGTTCGAATCCACGACACGCACCAATGACTTTTCGAAGTTAAGTGCGTATTAAATTGTTAATTATCGCTTGCCCCGTGCCTCGGACGGAGAGCACGTTAAACCGTCGGTCACAGCTGTCATGAAGATCTATGACAGTCGTTAAGGGGAGTCAGTACCCTCAAATAAACTGATACGGGTCTAAACCATGGATTATCGCTATCCCTTTAGGTTGTGGAGGTCAGACAGCAGTCACTCTGTGAAAAAGTTGATATTCTGTCATATCTGGTTAGACTAGTTAGCGGACCGCGGGTTCTAAGACGTGTAAGTCTTGGATGCAACCGGGATAACGCTAGGGCGATGATGAATATAAAAGCTGTGGTATATTTTCTATTCACTATAGATTTTACGATAATTTCTATTAATTTATGTCTTTCTTAACTTTTTGGGCCACAAGCCAAATCTATGCTTTGGAATCAATAATACCTACAACAGTTTCAGTACTTACAACATCATGACACGTTACATAGTAATTATTGAGAGACTATTTAAATTATAATCAGACTCGAATCAGCTAAATATGTTGTTGGCTTGGAATATTTATCTAGATGAAATATTTGCAGGTTTATTTACGAGACAGACAGCAACAGGTATCCGGTTTACTCGTACAATCGTTGCTTGTTAGAATGCAGGATTAAAATGATACTCAAACTGTGTGATTGTATTCCACATTTTTACAAGCCTATGGGTATGTGCATGATTTTATTTTGATTTACCTATTTTGGTATTTACCTAAGCATTTTAATGTTTCTAAACGATCTACCAAATTAGTATTTCCCATTGTTTTATAAGTTTTTACTAGGTAGGATACCCACCTCACTCCGGAGCACCACTCCGCCACCACATCACTCCGCCGGACACCGTGTGGTGTCCGGCGGATAGTGGCAGTCCGTTGGTATCTCCACAAAGCTATCGCTGCCTTAATACAGCTTTTATATTAACTAGGTGCAATTATTTTAGTTTAGCTAATTAGACAATATTTACTAGTTGCAATGATTTTTTAACACAGCTAAATAGACAGACATAGAGCATTATGACATCATGATAATCTGCGACTTCAACAGTTTGTATGACAAACTATCGTATTACGAGAAAAGGATAAACCATGTTTTTATTTTTTATTTTAATGTCGTTATTTCATAGAACAGATTCGAATGTTTATAAAATACAATAAACATAAAAGTTATATTAGTATTAATTATTACTACCTACTCTATTGAGCAATGTCGTTTTTACCTGCATTTGCGGTAGTGTAAAGCTATGTTGTTGAGGTTCGCCGAAGCTCTGGTAGCGAATAGAATAGCCCTCCCTCTCTCCTACCGAGGTGTCGTAAAAGGCGACTAAGGTATTTCGACGGACGCATTGTTATCAAAATAAAATAAATATTGACGTCTTTAACTATAGAGAAGGAAAACTTCAAACAAACCCGGCAGTCTGCCCCGCCGTTAGGGACTGACTGTTAAACTCCAAAGAAAACATACGCGTCTTATCTGGGTCCGGATGAAAGTAGGCTTGACACCTCTTTTTTGGTAGGTGTATACGCTCCGGACTCTTCCTATAGTAAGGCAGTAAGAGAGGAATTTTGGGCACAAATGAGAGAAGTCGTGTTATTGCGTAAGTGGAATGAACGTATTGTCATGCTTGGAGATTTTAATGCTAGGGTGGGAGTGAAGCGTGATAGGTATGAAAGTGTACTAGGGAAGTTTGGAGATAAGAGTGTCAATGACAACGGCGTGTACTTGTTAGATGTATGTATGTGTGGAGATGGATCTGTCTGTGATGAATACATGGTTCCAGCATAAAATGGTACATATGTACACGTGGCAAAAGAAGGAAGGAAATGTTGTGTTAAGAAGCATGATAGACTTTGTGATAGTAGATGAAAGAATGAGAAGGAAAGTATTGGATGCCAGAGCTTATCGCGGACCTAATGTTGGCACAGACCACTATTTGGTTATCAGTAAAATATGCGCGCTTTTCAAACGCTGGCGGCACCGAGATAAAGGTTCCACTACAGAATTAGAACGTATAAAAGTGGAAAGATTGAAAGATAAGGGTATGAAAGATATGTACAAAAAGCAATTGAGCGAACGGATGGACAAAAGTTGGAATCTTGTAAATAAGGAAAGTGTGAGTGAGGTATGGTCGGTATTTAAAACCAACATTGTGAAATGTGCTGAAGAAGTATGCGGTTTGAGTAAAAGAAGAAGTAAGAAATGCGAGAAAGCTGACTGGTGGGATGATGAAACTAGAAGAATGGTTGAGGAAAAGAAAAAAGCATGGCTGGATATCCTAACAATAGAGGTAACGAATAGAGCTAGTATTGGTATGAATGAAGATAGTGTTAAAGAAATGAAGGACAAGTATAGATGTGTGAAAACTAGAGTCAAAGAATGTATAGAGAGGAAGAAGAATGAGAAAAAGGAGAAGTATGAGGAACAATTCGGCGCAAGTTTCCGAGAGAATATAAAACTCTTTTGGAAACTCGTGAAAGAAGCGCGAGGTAAAAATATGAGTACATCGATGAAAGTGATTAGGAATGAAAGAGGTGAAGCCATGAATGAAGAAAGAAAGATACTAGAGCGCTGGAAGAATTATTTTGAGAGTTTATTTGAGAAAGATGTGTGTGAAATAGAGAAATAAGAAACTATAGATATGTTTGTGAGCCCGACTGATGAAATTGGCATGGATGAAATTATGAAAGCGTTAAAAGGTATGAAGAATTGAGCAAGTTGCGATGGGATATCATAGGCCTATCTGAAGTCCGAAGACAGGGGGAGGACTCGATAGTTCTCAATTCCGGTAACTTGCTCTTCTACCGGGAGGGCGACCAACAGTCCCAAGGTGGTGTCGGGTTCATCGTCCACAAATCTCTCGTGACCAACGTGGTAAATATCGGTAGTGTGTCGAGCAGGGTAGCGTACCTTATACTCAGAATATCCAAGCGGTATTCGCTGAAGGTCATACAGGTATACGCTCCGACCTCGTCGCACCCCGATGAGGAGGTGGAAGCCATGTACGAGGACATATCTCGGGCTATACATGGCTACAAAACCCATTACACCATGGTCATGGGAGATTTTAACGCGAAACTGGGCAAACGCGACGGTGATGAGCTGAGAATGGGGTCATTTGGTTATGGGCATCGGAATTCCCGGGGTCACTTGCTGGCTAGCTTTATGGAGAAGGAAGGACTCTATATGATGAATTCCTTTTTCAAGAAGCGAGAATGCCGCAAGTGGACCTGGGTAAGTCCAGACGGTGCAACCAAAAATGAGATTGACTTTATCATGTCGACGAAGAGGCAGATATTCAATGATGTCTCCGTGATCAATTCACTTAAAGTGGGGAGCGATCACCGAATGGTAAGAGGCACATTGAATATCTGTACAAGCCTCGAACGGTCGAGGTTGATAAAGTCCACGCTCCGACCGGCACCGGTTCATATCCAAAACCCCAAGAGCTTTCAGCTCGAACTCAAGAACCGTTTCGAATGCCTGGGTGAATGCGTAGATGTGGACGTGTACAGTAACGGGTTCGTGGATGCTGTCCATACAACAGGGACTAAATTTTTTAAGCCCCAGAAAAGCCAGAGAACCAAAAAGATCTCGGATCCGACCCTCGAGCTGTTAGAGGAAAGGCGCAAGATGGTTCTGCTATCCTCCGACGACATGCCGAAATATCGGCACCTCTACAGACAGATCTCTAAGTCTCTGACTCGCGATCTCCGCCAATACAACACAAAATGTGTTCGTGAGGCGATCGAGCGGAATAAGGGATCCAAAGTGTTCCAAAGGGATCTGTCTGTTGGGCAGAGTCAGCTGACAAAGCTGAAGACGGAGGATGGCAGAATCGTATCGTCCAAGCCTGAGCTCTTGGAGGAAATCGAAAGGTTCTATGGACAGCTATACACGACATCGCAACAACCCGCAAGCACTCCAGCGTCAGACCCTAGAGCTGGATTGACCCGACACTATACCGAAGATATCCCGGACGTCAGCATGCACGAGATTAGTGTGGCTCTCAAACAGCTTAAAAACAACAAGGCGCCGGGTGATGACGGAATTACGAGTGAGCTTCTGAAGGCCGGCGGTGCACCCGCTAGAGAAGCCCTCCGGAAGCTATTTAATTCCGTCATTCTCGAGGGTAAAACGCCACAGGCGTGGCGCAGAGGTGTGGTGGTGCTTTTCTTTAAGAAAGGGGATAAAACACTCTTGAAGAACTACAGACCCAACACACTTCTGAGCCACGTCTACAAGCTGTTTTCGAGGGTCATCACGAATCGTCTCGAGAGCAAGCTAGACGACTTCCAGCCTCCCGAACAAGCCGGTTTCCGTAAAGGCTATAGTACCATAGACCACATACATACGCTGCGGCAGGTTATACAGAAGTCCGAGGAGTATAACCAGCCCCTATGCTTGGCGTTTGTGGACTATGAGAAAGCCTTCGATTCGATCGAAACCTGGGTGGTGCTACAGTCTCTCCAACGGTGCCGGATTGACTACCAATATATCGAAGTGCTGAAGTGTTTGTATGAAAACGCCACTATGTCAGTCCGCCTCCAGGACCAGAGTTCGAAACCTATTCAACTCCAGCGAGGGGTGAGACAGGGGGATGTCATATCCCCGAAACTGTTTACCACTGCGCTGGAGCATGTTTTCAAGCTTCTGGACTGGAATGGACTCGGCATCAACATCAACGGCAAGTACATCACTCACCTTCGATTCGCAGACGATATCGTAGTCATGGCTGAGACCATGGAAGGCACAATGCTCGATGGCCTCTGTAGAGTCTCCCAACAAGTAGGTCTTAAGATGAACATGGACAAGACGAAAATCATGTCGAACGTCCATGTTGTACCTGCTCCTATTCAGGTTGGGAACTCTACGCTCGAAGTTGTCGACAAGTATATCTACCTGGGACAAGTAGTCCAATTAGGTAGGTCCAACTTCGAGAAGGAGGTCAATCGTCGAATCCAACTCGGTTGGGCAGCGTTCGGGAAGCTACGACATATCTTCTCGTCCGATATCCCGCAGTGTCTCAAGACGAAAGTCTTTGACCAGTGTGTGTTGCCAGTGATGACTTACGGATCAGAGACGTGGTCGCTCACTATGGGCCTTATCAGAAGGCTCAAGGTCACTCAGAGGGCGATGGAGAGAGCTATGCTTGAAGTTTCTCTGCGAGATCGAATCAGAAATGAGGAGATCCGCAGTAGAACCAAAGTCGCCGACATAGCTCTCCGGATAGCCAAGCTGAAGTAGCAGTGGGCAGGGCACATAGCTCGAAGAACCGATGGCCGTTGGGGCAGAAAGGTTCTGGAGTGGCGGCCACGTACCGTATGACGCAGCAGAGGTAGGCCCCCTGCAAGGTGGACCGACGATCTTGTCAAGATCGCGGGAGGAGGTTGGATGCGGGCGGCTCAAGACCGGTCTGTGTGGAGAACCTTGGGGGAGGCCTATGTCCAGCAGTGGACGTCGTTTGGCTGATATGATGAAAAGGTATGAGGTCAGGAAAGTCTGCTGGATGTGATAGAGTGACGACTGAGACGGACTGAGACTTGAAGGCTGGCGACGGACTCATAGTTAACCTGCTGCATCGCCTTTTTAATCTATGCTGGAAACAGGGCCAAGTTCCAGATGACTGGACGAAGGCAGTGCTTGTTCCAATTTATAAAGGCAAAGGCTCGCAGCAGGAATGTCAAAATTATCGCGGGATCAGCCTTCTTAGTGTTGTTGGAAAAATGTATGCCAGAATTTTGATTGACAGAGTAGTAAATGTGACTAATGACAAGATATGGGATGTGCAAGCGGGATTTCGGAAGGGAATGGGATGTACGGATCAAGTCTTTTCCTTGCGCTGCGTCACCGAAAAATGTCTGGCAAAAAAACAGAAGGTGTATTGCGCGTTCATAGACTTGGAAAAGGCTTATGATAGGGTGAATAGAAAGGAATTATGGAAGGTGTTATCCATGTATGGGGTAGACAACTTTATAATAAGGGCTCTGAAATCCCTGTATAGGGGTTCTAGAGCCTGTGTCCGAATCAATGGTGCATATACGGACTGATGTGACATCTCCCAAGGTGTCAGACAAGGGTGTGCAGCCTCGCCCTGGTTGTTCAACGTATTCATGGATAGCTGCATGAATGGTATGAAACTGAATGCGGGATCGATATGGTAGGAGTGCGTGTTAAGTGCCTCTTATATGCCGATGATCAAGTCATTCTTGCACCATCAGCGAATGAGTTGCAAGAAATGATGGACTGCATGAACAAGAGCTTTAAAGCGAAAGGTATGAAAGTTAATGCACGAAAGACGAAAGTGATGGTGTTTGAAAAAGATGAAAGTGTGACTGAGTGTAATATTACGATTGGAGGTGAAATTGTAGAGCAAGTAAAGGAATTTGTATATTTGGGTAGCGTATTTACAAGGGACGGAAGATGTGAGGGAGACATTGAAAGGAGAGTGACTGCGGAAAATCGTGTAAATGGAGCACTGTGGGCGTTTATGAACGGTCAGACGGTGCCAAAAGTGGCACAATTGGTGGTTCACAATGGAGTGCTTGTCCCCACGTTGATGTATGGAAGTGAGAGCTGGGTTTGGCAGAAAAAGCATGAAAGTAGGATTAACGCAGTTGAGATGCGATCACTGCGTAGTATGTGTGGGGTAAGACTGATTGATAAAATTCCGAATGCAACTATACGAAAAAGCAGTGGACTGAAAGAAGATGTGGTGACATGGATTGAGAAAGGAATGCTCAGGTGGTTTGGACACGTGGAGCGAATGAGTGAAGAAAGAATGACGAATCAGATATATAAGGCAAATGTGTGTGGGCAAGTCGGTCGCGGCAGACCTCGGCGGACATTCTTCGACCAAATTGGAGACATCCTAAGAAACGAAAAGGTCCGAAGTACCCGCAACCGGCGAGCATGTATGAAACGAGTAATGAGTGTAGAGGAAGCGCGTGAGGTTTGTAAGGATAGGAGCAAGTGGCGTTCTGTTGTCTCTGCCTACCCCAACGGGAAAAAGGCGTGAGTATATGTAGGTATGGATACCCACCTATAAATGATAAAACGAATAAAAATACTTAAGTGATCTTCTCGTTTTGCTAGTTTGTAGTAACATGACATTATTTTTTTATAGACGGCGAACGAATATGTATCCAGGCTGAACTAGAATGCCTTATCGAATACAAAAAGGAAATCATGACACTTTCCACTACTAATGAAACTATGAAGAAATTCGATGATACTGATAGTTTGCTGAAGTCCTCTCGTGATTGTGGTTGGCTCGGTAACTGCGAAGAGGATGTGTTCAAAAACGACCACGAGACGTTGCTGCCACAAGTAAAAATGAACAGATTGAGAGTAAGCGTGTCAGCGATCCCGAAAGTGCGTGTTATGAGGGAGATAATATTCAGCTTCTACGACTTATTTCGTAAGTTACTGTGCGTGAACACTAACAATTATTTTAAAGCAAGTGTCATCATGACCAGGGTCGAGTAGACACAGTGCGATGTGTCCGCGGGCGCAGCGCGCTGGATGAAAGGCGAGCGTTAATTATTTGTATTGTAGCTTGCAGGATTACAAGCTATCTTTATAGTTGAATAGAGGACAACCGCAGCTACGCCCGCACATTTTTTAAGTAACCGTTACTTACCAATCAGTGGGAATTTCGGGCAATCGCTTCTTAATGCACCTCTACTGTCCCCAAGGAACATACACGCCCATTTACAGCTTCTTGTATCCAACAGTTATGGCTGTGTCAACGCACAATTACAAGTAACTCTAGAATTTTGAACATAGAAGATTACTCCCAAGTCAATAGTGACGCCTGCTCCTGTGGTTTAATTCTACGATATTTTATCGCAATGTTTCTTAGCTTTGATCAAAAGCTTACAGATTGCTCCTCACAACTCCTAATTTTTGCAAGGCAGAACAATAAGACCTAAGTATATGTACCGTGTCCATATGCATTTAGTAAAAAGCGGTTATTTTAATATTACAAACAGACACACCAATTTCATTTATATGTATAGATGTATAGATCATCTAAGCTTTGCAACCCTACAGGTCCCTATTACGCTCTAGTCAATCCCAATTTAGCATCGTGGGCTCCCTAGTATGAGGCGGCGCGGCGGCCTGAAATAGCGATCACGGGACAAAAATAGTTTGATGCTTACAAGACTATTGAAAAAAAAAATTGAGAATAAATGTTTATCTTTTGATTATTTGCAAAATAAAACACACATACGAAACTGCCAATCTCGCGAGAACTCGAATTAGGCGAGATCTCGCAGTATTGTTATTCATAAACTCGCGGGATCTCGCTTGAGCCCCAATCTCGAGAGACTTGCATTCCCTAATCCTGTTTACAGTATTGGATCTATTGGCTACTAGGTTCATATTGGACATACTGCCTCTATGGTTCTGCGGCAGTGTTAACAACTGCGGATCATGAGGTCTCGGGTTCGATTCCCAGGTCGAACAAATAGTGATATTGGGATTTTCTGTTAGGAATTATCCAATAGAAGTTCGGAGTCAAGGAGTTGTAGGTGTCCCACCAATACGGAGTATTACGTTACAATTATTAATTAATAATGGTATCTGTTTTAACAATAATTATTTAGCATTAAAGAGCATGTTTGCTCGTTATGGTTGTGATTCAGGTGTGGTGTGTGTGGCTGGAGGATCTCGAGGTATTTAGCAGGAATTAAGGAAGCAGCAATTTAAGCTAGATAATATTTAATGTTTTGTTAGAAATCATCAACAGTCATCAGCTGATATCACCAACGAAAGAAAGTCTTCAGTTAATAAAGGAAATATAAATAATATATAGGTTTTTTTTGTTCATCTTACGGTGTTTTGGACACAGCAACCAGTGTCATCGGAACTATAGTGTGGAAGTTATAACAGTGCAGAAATGTGTGTGCACTTACATTCACTCTCATAGTCTGATAGTATCGTTTCGAGAGACGAGCGGAGAGAGATTGGGGGCAGGACCAACGTTTTCTTAACGTGAATTACGAAGTATAGGGTTATAAGATCAGCAGA
This sequence comes from Euclidia mi, assembly GCA_944739405.2. Taxonomy (NCBI): domain Eukaryota; kingdom Metazoa; phylum Arthropoda; class Insecta; order Lepidoptera; family Erebidae; genus Euclidia; species Euclidia mi. The sequence goes on from OX123181.2 coordinate 83,257,748, forward strand.
TTTCTGGCTTTATACTGCTATGGGATTATGCTTGTCAGAAAAGCCTAGGCAATATTATAGTAGCACGGAGTGAAGACTTTGGTGAACTGCCTCGTTAAGCACGACACTTATGTATATTTTACTTAACTTGAGAACTATCGCTGACAGTCTTGCGAGGCAATAAAAAACATAACTAGGTACATATTGGAATAATGTACCAGAAGTTTTAAAACATGTCGCTTGCTTTGGAAGAAAGATTGGATTACCTGAAAATACGAGACTTTCTCACATGCCATAAAGGTATTGTGAATAAGGTCTAGTTATCTTGCTTACAGGGCGAGAAGTTGTATGTTAAGCAACTACCCAATTGCAAAGTTCGATAGACCGATTGAGGATCTACATCTAAGTTTGTGCTCTTGCAAACACTGACTTTTACAGACACTACTACCTACAAAGAGGACCTAACAAACAAATGAAATAGTCATAAGAGAGAATCGTTCCACAGTCAACGACACAGAGGTCTGGTAAACACTCTCTGGAATCACTTATCTGCTTGCAAAGCGTTCTAATTACAGCGCAATGTGATCGTTACCTGTGGCGGTTTGGTAGATAACTTCAGGATTGGACCATTACGGTATCCGTAGAATAAACACCAGTGGCTGTTGGACCATCAACATAATCATGTAAATCCAATGGACTGTATTGAAGTCGTATTGGTTTTAGTGAGTCGAGTAATTTGAAGGCGTTGAATGCTGCCAATAACGTTGAATGTTGCAGTCGGTATATGCTTACATAGGTGTGAGCAAGATGCGAAAGAGCGCCTTAGCTTTCTTATAATATGTGTGAACTTTTTATTACTTATTGTGTGAACTCAGAGCAAGGTAAAAGATAAAAAGCTAGACAGCAGGGTTTTATTACGATTGAAGCTAAAAAGTTAAGGACCACCAGTAAATAAATTACTAAGATATATTATTACAAAGGTAACCTACCTAAGTGTTATTTTTAAATATAAAATTCTTGTGTTACTAACTGACTGACAGACAACGCTCAGCTAATACTATTGAGCACAAGAAACAGAACTTTGGCATGTATCTTTCTTGGGAATCATAGGGGTGCACTAAGATGAGATTTGCCGATATTTAAACGGCATCGGGAAGAAACATTTCAATTAAAATTAAATGAGCGGACGTAGCTGCGGGCATCATCTAGTCTTGGTGCACAAATTCTTCACGTATGCGCGTGTATTTATTTACTAAATCTAAATTTATTTTCCTACTTGTTCTAAGTGTATATATCTATTTCTTGTATCTATAAGCTGGTATATTGAAATATGTGGGAGTATAAAAACACATTGCATCAAGGTAGAGAGACCAACAGACTGTTACATAAAGCACCTTGAGTACAATTGGCAGGTATTTTCGAAGTTATGTGCATATTATATTGTAATATCGCTTGCTTATCGGTGAAAATATAGTGAGGAGACCTGCATGTCTAAGAGTTCTACATAATGTTCGAAGACATGTGAAGTCTTTCATCTCGCACCTTGGCAAGCGTGGTGGACTATGGCCTAACCTTTCTCATAGAGCAGAGATGCGTGACCAGCAGTGGGACAGTTTATATACAGAGCTGATGATAATAGCTCGTTCTACGCCAGTCTAGTAAGACACCATTTCTGTTTCTTTCTGATTTATTTGTGTCCATGTCTAAAGAAGTCATACTTTGCACCAAAATAAATGTTTTCTTTGTGTATGAAATTTCTGCGTTTGGCAATTAAGCGTTAATAAAACCCATTATCAAAATCGCTTGCCAAAAACTAATCATTAACATATTATCAACATTGACACATGAATGATGTTTCGTAATTATGAGTTATCGCTTAATCCAGTCTAGTAAGACACCATTTCTGTTTCTTTCTGATTTATTTGTGTCCATGTCTAAAGAAGTCATACTTTGCACCAAAATAAATGTTTTCTTTGTGTATGAAATTTCTGCGTTTGGCAATTAAGCGTTAATAAAACCCATTATCAAAATCGCTTGCCAAAAACTAATCATTAACATATTATCAACATTGACACATGAATGATGTTTCGTAATTATGAGTTATCGCTTAATCCAGTCTAGTAAGACACCATTTCTGTTTCTTTCTGATTTATTTGTGTCCATGTCTAAAGAAGTCATACTTTGCACCAAAATAAATGTTTTTTTTTGTGTATGAAATTTCTGCGTTTGGCAATTAAGCGTTAATAAAACCCATTATCAAAATCGCTTGCCAAAAACTAATCATTAACATATTATCAACATTGACACATGAATGATGTTTCGTAATTATGAGTTATCGCTTAATATCACTGAAATTTTGTATCAAATATCAAACAAACCAACATTAATATTATTAATATTATATTATTTTGTGGTTCAAAATATAATGATATTCGCTATCCAATTTCCAGTTATTTTATTAAATACAAATATTTATCTGGCTATTTATTGTATCGGACGTATTTCCATATTCGTATTGTTATAATCAACACACTGCTTCACTATCGTGTAGGTACCAGGAATACATTTTTATATAATCTGTCCCACTACATGATACAGGCCTCTTCTTATTCTGAGAAGGATTAGGCCATAGTCCGTCACGCTCACGAAGTACACGTGGTGGCATACTTCACTTGTCTTACGTGCACGATATAAAAAACTCTTAGACATCCAGGTTTTATCACGATGTTTTTCATGTTTTCTTTCACTGTTTAGTAAGCAATAATTAACAACTTAATCACACTATTTCGAAAAGTCATAAGTGCGTGCCATGGTTTTGAACCTGAGACCCAATGCGTAGTACTGTAGGCCGCAGGTTTCTATAAATTAACTAGGCTATAGCTGCTTTAGTAAGCTTAGAAGGAGATACATAATAGTTTAATAAAAATTACTTGATTCCGAGTCTCCAGCCACTCCACTAAGCTCTACCCCCGTGGCAAAATACGGGCGTAAAAATTTATTTTTCTAACCTCGTTTACCGACACGATTTATGCATAGGTATATGTCTTTACCTACGGTAATATATGACAGGAATACTTTGCTGCTCCTTCAAGCGTAAGACTATATTGGTAGTATCTTGATAAAATATTGAACAAAGTAAAATATATGTCAGAAGCAGAACAGTAAATAAGGGATGGGATGGCTAAGACTAAAATTACTTTCAAGTTCAAGGTGAAGGAACTTCTATTGGCTGAGTCGGCGATTGTTTCCTAAGTCGTTTAAATTTCATACGTGTTTAATATGTATATATATTCCTTATGTACGTTGTAACGTAATACTACACGTATTGCGTTATAATATCTCGCAGGCGCTTAACGCCAGCTTAGCCAGACATCGTTCGCAATATTACCAAATATGGTCATATTCACTAGCCAAAGGCAGTTGTGAGTCATAGATTTATGCCTATATAAGATGGGTGCGCGTTGTAGAATGGTCACTTTCCCTAGACATCGGAACGCTGCCGCTACACCTCGCGATTATTCTACATTCCACTTCCTATCTACTGTCCCGCTGGGGGTAAGCATATTCTAGTTGTCTGTGTGCCTATATGTTCTGTCTGTAGTATCTGTGTCTCCTAAGCATAACAGCCGATCTAGGGACAGCCTGTTCCTGACCGGTTGTTGTGTATTCTCTATGCTGTTTCCAGTTCACCCTACGGGCTACGTTCACCCTACGAGCTCACTGCACCTGACGTTCTTCCTACGGGCTGACGTTCTTCCTACGGGCTACAAGCCACGAGCTGCTGGCGCCGTGCCGCTACTAGCCAGCTGCCACCCAAGCCTCCGTTCCTGCCTACGAGCTCCTACAGCCAGGCCACGGACGCCTGAGCCTGACCGCTCGACCCACATCGGCTGCACCGCCTGAGACCCGCTCAGCCTGAACATCGACCACAGAGCTGCCTGCGCAGCGCACCTTGGCCAGCTCATCGGCGACCCTTCGAGCAGCTACCCTGCGAGCGTCGGAGAGCAGCAGGAGTCTACACTCCAGCCAGCTCAGGCCAGTGCTTACCTAGTTCGGTCATACTGTATGTAAGCGGTAGTGAGACATAATAAAGAACCTGTTCAGCCTAGCAGTGTTTCTCTCGAACCCCGACATCCTACCTGAGATCCTCCGTCTCAGTGGCGCCCAACTCTATTTGTCTCACTTCCAATTACTGCAGTTGTTCTTGTTTAGGAGGTCAGTCTTTGTAAACGAGGAGGTGCAGACATCAGCGAACTGGTACGTAATATCTAACTTGTGTGTATCTGTGTATTGCTGTCTATCTTTAATTTCTATTCTTGTATACCTATTATGTGTTATCTTACTATTGTCTAATTCAAATTTCAACTACCGATTCCCTACGTAACTGTTCGCAATTTGAAATAACCGTTTTTTTATTTTTGCAAGTCACTATCTATTGTCTACATTTTTACACCGAATCGTCGTAGTTTCTTTGTAAAGCAGAACTATTGCACGCAGAGGGCTGTAATATACTTACGTTCTTTTCTATCATACTTATTTTATATCATCATGAGCACTAACCCTATCAAGTACTTCCTACTTAATAAAAATGAATTGGCCTACGAGGTCGCTATTCGCGGAGAGGAGCCGGCTACCTCTGTTTTAGGTTTACGGAAGCAGCTACCTAAACTACTCGAGCTGATTCCGAATGACGAAATCCTAGAGTCAGGCCTAGACATAGCAGACGACTTCAAGGGAGCTAGCCTGTCAGTTACCGATTTAGATTCGCGAATCTCTTCCCTTAAGGAGCTATACGACCACAACTTGGCTAAGCGAACTACGGCTTTGCACAACCAGGTCTACCACAGATTGGGCAGATTAGACAAATCCGAACCTAAATACGGCAAGAAAATATCCGACCTGACTGAACGCTTTCGGATGCTGTCGGCAGAGCTATCTAAGATAGAACACTCGAATGTTCCGTCGGCGGAAGTCGGAGCCACGATGAATTGCACGGATTCAACCCCTGCACAGGCAGCGTCGACTCCGGTAACTGTCCACTGTGAGCATTTGAGGGTTGGCGAACTATCGAAACTCAAATTCGACGGAACAGGCTGCGTTCGTGAATTTCTACAACGCGTGACGGAATTTAGGACGGTTAGAAATCTACCTGCCAATAGATTATTCGATTACGCGTCCGAAATTTTTACTGGTAATGCGTTACACTGGTTTCGCGGTGTTAAATATTCCATTTCTACATGGGACGAACTAGCTACTAAACTCACAGCTGATTTTACACCGTACGACTATGATTATAAACTTTTAGCCGAGATTCGTAATCGTACTCAAGGGCAAACTGAGGGTATAATCATCTACTTATCAATTATGTTCCAACTTTTTGCGCGATTGTCACCGAACACGGTCCTAACCGAACATGAAAAACTAAATATATTGCTTCACAATATTAGACCGTGTTATTCTACAGTACTAGCTTCATGTACTACGGCTATAGACACTATAGACACTCTAAAAACACTATGTCTAAACTATGAGAGGTTCCAGTGTTTAAGTGCACAATTTCACGAACCTAGTTACCCTACGTCTAACACAGTAGCACCTGATTTAGCTTACATAAATAAAAAGGACATGCACGGTCACTATAATAATTCACAGTACTATAAACCGTCTAAACTAAAAACTACGCTTCTGTCGCATCTATAAATGTCGAACCGAACGATACACCTGTGCCTAACCCACAACACTATAATGTCAACATGATATCTAAATCAGCTGTTCCTACAAAAATAACTAATAAGAGGTCTGTTTTCTGTCCGCGATGTCGTTCAACTGATCACTCGCTAGGGACGTGCAAGCGTGAACGTTATCCGATATATTTTAAGTGTGGCCTTAGGGATGTCACGTTCGTAAATTGTCCTAACTGTAAAAATAAATCTTTTTCAAAAAACTAATTTACTCGGATCGTAGTTCGTCAAATAAGATGTCAAACCCTACCGTTTGTACATCTTCTTAACCTAAATATTTTGACATAGAAGACTGGAAAAATTGGCTGAACACTCTAAAAGTGTATTTTTCCAGTTATTCTGTGGCTGCGATCCGTGATCAAAAACCTAATACTGATTTTCGACCCTACGTTAATGTAACCATTAAGAATCTACCCCTTACTGGGTTACTTGACTCAGGTTCTGCCGTGACTATATTGGGCAATAATTCTCATATAAAAATTATTTCTCAAACTAATCTCCCTTTGAATAAGTGCGACAACCCTACTATATTTTTTTCGATCGGCGGGTGGTCATCGTTTGACACCGATCGGCTATATCAACCTACCCACCACTTTTAAAAATAAAACTTGTTATTTAAAAGCGTACGCAATTCCAGAAGTCACTAGTTCGTTAATTTTAGGTATTGACTTCTGGCAAAGATTTAAATTGTTACCAAATTATATTTACTCTGTCTCTTTAGCTAATAATGACTCTCGTAGTAATTCCTTGCCTAATAAAGTTAATGCTACCGTGTCAGCTATTGATAGTAACACTGATAACGACACTACTAAAACCACGGATCAGTGGTATACTACTATCTACAATGGCTGCCAAAACTCACCTACATCTTTCCCTAACTATACTATCAAAAATGATAAATTATATCGATATATGGTATCGAAATGTACACTTCGGAAAATATTCGATTGGAAAGAGGTCCTACATACCTCGGATAGAAATACCGCCATTAAAGAATACCATTCGGAACTCGCTGCGGGTCATTTAGGTATTTTTAAAACGTATAAACGTTTAGCGCAGCGTTATTATTGGCCTGGTATGCACGCTGACATTATTAAGTTTATATCTTCGTGTGATACTTGTGTCGCACGTAAACACCAAAACAATGGTACTTTATATACACACACATACAACTTACGTCGTAAACCGGCTGGGGTTAACGTGGGTGATACTGTGTGGAAAAGAACCTACGACAAATCATTTGGCGAAAAACTAGCTCCTAAGTTTACCAAGTGTACTATTATTGCTAAAAAGTCACCACTAGTATACGTATTAGCGGATTCGTCGGGTAAATCTATTGGCAGTTGGCACATTAAAGATTTAAAACTAATTAACTACACTGATTCCTAACCTAACTAGATTCTTTCATTGTACCTACCTGCAGTTTGAGTTTCATAGTCACTATCTACTTAGCACTGTCTACAGAAGTTCGGAGGACTTAGTTAGACGGATTTTTCTTGTCTAGACACGAAAAATCCTGCTGTACAGAGCGGGGTATTGTAACGTAATACTACACGTATTGCGTTGGGTTAGGAGGCAACTGGCCTCTGGGCCGCGGCCCATTTAACACACTCTGGTAACAGTAGGGGGAAGCTGGTCCGAATGAGCGGCCCAGGTTACTACACCTAACTTTATAGATGGTAAACTGGGCCAATTTTATTTAATCGTTTGAAAGTCTAATTAACATTATATTGTAATTAGTATTATATGTCATAGTCGAAATTTGCAACCTCAGATTGCGAAAAAAATGCGTCCGCCTTTTTGGATCCGGAAACCGATATCCATATTGATATTGCAATTCAAAAAATTGTAAAATCATTTTATTTAAATAATTTATGATGACATTTAATGCACATTTACTTACCTTTGCATAAATGCATCGCTTTTTAATTTAATTTTTTCGTGTTATGTTAGTAATCGTGACTAAATCACTGTTCAAACATTAAACCAACTCAAATTGATCGCATATTCTTGAACTATTTTGAATTAATGCACTCTAAATGTCTTTAGATTTTATGTCTTTTTCAGAGAGACTAGTGTATCTTAATAATGTTTTGTACATTTTATAAAATAATAAATTAGTTGAAACATTTTTGAGCAAAATATATCTTTATTTAGTATTAAGTTAACAAAAAACTAAAGGTAACCAAAAAGCAGCACTTATTTAGGAAAATTTTCCGACACATAAATAACTGTAAATAAATCATAATTTGAGATCCATTTCGGTTAAACATTTAGAAAGTTAACATTTGAAGTTAAAAGTTGAGACTACTCTTTATCTCAAGGTGCGAATAAAGTAAAATCCGTAAGAAAATCAACATAATTCTTACAGAAAAATTACAATTTATAAGTCAACAAATCTAGTGAATAATTTTTAAAAATTTAATGACTTAAATAGCAGAGTTTCAAACCTTAATAATTTTACAATTCATATCATCGATTGATTTTTGAGGGTACTTTAAAAATACTCTCGCGTCACTGCGTGAACGCCTAAATCTAGTAATTCGTATTTCCTACTACTTATTCGTGTAAAATACAGTAATTCATGCTAATTATATAAAAGTTACTATAATAAAGTTAAATACTATTAAAAGGTACCTAGTTATTATTTTTTTTTTAAATTCATTAATATTTTATCCTTATTCACTTAAGTAAAGAAATTATACGTTCAACTGTATTTTTATCAAAGAATATGATAATACAATAATCTTTTTTATCACATATGGAAGACAAACCTAATAGTAACCAACCATTAACCAGTAACCAACCATCACCACCACGTGATACCACATTTGAAATATTGCCATCCCAAAGAGGTGGTAAAATATTGATGCGAAATGGATATCGATATACCGTCAGACACATTAATTCTAATGGACATACGGTATAGCGTTGGGTAAGTAGGAAAAATTGTGCAGCTACGTTAGTTACCAACTATAAATCAATTATTAAAGAGGAAAATCATAAGTGCGAGCAAATTGATTTAAATAACAAAATAAAAACAAAAATGAGTAATGGTTACAAAGAGCGGAAGAAGAAACTACACCAAAACTTACAATCTACGCAGAAGCTGTTGAATAGATATGTTAATAGAAATGTTAATAGATAAGATACCTAAATATTAAAACATAAAAAAAGACTTTGTATAAACATCGAAACAAAGTATTGTAGACAAATAAAACACGTTCTTTAAACTGAAATAAGTAACAGTACCTGGCAAGTTTTGATCGTTTTTGTTAGCAGATTACTCGAACAAAAAAATCTCGTATATTATTGTTTGCGACTGTTGACGGTAAGGAAATACTAAAACAAGGCAAACATATCTTTTGTGACGGCACTTTTAAGAGCTCATCTCCGCCATTTTTACTACTATATTGCATCCAAGTAGATATGGGCAGTTCTATGGATAGAAACTCAATTATTCCTGTTTGTTACGCTTTGCTACCTGATAAGAAGAAAACTACATACACAATATTGTTTGAACTTATTAAAAGCCAAATTCCTGAATTTGCGCCGCATACTTTTACTACGGTTTATGAAGCTAGCGCATGGCTGCTATTTCAACTGTATTTCCAGAAGCAAAACTGCAAGGTTATTTCTTTCATTACAGTAGAGCTTTGTGGAGGAAAGCAGAAGCACTAGGAAGAAAATTTAATGATTATTTTTATTTAAAAAAAGCGTGTTAACATGGATAGACAACAATGCTTACTTCTCTGATAAATGGTGTTTTTACAATATAAGTCACAGGACGAACAACGCTTATGTATTATGGAACGCAAGATTCAATAAAAAAGTGACGTCTAAACCAAATTTTGCAAATTTATTCTTTTCTTTATATTTTTTATAAAATTAATTCAAGATTCTAGCTATTACTTTGGGCTTTTTAAAATTCAAGGTCGCATCAGTCAGAAAAAGAGGGATACATTATGGACCAATGAAAAAATTCTAAATAATATACGTATATTATTTAGAATTTTTTCATTGGTGGAATTAACCGACGGTGAAATATCACTCGGTCATTGTATAGAAAAACTTAGTAATTTGTGATATATTCTATCTAATGTTTACTTTTTCTCAAATTTATGATGTTGATATCTTTACAGTTTATTATTATGTTTTTCTGATTGATTGAAATAAAAGCAAAAACACGTAAGTTTTGTTTGTAAACTCTATTTCCCCTATTAGTTTTCTAAATCAATATAATATTAATCGGACTTCCAAACGAATAAATAAAATTGGCCCATTGATTTTTTGCGCAATATCTATATGGGTTTCTCGGTTTCTAGGTTTTCTAGGGTGCTAATTTCAATTATGACATTGGTTTCGTAATCCAATATGGCGGACGCGATTTTTGGCATTATTAATATGGGTCATGGGTATCGTTTTCTAGGTTTTCGAAGGTGCTTATTTTGATTATAACATCGGATTCGAGATCAAAGATGGCAAACACCATTTTTTGCGCAATATCAATATGGGTATTCTTTTCTAGGTTATATAATACTAATTACAATATAATGTTAATTAGACTTTCAAAACGATTAAATAAAATTGGCCCAGTTTACCATCTATAACGTTAGGTGTAGTAACCTGGGCCGCTCATTCGGACCAGTTTCCCCCTACTGTTACCAGAGTGTGTTAAATGGGCCGCGGCCCAGAGACCAGTTGCCTCCTAACCCATTGCGTTATAATATCTCGCAGGCGCTTAACGCCAGCTTAGCCAGACATCGTTCGCAATATTACCAAATATGGTCATATTCACTAGCCAAAGGCAGTTGTGAGTCATAGATTTATGCCTATATAAGATGGGTGCGCGTTGTAGAATGGTCACTTTCCCTAGACATCGGAACGCTGCCGCTACACCTCGCGATTATTCTACATTCCACTTCCTATCTACTGTCCCGCTGGGGGTAAGCATATTCTAGTTGTCTGTGTGCCTATATGTTCTGTCTGTAGTATCTGTGTCTCCTAAGCATAACAGCCGATCTAGGGACAGCCTGTTCCTGACCGGTTGTTGTGTATTCTCTATGCTGTTTCCAGTTCACCCTACGGGCTACGTTCACCCTACGAGCTCACTGCACCTGACGTTCTTCCTACGGGCTGACGTTCTTCCTACGGGCTACAAGCCACGAGCTGCTGGCGCCGTGCCGCTACTAGCCAGCTGCCACCCAAGCCTCCGTTCCTGCCTACGAGCTCCTACAGCCAGGCCACGGACGCCTGAGCCTGACCGCTCGACCCACTTCGGCTGCACCGCCTGAGACCCGCTCAGCCTGAACATCGACCACAGAGCTGCCTGCGCAGCGCACCTTGGCCAGCTCATCGGCGACCCTTCGAGCAGCTACCCTGCGAGCGTCGGAGAGCAGCAGGAGTCTACACTCCAGCCAGCTCAGGCCAGTGCTTACCTAGTTCGGTCATACTGTATGTAAGCGGTAGTGAGACATAATAAAGAACCTGTTCAGCCTAGCAGTGTTTCTCTCGAACCCCGACATCCTACGATATCCTCCGTCTCAACGTGTAAATATTTATAAATGTATTTATATATTCATGTGTGTATGTATGTAGTTTTATAATACATCTATATATATATATATATATATATATATATATATATATATATATATATATATATAAATTCATTTTCATTATATTACACCTACTTCTTTTCTCTCTGCACCACTCTAAGATAGACTGGTAATGCCCATGGCATTAAGTCCGCCTGTATACGATGTGTATATAAAGTTTAAATAAATAAAATAAATAAAAAATAAATAAGTACTGAGGCGCAAGTAACAAAGTTGAAAGGCTCTTTTTTAGAGTTGATTAGAAAGGTGAATGGGCAAAATCGGCTCCAATAGCCATGATTGTAGTCTCGTTTAAAAGGTCTTACCAAGAGGAACAATATTTACTTCAGCCGCTTGTCTCAAATCTGATTGCGTTTGGAGTTAAACGACAGTCTTACTAACTAATAAAAACCCTGTTCCTTCGGTTTCCCTTTGCGTTCCAGCGCCACGGCAACCTGTTTAGACAGTTCCGTGGACCCGGCGATAAACATACATATACGAGTATATTAGTTACCACATATCTATGTAAGAAAATGAGTACCAAGGTAATATTTTCTTTATTTCCTTTCATGTTTTCTATTAGTTACGCTTTTACGTATGACTTGTGATATACAGGGTGTCACAAGACCCATCACCAAGCCGAAGTCTACTCGTTGTGGACATCATGCCAAGTCATACTAACCAAAAATAATATCTGAGAAACGATTTTTTTTTTAAGTTTTCAAATTTTTTAACCCGCAATTAAAAGCGCGCGCGTGCAATGCTCGAAATACCTACTTATCCATGGGGTTATAGGGTATCTATAAAACGTATTGGCGGGGTAAATGTATCGATTTTGAACCTAATTAGAAAAATGCCATACTAACTTTGAGCCTCAATATCTCCTGAACCAGTAATTTCCCAGGTATGGTGCCGAAGTAAAAAACGTTCGTAGTGATTGGTACAATATGTGATTTCAGTTTTCGTTAAGGGTCTTTTTACACCCTGTATATACGTGGATAGCGTACACGCAGACGAATTCGTCAATATCATAAGGCAGAAAATATCCCCGAATCTTCTGCATATGTATGTAGAGAGAATGCGGCTTAATCACAGAAGAGTAGATTTTCAGAGGATGGAAGCAAGCCAGATAGAAAACTTACCTTCAATGACGGGGGACGATATAATTCTACCAGCGCTAGGAACATATCAACTCAAGCTGGCAAGATCTTACTGTGCGGAGCATTGATCAAATAGTCTGTATATAATTTAAACGTACAGAGAGGTAGCACTTGAAGATTTGCCAGACTATGGCATACACGAAGATGCCTGACTTTTGCGTGGACGAATCTAGTCGCGGCATGTCCGTATAAAAACATATTATTGTTATATATTGATCAACAGTGCAAATAATATTGCCCAACAGTTTTGCACATGTTTAACCGGGCGACGTACGGTGGGCACTTGTGCACATATAGTGTCCATCGTATGGTAACTAGGCTATGCGAGGCATACGGGATTTACTGCTCCGGCATCTTTCCTCAATGCTGTTATAGTTGATATCGGTATCATGTAATGTTTTAAATCTACTCACTTATTGCTAAAATATATGATTATTTTTATTTGAAGAACGCTTGTTTTCTTACTTCTTTTAATAATAGAATCCTAAGTGTGTTATATCATTGCCTAATTCTATCTTATTCCAGCTTTATTTTACTAATATAAGTAGTTTGTAGTAAATTCTTATTTATAGAACTTAGTGACATTATTGCTTCCCAAACGTGAATAGGGACAGGCGCCGTGTTAGATGTTTTTCTGCATCAAAATGTCTTTTCAATGATATATTAATGATGACTATTGGAGCGGGTACCACGTTCCATACATTTTTGCCCATTCTCTTTTGATAAATTCATAATAGTTTTATTATAACGCTCGACTGAGTTTACATAGGGTGTATACAGCGGCGTATAATGCAAATTAGGAATTTTGTATTTAGTTATCAAATTTTTAAATGTGGAACTAATGAACTGCTTACCATTATCGAGAACAATAGTTGACGGAATACCATGGACCAAAAACACATTTTCTTCTAAAATTTTAGTAATTATTTCGGCAGTAGCTCGTTTAATGGGGAAAAGCATACAATATTTGGAAAAACAACAAGAAACAACAAAAATAAAAGTGTTTAGCCTTCTAGAAGTAGGTAGTGGACCAATTAGATCAATGCTTAACATCTGGAATGGTTTATAACAAGACTTAGATCTACCCATAAGACCTAAGGTTGAAAGGTTTTGATGTTTGTGAGCTATACAAACATCACACGAATTCACAGCCTTAACAACGTCGGCATACATATTCGGCCAGTAATAATTTAATGCCAAGCGCTTGTAGGTTTTAAAAATACCTAGGTGACCAGCCGTGGGCAGCGAATGGTTTTCAGCAATAATATTAGATCTTTGTTCCGACGGAATAACCTTCTTCCATTGAAAATCTCGAGTTAAAGGATTTAGACACTTTTTAAAACGATATAATTTATTATTAACAATTTGGTAGTCCACGAAAGATGTGGGATTGTTTAGACAACCTTTATAAATGTTTAGATACCACGAGTCGTTAGTAGACATTGGGAGTGTTAGGTTTAAATTGGAGTAATGTCATTATCATTGATAATGGCTGCAACGGGAACAGAACGAGACAGGAGGTCGGGCAATATGTTGTCTGAACCACGACGATGTCGAATCTCGAAATTGTACGATGAAAGACGAACAACCCATCTGGCCAAACGACCAGTAGGATTATTAAGTTTTAGAAACCATTTGAGCGCAGCGTGGTCAGTGTAAACAATAAACTTTTTACCGTTATCGACATAACAACGCCAGTGTTCGATGGCAGATAACACAGCGAGTGCCTCGCGCTCAGTAGCGCTGTAATTCTTTTCAGCATCAGACAGAGACTTACTGAAATAGGCTATGATTTTTTCTTCGCCCTTCAAAACCTGGCAGAGGACAGCGCCTACGCCGTAGTCGCTGGCGTCCGTATGTATCTCAAAAGGTTCGGAGTAGTCCGGACAAGATAAAATAGAAGGAGAGGACAAGCAGTCTTTCAATTTGATAAAAGCCTGGTCCGCCTCTTTAGACCAACAAAAAGGGGGAGCCTTTTTACCTTGAGAGGTTAATTTGTTTAGAGGTGACGATATACGACTAAAATTTGGAATAAATCGCCTATACCATGAAGCCACGCCCAGAAAACGACGTAGTTCCTTTTTATTAGAAGGGGTAGGGTAATTAATTTTGGCATCAATTTTATCAGGATCCGCATGGAGACCTTGCGAATCGACAACGTAACCTAAATATTTTATTTTATCCCGAAAGAAATTACACTTATCTAAGTTTATAGTGAGATTTGCCATTTTCAATTTTTCGAAAATACGTAATAAAAGTGTAATATGTTCTTCAAACGTTGACGATATACATACAATGTCGTCGATAAAACAAAAAAACTTATTTTCAAATTCAGGACCGTAAAACAAAGTGTCGACCAAACGTTGCTGAGTTGCGGGTGCGTTTGTTAGACCAAACGCCATCCTTTTAAAATGAAATGTGCCGCGAGTAGGTACATAGAAAGCGGTCTTAAAAGGATCCTCCTCTTTAATTAACGTCTGCCAGAAACATTTAGAAATATCTAAACTAGATAGGTATTTAGCGTCTCTCAAGTTATCTAGAATTTCCGAAATGTAGGGCAAATTATAAGCATCTTTTCTAGTAACAGAATTCAATTTACGACTATCTAAGCAAAATCTTAGTTCGCCGTTCTTTTTAGGGGTTAGAATAACCGGGTTAGACCAAGGACTTTCAGAGGGTTCTACGACATCTTCCTTCAACATTTCGTCTAGTTGTTGTATCAAAATGCGTTGTTTATCGGGAGACATACGATAATAACGCTGACGAATAGGTTGGCTATCGCCTGTGTCAATAGAGTGAGTAATGAGAGTTGTACAACCGAGACCCCGCTTTTTATAAGAAATATCGGAAAATTTAGAAATAATGTTATCAGCGGCAGCTCTCTGTTCAATAGATAAATTATTATAAGACACAAGGTGCGGTGAGTCATCGGTCCGCAGCTCAGTAACTTGTAAATCAGTTTCATTCAATAACAACACCGACTCTAAATGGTTAGGAAATAAATAAAAGCAACGACTTACCGACTGTGAACACACTTACACACAGAAACACAGAAAAACACAGAAAAAGGAAGCGACCAGAAGCCGAGTCAGATGCCTGAGCCCTTAAAATTGTTTGGCGCCAGTGTAACGTTTAGTTGGTGTGTAGAGAGATAAATTAGATACAGTATCGTTGGTTACGAAATAAATTTATTTGTCAAGCGTTACACAATATAAACCCGGTAGCTAGTGGCAAGAGTTAAGACTCAGGGCAGGGTAGGCAGGCAGGCTGACGAGGCTTCGGTCCTCCAGAAGAGAAGGCAGCACTTAACTGAGGCAGCGTCCAGGATTCAAGGGGCGATACGCTGTCGCGCCGCGGTATTTATGTGCCGCAGGTAAGCGAGGCGGCCAGTCAGAAGTAGTGGGGGGTACGCGACGACTCCCACGTCACAATTATTTAACTTAAGTTCTCTGTGGTCTGGGTAAAGTCCATCATCATTTCATATCTGTGTATCGTTTTTAAACTATTCAAGGTGAAACAAGGACAATCTAATAGCCGTTTTACGTTTAAAATAAACGTAATTTAGCACAAATATATCATTGCGGTCTTTACTTGGCAATTAGCGGTGTAATTTAATGTCACGAGTTTACTTGAATTAGCTTTGATTACGTATCATAATATAAATACGGGAATGTTATTACTTATTGCTTAACTGTATGAGACAATTTCAGCGAGACATAAATTAGTTTTATTATTTAACCTAAGTACTCTGTGGTCTGGGTAAAGTCGTGCCTAAAATGTGTAAAATACGTGTGAAATACTGACACGCACGTTAAAACAGTAAGAACTAAAGTAAAGCTAATATTTAGTCTACATACTAACTTTGAACAGAACAATCTATGAATTTAACTTATAGACATAATTATGACGCGCTGAGAAAGTACGAAATATTAAAACTATTTCGCACGGACACACATAATTAAAATAAAAACAAAATAGAAATGGTGACCTGGTAGATAGAGTTTGGACTCGTTTTTGAAAAGCCATGGTCGATCTCTATTGATTCAAATTTTAATTTTAAGTTATACTAATTGAAATTCGCCATAACCAATAATTAGGTACCTAAGAGTAATTGTAAAAAGTGATTATTATAAAAAGAAGTAATTTAATTCCCAATAGTAGTAGGTATATTTACAGTACATAAATAATGATGGATGATGGATGGTGCAGGTATATCAACGGGAAATTCACAGATTACTCGGTGAACAGTCCGGAGAGCCTAGAGAGAGTCAATAGCATTTAGCCGGGGGTCGCTAAAAAGCTAGTCCATTGCCCGGGGTGAACCACGAGGAGGTAACTCCACCGCTTCCCTGACGGTATGGCCGAGTTGCACCAGCTCTCTGCAGCGGCCAGAGACTGGCTAATGAACCTAAAGATAGACGTATAGGATCAAGCGCAAAGAATGCCATACGAAATGATGATGACATAAATAATTAATATAATATTGTCAGTGCATGAGGTAAAACAATATTATAATAGGTAAAATTCGTTAAAACGTATTTTAAAATCTCTTTTTATTTAAATAGATGATATATTTGTTTTTTGTATTTATTTTTGTAGAGTTCTATAATATTGACAAACTCTTTTATATTTCAGTACAAGTTTAAACATAATTGTAGATAGCATATCATCATCATCCTCCTAGCGTTATCCCAGTTTTAACCTGGGGTTCGCTTACTAGTCTAGCCAGATTTAACTGAATATTAGCTTTTCCATGAAGCGACTGCCTGTCTAACCTCCGCAACCCGAAGGGGTAGCGATATTCCAAGGTTTAGACTAGTGTCAGTTCTTTATTGAGAGGTACTGACTATAACGACTATCTACTGTCTATACTATAACGACTGTCAAAGATCATCGTGACAACCGGGACCGACGGCTTAACGTGCTCTCCGAGGCACGGGAAAAGCGATAATTAACAATTTAATACGCACATAACTCCGAAAAGTCAGTGGTGTGTGCCGTGGATTCGAACCCGATACCCTATGTATGGCAGTCTGTTGGTATCACCACTAGGCTATCGCTGCCCATTGTAGATAGCATATATTGGAGATATAATAAAGTAAATAATTTCTGAATAGCACAATTTACTATAGTTTGCTATTATTGTAGTTGTAGATGTCAGTATCTTAAGTGTTTATCTGTGTATATAATCTATTTTGTACTGGGTGAATATGGAATGTATTTCTCATCTCCTTCATAGAGCTTCTACTATTATCTATTCTGGTGCGATGCAGACTTGTTTCATCGATTTAATTTTGATATCGCCGAGGGTGACAGATAATAATGACATAACAATAAAAAAATGTAAATGATCATTATTTCTTAGCTTGTTCAGCATATGAACAGTTCAAACTTGGTAAGTTGTACCACTGCTGGGCACGTGCCTATCCTCGGTATTGGCAGGCACTATTTCAATGGCAAGGTAGGTTAGCAGAGCTCAAGTTTCATGTTACATCGAGAGATTTAAACATCGTTAATTTTTTATCGGAATAATATTTGGTAATTGTATAATCGAAAATAGTTTATAAAGTAATATGAGGCATTAAAACGCCAGCGACTAAGTACCCCAGCAATGGCTAGGTCACTTAACATCAAAGTTATTAAGCTGATAGCACAAGAAGAATATATGGTATACAGTTAAACGGTGAGACGTAGCAGACCAAGACAAATGTCATGCATTACTCGCGGACTGATAAGCGAGATGCTTTCGACGTTTACATCAGGTAGAGCAAGAGATGTATAGACACATTTATAGAGTAAAATATTGCACGAGGTACAGAAGGGTAACAAAAACTGCATGGTTTTACAACCGGCTGACGTTTGTGGTTTTGGTTGTTGGGTGCAATTTGAGTACGTTGATGGCATTTCCACTTTTTTTTTAGAAAGATAATACATGCGCAATGTGCTTATCAAAAATAACAAAGATGGTCTGTGCAGTATACAACAAAAATTACTTTTCCAAAAAAACTGACTTCAAAAGCTTCTCAAAACATGACAACTGAAAAAGTATTAATCGATTTTAAACTTTCGCGATTTGTATACATCATACAAAATAATTTTGCGAGTCTTAATCGCGCTATTATTTTATATGAAAAAGTATTATTAAGCATAAAAATAACCAAATGTCTGATATTGATAAGATTTAAATGGGAGACGAGAAGCATTCAAATATCGGTTCACCTCAAGTGAACAAGGTGAAAAAATTGCCAGGGTGGTTACCCCGGAACTTTTACATACATTTTACATTCACATAAAAAATACCGTTGAATTGAGAACGTCCTCCTTTTCAAAGTCGGAATAAAATCGATAGAAGACTCAAATAAGTGATACCAATAATAATAATTGCACCACTTCAATTTTGTATCGTTCGCTTAATACTCTTATAATTCTTTATTCTTATAATTCGTTCATTTAATGACATGAGTGGGAAGCATCTGTTGCTTGTTAGGTCCCCATTTAAGTCACTAGGAATAGAATAATTGGGTTTCATGTTGTTGGGCTATTTATAACGAAGATCGAACCTTTACGGCTCGTTCACAACCAGCAGCGGCGGGCGGCAGGGGCAGCAATATCGATGTCCAGTGCGCGCTTTACTCCTGCAAGTCGCACACTGAGGCCTATGTCGCGTCAACGTAAACGCGCCATGGACATCGAAGTCGCTTCCGCCCGCCGCTACTGTTCGTGAATGGTTCTTAAGGTTCTCTCGTAGTATTAGTATCCAAAACTTGTCAGGGCTCATTCAGCCTTTTATATCACAGCTAGTGAAACGAGGCAGTAGAAACTTGCTCTTTCCCAAGCAACTAAAAATATTTCTTTAAAACAACAAAGAAAATGGCAGTCCCTTATTATAATTATTTAATAACCTTATATGCTTATATGAAGAACGCCACGCGAGAAAAGTGCAAAGAAAGCGAATTAGGGATCTCTGTGACCCTTTTACGTTGAACGACAGAGAATTCCAGTTGCTTTGGAGTATAACAAAACCAATGGCTCTGTTTCTCATAGAAAGGCTTGCCACGGATCTCGAGCCTCATTCAGATGGCCTGCCTGTCTATTTAAAGGTAAGTTAATATCATTATTATCGAAGCTGCGCATGGGACCTCATTATTATTCAACACAGTAACAATTGTTAATACTTTGTAGGTATTGACATCAGTTTCGAATTAAAACTAGGTAATCAACTTTTCAATTAAACAATACATACAAATTACAAATGTCAAATAGTACATAATATGATAAACTATAGAGGTGGATACAAGTCTTTTGAGCCATTTGAGCACAAATTGAATGAACTAAACCGGTGTGGTCACATTAATAAATGCCGTAATTGACATTCCATGTTTCAAAGGGCAACATCGGTTACTCGTGCAACGAGAGCGAATTCTTCGACGTGAAGCTTGTCTATCGTGGCGCGCATGTTAAAGAAAACGAGATATTAACCGATAACGACAATATTTCTTCATTCACGCGTGTGATATCTCGTGGTGCGTATCCTAGGCGGGCAGGTCATCGGTCCACCTAGCCGGGAGCCGCCCTACCTTATGCCTACCGAGTCCTGGTCTCCACTCTAGGACGTCCTTGCTCCGGTAATCGCTTATCATCAGGCAATCCTATCGTTTGCTGCCTATTACATAAAAAAATATCTTCAGAGTACCCAATGCACGCGGTTACACCCGCATTATTTAAGGCTACTGCTCCGCTCCCGTCGCTCATAGCATGATTTTATATAGCCTACAGCCTTTCTCGATAAATAGGCTATCTAACACTGAAAGAGTTTTTTAAATCGGTTTAGTAGTTCCTGAGATTAGCGCGTTCACCCAAACAAACAAACTGTTCAGCTTTATATACAAGAGTATAAGATTTGCTAACAGATTTCTACATGTCCATGAGGTCAAAACTAGCGGCGAGCACCCAGAAAGCAGTTATAGAATACGGACGACAGAATATTGCTTTAATATGTACTTTATGACATCATTTCTGTTACTACTCGTGCTTAAAGATTGAAAGACGTAAGTTGTAAACCAAATGTACACTTTAAACATGATAGAAAGATTTTTCAGCAACTTGTTTCTTCAATCAAGATTTAAATCCCATCATGTTTTTTAGATTGCAGAAAATGTTACTCAGTTTTATGCGAAGCCTTTATCGTAGAACTCACAGAAAATCGACGTAAAGTAACAGTACTTAAACTGTTGCGTTTTGTTCGGTGATTGAGAGTGCCGGAGGCCCTATTCCTACTCCCTCATCCCACTCCTCATCCTATCCCTTTTCTCATCCCCAAGGGGTGGCAACGCACTTGTGACTCCTGTGGTGTTGCTTGTGTCCATGGGCGGCGGTAATTGCTTACCATCAGGCGATCCGCCTGCTCGTTTGCCGCCTACTACTATAAAAAAAGGTTAAATAAAAATATTATATTTAAAGATTGTCAGCAGTTGCTATCATGTAGGTAATTAGGTTCTGTTATTTTCACAGATAGCCTGTTGACATCTTCAAACAGGCGATTCGAGTAGTCTGACACAATGCGGGTGCTTCTGATAACTCGGCTGTTTTTGTTCTAACTTATCTTACATGTTGTTTCTAAATATGATGCCATGGACTGCATTCCATGAGATTACAAGCCAGAGTTTTTTATTTTGTAAACAATGATTTTGGCCGTACTAGGCATAGTCTTGTTCCACGGCGGATTTTGCAAGCATTCAAGCAACGGCGAATGCAAACACTGGCGAAAAGTGGCCGTTTATGCCTCTGCCTACCCCTTCGGGGAAACAGGCGTGAGTCCATGTATATATGTCAAGCAACGGACACAAAGACTATATATCCAGACTCAAAGCAACAATATGTGGATTACACAAAGTGTTATTTCATGTGGGAATTGAACATACGACACTCGGCTCAATGTTAAGCGGCGAAGACCCACTTAAACGACTACGCCTACGCCATCCATGCAGTCAATTTGAAACATTGTTTGCATTTAAATGTTAATTTTAATGATGATAATAGATTATTACAGCATTATCTTATTTAATGCGCAGATTTTACTGGTAAATATGTACATAACTTAATTGATTAAGGTAAACGTTATATTTCAATATTATTCTCGGAAATTTTAGATTATCGAATGAATTAGAAATAAGAACCGTACGAATCTTTACTATAAAAACGTAAGAAAACAGCTTACTAAAACACTAGTTTATTAATATTGCTACTAGGCCGCCTACTAATAACAAAAACGCTTTTAAGACAGATTAATTCATTTCCTCGAGAATACGAATATTTTTCGTAGTACTATAAAAAAATAAGTTATATTTGGGTGTTAGCCGTGACAAAATGTAATGAAATTAAAAAAAAAATTAATACTGACACGCCGAAATGACATGCCGAAACATAAGTGAGCATTGTACTTAAAGCATGGACATACTTAAACACATAAAAACAATCGATAACAGGTACATACATACCAGGATGATAAAGTTTAGTCGTTGCAGTAACTAAGGGAGTGTACTAACTTACCTAAATCCTAAAATAAAACGGCGGCTATAGCCCAGCGGTGTACGTAACGGAGTGCCGAGACGATGGTCTTGGGTTCGATCCGCAGGTTGCCGGGGCACACACCTCTGACTTTTCGAAGTTATGTGAGCATTAATAATTTTGATTATCGCTCGCTTAATAATGTGCCCGGTAGATGGCAATAGGCTCGCCCCCAATTACAGTGGGACCGAGACATAACTGGCGTAGTGTGGGTATGTAATAAACCTCTGGCAACACCTTCAGGGATAAAGGCTTGAAGTTTTGTTAAAACAATTTACAATTTATATCAAACTTAAATACCATTCATTCTACTCTGTGGGCCATTTAATCTGTGGACATTTGAGGAACGTCCAACATTTCCCGTGGTCCCGACCATGGCCAGTCAGTAAGATAAATGCACCTATCATTAGTTATTCAACCTAAAGATATTATACTAGCGCCGAGTGATTATGAACGTAATATTGCCTCCGTGATTCTCAAATATTTATTACAAGAAATTTTGGGGAAATGTGATGAAAATCTCGACATTTACTTGTTACATTAAAATGATTTATATTGTAACCGAGTGGCTATAGGCTTTGGTAATCGGGTGCTATTAATTAACGTCTAAGTTGGCCTGATCCGATTATAATGAATTCGGAGTATGCACGCAGCTGAATCGGTAAAATCCTTACGCCATAGGATATAACTGATAGATATGCGAAAGATATGCCTTCACTAGTTATTGATTAGTGTATAAGTGTTACTGCTTGCCAATATATTAAAATGATAAGTAACAGAATCAGTTTTACAGCAACTTTATGAAGCGCTGACTTGTAGAGGCCAATCTGCATTTATAAAGTTAATGACTGACTAACAGACAAAATACAGGCGAATCTACTCGGCGCAATAAGCTGAAATTTAACAAGTATGTTACTTGGAGAGCGTAGGGGTGCACTAAGAAGGGATAACCCAAAATACCGCAGGATCGGGCTGAAGTTGTAACATAAAAAATAGGATGGGCGAGCGTAGCTGCGGGGATCCTCTAGTATTTACTAAAAATGCTAACATTTTGAAACAGTCGCGACAAGCGAACCACCTTTTCACAAAATATCGATGATTTGTTCAAATTAGTGGACCAGAGACCCTAACATCCAATTGTTTGTTGTTTTAATTTTTTCTTTAATATATATTGCGTCTTTTCTTTTTCTTTGCGTTGACTGCTCAAATGGTGGTTCAAACACCCAACTCACTTTGAAACACTGCGTCGACTATTGTGGGTTCAATCTCCACATGGCAAAACACTTTGCGTAATCCACAAATAATTGATTGTTGTGTCCGCTACATTTAATGTCTGTAAAGGCACATATGATAATGTATTCCTAGTATTCCCAAACTAGGAATACATCGTAGAATGTTAGTAAAATAAAATAGTTCTATTATGTCATCGTAACATAAATATTTGATACAAAATTACAGAAATATAATAAAGATTATTATATGCTTATACTCTAGCGGTACTACTTACATACATATAATACATCATAAACAGTGCTCAAACTATTTCGTAGCATTGCTCTTACTGCTACGATTTCGCTACGAATCTTTGTAGCAACAGTGTCGTTAACGCGTAGCGTATGTATTGCATACTTAGGCGTCTTATTGGTTGCATTTGGGCTATAGTCTTAGATCCACATGCATAATGCACAAAAACTTATAAAAAATTGCCTTTCACATATTAATTAACATATAGATTAGCACTCATTTGCTAAATATGGCAGCTATTAGCCAGATTGTAATGTCACTACAAAGATTACTTACACAAATTAACAATAGAAAGTGACTAAACCACGAAAGAGTCGAGTGGAAGTGACGTTAGTTCGTGAGTGTCCGCCTATAATAATAGGAGCGGTGCGGTGGTGTGAACACCACATAAGTACTAATTAAGCCTGTACAACGTCGACAAAGTGAACGTATCAAAAGTTTACCTTTTTAAGTTCTTTAACCGCCTTAGCAAACATTGCCTTTAGGTTCAGTAATGTCATGTTTGTAGACGGTATGACTGCCCATTTGCATAATATCTCACCTCACTTCGTCTGAAATTTGTAATTTAATTTAGCCGTTGCCCGTACAGCACATAGTTTATCAAGATTATGGACATTTGTCTTTTATTATAACATGATTTCGCCCAAAATGTTCTGCTTCATACACTTTTATATTTAGTATTTCGACAGGGGGTAACGAGGATTGTTGTGAAATATGAAAGTTTCTGTACATTGGCGCGTGTAGGATATTGGGTTTTCTGTACAGCTAACTATTTCGCTGTAATGAATAATTCTCTGGGGAGTCTTTCATGAAAAGTATCTGAGCTTGTTTTGTCTATTCGTGAGTGTAGATTCCATTTAAAAGTACGATACTGATAAGAAAATAAAGTAGATATGTATGTAGGTATTAATAGGTAGTGATATACAACGATAACATTGGGGCAGTTTGTGTATTCTAGGAGAAAAATGCGTTAACATATTGTGACAAGATTACCATTTAATATATTTTTTTTTTAAAGAACAAAGAACCGAACAAGGTTTAACCCATATGTCGTGGGGGACATTACAAACATACAACCAACGGACACAAAGTGCACCTAGACTCGAAACAATAATTTATGGATCACACAATGTGTTGTGTGTCTCATGTGGCAATCGAACTTACAACACTGAACGCAGTGTCTAGTCGACCGCTTAAACCACTATGACAACAGTGCAGTTTGATTATTGCTAAATACATTTATGATGTATGTGGTGTCCATGTGTGGTGTATTGCATACTTGGCGCAAATACTGCGCTCTGTGGCCACTATAGCACGTATAGTTAGTGAGATGATTATTTTTAACGAAAATAGGATCCGAAAAGTTTCAACTGGAACTTCAAAACCGTTTCGGACTGTTGGAAACCCATGGCATTGATAATGAGAAAACCGACGCTGTGGTCAAACCGCTACTGGATGTGTCTCGAAGGGTGTTTCCCTGAAAAAGCGTTAACAAGCAGAGTAAACTCTCGCTCAAGACTCTCGAACTTAGAGCCTGTCCAGAAAGCGCGATTTACGCGCGCGTCCACTCGCGCGTTTTGCTTTGTATTGCGTTCAGATGCGGCGTTTCACGCGCGTTCTTACGCGCGCATGTGATGAGACGTATTTGGGCATTTTCACTTTAAATGACACATTGCTGTCTTAGAGCTGTCCGTAGGAATATGCATTTTAAATAAATATTTAACTAATAGTTTTGGTAATGAATTGCACATACATTGAAAATATACGAAACAAGCTATCCATTGAATTACTACCTAGGTAATAATTCAATGAAGCTAAGTATCTGTTTTTGATATTAAAAAAATATATTATTTGAAATTTCATGAATTTTCAGTTTCATACTGTCCTATTTGTTGATTGTCAAGATTGGATTGAGATTTAAATATAATTTTATGTGATGAATTTTGTAGTGATGATTTTAATGCTTAAAAGAAAGCTAGTTGTTTTCGTTAACACAATTTTTAAATAAGTTTTCGTTATAGTTAATTTATAATATTTTTTTTAGGTCCCTTAGTTTTTTAGTTTCCGGACAAATCCAGTTTGTAATGAGCATTATGTATTAATATTTTTGCCCAAGAGTGGTAAATTTTATACGTCTAGCAACTCCGGCCATTAATATAATTATTTAAGACTCAGGCATTTTAAAATCCCTGTAAAAAATTTTTTTTGTGAGTGTGGACGTTTTTGGGCACTCAATTTGGTATCGGTGTTTGTCTGGTAAGTAACGTGCTTTTTAACAGACCACGGATAATTAGTAAAAAGATTGTCATCGCTACATACATACTCTTTTCAATTAATATTATAATATTTATATATTACAACAGAATCGAATACGTCCACTCGCCACGGACACGCGCGTAGTACTGGACGCAGCAATGGCGCCGGAGTATCTCGATTCGCGCGGCGCTCGCGCGTAAAACGCGCGAGTCGAAAGTCCCGCTCATTGCAAGCGTTTTACGCGCGAGAGCATTTGGACGGGATGTATGTAGCTCTAGTATCTCGAACACGCGCGAGTGCCTACGCGCGAGTGGACACGCGCGTAAATCGCGCTTTCTGGACAGGCTCTTATGAGGCATAGAAGGGGAATGTCATATGCGCAGACGTCTTCGGCGGATAGTAGAAACCTAAACCGGAAGATCCAGAAGCTGGTGCGACGTGACCTCCGATGTTTCAATACCCGCACCATTGCAGCTGAGATTGAACAGAACCGAGGCACCAAAGTCTTCACTCGCCAGCTTGGTAGAATTCATCAGTCGAAACTCAACGGACCTATCCCCTATTCCTTCTCCCTCATACCACTCCTCATCCTATCCCCAGTCCCACCTCCAAGGGACGGCAACGCACTTGTCACTCCTGTGGTGTTGCTTGTGTCCATGGGTGGCGGTAATTGCTTACTATCAGGCAATCCGTCTGCTCGCTTGCCGCCTATTAACATAAAAAACAAAATACTACGGATAGCAAAACTGTAACCTCGAAGTTCGAGATTCTCGCTGAAATTGAGAGTTTCTACAAGGATTTGTACGCATCGCGGATACCTAAACCCACGAGACCCAGCGATGATGACCATAGAGCCCAACTCACGCGCCATTACACGGAGGACATCCCTGATGTCAACCAGGGTGAGGTAAGAGTGGCTCTCGAGCAGCTTAAGAACAACAAGTCTCCAGGAGATGACGGATTCACCACAGAGAGAGCTCTGTGGTTTTGCCGTCATCCCCTCAGAACTTATGTCCCGCCTATCAGTTCTGAAAGAGCTTGAGAGCCTCTTTAATTCCGTTATCCACCAAGGCCTAACACCTCAGGCGGGGAGTGGGAGGGTGGTGGTTCTGTTTTTTTCAAAAAAGTTGTCAAAACCTCGCTGAAAAACTGTAGAGCCATTTCACTCCTGAGCCACGTCTACAAGTTGTTTTCGAGAGTCCTAACAAACCGCCTCGCCAGAAAACTCGACGATTTTCAGCCACAGGAATAAGCCGGGTTTTGAAAAGGCTACAGCACCGTAGACCACATCCATACTGTTCGGCAGATCATATAGAAGACCAACGAGGACAATCAGCTGCTGTGTATGGCTTTCGTGGACTAAGAGAAAGCCTTCGACTCTATCGAAACCTGGTCGGTTCTGGATGCTCTGCAGCGATGTCACATCGATTGGCGCTACATCGAGGTGTTGAAATGTTTGTATGACACCGCCACTATGACCGTCCAGCTCCAGGACCATAAAAGCAGCCCCATCGAGTTGCGACGAGGGGTGAGGCAGGGGGATATATATATATCCCCTAAGCTTTTCACCAATACACTCGAAGACGTCTTTAAGACGCTGAACTGGACTGGATGGGTCATAAACATTAATGGCGAGTACATATCCCACCTTCGGTTTGCCGACGATATGGTCATCGTGGCAGAGAGCCTATAAGAGCTGAGCGAGATGCTGCACAGCCTAAATGGAGCCTCTCAACGGGTCAGTCTCGGCATGAACTTGGATAAACTCAAGATTATGTTCAACAAACACGTTGTGCTGGGACCGGTTTATGTCGACGGATCGATGCTTGATGTTGTTCAAGAGTATGTTTACCTTGGGCAAGTAGTCCAGCTTGGTAGAAACAACTTCGAGATAGAAATCGACCGCAGGACCCAATTGGGTTGGGTAGCGTTTGGCAAGCTACGTCAAGTTTTCTCTTCGCCCTACCTGTTATGACGTATGGTTCCGAGACGTGGACACTTACAGTGGGACTAGTCCACAAACTAAAATTCACGCAGCGAGCTATGGAACGGGCTATGCTTGGCGTCTCTTTGATGGATCAAATCCGCCGAACACCAGCCGAACCAAAATTCCCGACATAGTGCATAGAATTAGTAAGCTCAATTGGCAGTGGATTGGCCATATTCGTAGAAGCACTGAAGCCCGATGGAGCAAGCGTGTCCTAGAGTGGAGACCACGACTCGGTAAGCGTAAAGGCAGGGCAGCCACTGTCTAGGTGGACCGACGACCTTGCGGAACCGAGGCGGAAGGCTGAGGATCGTGTACTGTGGCGCGTGTTGGGAGAGGCCTATGTCCAGCAGTGAACTGCGATAGGCTCATTGAGATTACACGAAAATATTGTGGACCAACAGAAAGTTTTGTTGCTTTCTGCCTACTAACTTTTGCCTTGCAGATTTCAGCATGAACGTGCCATAGTACTACAATATCACAGAATATCGACCTGAAGTAACAGTATCATTACTATTGCGTTTTATTCGGCGAATGAGAATGTTTCTTTTTAACATCCATGGTTGTAACCTAATGGAAGGAAAGAGGCACCCAACACGTACCCTCGTATTGACCACCCCAACTATTGCAATAAAAAAAGTTGACAATACCGAACTCCTCTAAAAGGATAAGGGATATAGGAATGGTATGGGTTCCAGGAAGATACCTGACTTGCAGTATCCCGCTGTATGCGCCGACTATTCTTCGACACGTGTTTCGCCTCTGCACGAGGCATCCTCAGGAGCGATGGGCAACGACTGAGCCGAATCAACTATATCCATTGTTGTGTGTTTGCACACAGCCATGTGTATGACCTGGAGTTACCACTTACCATCACCCAACATCAGCTGAGCAACTATATGTGGCCACATGGTAGGTCTTTTATCCTAAAAACTATAGCCCCATCGATGTAAAAGATCTTCGTCCCATCAGCATTTTACCCTGCTTGTCAAAGGTGTTGGAGAAAGTGGTAAGCAAGCAGTTGTCAGAATATTTAGAAAACAATTAAATATTGTCATCGCTCCATTCTGGATTTAGGAAGAGCCGCGAGACCGCTACCGCATTACTTGACGTCACTGATAATATTTTCGCTGCACAGGACCGCGGCATGTGTACTTTGCTGGTCCTGCTACATTTTTCTCGAGCGTTCGAAGGTATAAATGATTCTTTGTTACTTTCAAAGTTAAATTATTATGGTTGTGACAATAAATCTATAAAATGGTTTAACAGCTATTTGTCACACCGTTCACAAAGAGTGGAACTGCGTCTTTCTAAAGGCGAATCTGTGATATCTGTTTTTTCCCCAGTCGTGAGAGGAGTCCCCCAGGGATCGAACTTGACGTCGAAAATGACGTCCATCGCAGTGTTTACTGAGTGTCAGCCCGAATTGCGGCACTTGGTGTATAATACTCATGCGATTATTATTGTTTAAGTTAATTGTATTTGCAAAAGTTATAATTATTAATAATTAATTAGAACAATTATTGTTCAGTCTCTGGTGTGGATAGATATAGATACACGTGGCGAGTCACGTGGTGACACGTAGCACATATATGTCAGATGTCAGCTAACTCAACTTCGTTTGTGACAATTGACAAGACATGCCAAGTGTCATTAAGGCAACAAGTTGCCAAATAGAGTCTTAGTCTTTTGAGTTAGTGTATATTGACTTCGCCACAATGTTTTTAATATGGTTCTTTTTTGTTATTTAAAATAAGTAAAATTAAGGAGTACTGTACAGCGTGCTTGCAATAAAGATATATTTTCTTTCTTTCTTTCAGCTTGGGACTACTTTTGTTTATCCTCTATTGTGCTGATATTATCAAGTGTTTAATTAATTTTCAGTATCACATTTAAACCTCGTGATTACGAAACTGCTATCGCTGGTCTATATCAGGACCTGAATAGAGTTAGCGAGTGGACGGAACAAAACTTCTTAGTACTAAAACCTAAAAAATCAAAGGAGAATGACCAAAACTATTGGGCTGGGCTAATTTACGTTAAAGCGTAATAGGGATTTTTATTTGTAAAATAAAAGTATCTGCGTTGTTCCGGTCGAGACATCACCATTTTATATTCAACACTCATTTTGCATATTTCGGCAAATGTTTACAGTTCCTTGCAAACTCCTTTTAATAGGAAAAATGACATTCATAGTGAAAATAGTGGAAACGGTGACATAATAAAAGTTCTAATAAGCAAAATAACACCAAAATCTTATGATATTTTGAAAAATGTATTGTGGTGAAATATTTTCTATAAATAATAATTATGTTTATCCTTTTTGCAACATATTACCTACGAAATAATGTTTTGTACTTATCAAAAATATGGGAACACATTTTTATTATACTGGCATCTATAATGTCTTACGTCAGTTATTTTGACATGAAAACAGTCAAATTGTTTTTTCACCTATGCTAATATCTCTTTATTGGAAAATAAGTAATTTACAGTCGTTTATATTGACTTGAACAATCCTTTGTGGACCAAACAAGTTTATTTCGTGTTATTAAGACTCGTGGGTTGACTAAAGTATGAGACAGTATTTATTGGTAATATTAGTATGTTGTCTGGACGTAGAACAACTAGCCGTGGTGAGGATTGCGGTTATGTTAACTTTTCCTTTGTGGTAACTTGGCAGCAACACGTCCGTTCTTTGGAAAAGCTATCTGATTCAGCGCTCAATAATTTGACATCATGGGTAGCGCTAGTCTGTGTAAGTGTTGTTTACCTACTTCTCTTCTCAATCCCTACAATTCTCTCGTGCTCTGCTCACCGAATATTCAAATGACTTTAATTGTTTGTTTCAGGAATTGAACGGAGTCTTATGTTTAGAATGCTAGACATTAATTCAAGTTGTAACTTCTGAGGTCATACCTGCACCACATTATGGTATACGATGTACAAGCTCCTGCTTCATTTTGAGTCGATTTATTTGAAGAAGATTTATAATACCTAACAAATAAAATGAAGAATAACATAAAACTGTGTTTCATTTACCTATTAAGCATAAAACAGTGTAGTTTAAATGCCAACTTTGTAATAAAGTCCAATGGAATGAGCTTATCTTTTGTGAACAAGGCTCACTGAAATTCTTATTAATTGTACCACATGGTATTGAGAATTTTCAGTAAGAAATATATCAGACCGAATAAACTGCAAACTAATATAATGTACAAACGTTTGTTTCGTAGCTCCACTTCTATTTACAACTATTTTCTATATTGTATAATATACATAGAGGCTTCTAATAAATGCCGGTAATATTATTCAATCATATCATCACCGTCCTAGCGTGTTGTCGGTTGCATCCTAGACTTCAACACCTTGGAACCCTGGGTCCGCTTACTAGTCTAACCAGATATGACAGAATATTAGCTTTTCCATAGTCTGACCGCCATAACCCAAAGGGATAGCGATATTGTATGGTTTAGACCAGTAAGTATCGGTTTAATGGAGGGTACTAACTCCCCGTAATGAAGTGCGATGGTGAAAGATCTTCATAACAACTGGAACAGACTTAACGTAAGTACTCTTCGAAGCACGGGCGACAATTAACTAATTGACTACTATTAATATGATTAAACTAGAGGACGCCAGCAGCTACGCCTGCATTTTTTTTTAAATTTACCCGTTTTGGGCGATCCCGTGGGAATTTCGGGAAATCCCTATCGTAATCTTAGTGCACCGCTACGGTCTCCAAGGAACATACATGCCAAATTTCAGCTTCCTGCGCTCAATAGTTTCGGCTGTAGCGTGTCTGTCAGTCAGTCGGTAACGCAAGGATTTTATATATTAAGATCATGAAACTATCACAATACTTAACCTCAAAATATTTGAAATCTTTAATGTCCGATAGCTACGAACTGCCGCAGAATATCGTATTAATTTTTTCCTAATTTCATAAGGAGTATATTTAATATACTTTACTGGTCCAATCATCGAGAAGCAACCTTAGCCCATCTTCCATACACATTTGGTCATTCTCCTTTATGTTTTTCGGTTCTCAGACTCAGCTAAGCTTAGTACCTGATTTTGGCATGACCGTCAAGGGACAGACTATCGAAAGAGTAAATGAGGCCCGTAACCTAGGTTTCAATATCGACTCGAACCTAAGATACGAAAAACACGTCGCTGAATTAGTTAGGAATTGCTTTTATAGGTTGCGTATTCTGTATAAAATGTGACCTTATCTGTCAGAAGAGCTGCCAGTGCGACTCGTTGAAGCGCTAGTATTATCTAAGCTAAATTACGCAGATACGGTATACGGGCCGCGGTTTTTGGCTCGTACTGATAGGCTTATTCAGAGGGTCCAGAACGCTACCGCTCGTTTCTGCTTTAAAATATGTCGCATAGCGCACTTTACGCCGTTTCCGAATGAAAAATTCATTTTGAAAATGAAATCGAGACGTAACTTTCATTTGGCATCACTTATGTTTGGCATTGTCAAATATCAGGAGCCTGACTATCTTTATCGCAAATTGAGTTGAGTTGCTAATAGGCGCGAGTGCACGAGCAGGCAATGTTCACAGCAACTATCTTTTTTACCGCACAAAACAGTGACATTTAAAGGCAGTTTCCGCTATGCGGCGTCTAAGATCTGGACCAACTTGCCGCCGCCTATCAGATCTCTAAATACTATTGGCGCTTTCAAACGACAGCTACGGCGGCACCTCATTGGCGCACAGCGGAAACTGAATATAATTAATGTGAACGCGTCTCATAACTAGATGTGTATGTGTCTGTGCATTAAATTATGCATTTAATTATGTGTGAATCTACAAGCAAAAATATAGAGTAGAACTTAACATAACACAGAGTTATTTTATTTGTGTAATTATTTGCTTTTTTTTCCTTTTCTTATAGTGTTGTAACACAGTTGTTTTAGTTTACGTGTTTAATAAAATACCTTAATCAGGTTTAACTAAAATATGCTGGTTTACTTTTGTGAGTCACTTATCCGCAGGTTATGGTTGAAAATCAGTGTCCGACATAATTTTATGTCAGACGTATACTGAACCGTGACCTAGTTTTGCCATATTCAAAATTAATGTGTTTGTATTTTTACTGTGTTGTGTATACCTATGTATATCTTTGATCCTTTTTTGGCCTTGTAGTGTATGTATGTATGGCAAAAATAAAACCTTATTTCATTTCATTTCATTTCTTTTGAGACATTAAAAACAAAACCCCAGAAAAACAGATACTTAGTAAAAAGTTATTAACCGACTTCAAAAAAAAGGAGGTTCTCAGTTTGACCTGTATGTATGTTTTTTTTTTTTTTTTCAGAGGTTCGGGAAAATACATTTTGCGTATCATCAGACCCTGATGTTGTGTCTGGTATGTCGGACTCGAATTCAATCCCTACCGACTAAAACCAATCCTCTGCCTTCGGCCTCTTTATCCTCCACGGGACTGCCGCTAAGCATTACTTCCCGGAGGGAGGGTCTAGCTACTGCTTCTTCATGTACCTGAAGTCAAGGCTTCCCTTCTAATATTTATAGTTTCACGGCTCAGAGCCCTACTTCGCTCGATACGACGGAGCTTTTGCATGACTTCTGTAGCGAAAGAACTTGTCGCCTGCCAGGCTTCATCGGACGAGAGCATATCTCCTATTAGGGACTCTGGCTTAACTTTATTTTTAAGTACTGCTTCTATGTATTGCGTAACGGCTCGAAGCGAAGACACCTAAAAAACACGTGCTCAGCATCTTCATTAACGCCGGAACAGTGGGGACATTCGGGTGAGGTGTCGTGTTTGTATTTATACAAATATTCTCGAAAGCACCCATGTCCTGATATCATTTGCGTCAAGTAATAATTGACCTCTCCATGATTGCGGTCTTTTGGAATAAGACGGTACGTCCATCTGCCATTTCCTGAGTTATTCCATTTGGTTTGCCATCGTCGGATGCTGTTTTGGCGTTCCTCAGTTTTTATTTGATTGCTACTCGTGGCATTTGATCCTCGGCGCTGACGGAGGGCTTTACGTTCTTCAGCAAGTATATCAATCGGTAGCATCCCCGCGATAATGCACACTGCGTCTTCAGACACCGTGCGGAAAGCGCTGCTACGAGATTGACTTCCTTTGGCAATATTAGTTTGAGCAGCCCGTCGTACTTAATATTCCAAAGCAGGGGGCCCAAAACAGATCCCTGAGGTACTCCTCCCGTGACCTTGTATTGTTTCGAGCCATCCGCTGTGTCATATCTCAGAATCCTATCGCTAAAGTAGCTTGCTACTATCCTCCGTAGGTATCTTGGTACACTCAATTCAACGAGTGCTCTCATAATGCAGTCCCACTTCGCGGAGTTGAACGCGTTTTGGATATCTAGCGTTGCCACCAAGCAGTACTTCTTCGTGCCTCCTTTCCATCTGGTCCCTGCTATTGCATCCTTTGCTATATTAACAACGAGGGCAATGGCATCCAAGGTGGAGCGTCCTTTTCGGAAGCCGTATTGATTGCTGGCAAGCTGTGGTTCGACTATTGCTTCAATCCTTCCGTGAATGATGTTTTCCAGTATTTTTCCCGCTGTATCCAACATGCAGAGCGGACGGTAGGATGATGGCTCTTCTGGTGGTTTCTTCCCTTTAGAGAGAAGTACTAATCTCTGTTGCTTCCACTTCAGAGGAAAGATGCCTTCTTTGAGGCAAGCATTGTAAACCTCCAAGAATAATGAAGGCGCTGCTTTGATAGCTTCTTTAAGGGAGATGTTTGGGATTCCGTCCAGGCCTGGTGCTTTTGCGTTTTTCATTCTATTACTTGCAGCTTTCAACTGTTTTGTGATTGGCGGTATTTCTTCCAACTCGTAGTGCTCTGTCAGGTGTTGTAATTCCGGTTGTTGTGGAAAAAGCATTGTAACAATCTTCTTTAGAAGTTTAGGGCATGTGGGTATTGACATCGGCTGATATTTCAAGTGGATCATGACCACTTTATATGGTCTGCCCCACGGATCGGACTCTACCTCATCGATAAGCTCGTTCCAGCATTGTCTTTTGCTATCTTTGATAGCTTTCTTTAATATTCGGCGCACGTTTTTGTACTCTGCCACCAGTTCTTCATAATTTGGTCTGTTACGGCTGCGTTGTGATGTTCTCCTTGCAGAAAGGCACTCTTTGCGGAGGGCAGCTATGTGATCATTCCACCAGTATACTGGTGGAAGTTGGTTCATTCCACGTTTTCGAGGCATACTAGCGTCACAAGCTTCCGTAACTCTCCTCATCATCTCATTTGCCTTTTTGGTAGCATTTCCAGCGCTAGTTAGATTGCCATCCAGAGCTGCCCTAAAGGCATCAGGATCAAAAGCGCTTGCCTTCCAGCCTATGGCATTTATTTTCCCATGCACTTTTCTATAGTTTTGGTCAGTGGATAGTTCCCATAATACAGCGCAGTGATCACTAGCTGTGTATAGGTCCAGAACCTCCCAGGAATGATTCCCCTTAACAAGACTGCTGCTGACAAATGTCAGGTCAATTATGGAAGTTGCTTCACCTCTAATAAATGTTGGTTTGTCGCCAGTATTGAGCAAGACCACATCTAATGTAGACATGGCTTCCAGCACAGCTCTGCCTCGTGTATTAGTCTCCTTGCTGCCCCAATCTACAGCCCAAGAGTTGAAATCACCGGCGATAGCCACAGGCGAGTGCTGCTTTGCATCTTCTGTCAGTCGGTCCAAAAAGTACAAGAAATCATCGTTTTCGAGGCTAGGTGGGGCATAACAACTATAGAAATATATTCCTTCCAGCTTTGCTACCACAAAACCTGCTTCTGTGCTCTTAACACTCTGGAACGGGTACGTCCCACAAGACCATATAAAGGCTTTATTGGTGTTATCCGTTTCCCAGAGCTTGTTTGAGAGGTGTCTATATGGCTCCGAAATTAGTGTAATGTCTGGTTTCAGTTCACGCACGGTTTGCATTAGCAAGTCATGCGCAGCCTCGCAATGGTTGAGATTGAGCTGGAGTATTTTCATATTCGTCTTTTCTGTTCCTTCTGGAGTGCCTCTTTATAGACCAAGCATTTGCTGCTCCCGGCAATATGAGCACAGTTCTCCTTTGTATTGCCTTTTTCAACGCAGAGAGTGCAGAGAGCGTCCTTTTTGCATGTAGCAGTTTTGTGGCCTTCTTCTCCACACTTGACACAGCCATGAGATCGATCTACTTCACTTTTGCACTTTGTGGCAAGATGTCCATAGTGCCAACACTTAAAGCACTTGGTGAGTCTATGTACTGTCCGTATCCGACAATTAACCCAGCCAATCCTAATCTTTCCATGTCCTCCTAGAGCTTTCTGCGCTACTTGTGTTTTCAATGTCACTATTGCCGTTTGGGTACCTCCGTAAGCCTTTCGTAGTGACTTGATAGCATCCAGCGAGATTTTATCTCTTTTGTCAGTAAATTTTTGGAGGGCTTCGAGAATTTCCTTCTTTGTTGTAGTCTCATCGAGGTCACGAATTTCGAGATCTTCTTGCGGTCCCTTGTTGATAACTGTAGCAACTTCCCCAACGATATCGTTGATAGCTTTTTGCAGGCCATAGCCTTTATCCATGTTATCTTTTGTGAGGATGATCAGCAAATCTCCAGTAGCTGTCCTGCGAATCTTATCGACCAAGGCCCGGACCTGGTCATCTGGGACCTCTTTCTTCACCCGACTGAGTATCTCAGCATATTTTTGCTTTTCTTTCAAGCGAACGATCAGTGCATTGGGTCTATTCACTGTATTCTTGAGTTGCAGCTTCTTTTCCCGCTTGGATATTACTACGTGCCAATCGTCCGTTATCTTCTTGTCGGAGGGTTAGGCCTATTCCTTCACGAGTAGAGTTGGGTCTGTCTCATTCTTCTCCTAGTTTTTACTTGTCGATTCCGGTGATGGTCACTGTTTCCTTTGAGTTGTTAGGATTTCGCGTTTGTCCCCAGAAACTGTTTCACTGTCAGTTTCTACCTCAGTGTCAACTATGGTCGTTGTTCCTGTGATGGTTTTTCTGCGCGGTGTAGGTGGTAGGTTCACAGCGGGGGGTGCCGAGATGTTATGAGTTTGGTGTGTGACTTGTTTGTTCTCCAGTGCTCTTAGTCTCTTGAAGACACTCCCAATATTAGCTACCCTAGCTTTAATCTCCTTGTGCACATTGATCCTTGGTTAGACAAACTCGTGAAGTTCACTAATGAACTTACCAAGATGTTCCCATGCTTGCGTCTTCTGCGTATCAGCATTTACGTCTAAGGCTTCTTGTTGGGCATGATGCCCGTTACTATCTTCTATCTCTTTCTTGTTTGGTTTTGTTTTTGTTTTTGTTTTAACTTTCTCCATTCTGTTCCCACGAGTACCTAGGGAATTATCGGTCAACTTTAACAGAGCACCGGTTGTTGAAGCAAGGCCACAAAATACACCTGGGGGGGGACCTGGTACCCCAGGGGAACCGTTAACGACGTCACTACCCCGACGCCAAATTCACGGGCACGGTACTCATAACACCTTTCATTTGGGGGTGTTTTGTCCGCGGGAGCTATTTTATTTCACTCCTACCCTCTATTCAAATGAATAGCGAGCATCCTCCTATCCGCACGAGGAGACGCGCCCGGTTGCAGTATCACCTCTGCGCCGGTATGTATGTATGTATGTATGTTTGTCAGCGATTATCTCGCGTTTGGCTGAACCGATTTTGATGCGGTTTTCAGAAAAGTATTTGTTACACTTAGGAGAAGGTTTAAGGCCCTTAACCGACTTCAAAAAAAGAAGGTTCTGAGTTTGACCCGTATATATGTAAGTTTACCCACGATTAACTCAGTTTGGCTGAACCAATTTTTATGCAGTTTTCAGAAAAAAAGTATTTGTTACACTAAGGAGAAAGTTTTAGTATTTTAACCGACTTCAAAAAAAGAAGTTTCTCAGTTTGACCCATATACGTACAGGGTGTCACAAGACCCATCACCAAGCCGAAGTCTACTCGTTGTGGACATCATGCCAAGTCATACTAAACAAAAATAATACCTGAGAAACGATTTTTTTTCTTAAGTTTTCACACTTTTTTTAAAACAGCAATTAAAAGCGCGCGCGTGCAATGCTCGAAATACCTACTTATCCATGGGG
Source organism: Euclidia mi (assembly GCA_944739405.2). Lineage (NCBI taxonomy): Eukaryota > Metazoa > Arthropoda > Insecta > Lepidoptera > Erebidae > Euclidia > Euclidia mi. The sequence goes on from OX123181.2 coordinate 83,295,687, forward strand.
TCATAGGGCATCTAAAGAACATATTGGCGGGGTAAATGCATCGATTTAGTACCTAATTAGAAAAATTCCATACTAACTTTGAGGCTCAATATATCCTGAACCTGTAATGACCCAGGTATGCTGCCGAAGTAAAAATGTTCGTAGTGATTGGTACAACATGGGAACTTTTTACAACCTGTATATTGGTTCTAAGTATGTTTGTATGTATTATGTGTGTGTGTATGTACGTGTGTACGTGTGTGCGCGCGCGCGCGAGCGTTTGTGTATTTGTATGTGTACGTGTGTGTGTACGAGTGTGTGCGTGTGTGTGTGTACGAGTCTATGTCTCTGCGATTAACAAAAAACAAAGAAAGTCGGTGAAAGAATCTAATCCGAGAGCATATTTCTCATTCTTGTCATTTCGGATAAGGCTCTGTTGTCGTGGGAATGGTTGAGTAATTTGTTCGAGTCAATATCACTTAAAGCCATGCCTTTTAGGGATTTGACCCGCCTAGGCAACATAGCATTGGCCTATAGCAAAGATTTTAGGCCCTAGGTCCGCGGAACTAAGTGTACATCCTTGCAAAAGTGCCAAACCATCAAAAACAAAAAAGAATACTGGCAAACATAGAAAATAATATGACGAATATATCAAATCAATAAAGCCTCAAAAATATCTGAATTAATAAAATTTAAAATAATCTACCTATATACTCTAAAAAGCAACAAATATATAAAATATATAAAAAGTATGAAATAAATGCTTAATTATTAATTAATTATACTTCTTAGCTATTTTGGGCTGTAAGTACCTACTACCTATGTAGATTGAATGCGCTGGTTTGGAAAGGATGACGCCAAACAACAAGCTTTTAGTTTAGAGGGATTTGGTTTGGCACCGACTTCAAAAACTAAGTATTTTGTATAAGTTATATACTATGTATTAGCGTATGTAAAAATTATTTCGTACTTTTCAGTGGGTCGATTTTTGTAGGCGGTTCTCTTTTTTTTAAAAAGAAACTAAATACCTAGTTAACATTTTTGTTGCAATTTTTAAGTTTTCATTTTCGTTTTGTTTTTTTCCCTTATTATTTTTATTTTCTTTGAATTGCGGGAAGCGGAAAAGCGGGATGAAGTATTTATTTTATATAGGTAACTAGTTAACAAAGCGGTATCTGAGGTTTCAAGTAACTGTATGTTTTGTAATTATTGTTCTAGCTAACCATGTTTATATTAATACTAATGTTGTTTGAAATAGAAATATTATCTATGATAAGTCAAATAGATTATATCGGTTTAGTAACGTTTGTTTTTGTCTATTGTAAATTTTGACTATGGTCACACTATGAACTGTCATTCATTCACTTTGGTTCATTGTCGGTTTCCCGGTATAAAAATTCTCTTGCGCTCGCGCCGTTTTTGTCTGAAATTTAAAATCCCTTTGAATTGCTGCTAATTGATCTGCCGGCATCGGTTTATTTGTGATAAAAGATTTGTGAAATATTGAACATTTGCAAAAATTGTGTGAATCCGATGTCGACGTCCACGTGCCATCGTGTCTTCAAGACGTCGCGTTTTCAGCCTAATAGCTAAGTATTTAGATAATTCACCAGCTAATATTGGCCAATTTTGGATCTGTGTGTGTTTCTAATTTAGTTCCAAGCCTGACATCCAGTGAAGATTTGGTAAGTAAATTAATATTGTAATCTTGTAATTCACTGTGCAATCACAGTATAAGTGTATAGATCTTTTGCCTTGTCGTGGTCAGGTGGATGTATTACAAACTTCCACTGCGCACTCTGAACAATTTCCTACCTGCCTACGGCAACTCTACACAAATGTTTATATAACGGATGTCAAAACGTGATTTTTTGAAAGGAAAGCTCGAATAGTAATTTGAATACCGAAACGTTCTAACATTTTGTGTACCTCTGTGAGTAAGGTTTATAACATAGAAATTTTCTACTTTATGTGTTATATGCTCTCAATTATTTCTAATAGTAAGAATTATTTACAGCGCATTAAAAATCACAAATTATCTTAACAAAATGATGTAATTTCTAGCTTTACCCGTTCAAAAAAATAAAGAAAATCATAGCCTTAAAATATTTCAAATTACTTGTTATGAAATTTAGTCACATTATGAATAATGTAGGTTTGTAATAAATCTTAAAAAAGTGTCTTCATTTATTATATTTGCGACTTCACTTTGTGTTATTTTAAATGATTTGAACATTCATGTACGTTAATCGTGCGTTTCTTAGAAATGTAGGTAATTAATGTACTGATTTATAGCCTTTTGATCAATTTATTGTCGTATCTACTCGTTGTGACGGTAAATTACGATAGTGATGTAAGTGTCCACTTTGCATGTCATCCTATAAACTCACTGTCATTCAACAAGTAAAGGCTCAGATAATGTACCTAATCGCAGCCGGTCTGAAAACACCATTTTGTTTGTATTCGTGTTTGGTAACTTATATTAATTTAATGGCCAAATGAAACTGTGTGCCTGTGTCATATTAAAATGAAAGATAATAATTCAGAGAGCATTATTGTAAGGTAATAATGTTATTACTTTTAAATGTTTTTGTAGCTGTTATTTTACATTTAAGTAGCCAAAACTTCACTCATATTCAATACCTAATAATAGCATGTATTACAAGGCCACCTTAACTATTCAAGATTAATAATATTATCAAATACATAAGACATTTGCTCGCAAGACGAAAATGAAACTCACCGTACGAAATAGGTCTATATCTATAGCCGAATTACTGTGTTGTCACGGCCCCCAAAGGTTAAATGATGCTTCTAGCAGTTAATAACATTACATAGTGATGTCTCAATTACCCTCTGGGTAAAGGGTAACACTTTTCACGTGACCCTTCATTTGAATGACCAATTCAACTGCAAAATACAAACAAGGCTTTAAAACGAAAACAACATAAAAAAAATTGAAAATTAAACCGTTGAATCATGAAGTTTGTTTTTAACTGTTTGAGTGTTTGATATGTAGTTAGATGGATGTTTTCACGGTTGGCGGTGTGATCAATTGATTAGGGTGGTTGCAAAAGTAATAGGATGATAATATGACAGTTCCTCAGTCGTCGTTGTCAGGGGACACCCGATGAGACGACGCCCTGCGCTTAAGTACCTACATGTGTTATGAGATGGATCAAAATTGCGTTAATCGCATATACATACTGCAGACTCGGATAGCTATACCTAAAATAAATAGTAGCAAATAAGTGCTAGCAAAGTAAATACCCAGACAGAGTAGATAAATGAAGAGCTAAATTCTGCGGATATTACACAATGTTAAACTTTCTTTCGGTACAATAATAAAGGTAAAACGAGAGCTTAGGCAAACAATTACTACGCCAAACAACTACGTTATATTTCACGTAATGAAATTGATCACCAAAATGGCTAAATCTGGTGATCAGTTATTGGTTAGCGAGTAACTGCCTGCAATCACTTGAATCATACACTTATATTTGCGCTGTTCGAACGCGCCCTAACGATTCAGTAATTAATTTGTTCCAATCTTTGTTATCTAGTTTTAATGCTAGAATTAACATTGCGGTTCGGGTTTTCCTTGTTCAAAATGAATTGGGTGTTCGAGTGTATAACTGGTTTGACAACAATAGCACACGGAAGGGGTGGCCCTGCGAGGCCAAGGTTTTATTGGAGAGAGAACATGTTTCATAAAAGGAATTAACTTGTTTTGTTGCGATTGAACGGTGTTAATTCAGATTGAAATGTTGACAATGCGTTTTTCAATTTGTTCAACATATTGTGTTATGTGAATCTGTAATTGACAAAACAGTATTATTATTACTGTGGCTTATTTGATGTTATAATCAATGTTTGAGTTTCAACCTTTAGCCTGCTCAAAGGCATTAGGTATAAGTATATAGGGTGCTTTGCTCGGCGACGTCTCTCTATTACCTATGTAATGTTTTCACATTTTAGCCAAGTACAAAATATATGTTGAAATTAAAGTAATACCCTCATTATAATATTTTAACCAAAAGGGGGTGTCGCAAAATATTATAGATCTTAAATCTATATAAATATCAATTTTACTACAACGACACGTTTCTTTCCAGGAATCGTATTTACTGGGAAGCTGTTCTTTTCAAACACTGTTTAAGTTTTGGTGTTACTATTTACTCAGAATGAGATCAAAATCCAAAGTATCTCAAAGGCCTTGTGTTTTTGCTTTTCTTCGATTTCAGTAAGTGGAAGACAAGATAACGAGTTGGCGGCATACTCCAACCAGGTTTTATACAGAAATAAGGATGTTTTTTTAATTAGTGATCTCTAGTGAATAATCCTTCCTTGTTTGTGTGTTCTTTTGTGAGCGTCTGTGGTTTGTCGAATTTCAAGTAATGGGTAATGGTCCTTGCACATTTTCACACATAGCAGATCTTGAACAGCGTTGAATTTTTATGTCTGCTATGTGTTCTTTAACTTAGATGTAGATTAATACTCCAATTAGCTTGTATGTTCATTACCTCAGAGCTCATTACCTTTTAAACATCAAATAACTCTTATAGTAAGTATATAATATATATTAGAGTATCGAGAGACCCAATTTTGGAAATTAACAATAACTGCACTTTTTTGTTTATTAGCTAAAATATTTAAACGTAAAAACATAAAACCTCAAATATATATTTTTTCTTTTGTTGATATAAATACGTTCGTAAAATGTGATCGGCTTATTACAAAACATTATTGGGAAAACCGCGTTACACCTGAAGAATTGAAATAGCTCACTGTCTTTAAGAATGTTACTCTTCTTCACAGCTTCGCGAAGCTGAGACCAACTGAACGGTAATCCAATCCTATTATAGCATGAATGATCAATGTAATCAGTCTTCATTAATTTTCTAACCTTAATATTCTCGGTTATCACATATTATTATATCGGACAAGGTGTTCTTATTGGACTATATACTTATCTAAGTACAATTTTATCGTATAAATGAGAAGTAAGTTAGTAAATAAAATAGGCAATCGGAAATAGACTGTTAAAAATATGATGGAAAAAATTTTTTAGTCAGCATGTTAGGTTTGTCAGCTCTAGGTTTGATTTTACGCTATTCTAAAAATAATTTGATAAAGTCACCCTGTTGTTTTCTAAATGTTAAGGATTTTCACTATCATGTATAATTATGTATACATAGCGTTGTTTATATCGAAAAAAATATGTATAAATAAACTCAAAACGTTGTTCAAACGATTTGGGTGTTTAGTTTAGCAGTATAGTTGCCACGACAAATGTGTGATTCTGTGATTATAATGTGATCGAATTTTCTATATAATTATGAATACTGAGTTGATATAAAAAGAATGACGCCATTTATAGCCAACAGTAATAGATTATAGCTAGCTAGCCTCCATATGCTAAAATGTAATCCATTATACATGCAAGTTGTAACACATTCCCCGGTGTCAATCGTAAGCCGGCGCTTCTTACACGAAGCCAAGCCCTTCCTAATATATGTAGGTCAGCTTAAACCGCATAACATGTTACACACACCAAGGGGAAGTTTGATGTGTAAATAAATGTTCCTTTCTACATACATACATACATATCGTCACGCCTTTTATCCCCGAAGGGGTAGGCAGAGGTGTATTTCTACACCCACTTTTCGCCAGATATACTTCAGTCCCACGTAATAAGGGGCGAGCCTATTGCCGTACCGGGCACATGTCCAGACTCCGTGCTGCTACTGAGAATTTCGTGACAGAAAAACCCAATAACACTGCCCGACCCAGGAATCGAACCCGGGACCTCCCGATCCCACGCGCTTATTTATGCCGCGAGACCAAAGAGGCAGTCGTATAGGGTTTGATGTCGAGTTTTCCGTCTCTACGCAAAGATGGTATTTGCATCGTGTTATACCTTAGTCGCCTCTTGCGACACCCACGGGAAGATAGGGGGTGGTGACACTTGTATTCTATGCCGTCAACCACACGGCAATGTTCCTTTCTATGTAAAATAAGCAGATATTTAGAAATGGAGACTACAAATACAGCATTAAAAGTGGCGGACTCCCTCGCTGTCAAGTATAATTTTATTCTTCCAATTTGGCCATTCACACACGAGCCAAATCATGAATAAGTTAGCGTTGCTGCATGTTTTAAACGGAGAAAAAGTTTTTTAATACGAGCATCCGTTCCATCCTCGCGTCAAACTTCTATAATATGGTCCAAATAATGTTAATTAATAACTTGCTTAGCATGAAGCCATGTAGCCATGTGTCACAGACGTGAATATTTTAGAATACTTAATAGATTTTTAAAACCTGTACTATTTTCTTGCTTTATTTATTTAAGTAGGGTAGGTAGTTCTATAATCTTAATATATAAAATCCTTGCGTTACTGACTGACTGACAGACACGCTACAGCCGAAACTATTGGGCGCAGGAAGCTGAAATTTGGCATGTATGTTCCTTGGGGACCGCAAGGGTGCACAAAAAAGGGATTTCCCGAAATTCCCATGGGATCGGCCAAAACGGGTAAATTAAAAAAAAATGCAGGCGTAGCTGCTGGCGTCCTCTAGTTTGAAATATAAACTAAGACCGTTTAGTATTCAAAGTTGTGTTTTGGATGGGTCTGAAAAGTAAATTAGATTAATCATAAGGTAAATGGAATAGAAGGGATCGTCCTCAAGGAATGAATTGCAGATTAGTGGGTTGATATTAATTATTCACTTAGAATAGAATATTACCACACGAGACCCCGTGAGCGTCAGGCGTCGGACTAACGTATGACGTACATGTTACGACTAGTACGCATAAATTGGATAATACGCGTATTAACAGGATAATACATGTATTATGCGTGCCACTGAATCATAAGGATATACTACAAAAACATGTCTGATTCGAGTTTCGTCTATTAGGGAGTGTTATTGTAGAGTGCATTTGTCGTAATTCCGTATAATTATTAGATTAGTGTAAGTGTGAACGTACATTTTGAGTTTGATATTTAATCGTGAACACCCATGGTCGATTCCTTAACCAAAGCCAGTGTCTGCCTTAAAAAATATCACAGTATGTCTTAAAGATAAATCTTCAGACCACACGGTACAATATATGTATAATAGTTTAGAGCAAGTTTATGTATTATTTGAAGATGTGTTATCTCCAAATAATTTATAAATCCGCAACAGGATTTATTTTGCAATAAAGACCACACTATGACACACCTGCAGTCAAGCCTGCCAATACTACGCCAATCTTTATAAAATCCAGTTTCCAGCCTTCCAGTCCTCAAGATTCTAACACCAGACGAAGAAATAAATACATAATGTCGATATTTTTTTGTTCATTCGCACTATAGCTTTCTCAATATATCGTATGAAAGCTCACTCTATTTTAAATAGCTATTCAAAGACAATTATTATTTGTAGCAAGGCCTCCCTCGCTGTCTACACCGTCTAGCTTCAGTTCTGTATTATCCAGATAATGCAGAACTGAATCTAGACAATTTTGAATTTCACTCCTAGACTTTTATAATTAGACTACGCATGTCACTGCGTAACGTAACCCTATGAAACTGGAAATATAAGTTTTGTATATCTTCTATCTTTTAACTAATGTAAAAACGAAGTAAGGAAGGGTTTTTAATTTAAACCTTAAATTGTTACAGGGATTAAATAAGGGTTGAGGGATTGTCCGTTTTTGAAGCAAGCTCTATAAAAATGCAGGCAAAAGCTTGTGTAATATACGGTGGGTAGGTGATGTTGTATATCAACTCATAACAGTAACATAGCGCAGCTTCTTACCACGGTCGTTCTGACGGCGATATTTCTCAAGGATGGCTTGTTACGATTTATTGTGGACGCCCTTATCGGCCGGCGTAGGACATTAAGGGGACACCCGGAAACTATGAGTTTGCGTCCCTTCCGTGGAACAGCCTAGGTATAGTAGCGAGGCCTGGTATATGTATTCTACGTCTGTTATTTTTATATATTTTTAAATACTAACTAAAAAGCACACTATTTGTAAAGCTAGGAAACAAAACAGATATGGGTGTGCACCAAATTTCTTAAAAATGTCCATCCCCTTGAATAGTTAAAAAATATGAAGATATTTTGTTTAGCCTGAGAGGTTCAAAGGTTTAACTGTAAAAGCGTAGCAGAGTGGCAGAAAGCCAATGCGAGAGGCTTCGTGGCAGATATTTCTAGTATTTTTGGTAATCCTGCAATCTATTTTTAGCTTTTATGCTTGTTTTAGGAAGTAATAAGTACGCCACTGTAGTGCAATAATTGTGTTCGATCGTAATTCGATTTATGGAATAATTATTATACATATGTATGCCTTGAATGCCTCCGTGGTTGAGTGGGTAGCGTATGCGTCTGCTAATCGGAGGTTCCGGGTTCGATTCCCGGGTCGGTCGGTGAAAAAGTGTTACTGGGTTTTCCGAATTCTCAGTAGCAGCACGGAGTCTGGTGATGTGCCCGGTAACGGCAATGGGCTCGACCCCTATTACGTGGAACCTAAAATTAATGGCGAAATGTGGGTGTTATATTACACCTCTGCCTAGCTCTTCGGGGATAAAGGAAGTATATAAAAAAATATTTTTAAGTTACAGCCAGTGATTAATATAAAATTATACATAATGACTAGCATACTATAAGTAATAATAACACCTAATATAAATAATAACTAAATTGCTTAGACAATTTGATAAATTAATCCTGGATGTTATTCATGAAGCCAGGCCAAAGAAGTCAAAGTAATAAATACGATACGAATTCCTTGCCTTACCATTTCGATACAGCGTGACTTGATCATCAAGCCATATCTATACTAATATAATAAAGCGGAAGAGTTTGTTTGTTTGTTTGTTTGTTTGTTTATTTGTTTGTTTGTTTGTTTGTTTGAACGCGCTAATCTCAGGAACTACTGGTCGGATCTAAAAAATTCTTTTTGTATACGATAGCTTAGTTATTCCGGAAGGCTATAGGCTATATAACATAACGCTTCGACCCTTTGGGGACGGGCAAAAGGCTAAAAAGGCTAAAAGATAATGTCGGCTAATCTCAGGAACTAGCAGTCGGATTTTGAAAATTGTTATTGCCTATGATAGCCCAATTATTCCGAAAGGCTTTATATAGCCATATAGGCTATATAAAGGGGCCAGACAAAAATAATAAAATGGTCAAACGAAAAGGGGGAGGGTTGGGTCAAAGGCAAAAAAAGGCTAAACGAATAGGATACAACCTACCTATATGGATATCGTTTTCGAGATTTCCGGGACGCTGATTATATATGAAATTTATTTTGTGATCCAAGATGGCGGACGGGAAATCAAAGATGGCGGATGAGAAAATTTTAAAATTCAATATGGCTATCGCCTTCGATATTTTAAGGGGTGGGGAATCGAATAACACCATCGTGATCAAAGATGGCGGAATGGAAATCAAAGATGGCGGATGGGAAAATTTAACAAATAATCAGTATTGGTATCGTCTGCGATGTTAAAAGGGATGGGGAACCCAAATACAACATCTGTTTCGTGATTCAAGATGGTGGATGGGAAATCAAAGATGGCGGATAGGAAAAATTTTAAAAATCAAAAATGGGTATCGTCTCTGATGATTTAAGGGATGGAGAATCTAAATACAACATCTATTTCGTGATCAAAGATGGCGGATAGGAAATCAAAGATGGTGGCCGGGATTTTTTTAAAGTCGATATGGCTATCGTCTCCGATATTTTAAGGAATGGGGAATTCAAAAACACCATCTATTTCGTGATCAAAGATGGCGGACGGTTTTTTTTTAAAGTCGGTATGGGTATCGTCTCCGATATTTTAAGGAATGGGGAATTCAAAAACACCATCTATTTCGTGATCAAAGATGGCGGATGGAAAATTAAAAAAAAATCAATATGGGTATCGTCTCCGATGTTTAAAGGGATGTGGAATCCAAATACAATATCTGTTTTGTGATTCAAGATGGTGGATGGGAAATCAAAGATGGCGGATAGGAAATCAAAGATGGCGGACGGGATTTTTTTAAAGTCGATATGGCTATCGTCTCCGATATTTTAAGGAATGGGGAATTCAAAAACACCATCTATTTCGTGATCAAAGATGGCGGATGGGAAATTAAAAAAAAATCAATATGGGTATCGTCTCCGATGTTTAAAGGGATGTGGAATCCAAATACAACATCTATTTCGTGATTCAAGATGGCGGATGGGAAATCAAAGATGGCGGATGGGAAAAATTAAAAAAATCAATATGGGTATCGTCTCTGATGATTGAAGGGATGGTGAATCCAAATACAACATCTATTTCGTGATCAAAGATGGCGGACGGTTTTTTTTTTTTAAGTCGATATGGGTATCGTCTCCGATATTTTAAGGAATGGGGAATTCAAAAACACCATCTATTTCGTGATCAAAGATGGCGGATGGAAAATTTAAAAAAAATCAATATGGGTATCGTCTTCGATGTTTAAAGGGATGTGGAATCCAAATACAACATCTGTTTCGTGATTCAAGATGGTGGATGGGAAATCAAAGATGGCGGATAGGAAAAATTTTAAAAATCAAAATGGGTATCGTTTCTGATGATTTAAGGGATGGAGAATCTAAATACAACATCTATTTCGTGATCAAAGATGGCGGATAGGAAATCAAAGATGGCGGACGGGATTTTTTTAAAGTCGATATGGCTATCGTCTCCGATATTTTAAGGAATGGGGAATTCAAAAACACCATCTATTTCGTGATCAAAGATGGCGGATGGGAAATTTAAAAAAAATCAATATGGGTATCGTCTCCGATGTTAAAAGGGATGTGGAATCCAAATACAACATCTATTTCGTGATTCAAGATGGCGAATGGGAAATCAAAGATGGCGGATGGGTTTTTTTTTGAAGTCGATATGGGTATCGTCTCCTATATTTTAAGGAATGGGGAATTCAAAAACACCATCTATTTCGTGATCAAAGATGGCGGTCGGGAAGTCAAAGATGGCGGATGAGAAAATTTTAAAAATCATTATGGGTATCGTCTCCAATATTTAAAGGGATGGGGAATCCGAATCCATCATCTATTTCGTGATCAAATATGGCGGATGGGAAATCAAAGATGGCGGATAGGAAAGTTTTAAAAAATCAAAATGGTAATCGTCTCCGATGTTTTAAGGGATGGCTACTCCAATTAAAACATCTATTTCGTGATCAAAGATGGCGGACGGGAAATCAAAGATGGCGGATGAAAAAAATTTTTAGGTCAATATGGGTATCTTCTCCGATGTTTTAAGCTATGAGGAATGCAAATACAACATCTACTTCGTAATCAAAGATGGCAAATGGGAAATCGAAGATGGCGGATGGAAAATCAAAGGTGCCGGATGGGAAAATTCTATTTAATCAATATGCGTATCGGCTCCGCCGTAATAACGCATGTGGCATTCGTATATAACATCTGTTTCTTGATCAAATATGGCAGATGGAAAATCAATATATTATTTTATTGAAATTATTATTATTAGGTATTTGATGTTCGATGCAGATCCTTCATGGGCGAGCCAGACTTGCAATTTATTTAATTATTTAATAGCCCAATGAGTAATTTTATCATATCACTAGATCAGTTATCTGCCCCTATCACTCATATACCACGTCCGCATCTTCAGTTAGTTTTTCTACCCTAGAAATAATTTATACGGCAAAACAACTTTGCCTGGCAATTAATAGATTAAACACTGATCTTCTTGGTATGCTTTGTTCTGAATTCTTTGGAGAAGAGTTAAGTAAGAAAATGAAAAAGAAAAATACTTTAAAAAAGCGAGACGGAGTTCGCCGGGACAGCTAGTACTATATAATAAAGCGGAAGAGTTTGTTTGTTTGTTTATTTGTTTGTTTGTTTGTTTGTTTGAACGCGCTAATCTCAGGAACTACCGGTCGGATCTGAAAAATTCTTTTTGTATACGATAGCCCAGTTATTCCGGAAGGCTATAGGCTATATAACATAACGCTTCGACCCTTTGGGGCCGGGCAAAAGGCTAAAAAGGCTAAAAGATAATGTCGGTTAATCTCAGGAACTAGCAGTCGGATTTCAAAAATTGTTATTGCCTATGATAGCCCAATTATTCCGAAAGGCTATATAAAATTACGCCACAAGTTATAGGGGCCAGACAAAAATAATAAGATGGTCAGACGGGAAGGGGGAGGGTTGGGTCAAAGGCAAAAAAAGGCTAAATGAATAGGATACAATCTATATGGGTATCGTTTTCGGCATTTTCGGGACACTGATTAATAATATGAAATTTATTTAGTGATCCAAGATGGCGGACGGGAAATCAAAGATGGCGGATGGGAAAATTTTAAAAATCAATATGGGTATCGCCTTCGATATTTTAAGGGGTGGGGAATCGAAAAAAACATCTATTTCGTGATCAAAGATGGCGGATGGGAAATCAAAGATGGCGGATGGGAAAATTTAAAAATATCAATATGGGTATCGTCTCCGATGTTTAAAGGGATGGGGAATCCAAATACAACATCTATTTCGTGATTCAAGATGGCGGATGGGAAATCAAAGATGGCTGATGGGAAAAATTTAAAAAGTCAATATGGGTATAGTCTCCTATGTTTAAAGGGATGGGGAATCCAAATACAACATCTATTTCGTGATCAAAGATGGCGGATAGGAAATCAAAGATGGCGGACGGGATGTTTTTTTAAAGTCGATATGGGTATCTTCTCCGATGTTTTAAGGCATGGCGAATCCAAATACAACATCTATTTCGTGATCAAAGATGGCCGATGGGAAATATAATAATATAAAAAAAAAAATTATTGGTGGTGAAAAAGTGGTAGTGGTATTTGATGTTCGATGCAGATAATGGCTATGTTCAGTGGATACCTCTCCTACGGAACCCTTCATGGGCGAGTCAGACTTAAACTTGATTTAATTATTTAATACCTAGCCATAGTATTTAATAGTATTAGTAATTTTATCATATCACTAGATCAGTGATCTAACCATAATACTCATATACCACCTTCTCATCTCCTTAGAGTAAGTTAGTTTTTCTACCCTAGAAATAATTTATATGTCAAAACAACTTTGCCTAGCAATTAAGAGATAAAACACTTATGTTCTTGGTAACTTTGTTCTGAATAAGTTGGAAAAGAGTAAAAAATTAATATGAAATGTAAATACATTAAAAAGGCGATACGGAGTTCGCCGGGACAGCTAGTAAGCTTTAATAAGCCAAGTTGACGGAGCTCTGCGAAGCAGGGCTCCTTTTTTAGGTGCAGGGTCACAAAAAAACCTAACACAACTTATTCAAATGGTTTTCCTGGTTAATCGTCCAGTTAAAATATCGATGGCCAGTACGGAACTGATTAAAATAAAACTTTACAAGCTTCACTTCACTTATTATATTACTTCATCCAAGAGTACCTACTAAGATGTTAAATAAAATATCTAGTTAATGTGATTAATTCATTGTCAATTATTACTTTGTCCAAATTCAATAGATATTATATTTAATGGGTAGATAGTATAAATAATATCTGCATTTATTACTTTGGCCTGCTGGCTTATATGTTATATATAAAAAAAAATTAGGGCTTAACTAGTAAGTCGAGAACCAAAATAATTTTCGTTATGTAGCCTTATTTGTTTTTACCATGCTATTATCTCTCGGTTTTTAAGGCAGGGGAATTGTTGATTAGTCAACTAAATGTTTATCTAGTAACTAGCTTTAGCCGGCTGCTTCGCCCGCGTGATATTTTAGTAAAGAGTAGTCTATGTCCTGCTGCCCTAAACTAGGGTTTTCAGACTAGCTCAGCAGATTAGCCGATTGAACATGTTGCCTTTTCACGGCACATCACGGCATACGACACGTCGCAGCACGGTACACGTCACAGCACACGTCACGTCACGTCACGGCACACTTCACGGCACTGTACACGTAACGGGACTGTACACGTTACGTCACGGCACGGTACACGTCACGTCGCGGCATACGACACGGCACATCTCACGTCACGGCCCAGCATGGTACACGCTACGGCACACGTCACGTCACGTGACACGTCACACGTCATGGCACGATACACGAAACGGCACGGCATACGTCACTTTGCATCATGGTATACGTCACGTCACGGCGCGGTACTCGTAACGTCATGGCATATGTCACGTCACGTCATGGTACACGTCACGGCACGGTACACGTCTCGTCGCGTCCCACGATACGGCACGACATACGACACGGCACGGCACCCGTCATGGTACACGTCATGTCACGGCACGGTACACGCCTCGTCACGTCAGACGACACGGCATGACATACGACACGGCACGGCTCACGTCACATCACGTCACGGTACATGTCACGGCACGGTACAGTACACGTTATGGCACGGTACATGCCACGTCACGGCACGGTACAGGTCACGTCACGGTACTCGTCACGTCATAGCACAGTACACGTCACGGCACGGTACGCATCACGGCACAGTACACACCAAGTCACGATATAACACACGTCACCGCACGGCACGCCACACGTCACATCGCAGACCGGCATACTACACGGCACGGCACACGTCAAAACATGGTACACATCACGTCACGGTACTGGTCGCGTCACGTCACGGCACGGTACACGTGACGGCACACCACATGGCATGGTACACGTCACGTCACGGAACGGTACACGTGACGTCATGGCCACCTGGCCATGACGTACCATACCCTGCCATGTACCTACATGGCAGGGTATGGTACACGTCATGGCTTGGTACATGTCATGGCACGGTCACGTCACGGCACTGTACACGTCATTCTCGGCACAGTACACGTCACGGCACTGTACACGTCACGGCACGGTTCACGTCACGGCACGGTACACGTCACGGCATGGCACATATCACGGCACGGTATACGTCACGGCACGGTACACGTCATGTCACCACACATGTCACGTCACGACATGGCAAACAACACGGCACGGTACACGTCAAGTCACGAGATGGCACACGACACGACTCGGCACACGTTAAGTCACGTCACGCCACAGCACGGTACACGTCATGGCACGGCACAGGTCACTGCGTGGCACACGTAACGTCACGACACAGCACACGTCACGGCACTGCATGCGTCAAGTCACGTCACGTCACGGCACGATACACGTCACGTCACCACATGGCAAACGACACGACACGGCATGGTACACGTCACGGCATGGTACAAGTCACGGCAAGGTACACGGCACGTGACGACACGGTAAATTTCACGTCACGGCACGGTCCACGTCATGGCATGGTATACGTTACAGCACGGTACACGGCACGTCACGATACGGTAAACGTCACCGCATGGCACAGGTCAAGTCACGGCACGGTACACGTAAGTTCACGGCACGGTACACATCACGGCATGGTATCAGTCTCAGTATTGAAAATTGCCGTTGTTGTTCAGCAATAATAAGAGCGAATCGTGAGATCCCAATATTGATCTGGTTCGCGCAAAAAGTGATGATGGCTTTTCTTTATAGAAATGTCTTTTCGCTGAGAAGTGTCCAATGGTATGTGAAAACATAAAATAAATTAATAGTTTGAAAAACACGCTTTTATAAATACACATAAAAACAAAAAAAAAATATGAATCGTTCAAGTTGTCTCTATTTCTGGGCTGAAGTGTAAACTATGTGCTTTTAATATTTGATTGTAAAACGTGGGGTGCTGTAACAGGAAATACGTTCTTATTTAACTTGTTCAAAAATCAAGAGAAGATATGTTACGGGAAGCAGGTTACACAGATTGGTGCTCTAAGTGGAGTTGAAGCACGACTAGTAGGTGGCTCTACAGTAAACAGTCTGTTCAAAGTATCAGTTTGTCGAACTCAGACAAAACATGCGCCATCAGCGAGGAGAAACGACATTCACCAAACACTTTTAAAGCCTGTTCATTCAGGAAATAAAGTGCATAAGGGTAATGCGTCAACAGTGGCAAAATGTAGAGTTCTTGTTCGTGGACGAGATATATTTGGTTCCCTTTGGTAACATAGTTAGTTACATACACGACGACCTAATAAAAGCGTGTTAATTAAATAAGGTGCCTACAAAGCTTTCTTGTAACTGTACAAACTAGAAAACAACTGAAACATATTTTCTTTTAATCCACTTTAAAAAGTAATAGTCTAGTGGAGAGACTAAAACCGCCACGCACATCCACTGACATCACAAAAAGTTGTGATGAATCCTGAGAGAGTTCTTCAGAATGTTCTCGAAAGACATGTGAAGTCTGCCAATCCGCACGTCTTGGTCAATGTGGTAGACTATGGTCTAACCCTTCTCATAATGAGAAGAGGATTGTGCCCAGCAGAGTTCAGATTATAAGCTAAGTGCTTAAAATATTCTACACACTATTTACATCCATTCCTCTCAAATTCCATCCGTCTTTTGGCTGATCCAAATAAAGTACTTTCATATAAATGAATACATATCAATAAGGTAAACAGGTAAAGATCCTCGTCAGCAACTTTCGATGCGGGTAGGTATAGTACGTTTTCTAACAAATATATTTCTGCTATTGCAGACAAGGAGGCCGCCCTACTAATTAACTCCTCGTCACTTAATGTTGGACGTCAGGCTTTTAGTCTTAGATTGCAGACGTCGGTTGTTTTTTTCTGTCCCTTAAGTAACGATGTATACATTGTAGGTTTCTTGATGTGTTTGTTAGTAGAGATGTATAGATGTGGGGTTTGTCATGTCACTACACTATATCGAATAAATAATGTAATTTAAACAGAAACTATTTGTTACCCTTAAAAGGCAAAATAAAATAGATTTAAATATAGTTTGAATGAGAGTAATGCATTTTGCGAATATGGGAATATGCCGTCGTCTGTTTGAAATTTACTAAACATCAATTACAGAGTTGGTGTGCAAGTGTGCTCATTTTCTTTTATTCATTATGTGCAATACATTCACAGATATTTTATAAATAAGAATCCCTTTTACACGAGACAGTTTCAAACATACAAAAAAAATCTAATCATTTATCCTAAAGCAAAATGCTGTACTGCGGCCTCTTTACTCGCATTGCAGTTGGAAGAAACTAATTAAATCTCTGCGTCATTGGTGTACAGACGAGAGTTTATCTATAGAATCTAAAATTAAATAAAAAAACTTTTCTATTTTGAATGAAAATGTTTTGGAATTAAGTTTACCTATCGATTAGCGATTAGATGGATTATTATCAAACTCTACCTTGCACGCTGTAATTACAAAGTATATTATATAAAACATTATTATATCTGGACTATACTGCCTCGTTGGTCTCGCGGCATAAATGTGCGCGTGGGATTGGGAGGTCCCGGGTTCGATTCCCGGGTCGGGCAAAGTGTTATTGGGTTTTTCCGCTAGGAAATTCTCAGTAGCAGCACGGAGTCTAGTAATGTGCCCGGTACGGCAATAGGCTCGCCCCCTATTACGTGGGACTAAAATAAATCTGGCGAAATGTGGGTGTAATATTTACACCTCTGCCTACCCTTCGGGGAAACAGGCGTGAGACTATAAATAAATAAAAAAAATATTATATCTTAACTTTATCTATATATGTATATATAAAACCCTTCCGTTACTGATTGACTGACAGACAAGCTACAGCCAAAACTATTAAGCACAGGTTGCCGAAATTTGGTATGTATTTTCCTTGGGCATGGTAGGGGTGCACTAAGAAGGGATTTCCCGAAATTCTAACGGGAACGAGTAGAAAGGTTACATTAAAAAAAATGTGCGGGCGTAGCTGCGGGCGTCCTGTAGTAATTGTTTAGCACCAGCTTTCTAGCCTAATGAGTTTATATATGGACTTCTCAACTCTAAGGGATAATGACATTCTGGTGCCAGCCGAGTTTGAATATTTAAAGGTTCTGTCTGCCCGTATTGACTTTAGTAAATAATAACGTCTGAATCTGAACGGATCTGACGCTGGAGGTGCCGAAGCATTTGTTTTGTACCTGGATTACCGCTGGATCAAGACAGCTGACATTTACATAATCGGTGATGGGTAAAGAAGGATACTTTGCTAGGGCAATTTTGGTGGCGATGGGAACATAACCTTCTCATTGAACCAGCTGAAGCAAACAATTTGAGACACACTATTTGACGCTTCGGGCCAAGTAAGACTTACTAAAAGATAATAGTAATTTATTCTCAGGTAGCGACACACATAATAAAGACTATAATACAAGACTGAAGAACTAATCTAATATTAAAACAGGTGTTGTTATTTACAGTGGCTTCATGTTACGCTTTGTGTTATAGCGCAATCTCCCTTAAAAAACGCCGATACGCAACATCGATCGGCCAAAACTCTTCTTGAGGAACGTCTCGAGATATGGGTCGGCACTGGCACTCTTTCATCTCTGTACTCTCAAAAACCACTTAGTCTTTAGGCATATATTATATATAATTATATTGCACGATGTCCTCGTCATTTATGAAGTGATGTAGCTGAGACACTTGTCATTGGTATAGCGGTATGTAGAAGTATATTAAAGATTTACTTCTATAGTAAGTTTCTACTTTATTCTGTATTGGAATGGGAATAAGAGTACCGTCAGAGATAATAAAAAAGCAGCTGCTCCTAGCAGTAACTTTTTAATGTCATTTTGGCACAACCAATAGGTGTGCCTCACTTTATATCCAAAGGATTCACTCTAACTCAACTTAATACTTAATAATAACTCTGGAGCCTAATTACACAGCCAAGTTGTTCCGGTTGTGGCTAGATCCCGAGAGAATAAAAGTTCAATTAGCGAGATAAAGTGATAAATCTACTGTTTTCATAATAAGCACTTTCTTTTCTTTCAATTTCATATCCTAAATGTCGTCCTTAGCGATAAAAATATGCAAGAAAATGCGTCAAAATGCCACGAAGAGTAGTAATATTGAATAATAATCAAGAAAACTCATTTAATATTGAGAAGCTATAGGTAGATATGAAATGAGCTTGAAGTATAAATTTAATATCTGAATTATGTTATCCTGCCAAAAGTGATGTTGAAGAATCTTACTTTCAGCATCATTTTCAAGAGAATAAGATCTTCGATCACTTCAGCAAATATAATAAGAACATTAAGGTTCTTAGAACAACTATAATACAATACTAGTTGACGCCAGCGGCTTCGCACGCACATATTTTCGAATTTCCCGTTTTGCCCGATCCCGTGGGAATTTCGGGAAATCCCGTCTTAGTGCACCCCCACGGTTCCCAAGGAACATACATGCTAAATTTCAGCTTCTTGCGCCGAGTAGTTTCGGCTGTAGCTTGTCTGTCAGTCAGTCAGTAACGCAAGGATTTTATATATACAGATTTATAACCCTTTTAGCTTGTAATAAATTTTATAGTTATTGTTTTTAAATAATAGTCTATTATTATGACTGTTAATTTTAACCCTCGAGTGATAGCACCGTTGCGCCGAACATAAGCAGTTGCACACGGTCTGTGATTTCGCAACTTTACGTGTCTATATTGTGTAAACTAATAGATATATCAAGACATTGTTTGGCACATAACTTAAACAAGTCCTATTTAAGTAAACATTAATAATAACAAGTTACATATTCATTATTTATATGATAAAACATAATATAAAATATAATTTTATATGATAAAACAAAAGTCCTCAAATGCTCATTTTTTTTTCACAAACCTTCCTTGTAAATCTATAAACACTAAAGAAGTTTATTTATTCTTCTTTAGCCCTGATAATTAACCGATAAACCATAATATTAATTGAGATTTATCTATATTTATTATCAATAGAGTCAAGTGATAAGAATATGAAAATCACAGTTAGTTTTCAAATATATGCATGAAACTTTAGCTATTATTTGAATGCTAAAATAAAAAGAAATAAAAAAAAACTTTTATAACTATTATAGATATACCTAGAAATGAAGGGATTTATTCATTTTTTTAATTTTAGTGAAAAATCATCTTCTGTTGCAGCCGCCGCTAATATGTGAGATATTCGACATGCTAAGTCTTCGTAACTCTTCTTTATCCTAAGAAGTATTTTAATTTACATAACTTATACCTTACGTGTAAAATAAAATAATAAGAATCAAATAACTTGAAACACATACCAAAATGTTATTTTTATTTACTTATTTGCTCCTACATACTCGGTCACGCGCGGTCTTAGAGACCGCAAGCCGAAATAAAAAACCGTGTGCTTACGCTAAGAATGACATAAGGCTTTTGATGTGTGACACATCACTCTCTCAGAGGATATCCTGAAAGCGCAACCGTCTTTCGTTTAAAGTTTTAATTAACTGATAAAAATAAGCTTGGTGCGGTCTCAGAGAGACTGCGCGCGACCGCTCGAGAGTCGTTAGTTTTATGTTTTAGGTATATCTTTATCACCTACTGAAGAGATACTAAAAACAATATAAGTAATTTAATTTTCTCTTTTTGTGTGAAGGTAAAAGTAATTTAAGTTGATTAAGTATATTTTATAAACTAACTCGATAGTATGTTTTTCCGTGTAGTACAATCAAACATTTATTATACCCTCTTCAAGTTGGAAACTTGGTGTTATTATGAGCTGTTAGAAAAACTTGTTTGTTAAGTAATCACCTGCATTTACTTATAACTCGGAGTGTTCAGAGGATTAATGAAAGCTCTTCTCGTAAAGGTGGTAAGTATTGTGTGTTATATTAATTTTCTGTGGCGAGTCTTTGTAATATAATATATTGCATGCTACAACATCGCACGTGTAAGCTGGGCAACTTCTTTGTTGGAAGTAGGCAAGTTATTGAGTACCTACTACGGTTGTTGAATGAGAAGCAAGTTTTAACAGTGTTTTAGTAGTGAAGGATCTACATGAGAAGCAGGTGTTTAGTACTTATATTACACAAGTATGTAAGAAAGGATCTACCGAAAAAAACTACTTATTACAAAATGTAATAAGCTGTTTTTTACGGTAAATCCTTTCTTTTCATCTTTATTTTAACAGCATTTAGCATTTTTAGGGTTATGTAGTAGTACCTAGTAATCAAGTATTTATCTAGTAATGGATGAAAATCTGTTAACAACGATCGAACCGTCATTTTATTATAGTGTATTAGACAACCAGTGGTCAGCGTTTAGTTTGGCTCATAAATATAACGGTTTTATCTTGGCAAGGGCGAAGAAAATTTCCAAGCTCCTGTCAGTAAGCAAGAAAAGCTGAATACAGTAGAGCATGTTAGCTAACAGAAACATAATGATGACTGGACTTGTGGCAAAGGATGCTCCATTGCAAAGTATTGAATTAATATTAAGAAACATACATTTTCTGTGCACATGTAGTAATATTTATAGTTTTAACCTACAACAAATATTGTATGTGCACAGAACATTTGTATTTAATTTGCCCTTACAAGCGTCAACTATTACTCGTGAATTATCTAACATTTTGATTATACTACGTCGATTATACTACTACGTCTTAGCTAGATATTAAAGGTATGAATACGTTGGTCTTTCCGAAATTTCGACTGACTTGCGAGGGCTGTGGTCTTAAAGGCTTAATATGGTTTAAAACATTTTTGATGATGACACTGGAACAATATAATGCTTTCTGTTTTTTCATTGTTTAGAAGACATCATCACTTGCTGAACCGTATTAAATATACACCGTGTACTTATTAAAAATGTAAACCGTAAAAAACTTAACGATGTCAAGAGATGTTGTGGCTTTATTTTTGATCAGACAGTCAGGAAATCAGTATAGAATGAAGATTCGCTTTTTTCGACAGGTAGGTAATGCAGCCCACACTTTAAATAAAACGCGAAGAAAAACACATCTTTGTAAAAAAATCTTACTACAAAAATGCTATTATCATGCAAACGAATATCGGGTTGATATCCACGGTCCACACCATTGACTTTTCGGAATTCAAAATTTAATACGCACGTGTATAAACATGTGCGTATTAAATTTTGACTATCGCTAGCCTCGTGGCTTGGAGAGCACGTTAAACTGTCGGTCCCAACTGTCATGAACTACTTTGACAGTCATTACGGGAAGTCAGTACCCTCAAATAAACTGACACTAGTCTAAACCATGGAATATCAGAGTGGCAGAAGTCAGACGGCAGTCACTCTGTGGAAAAGCTGATATTCTGTCAAATCTGATTAGACCAGCAAGCAGACCCCAGTCTCCGAGCCGTATAAGTCTCGGATGCAACCGGGATAGCGATGTGATAACGATGATGACCATTTAAACGAATATTTAAATGACTGAAATAGACTACTTAAGTATGATACAAGAGAAACAAATACCTAGAATATAAAAGAATATTCCTCCTCTGTTCAACAATTGCCGTGCCCAACAGGATCCATAATTGTTACCTACTTTATTGTTTTTGTTAGACCTTAAACACATAATAAGTGCAATAAAATTAAAAACGAAAATTGTGATAAGCAGACTATTTTGTAACCTGGGGAAGTGTCAATGTGCGTGCGTGTACCTTACATGCCGAGAATGTCACGTACAGTAGATTTCTACTTGTAGATAGTAACTTTAATGGACTGAAAATGTAAGTATTTCTATATTGCCTCCGTAGTCCAGTGGGTAGCGTAAGCGACTGCTGATCGGAGGTCCGGGTTTGATTCCCGGATCGGGCAAAAGTGTTACTTACTGGGTTTTTTCAAATTCTCAGTAGCAGCACGGAGTCTGGTGATGTGCCCGGTAACGGCAATAGTCTCGCCCCCTATTACGTGGGACCTAAAAATTCATGGCGAAATGTGGGTGTAAAATTACACCTCTGCCTACCCTTTTGGGGATACAGGCGTCAGTCCATAAAAAAAATCTATAAAAAGTAATTATTAAACCTCACTATATCTCTCACTCGCACTCGCTGTATCAGCATTTCCTATTAATACTCATGTTAAATTTGCATAGTATTCCTGTTATACTTAGGATCGAACATGAAATAATTGTCAATTCACTTAATTACTATGTCATAAACCGATTCGACTCCATACCCTTAGGTTTCAGACAGAGTCTAGTATTAACTCAAGATTGCCTCAAATTGGTATAAGCAATCTCCACCGCTAAGAATAAAATTGCATTGGACTATCAACCTGTGTAGGATTCTAATGAAATAAGTGTATTGTTTTGTGTATTAATATTTGCTTGCACCTAGAGAACTGGTCGTTACCGGCGGTTTGCCACTGCCAGTAACAAACAAAAGACAAAAAAGGCTACACTACATTCAGAAAAACAAGTTTTCCCTCAAATACATTTAATTAGGCTTTTAGTAAGAACTGGTACAGAACGCTGAGTGGCTTGAGTGCCGCAAGCAACACATTGCCGTTACATTTTCATGTCTTTCGAATATCGATGTGCTCTATTTCAGCCAATTAGAGTAGAGGCGAAAAGTGGCCTGTTATAAACTATGACTTTCAAAGTACCCTGTACAGTCGCCAATAGACTCTAATACGCTGTGAAAAACGTAAGCCTTTCATATAATATATTGTAACAATAAAATTTATATTTATTTTACACTAATTTGTTAATTTACTACTTAAAATAAACATTTAATTTATAGCTTTCGCTAAATGTCAACCAATTTTATTTATGTGTCATATTTTAATGAATAAATTTGCGCCGATTTGTGTAGGATTTATTTATAGATAATTATGATAACAATGTATTTAAATAACCGGTTGTATTTCTAAATGTTTTTGTTTATAGTTACTATAATGCTATGTTTGTGCAGTCGTAAAATCAATGTTGGTGCAATGTCATATTTAGCTTGATAGCACCACATAATTGACTCTTTTTTATTTGCCTTTTAATAGAACTATTATATTCTTCGGCGTACCCCACAGTTCCAACCACCTCATTCTCCATGCTCTCATTCTCATTAACTCTTCAGCTGTATAATATTATATTAATATTATAGATAACTGGAATTATGGTTCTTTGTCGCTTTTGCCAAAGTCCTGCAAACACCAATTGTGGGTTCCAGGCATTAATAATAGGGTTTAAAGTATGAAATTGCAGTTTTATTGTACTAGCTACTTTGAATTGACATAGAATCTTCATGGTTTGAGGTTTTTGGATGAAACTTTTTTCACATGGTTTCTATGATGTTCTTCTTTTAAAAATGTAAAACATTTGAATATCGACTTTCAATTTTTTTTGTTATTCAACTTAGACAAGAAAGATGGATACTGCGAAAATTCGAGTGATTTTTGAATACTAGTTCCGACGCGGAAGTAACGCGGCAAGAACAGCCCGCAATATCAGAGTTGCGTTTGGAGAGGGGTCTGCTAATGAACGCACCGTGCAATTTTGGTTCAAACGCTTTCGCGATGGAAACTTCGCCTTGAAAAACGAGCGATAACGATATCAGAGAGAGAAAAATTTGGCGGCGGAGAAATTGGCGAATGGGTTAATTGAAGGAATTAAGATGCATGTTAAACTTATCAAGTAGGTATCTTAAGTGTTTCAGATCGTACAATAGAACAAT
This sequence comes from Euclidia mi, assembly GCA_944739405.2. NCBI lineage: Eukaryota > Metazoa > Arthropoda > Insecta > Lepidoptera > Erebidae > Euclidia > Euclidia mi. The sequence continues at coordinate 83,320,204 of OX123181.2, forward strand.
GTAAGTAGACTAAGAACACTCTCAAAGGAGAACTATCTATAATTCTAGACAACTTTCAACTATATAGATGTAAAGTGAACTTGTACTAGTGCCTCGAAGCTTCTTCTGAAAGGCACGCTCTATCTCGCCGATATATTGTCAGTTATGTTTTGTTACTAGGAATTTGGAATGGTAATTTTTTGTATGTTTATCAAGCACATTTCTGTTTCTTTCTGTTGCTAAAATGTTTATTTATTCAAAGATATCAGTCAGTATATCTAATGACTGATCATGTTATCAAACTTATGTGGATTCTTACACTAGGAATGACTCCAATGTTATGGCATATAATGTTTATTGATGATTAGCTCTACATATAAAAGGAAGAAATCAAGCGGTATTTCCAAGTCTTTTAACGCCATGCGGCATAGCATTACTCGATTAACAACATATTAAGTTATTTAAGTAGCATTTGTGTTCAGTATAATCAATCCCATTATAATCTTTAAGTAAGACAATTGTGTAGTAAATCAAAGGTTAGGTCAGGGAAAACCTTTTTCTCGTTCAGAGTACGGCAGGGTACTTCTAATTTGTTTTTATCTCATAAGGTTATCGAAAGAGATCGACAAAGCGTTTGGGACGGTGATGGCGCTACAACTTTGTCAAAGCTCGGGATCTGCCGTCTATATACTACTTCAAATTGCCGTAAGTAATCGAATTGTTACGTCGGTACCTTCGTCGTTTACTCCTAAATTTTGTAAAAGTGCGTATTATTTGTCTTGATTACGTATTCATCGTATTACACACGCCGTATCTCTGTTTGTGCGGATAAGGTTCGCGTTTGCGAAAAATAGTCGCGATTTTATCGAGAACAATTTTCCATGTTTTTTATTGTAATGTTTGCGTCTACGTGTTACTTTTATTGAGATGATATTATTGTGCCATATTCTCACGATCTTTCTTGATACAAACTTAAATATTTATTAAGTTTCGAGATTTAATTTCTTTTTTACTTTTGCAGTTATCGAATGACCTAAAATTTGGCGCTGCTGCGAAGCTAATATTCTTTGTAATCGCATTATTCTTTCTACTGGGATTATTTTTGTGCAATGCTGGCGAAATAACGTATCAGGTATGTTAATATGTATTTTATTTAGAGTGTTCTGCTAACTTTTTAGGATTAATCTGTTCTTTTTTGTAATATTATAATGGTATTCAGCTTGTTTGGTTGAATGAGATTGACCAGTTAACATCGGATCAATCGTCATAGATTGACAGTTCCAACTGCAACAAATTGACCTGCTTGATTGATCATACATTTTAGTGACAGGTCTGCAGATCTACTAAAGCTAGCACTTTGACACTTTTTCAATGTCGTCAATCGGCGACCGATCAGTTCAACATCGAAACATATTTAACGTGGATCGAAATCTGTATAATTAAACCTAACAAAATCCACGCCATAATATATTCTCATCCACATTAAACCAGGTTTATACGTCATTGAATACAATTTTGTAAGCAGAAATATGTCGCGTTACGCCCAAATGCGTCAGCCGCGAACATTCATAGAAATGTATGTTCAGATATAAAAATAACTTAGGACATAAGGTCAGATACCGCGGCCATCAACCTAAATCACAAACTTCTGTACTATTCTGGCCTTGTTATTTATTTTACTGGAAAAATGTAGGTTTTGCTTTATACGTATTAGCACTGGAAAAGTATTTTAATGTTACTACTAGGTATAATATATTATATAAACGTGAAAGTGGGTGAGGATGGGTGTTTGCAGTTTATATAAATCAACATAGCCCATGGGTTACTTACGTGATTCCCTTGACGTAGGGAAAGCGATAGGAAGTAGCTAGTGCTTCTTACATACGATGAGGTATAAATGTTTCCCGGAGGTATAAAGTAGAGGTTACGGCGTCTCATTTGCAATGATTGTGACGCGCCGGTTTTCTTTATTCATTCCGGTCTCGTTCTTGATGCATGCTCTTCAACTTAGATTAATTTTAAAATAAATGTTCTCCCAAATCCTGTATGAATTGGTTTTAGAATCCGCCGTGGTTGTTTTCCAACTTTCAAATACTAACTTGGCTGCTTATAATAGTTAAAAAATCCCTAAAATTTGAGAACGTTTGCAGTACATTTTGTGTTGTTTACCATGCATATAAGTTATAAAAGTTACTTAATTTCAAAATAGAAAATTCACAGTAATAGTATGGAAAGCAGTGTGGAATTATCCACAAATGTGTATAATCTTGAAATGTATTAAGGCTCTGCTTTTATAACGCATTTCATATAGAAAATATAACTCACCTTGTTGTTATGTTTAAATTATGTAAATTTGACACAAGTTGCTCCCACAAAGTAAATAAACTTTGTGCATAATTTTATGATAAAACGTAATAATTTCTATGACATTGCGGGAAGGAATAAAAAACATTACAGCGTTTTCAAAGCATATTTTAGTTCAAAGTGTATCAAACTATTGAATGAAATGCATGACAATGCAACAAAATATTTGTAACTTTGCCATGAAAGTCCTCCGCATCGCAGTCCATAGACTAATATATTATACCTGGAAATCGCAGTCTATTGGGAGTTTTCAAAAAGAATGGCAGCATTGTCAGGTTACATAGCTATGCATATAGTCCGTTCACAGTTATTTTACCTCTAGCTGTTAGATTGGCCAACCTGGGCGTTGTGTTGCTATATTTGGTATATAATACTCCCATTTTCAATATACATTATTGCTAAAAATGTACTTATTTTTTTATTGCCTAAGCCATCGTATTAAATATTTGGAAGTAATGTTTGTAACAAAACCTCTTGACATTGGCATGGCTATATGCATGTACATTTATTTTCTTACGAAATAACTAATTTCTTATGAAGATAAGTAGTTATAATAAAAATGTTGTCTATTTAATATATAAAGGTAAACGCATCATAATTACGCCAACGTAAGGTTCTAATTATCAAATACAAAAACTGCAAATTTAATTTTCATATTTATTTTGAATAAGAATGATGTGGGTGTAATATTACACCTCTGCCTACCCCTGCATGGAAACAGGCGTGAGTCTATAAGAATGATCCATGTGGACTGCCAATGTTATGATGATTCGTAACTGCTGTCATATTCTGCTGCTGCTAATTTCACAATGTTGGTTGCCTCTTGTCCTAAATTTTTGCTTGTGACTCGCCTTTTAATGAGACTCCACATAAGTTCAATTGCGTTTAGCTCGCAGTGGTATGGCGGTAATCTAACCACTTTGCGGCCATGAGCTTCAAGCATTTGAATTTTTGAAGCATTTCCACTAATATTGGGTAAAATGTTATGCACGGGTAACCCTATTTTACATTCCTGTCATCACAGAGCACAATTTCAACATAAAGAAAATAAACAAGATAGCATCCTTCACTATGTACCCTTGGAACAGTATTCTTTCAAAGTTAGACGGGTTATACGTACATCACCGCCGTGGCTGTCAATAGTGTCAAATGTCACAACTGTCACATTATTATCCAGATTGAACTTTGCCGCGTTATGTCGTTTGTTTATAAAACGTAAAAAACATACTGTAAAAGTGCTTTGTGTATACCAAATAAATGTGATTTTACACTTCTAGTGTTAGTGTTACTATATTTATTTTATTAGCATTGAAAGGAGCGCAATGAAAACAAGCAAAATAACGTGCGAAATGTGGCATACAACAACATGCCGGTCAGGCAATGAAAAAAGGGTAGGTATTTATGGAAAAATGTCCCTAGATAAAGATCAATGAATATGTATAATGTTATATAATGTGATACATTTCAATGAAACATAAAAAATAAGGAAATATTCTAAAGTTTCATATCCTAGTACTTTGTAGGTAAACAATAGTGCTGCCTGTCAGTTATCGATAATCCGTTATTAGAAATTGGCACAAGGACTAAAAATTATATTCTTTCTTTTCTTTTTAGATGTATAGCTGGGTAGCTATATGTAAAAATGGGTAGCTGCTACTGGAAACTAAGACTTGATTTTGCCCATTGAAAAATTACATCAGTTGAACTATATGTGTGGCAAGCATTTTAAGCCGAAAGACTTAAAAAAAAAGGAACTCAAGTCACAAAAACAGCTGTGCCTTGTATCTATAGACATTTCTTTAAATCCTATTACAGAAGAAATGTTGAAAACCTTGCCATTACATGTACATACATATATCTTTTAGTTCTGCGTATTTTTCTTCGCTAATCTAGAATAGATTTATAGAATAGGCTAATTTGTTTGAATAAACACATAAATATTAAATACATCTTTTATTTGTGTTGGAAAAGTATAATTCTAGTCGAAACATAATTATAATTATTTCTTACCGAATATTATCGATATCGATATTTCGTTAATCACTAGAGGGTACATCCCTATATTGACAAATATGACAATGCTGACAACATAAAAACGATGTCAATTAGTATCTTTATGTTGGTACGAGTTCTCCCTGCACTTTTCATACAAAGCTGAAAGTCTCGCATGATCTATGGCACATCCGCCTCTTCTTACGTAGTATTTGTATACTCTTTGCCTTTTACTGGTAGTGGCAATATTTATGGCACCAACTTTTTAATTTTTTTTCTTGTACGACAATACTACTACTTAAAAAGTACCAATTCTGTGTGATAATGAACCTATCACAGATTATTAAAAAAAAAAACATTGACACATTTGGCAATTGTAAAATTTTTGCACGGAGGTATTTAAAAAAAAATCATCAGTTTACGATCTGTATAAAAATCCAAGAATATCTTCATATTGCGACGTAGCCAGGTTACGATTTTATATTTATTGTAAAGTAAATGGTATTCTAATTATGCTATACTATAATTTTTCTAACAATAACTTCTAATTGTTCTCAAAATTGGCTCCGATCATGTGGCAACATGGTGGCAACATATATGCCATTACCAGTTACCATTACCATTGCACTTGTCCGGTTTGTTTTAGATTTGTATAGAAATATATAAGTAATCTTTACTTTTTATATTTTCTTTGACAATGAGTAAGCGAAGACAAGTATTGGCGGACAAGCAAATAGAAGAAGAGCTTGAAAATCTATTCGGTATACCAGATGGCTCTTTATCTGAAGATGATGAAGTAACGACAGATACCGAGTGCGTTGAAGATTCAGACTTGCTTTCTGTGTTATTAGGTGAAGATGCTCTGATTAGCTCAGCATCGGAACAAGTACAAGAAAGTCCCGGCCTAACAAATTCACCCCAACCGTCTACATCTAGAGCAGATGTTCAAATTTTTCTCCATTGGAAACTGCAAGATTTCAGTCATCTGTGTCTGAAGCCGGAGACATCCCAAACTTTTCAGACTTTTCTTCTTCATCAGATGATTAATCGGATGCAGATGAGGTCGAATGGAAAAAGCAATCTTGGCAACAAAGTCCTAACTTGGAAAACTTCGATTTACGCTGTTCAAAAAAAAACGATCAAATGCCCATTACTAATACCAGAATATATAAAACATATGGGTAGTGTCGATCGTTTCGACCAAAAAAGAACATCATATTCCGTGGGTAGAAGAAGTCGCAAATGGTGGACCCGAATATATTTTTTTTATAGATGTTGCAATAACCAATGCCCATATGTTACATCAAACATACACCCGAGAGCACAATGTTATGAGCCAAAAACAATTCAGAATTGCTTTTTCAAGGGAGCTGGTGGATAATAAAATCTTTAGAGAAAAATTATTCCAATAAACGCCAAAATATGTAACTAAAAAAAAAGAATCGAGTGGAAGAGACTCATGAAAGACAAAAATAATTTACGTTGTACCAGAAGAAATCAGCTTTGAAAGATTAGGTGAACACTGGCCTATAGAAATAGAGACTTATAAGAGGTGTCGCTACTGCAGCACTAAAGTAAATAATAAGAGGTCTAAAATAGAATGTGAACGGAGTAAAGTGGCACTATTTATACATCCATGTTTCAAATTATTTCACCAAGAAAATCAATGAACGATTCGTCGTTCATTGATTTTCTTGGTCCCTCGCTGGTGCTGGCAAGGATATTGCCACCATATTTTTTTCTTATTGTAAACATGTATAATTTTTTTTCTTGAACATTAATTATTAAACTACCCACAGTGATTCCATAAAACGACATTTTATTTTTCTGACATAAAAAAATGCTTCTGCCAGTGAAAGGGTTAAACAATATGCCGAAGAGAAACATTAGACAACTAGTTCTACTGGCGATTGTGCAGGCTCAGCGTCCGCTCGTCATGAAGGCGTTCAAGATGCTGGAACTTACCTACGCAACGTTCTTGCTGGTTAGAATTTTCTAGTGAACATCATCTTTACCATACATTCGTATGGGCGGCCCAGACCTGCTGCTTGCATGCTTGAACTTTTTGCGTGCCGTTCTCTCCATCACTTTATAGTCCTGCTTGGGGCTAACAAAGATGTGTAAGACTCTCCCTTAAAGTTGTTCTAGGCTTATTCACTAAAACCGTTGTTGTATTTTCGATGCCCCGTGGAGCCAGAATAGCGATTTGCGGTTAGCGCATTAAGATTTTGATAAGACCTCCCCGGACACTACTCATCCTTGAATATCATACAACATAAGGAAACTAGTGGTCTTGAAAGATGTAAGTTGACAAACTAATTTGACGATAAAGAAAAAAAAACATTCTCAAAAAGTATTTTAGGTGATTATTCCGATCGACAATGATAGTTTTTAATTCCATCGGCGAAAGACGAAGAACGAAGTCGTCAAAACGTTTCCATCGGTGAATATTGACTCATCATATGCCTAGACAGAGCTTATAAAGTATGAGGTTAAACCGTAATTTTCGGTACACATGTCCGAATATTCCAGTGCGGCCAAACTCTAAAAGGTCTTACATAAGCTGATAAAAAGTTTCAGTTTGAATCTCTTAGAAACAAACTGAACCCTCGTTTTATTATAATGCGAATATGATAACGGTATGGTCTCTATTATATTCTCGTAAATGGCACTTGTTGATATCATGTATTATGGAAATTCTAGTTTTCTTTGTAGTTTTCCTCGTGCGGGATTTGGTTAAAGCTTATCGGCTATTTACGTTGTTATTGGGGCTGCTAACAGATGATGTGAATATGTCAGCTTGAAAATTGCTGTATTCACCCAAAGTATCTGCTGAGTGCCGTCATGGCTGAGAGACACGAATTTGATATATTCGAAGTCTATTCCAAACATCAAAATTATTGATAGCAAGCAATGATCTGAGAACGTAAGCCTGCGATGAATCATGCAGTCCCGGGCGTGACTGTTTATTGGTGTTAAATATAATAAGGCTGCTTAGTTTATGCACATAGTTTGGAAATGAGTCTATGGTTTTCAAATATTGCTAGTGAACTATGGGTGTAACCTTTGAGAATATATAACTGAGAATTTATGCAAGATAATCTCAACTCCATCTCTTATAGATAATTTTTATTCGTAATTGTCAAAATATAGAAGTGTATTAGATCTTTAATAAATTATCCAGCGGTCGCCACCAATAGACTAAGGTCAGCACAATATTGCTTCTAGTGAAATTTCTGCCGATTAAAGTTGGACCCTTAATGTCCCTTTAGGGATTAAGCTGATCGCACAAATAATCTAGTGAGGTAAGCTAGACCTAAAAAAGAAAATCTAATATTCTCGTAGCCATATGATAAACTTCAATAAATTCGAACTAAAACTAAGCAACACCAAATTATTCGTAGTGAAACGAGCATTAGATATAGCTGCTTTTTATAAGCCGGATGGCAGGTATAATATAATGTTGCTCTATGGGTGGTGAGTGACGGAAACTTACGTGAAACACTAATTTTCGACACAACACTGTGACATTTACAACACTGTGACGACCGGTTGGCACAGCGTGAGTGTAAGCGACTGCTACGCCGAAGGTCGCGGGTTCGAATCCCGCTCAAGTCAAACATTTGTGTGCATGAACATGGGTATTTGTCTTGGTCTGGGTATTTCTATGTATAATATGTATGTACTTACAAAAAAAAGTAAATATGTATGTTTATCCATTATCTAGTACCCATAGTACAAGCTTCTGCTTAGTTTGGGACTAGATGGTGTTGTGTGAATGTGGTAGAATATTATTATTATTTTTTTTCTCTTTCACGGGTATTTTTCTAATTGTTAGAACAATACCCGGCCCTTTGGCAGGCGTACACGGAGACATAGGTACAATGCGCAGAGGCCCTTTGAGAGTTTTAATCTAGAATGTGATGGGACACCTACTAAGGAGCCTCCATCACTGCACTATTAAGTGCAGTCACGGATTAGCCGCAGCAGGTGAGGGACTATTGCTACTTTTGTGGAAACCAAATACTCTGGGCTGGGTTTTAAATGGATTAGTTTAAATGAAAACTATAGATTAATGTCGGCGTCTGCCCTAAGTATTCTTATAGTACGTCGAAAAGGGGCAGACGGTGACTCGCCAACAAACTAGATGGGCGCTCTCTAAATAGCCGCCAAGGCAAACAAACCCTACCATAAAGGCAACAAGAGGGCAACACCGGTGTGAGCGGCTAGGGGTGTAGAGCGGTGCGGCACCGGTTTCGCTATCGCGGGTCTCGTGACCCGGAGCGAGTTTCCCCGTAATTATGCCCTTGACAATGACACTTCCACCCCCGAGCAAATAGCTATTGCAACTTCCCTCTGGCAGGCCGACTAAGGCAAGCCAGAGTCGAGAGTCCTGCGGGCGCTCTTGGAAATCCACTCCGACCAGCCAGTAAATGCAAGCCTAAGACGAGGCCCTGACCGACTCCCTGAAGTATTCGGGATCGCAGTGTCACCACACACATTCAGCTCGCCACAAAGTTGCCCTGCGGTTTGTAAGCTTTCTTTCTATCCTGTTATGTATATCACAAGACAAAGGTAATGTTTCAAAGCTGTTACTCTATTATTATTATTTCAATTAACTTTGCGATTGCTGTTTAGTCCAGGCGTTTCGGCCTGCCCCAATGTACAGTAAATTTATCTCACAAAAGCTTTTTTAATAATGTTCCACAGCCTACAGTCAAGCTTAAAATTTTACGATAATCTGTTTAAAGTGAAATTCATGAAGCTCAATAATACAACGACCATTCATTACAGTCATAGGACGCGCAGTCGGTATTTTAAATTAAGAATATATTTAATAATTTTTAGTAATTTTTAGGAATATACATTAAATTAAAATTAAGAATTAGTTTTTTAAATATATATATTTGTGCCATGAAATTTAGTTGCATTATGATTTAAATATGATGTCTATTAAATGTTGACCTTCAGAGTTGAAGCACATTTCAGCCCTATTTATGACATTTTCCATAACTAGCCGTAACACATCCTGCGATATGTTTCTTATTTCTTGGTGTATGTCTTCGTTTAAAGCTGCGAAAGTCTGTGGTTTGTTCACATACACCCGAGATTTCAAATAACCTCAAAGAAAGAAGTCTGGACGCTATACCATACAGTTACTTTTAATGGATGTAAAGGTGTTTGTTGAATAATGCACGGATTTTCAGTGCCCCAGAAGCGAGTATTCTGCTTATTGACATACCCCGAGAGATGGAAAAGCGCTTCGTCACTCATAATCAATTTTGAAGAAAAATTATCCTCTTCAAAGCTGAGGTTTATGACGCGATTATTTCACGTTCTTGAGGAGTGAAGTGGTCCATGATTATTTTTAGTGAATTTAACATTTGATTACTACAACATTTTCAATATCAGAATGACAGGAGATTTCATAAAAAAAATATAAGGAATTTCTATAGGGTCATTACTTTTACGCCACCCTGTATGATGTGTGATGGTGACAGATACCTATTCATGATGACATTAAAATAAGTTTGTTGACCTATAGCCGGTCAAACAACATGTATTGCGAGACATGATTTATGACTTTGCTAACTGAAGATAAGTCTAGAGTTTAACATTTCAGGGGTTATTTGTATCTAGGGTACAAAATAGTTCTTCAATGTATAGCGAATGAACTACGCAAACGTCCGCAACGGACGGCAAATTATGTCAAACATTGAATTAAAATCATAGCTTTGCGTTTTTATGTTAATGCATAGTTTTGCATATAAAGAAAAACATAAGTAAAACCGTTTGTGTAGTGGAGAATTAAGAATCCAAAATGTTCATTTCATTCCATAGTATCGTTAGGGAAAAATATACGAAACAAATGATATCTTTGTGAACAGGCGCCAAACTTGACATCAAACCCTGTACCAACCTGTCTGGCCAGTGTAATATTGTAGACAAAATCCTAACATTGACTCGCAATATTATTATGATTCTAATTGGGAGTGGCCTACTGCAAGCAGTTTTGCGAAAGGCCCTATGATGATGAAGTAATCAGCTATACGTTTCTCCATTCGTAGCTACTTGTCGTAGCACCGTGCACCGTTAGGAACTTAATGGTTTCAGCGTCAAATGCAGCCAGCATGTAGCCTGTTCGTTCCAAAAACTTTATCAATGGTTTACATTTTTAAGTCGATCCAGCTTCTATAATTTTTTTAACATAGGTATACATAGATTAACGAATGATTTTCAGATGCTTTATTTGTATCTAGCAGTGAACCTACACCACAATATGAACACACAGTAGGTACGATAATATTGCAGGTTGTCGTGACTGAGTTCATACAGAACAAACGCCTTACGTGACCGGTACCTTACTCCACCAGTACTCTCTCGGTAGACAGCGCATACCTATTTGTGTGACGTCAGCGCTAGCATTTGGAGCTAACACTAAGTATTTCATAGCAGTCATAAATATAGTGAAGCGTATAAATAAATTCACCGAGGTTATCGGTTGATGTATATGCATGTTTGGTCGTCACGTGCTCGACTTACGCAGTCACGCACCTGTAAAAACAAGATGGCAAATCGCGATAAATCTGTTATCGTTAAGATTTCTGTATCACATACATACGCAAATCGGGCACATCGCATTGCGTGTTAGGAATATGTTCATGAATAAATAAAATGGTGAAAGACTTACCTATACTTAGAGTCGCGGGTAATATCCATCGCTTTTACGTAACAGCACTGAGTTAATGCAAAAATCAGGTGTAGGTATGCTTTAGAAATGTGCACAATAAAAAGGTCTAACTTTATTTTGATGCGTTAGTTAAGACAAGAGCTTTACAAAAAGCCAAAGCTCTTTTATTTTACGCCCTTATATATCTACCAAATTTTTTTTTTGGATCGATGCGGAAAATTTAACTAATACTTTTATTAAATTATCGATATGATTGTAGGGAGGCCTACTGGCTTTGCCACGAAAAGATGGTGCCCAGTTTGGAATGGCCGGTTGGAATCAATATTGTTATTGATTCATCGTCATCATATCAGCCAAACAACGTCCACTGCTGGACATAGGCCTCCCCCAAGGTTCTCCACACAGACCGGTCTTGAGCCGCCCGCATCCAACCGCCTCCCGCGATCTTGACGAGTTATTGATTACGAAGATAAAAAAACCCCCTGTTGATATCAGACAACATAAGATGGTAAAATTTTATTAAATATCATGAAAGCCACTTGTACTAATTGTGTAGGAAGCGTGGATGTCCCCCCGTGGGATCTCCACCTTGTCGTTGTGGGGGGGCTCAGTAACCGTGGATTGGTCACCCGCGGTGAAGCTAAGAGGGATCCAGGAGGCCTGCGCAGGATGCGTCCAATGGTGTGGGTGCGAGGGACAGTTGTTCTGTCCCTCGCAGTCGGGCGCGGTCGCGGGAGGAGAGGCGTGTCGGTGTTGCGTTGCCGCGCGCCCTATCTCCCGCGACCAAATGGGGGCGCACTATCGTTGCGTCGCGGTGGAGCCGCAGAGGAAGAGGAGATGCGGTGTTACGTTGCCGCCCTCCCTATCCTCTGCGGCCGCTGGGTGTTTTGGCGGCGGAGCCCAACACCTTCATCCGCCGCCAAGGGGGTTTTGTTCGGGGCCCGCCTGACCATCTGGCGGGCCAATGCCCGTCGGGGAGTGGCGAGGAATGCTTATGCGATACCCAACCCTCCGACACACGGGTACATGAGGAACACGGGTTGGTTTTTAGTCAGTAAGAGTCTGACAGTCCCCTTCGCCCTTCCCCTCAGGGCGGAGGATCTCCATGAGGCTTTTCCAACCCGATACCAAAAAAACAAAAAAAAATAAGAAGCGTGGATGTGCTTTCTTTCATGTTCTTCTTTTCTTGAAGTGTTTGTTTTGCGATATGTTCAACATAAACAAACTGGGCAAGCCGCCGTTTTTTTAGCTATCTCATTTCCGTTTAAACAGTAGATAAGAATTAAAGTCCATAGCTCAGTTGGTCAAGCAAATGTACCATCTGGCGTCATCATCATTTCATATGACATTCTTTGCGCTGGATCCTTTATGTCTATTTTTAGATTAATTAGCCAGTCTTTGGCCGCTGCAGAGAGCTGGTGCAACTCGGACATTTTTTTTTTTTATTTATTTATTTATTTACTTTTTGCACAAATAAAATATGTACATAGGTGGACTTAATGCCAAAGGCATTCTCTTACAGTCAACCTAAGGTGATGCAGAGATGATAGTTGTAGGTGCGTTCCGAACTTTTGTAGTAACAATTATAAGATTAATTAAATATTTTGATGATATTTAAATACTTACTAATATTTCAATAAACATATAAATACCAATAATACACACATAAACTAATATAAAAAGGTATATATACGAAAAATATATAAGTACTATATATATTTATATACATATATATAAATAATATAAATATAACTATCTGTATAAATTATCTTATTGTGCTGAAGATTCTGCCAATTTACTTAAAAGTAGCTCTCGTACTTTTTTCTTGAAAGAAAGCCGATTAGCAATCATCCTGATCTCAACAGGAAGGTTATTCCAAAGAAGAACAGACTGAACAAAAAATTTTTTTTTGTTTTTTTTGTAAAGACATACCGCCAGGGAAGCGGTGGAGCGGACTATCATTCACGACGTGGGCTAGAGTTTGGTCTGGCTCTCCGTACTCGCAGGATGACGACTCTCTGAGCCCCCATTAGTGAAGATGATGGTTGGATCGTTCGTAGGTTCTGAATCTGTTTAGTTTCACTCACATTGGCCGAGGAGCATCAAAACTAGGGGGTTTTGTGTTTGGATCTGCGATCAGCTCTTTTTGGGGATGGTCGAAGAGCTCCCAAGAGGCTCGCTACTCCGCTTTGACGTCTAAATTGGTCCCCAAACGTTCAAGCGTTTTACGAATTCACATGCTGGGTCTCGAGCACTTATGCCACTCAGCTGCCGCCGCGTTGCACCTATGGACCTGGTGGTGGGATGTACGCTAGTTCTGGGAGCCATGGGAGTAGAGTGGTCTTTATTGGCCCTGTTATGATCCGCATGTCCTCGTGGAGTTAAGTGTCGATCTTTTTGGTGTGCACACTTCGGTACCATACAGGCGCACAGTACTCCGCGGTAGAGTAAACCAGAGCTAGGACGGATGTTCGCTGGACTGAGGCGGAGGCGCCCCATGTTGTTCCTGATAGGCTCCTTATAATGTTCAGTCTGGTTTTCAGTTGTTCAGCGCCACATTGTCGAGAAGTTATCTGAATGTTAGAGAACGGTCAAATGTCACGCCTAGGTATTTAGGGTTAAAGTTGTGTTTGACGGGTACTCCACAAAAGATATATTCAACTTCATGTTGGCCAGGCAGTTGGTACGGTGGAAACATGTTACCTCTGTTTTAGACGGGTTTGGGTAAAGCTGCCATTTTGCATAGTAATCGCCCATAGCCTTGAGATCGTCAGAGAGTGGTGTTTCACCCGCCTCAAAGCATTTCGCCTGGAAAGCCAGAGCTAAATCATATGCATACGCAAATTTTTGCATACTGTGTCCGGCATATCGCTGATATAAATATTAAATAAAAGTGGTGCTAAGACCGATCCCTGGGGAAGACCATTCTTTAAGATTCTGCAGCTGCTTACTTTGTCTCCCACGTTAACTTGGATGTAGCGAGGGCCGAGAAGTGATCTTAGCAGCGCTAGGGTTTTCCGGCATCGTATTATTTTACCGACTTTATTTAGGAGTTCTTCTATCCATACCGTATCGTAGGCAGCACTTAGATCCACGAAGGCTACGGAAGTCTTCAGACCGCGTTGGAAGCCAGCCTCGATGAGGCAGGATAGAGCCAGAACTTGATCGGCGCAGCTTCTGTTGTTTCTGAAGCCAGCTTCTTCAGGCGGGACCGCTGTGTAAAGTCTGCTGTACATTAACCGTTCAAGTAGTTTGTAGGTTATGTGCAACAGCGATATTGGTCTATAGCTCGCAGCTTCATCTGGCGACTTTCCGGGCTTCAACAAGGCGATCACTTTAGATCTCTTTAGAATCTCTGTAAGCGTGCAAGTGTCCAGTATTTGATTGAAAAATGTCAGTAACCATCGTTTGCCCACTTTTCCAAGGTGTGTTAGGAATTCCGGGTATATATGATCTGGTCCAGCAGCTTTATTCAGTTTTGTGTGCATGAACATGGATGTTTGTCTTGGTCTGGGTGTTTCTATGTATAATATGTATGTATTTACAAAAAAAAAAGTATATATGTATGTTTATCCATTATCTAGTCCCCATAGTACAAGCTTCTGCTTAGTTTGGGACTAGATGGTGTTGTGTGATTGTAGTGGAATATTATTATTATTATTATTATGGCTTTTACTGCAGTGTTTAGCTTGGACATTGTGAAGTGTCGGCTGTAAGATTCGATAGAGACAAGTGAATTTCGATTTTTGATGTTTTGCTGTCGTATTTCTTTTGCGAATGTTCTGTCGGTCTTTGCTGCTTTAGTGAGGGACTGCATTCGTTTCGCAATATCGTCGGGTTGAACTAGTGGTGCTTTTTGCTCATGTATTGGAGCCCCTCCTAATTTGCGTAAAAGCGTCCAACTTTTCTTGCTCGATTGTGTAAAATCCATGCTCTGCACACAGGCTTCCCATTTACATTTTCTCGATGCATCCAGGCAGGCCAGAAGTTTATGAGCGGCTTCAGCATCATTCGTCGAGAGGAATTCACGGTACGCTTCTTCGGTCTCAGATGACCAGCCTGGAGTATATTCTTTACGGTACCCCATTGGTATGCAGCGTTTAGCAGTAGTTATTATGGCTTTGGCAAAGCGGCAGTAGTTCGCGATGTCTGGTTTAATAAACCGCAGAGTGGCGTCAGCTCCTGCAGAGAAAGCTTGCCAGTCCACTTTGTTGATATTCCAGCGAGGTAAATGTTTTGATTTTAATAGAGGAATTTGAATACCAATGGTGATCAGCGCCGGTCTGTGCTGACTTTGGGGGAAGTTTTTACTGGGACTATGTTGCCTTCTGAGTCTTCTGACGTGAAGCATAAGTCTGGGTTGGTGTCGGTGCCCCACTTTGCAGATCTAAAATAGCTTTTCCCTTTGGGGTGAAAGATTAAGTGTTGGTTGTTACTTTCAGCCCATGCGTGAAGCTCTTCTCCGTAATGATCGTTTCTTTAGTAGCCCCAGGCATGGAGATGACAGTTGAAATCCCCTGTTGTCAATGCTGGGTGAGGGTTATTTGGTAAAGATGAGCAGTCCAAGCTACGAGCTGGAGGTTTGTAAATAGTTGTTAGGTTTAAATTACCAATGTGTGCTACGATAACTTCGAGTTCGTTGTCATTTGATGCTACGGACACAGTGCAGTCGTTCAAAGAGCTTTTTTGATACAAGGATGAACCATAGATGGGCGAGAGAGTAAAACCCATAAGCTTATATCCATATATATGGCCTCTTCAAGATAGATCGCACTCATTGCCAATTTGGTGTTCCTGGATGCAGATGATGTCTGCATTGTGCTGATGAGCCAGTCTGGAGAGGTATTGGCATTTGGACTGTGAAGATCCTTCGATATTTAATTGAATAATGCGTAGTGAAGGTCCAATAATTCTTGATGTTGACCATCTGGCGTATAAATTAACAACAACATAAGTTGTGCGCATTGGAGGGGGCCCCGTTCCTAAATGTACGAGCAAAACTTATTTATTTATAATATTGGTAAGATAACTTGTGTACTGCCGTTAATATTTCGCGGTTCACCCAATGATATACGGCACAAACATAGGTACGTTTCGTTTACGCTCTATGCGGATACTTGGAAGTGGTTAGATTAAAGTTTTGCTTCTGTGATATATTACGTGCTGCGTGTCGCATATTTGCGGTTCGGGGTCTAGTATACTATATTACTCTTACTTTCTACCGCCAAATAACTTTTCCTCATCATCATTATCATCACCAGCCTTTAACAGTCCACTGCTGGACTAGAAAGGAGGAATTGGCCTAGTATACCACGGTGGCCAAACGGGTTGGTATAGGGTTTGTATCAAGATTTCCTTCTCTTACAGTGCTGTTCTCTGCATAATATGCTCGCTCTGTCGGCTCTTACGACACCCATGGGATGATATGGGGTGGTGACATTCCATATTCTTAATCAGTCACCACACGGACTACGACTACTAACTTTTCCTCACAGGAAATATAAGAAAACACAAGGAAAGACCCGAGGACGTAACCACGGTGTATACAGCTCTATTCTTTAATCGTGCGTATTTAAAATTTTTGGAGCTCAATCTTCGTATTGATCGTTAAAGGTCAAGAAAATTGCACGAGGAAGTATTCGAATTGAGCTTTATGAGTTATTTCTCTTTTGATGTGCTGTTGAATGGAGTGGAATTTACGCTATTGATTTATATTTAACATTTTTCTGTATTGTTTGAACGTTACCCGTCATTAGACGAGCTACGATACAGGAATGCTTTGATGTAACAGTTGAATTTCGTAACATCGTCAAGTGAATAAAATGTATAATAAGGCTATTAAAATATATTGATTCAATAACGTTCAAGAAATCCCCCAGGTGTTGGAGGTATAAACGTCTGTTACGAATATGGCTCTAACAAATAACCAATTATGAATTCTACGAAACGCATGAAAGTGTTCATATATATATATATATATATATATATATATATATATATATATATATCGACTATAAAAAATAAATCTAGCAAAGATGATTTTACCCCAGGGAGTATTCATCCTCATAATTCTGTATATAAATTGTCTCACAGATGGGCACGGGTCTCTTCTCATTACTCTCAGAATGAAAAGGTTCCCCTAGTTCACTACGCTGGCCAACTAGGTACTGGTTAGCAGATTTCACAACATGACTTTGAAGATCATTACGAAGAGCTCTTAGACATGCAGGTTTACTCACTATATATTTCCTTCACTGTTAAGCAAGTGATACTTTACAATATTTTACACATATAACTTCGAAAAGTCAGTGATGCGCGCCGTGGATTTTAGCCCGGGACATTCCGTATAGAAGTCAGTAAGTGTTTCAACTAGGCTACTACTGCATTTTTTTGCCTTTTGGTAATATTTGTCAGGCCCAAGAAGACTATCGAATGTTCGATGAATATCTATAGGCAGTCCTTATAAATAGCAATTTTACCAAACTATTTATCATTCACTTTATAAACAGCGGTCAGCGGTAAACTAAAACGTGGTCAAAAACGCGACCAAATCTAAGGATTAAAGATTTAAACGCCGAACAAAAATAGAGATTCCATTTTGAATTATTCATTTTGTTCTCGTTTCGTTGGTTGCGAATTTGCAATACACTTTTTTATGAAACGTTTTGTTTGAATTTGAGAACAACCTTTGTTATTTTGTTTCATGGATTATGCATAGTATTTTCCGTTCTTCCGAAAGGAATTAGAGGAAATGCAGCTTAAATTTTAAGTTGGGCGTCGAAATAACACTACTATGATTTTACCAACGAAATTCGTATGGTTATTTTTGTGTAGCTATCCTGACTTAATGACACTGGAAAGTTTGCTTTTTAGGTCTCCGTAGTAAATTTTAAGGAACCGACGTGTACATATTGTACACCCTCGATTTATAATTATGGTTTATTCAGTGCGTATATTTTTACACGCATGGTAGGGTCTAGGTCTTTCAAAAATATGATGGCGTTAGTTTATCACTATTGTATTTAGAAATCAGATTACTAAATATTTACTTTTCATCACCTCCTATCATGTCTCCTTTCCATAACAATTGAACGAGATTGTCCTGATAGCTACCATACAAGTTACCAGTACCAGGTAAACCATACTAAATAGCTAAGTAATGAAGACCATACTACTATTTATACTTTGGTCGATATTTAACAATATAACAAAATCTAAGATACTGAATTTAGCTTTCCTCTAGATATTGTGTCATCATGAAACTTGGCAATAGTGTGTAGATTAATGTAATAGAGATAGAAAAATGAAATGATACTGTTAAGCTCGGATCATGATGGAGCTTGAATGGGCTTTTAATAGTTCTTGTCGCGTTTCTTGTTGATGAAAACAGTACTATTTTTAGTTTTTTTTTTAACTATTCATTAATTATGACCTGAAAACTAGAATTTCTTAGGTGATGACGCTGACTTTTTAGTATTCCTACAGCAGTATATTTATTTGATATATGTATTGCTGTACTTTGACTGCAATTTTACACGTCTTGATCATATATCCAGAATTTTGCATCAACAATTATATTATCAGATGACAAGCATCCATTGTTATTGACTTTATAATATACTAGACTTCAGCCGCGGCTTCACCCGAGTGAATTATACATTTGAACCTTCCTACATTGACGAAAAGCGTTCAAAAAGCTGTCTATTCGTTTTTGCGGTTATCGCATTCATATAGATAGCAGACAGATAGAAGACATGCAGAAAAGGGTCTTTAATTTTATAATACGTATAGATTATTGTAATTAAGTCGCTTCTAAAGGCTACGGTATGTCACGTTTTGAATGTACTATTCCTGTAAACGTAATTTACAGAAGCAAAGCTTTAAAGACAAATTGACCGACTGGTATGCCTTTTACCCTTCAATCGTACGACTACTGATGTTCAATGAGGTGCCTTGATGTCATTGGGCAAATGTTTTAATTGAAGTGAGGAGGCTCGGACAAGGCAACGACATAGTAAATGGAAGCAACATGTAAAATGCATGTATTGTGTTGTTATCGCTAGATTTGGAACTGGTTCCACACCTTACACTTGACATAATGTCTACCAATATATGCTTTCGCCTACC
Organism: Euclidia mi; assembly: GCA_944739405.2. Classification (NCBI taxonomy): domain Eukaryota; kingdom Metazoa; phylum Arthropoda; class Insecta; order Lepidoptera; family Erebidae; genus Euclidia; species Euclidia mi. The sequence continues at coordinate 83,339,357 of OX123181.2, forward strand.
AATCGATTAATCTACAAAGAGCTACTGATATTATACTACACTAGACGTCACCATCGGCTTCGCCCGCGTCAATTATAGATATAAACCCTCCTCTTGAATCATTATATCTATTAAAAAACTGCATCAAAATCCGTTGCGTAGTTTTTAATATTTAAGCATACATAGGGACATACAGACAGAAGAAAGACTTTCTTTTATACTATGTAGTGATAATAATAAGTAAAAAAAATATTTCATTCATCCTAATCACTGAAATAAAATCGAAAACGACCAGTATAGATCCTTTGTTTTAGACAGTATAATTAATGAAAATGATCAAAAATAATGAAAAGCTGCGACCCGATAGAAAGGTTTCTAGTCATGATTGTGTGGCATAGTTAGTTGAAAGAGAATAGCATATGGAAACTCTAAAATTGAACGAAGGCATTCCTCGTATACTGGTTATAGGGCGTTTGGTAATTTTCACAACATTTTCATCTCGGTTTGGTTAGGTATCCTATCAACAAGTAACCTTTTCTGGCGAATGAAATGAACGCTTTTTATTATCAAATATCCTGCCTACGTTGCTTATAGCCTCAAGGCCCTTTATGAAGCAAAGCCATTCTTTATGTAATACTCTAGGAAAATAGCTATCGCCTTAGTAGTATTTGATAGTTTAGAAACAATTTGATTGACTGTACTAATTGTGATATAATGAAATTTCAAAGGTTGAGGAAATACATTTTGAGATGATAAATTCTCGATTGTATACAATAGCATCTCGAAAAAAGAAATGCTCCAAACACTACTATTAATATACCAACACGAAAGCAAATGTTTTTTGTTTTTGCGGCACGAAACATAAAATACTTGTAAATTGAAATTTGAAACTAGAAAGGTCGGAAGAGGATATAATATTTACATTCACAAGAAATAAACGTGATACGTTTTATCATTGCTAGAAGTGTACATACATGGATTTCCTTAAATCTCGTAAATATAAAATTTAAATACAAAATAACGATCCTTTTTAATAGCACTTTTAATAACCGCTTAACCGCTACAGTTTACAAAAGAGGAAATACATGCACAATGTACAACGTGCAAAATTATGGTATCAATTTCAACTTTCCTGGTAAACGAACTGGATAAGTACTCATTAAAATAACTCGCAAATAAATAATGAACATTACTTTGATACTTAAAATAAACTAACTATGAAAGATCTCTTGATTGACATACTTAAATAAATGCAGATAACGAATATTAAAGAGACTCATTATAATGGCCGAAGCTTTAACTGTACGACAGATATCAAGTAAGTACTTTACCATCTATCTTTCGAAACAATTTTTACTAAAGCTGACTCTGATATCCAAAGAAGTAGGTTAAAATAATCTAAAAGAAAAGACAAAGAAAGTACAGGGCACGTAGGTAGCGGACGTTAAACGCGAAACTCTTGTGAAAATCGACGTACACCCTTTTCTTTATCCGTTTGCTTCTCATTTTAATTCAATTTACGAAGGAATTTATTTTTGAAGGAGAAAAAGTAATCTCCAGGGTTGGGTCGGGACACGCTATAGAGAGATTGGAAGTCATCGGCGTAGTATTGGGACGAACTCATATACTTTTATGGCAGCGAAAGTTTTTTATTCGCGATATAAGAAAAACGATTCGCGTACCGCGCAACCCTCTTACATGTGAGCCGCATACGTAAATAACTATGAATACGGGTATGAGGAATGAAAACATTAGTAGTCCGTTCGATTTGATCACTGATCAAGTCCATCGGGAGCATCGCAGCTTTCACTGCATAAATATATTTCACTAGCCGTTGTCCGTAGCCTACGAATCTATATTTATTCATACGTCAGAGGAAAAGACAGGCAGATACTAGAAAAGGGTGAATTGTGGCATGGAAAATACCTATTTGATGTGGCTGGACTAAAAGGAACTTTGTAATATAATTGAAAGGTTAATTTTTCATAATGGAACGACAACACAGCTAAACCTAAGCTTAATGAAATTGGTGAAGATATAGATTGTGTTCCCAGGTAAAAGTAAAGGCAATTCATCTGTTATTATTTTCGCCTTAAAAGGGTAACTAACTTAATGTTTATTTAGGTAAATAGTAGGATAATATAACCTGTTTTTACAACCCATATCTATTACTTTTAAACGAGCTATTTTTGTATATCTATGGCGAATTTAGCGTAGTACTATCTTTTCGCAGATTGTAGACAATGGTCAAGTGGAAGTATTCGTAAAGTGCTGAAAGCTCACGGAAAACCAGTTTTAGCCTGACGTTCATAAACGGGAAGGGCAAAAAATTATATTGAATGTCAGGCCGCATAAATAACTTTTCATTAACTTCAGAATAAAACGAAAGAACTACTGTTGAGCCATATTTTCAACAGAAATTCCGAATTGTACATTTAATTTACGAGAGAGGTCAACACGTGTACATATTATCAATAACTAACATCAGCACTGGTCACGAAAGTTAAAATAAGCTGTGTAAAAACGAGTAAATATTTTAATTAACTCGGAGCAGAAATACGGCAGAGATGTGCTCGATATTCGGCGCAGGTGTCTGCTGAAATATCTGCAATGAGTGCAAACAATTTGGACTGAGCGGAAAAATAATTTGACCCGGAAACGCGACACTTTGTTTTACGACATTGCAAAGGGGCAAGGTATCTAGAATTGCGAGTCCTTCATTTGTGGTGCACACATGACTCTCAGACATAAGAGACTTATGAAAACGCTTGAACTAAGTAACAAAACACATTAATATACAGTGTTGGGAAAACAAAGCTCTTATTTGTCCCTGTAAAAAGTTAGACAGTACAAAGCGTTAACTACGTTTAATCTATTTTTGACTCACTTTGACAGTTGTTGCCTGGTTGAACATGGCTACGCTCTTAAAATGTGGGAATTGTTATATCCATAGCATACGATCGATACGATCCATAGCATACCACATTACATAATGTGGTAGTTTGATTATCGGGAAACTATTTGTCTTTTCTCGAATGGACAAGGGAAGCTAAATATCAACATATTTAACTTCCCTATGGTAAGTAATTTAAGTTCCCTATGGTCTATTAGTTTAACCCGTGACGCATGTGTCTGATATTTTTTTATATTTGTTTACGTCATATTTATATACATTAGTTACTACCTAAAAAGTGAAACCAGCAAAGGAATTTCTGTATTCAATCATCATTTATATCAGCCTGGACTAAAACACTATAGGGAGAATTTACGCGTGATGAGAAACTTCCAAGTGATTAAGCAAATGGGTGTCATCCCGGAGTCATTTTTTATGACGACTAGCATTTCACGCATGTGTAAAAGTGAATGAAGTGCCTTGCTGATGCTTTGCGAATAGTATGGTGGGAGAAAAGATTCAGCTAATATCTTAATATATAAAATCCTTGCGTTACTGACTGACTGACAGACACGCTACGACCGAAACTATTGGGCGCAGGAAGCTGAAATTTGGCATGTATGTTCCTTGGGGACCGTAGGGGTGCACTAAGAAGGGATTTCTTGAAATTCCCACGGTATTGGCCAAAACGGGTAAATTTAAAAAATGCAGGCGTAGTTGCTGGCGTCCTCTAGTACACGATAAAGATGAAATAAGGAAATTTCGACACTTTACTTTTGAATGTTTCTGATCGTTGGAATGAGAACTTCCTCATGTGCCTAAACAGAGTTGATGACTTAACAGAGTCGCAAAATTGAGTAATTTATGTACATAGATTTAAACAAAAATTGAGGCAAAGGAAATAACGGTCGATCTGGCTCACGAACCAAGTTTGTTACCGAGTGATGCGTCACGGTCCATATATTATGTCGAACGTAGCAAATTACCTACGCCGACGCTAATAACCCTTTCTAACTCATTTACGTGAAATTCTTGTTACTTATGTAGGTACTATAAACGATAGACTGAGCGACAATTTTTGTTCTAGATCTTAAAAATGATTGCTCATTGGAGTAAGATGAGCTTGATTTTTATTTTGTTGTAAAACAAATCAGGTACGTTCACAAATGTTGCTTTGTTACCTATTTGAATAAATGAATTTTATTTTGAATGATGATGCCATCGAGCTTAAGTAAATAAGTTTCATATACAAAATGTTTTGTTCTCAAGAATTATCGAGGCTAAAATTGCCATAACAAGGTCGACTAAATCGCAAATTCATTGGAAATATTACACATAATTAAATATCTCTTTAAATGAATAAAAGAAATGGCACAGTAAGATTGTTTGGGTAAACAGTTATTAATTTTACTGGAGATAATACTTTTTGTCTGTAACAGGGTGGTGAACATTCTAAAATATTCCTTAAATATCTGATAAGAGTGTTTTGGTATCGATTCTTCCGTTCAATTACTCAGGGTTTACCATAAAACGAGGTCGATTATTTTATGTTTTAATATCAATTTACAACGATTCAAATTTTTTTTTTTGAATCACTGACACTATCTAGGTAACATTTAATTTTGTCAAACACACCTATATATGTCACCCAAACATCTAACGTGAACATAGGCAAAGGTTTAGCAGAATGAATTTCATAATTTTTACACAAATCATAGACTGTTAAAATCAATGGTTTTTTCTTATTATTCCAGTAACGTACATGTTAAAGGGCATTTAGATCATCTACCAGCTTAACGGTCACACTATCTGACCAGGACATACATTTCAAACAATATTTGTACGCCAGATATGACCTTCTTATTTCTAATGGGGGAATACATAATTCACATTCCATTACATGAATAGGTGAACTTTTTATAAATCCACCTATTATTCTCATCGATTGATTCTGTATCTTATCCAAGCCATAAAAATGAGTTTTAGCAGAATTATTGTATAAAAAACATCCGTAATCTAACCTACTCCTTATCAATGATATATATAATGATCTTAAATGTTTTGGGTGAACTCCCCAACCCGAACCCGACAAAACTCTTAATAAATTCAAAAACTTAACTACTTTTTCTGAAATTTCATTTAAATGTTTTTTCCACAATAGCGACCTATCTAACCACATACCTAAGTGTTTGACACAATCTACTGACTTTATTAATTCGTCATAAATTTTGAGATTAATTGGATTTTTCCTTTTACCTCTACTAAATAGACAAACTTTTGATTTATTGGCAGAGAGTTCCAAACCAATCTCTCCTAATAGCGTTGTCATGATGTTTAAGGCAGTTTGTAATTCTTTTTCGCAATTACTTACATTTTTATGGCTCAGATAAAACACAAAATCATCTGCATATTGAGAAACCAACACATTATTAATTTTATGGCATATTTGATAGGTGACAATATTAAAAAGTAATGGAGAGAGGGGATCCCCCTGTGCTAGCCCTTTACTGGCTTTCCTAGAATCGATGATACACCCATTAATGTTATTTCTTATAATAATATTTCTAGTAGTTAAAAAAATCCAAAGATATTTACAGACACGTGATCCAACACCCAGGCTATCCAATGTAGTTACTACTTTATCTATTGAAACATTATTATAAGCGTTGATAATATCCAGAAAACAAGCTATTGTGGGTTTATTTACAGTGAAACCTATTCATGGTTCATGGTTGAAGGACACGATACCAATTAGCTAACTATGTGATATTTGTGTCTACCTATGTCAAATTTTATTTGAGATTGGTCTCTCAAACAAATGTGAAGTTGTATGCCGTAGCCGCGTGTACTCATGAAGGCGATTGTTTATTTTTAACATATACTGTTCCAATGCTGGGCATAGATCTCCCCAAAACTCCTCTAAAGGTGCTTGTCTCCAGCTATCTCTGTCCAAATATTTGAGAAGGCATCCAGCTCATCTAGTCAACGCTTTCTGGGCCGATTATCCGAGAATATTTTCAAATTAATGAGAGTACTGTGTTTTCGTGCCAGCCCAGTGCACGCTGCGACACGATTGAAACCGATCGTAAGATTCATAAAATAGAAGAAAATAATATGTGAGCGGATGAAAGTATTTTTTTATGCTTCTCTTATTTATTACGACTTTGTACGACCGATCTCAACTATCTGTATAATTATTTTTCTTGTAATTATGGGTAGTATGGTTAATGTATGGAATTAAATGGTATGCGATGCATACCATTTCATTTTCCCTTAGGCTGTGTAATTTAATTTATGTTTGTAAGAAAGAGACAAATGATACACTGCCAAAGTCTATTAAAGAACAATATTCTACGACAAAGTATTTGATTTTGGTCCATTACAAAGCTGATATTTTAACCGTCATTCAATTAACATTTTGTTTCACAACGAATATGGCGATGAATTGTAATTAAAAGCATGTATGACATGAGCACTTGACAAAGTGCTATTTCGACCGAACAAACAATCTGACTCTTGTAAAATATATACTACACAGACAGCGATTACTTCAACGAGATTTTAATTCGTTTATGGGCCGAAACATTTTGTCGTCAATAAACAATTGAATCTGACTTCAAAAACGTCCTAATGCATAATTCTGGCTTATATTAATCCCCTTTAATATATTAAGTAAAAAAGTGTGTATGTTTGTTCCATTTAGACGTAATAAGGCTGAACTGAATTTGGAAAAATTTAGCATTCAAGTAGATCAAAGCTTGTATTATGATATGGGTTAGTTTTAGCTGTGCTAATAATGCTTAAAGGGGAAGATTACTATGCAAAGAATATTATGTAAAGATATTTTGAATATATGCAAATATGATTTTAATATTTTGTTCTTTGATATTATGTTAATTCTAATTCGCGATCGAAACACAGGTAACATCTAGTAATAAATATGCATAAACAGCGTTTCAAAGATTTTAGTATTTTTGTAGTTAAGAATAAAACGTATCACTTCTCCTTGATAGATCTCTAAAATCGTAGACTTTTAGAAATAATATAGGCGGTGTAAGGCTACGTAACAAGTAACTTTTTATTGTTCATTATTGTTTGGAATTGAAATAAGGATGAGACACGTCAGCTTATCTCTCTATGTTTCACAAGAAAGTAAGCCGACATAAATTGAATGACAAACAATGTGTACTGTAGTGTTTGTCCTCATCTGGGGTCATGGCAACGGGCCCGCCAAGTCGTGCAAAGCATTATTTACCGTTAAGCAAGCGATAATTAAAAATATTTCTTTTCTAGCTCGAACTACATCCAAATTTAATACTGTTTTACTCACAGAATTTGCCACATCATCATATCAGCCAAACGACGTCCACTGCTGGACATAGGCCTCCCCCAAGGTTCTCCACACAGACCGGTCTTGAGCCGCCCGCATCCAACCTCCTCCCGCGATCTTGACAAGATCGTCGGTGCACCTTGCGGGGGGCCTACCTCTGCTGCGTCGTCCGGTACGTGGCCGCCACTCCAGAACCTTTCTGCCCCAACGGCCATCGGTTCTTCGAGCTATGTGCCCTGCCCACTGCCACTTCAGCTTGGCTATCCGGAGAGCTATGTCGGCGACTTTGGTTCTACTGCGGATCTCCTCATTTCTGATTCGATCTCGCAGGGAAACTCCAAGCATAGCTCTCTCCATCGCCCTCTGAGTGACCTTGAGCCTTCTGATAAGGCCCATAGTGAGCGACCACGTCCCTGATCCGTAAGTCATCACTGGCAACACCGATCCGATATCCCGCAGTGTCTCAAGACGAAAGTCTTTAACCAGTGTGTGTTGCCAGTGATGAATTTGCCACAACCAGTAGGTAAAACTTTAGTATTTGATTTTTAATTTAATTTATTTAATTAAAAAATAATCACTTACAAATTAACAATCGTTAATTACATTTAAGCTTCCATATAAAACCTACGAAGCTTCATTTTTAGGGTGTCGTATCTCACTAGGTAAAAAAGGAACCTTTATAAGATCACTTTCTTGTCCGTCTGTCTGTCTGACTGTCCGTGTGTCACCACCGATTTTCTCACGAACGGGTGGACCGAGCAAATTGAAATTTATACCAGATACTGAGGTCTATGGTTTCTATTAGGTGTATAAAAATCAGGGTCCTGGGTCAACCCGATAAGAAAGATATATGGTCAAAATTAGATTTTTGCGAAAACTTGTAAGTACCAAAATTAACCTAAATTTCAACTTTTTCATTTTCGGAATTTTTTCTTTACTTGTGCTGTAAGACCTTGGTTTTAACCAAAATTGACAATTCTAGGTCAACCGTAAGTACCCTATAGGTTTTGGGTCGAAAACCTATATGGTAGTTCCCGTTGAACTAGAATCACGAAATTTGGCCAAAAGCAGAGTCTTACAGCACAAATAAATGAAAAATTACAAAAATAAAAAAAGTGGAAAATTTAAGGGTGTCCCCATACATACATAGTAGACTCCATTTAAGATAGTCCTCTAAGTTGTATGGGCGCTCATACAGTTTTAGAGGACTAGCGTAATTAGCACCAATCTCAAATAAGGTAAAATGCGTACGGAACCCTCGGTGCGCGGGTCAGACTCGCACTTGCCCGAATTTTTTTCATTGAATGTGACTCATTTGCTTACTTAAAAATATCCCTATTCTTATTTCCACCGTCAGCTTTACTAATAATACCTAATACATACAAATAAATTTGATAAAACCCACATTTTTAGGGTTCCGTACCTCAAAATGAAAAAACGGAACCCTTATAGGATCACTTTGTTGTCCATCCGTCTGTCTAGACTTTTTTTTTTTCAAATACGCGTGGAGGTATCAAACTAATATTAATACCAAATTGTCAAGTGTACTGTCCCTTGAAGCTGTGAAAAACTCAAACGCCTAAGCCAACGCAATCAAAAGATACAGTCATTTATGCTGCAAATTTCCGCAAATTTAAAAACTCGCTAGGGAATCAAAACCTATAGGGTACTTTCCGTAAACTTAAGGTACAAGGCAACTTCTTATAGTACAAATTAAGGAAAAATAAACAAAAATATAAAGTTTTAGTTACATCATGTAATAAAAACATTTTTTCAAATTTTAAAGTTACCTCCTCTTGCCTCATGAACGCGTAGAGTTATGAAATTGAACTTACACCTATAACACCGTAAAGCTGTAATAAATTCAAACTTTTATGTCAACGCAATCAACAGAAACAGCAATTTAAGCAAATTTTCAAACTCGCAACTACTCGCAAGGGAATCAAAACCTACAGGGTACTTACCGTGAACTCAGAACCTTGAAAGGACTATGGGCAAAAATGTATGGGCTCCGTCCCCATATACCAACACACATGGAACTGATGCCAATGTGTACCTTAAGTATCCAATAGAAAAGAAAAGACAACTCCCGCTGTAGGACTAAATCCTGTGTCGCGGGGGACTTTACAAACATACAACTAACGGACACAATGAACACCCAGACTCGAAACAATACTTTTATGAATCACACAAAGTGTTGTCTCGTGTGGGGATCGAACCCACAACACTCAGCGCAGTGTCAAGTGGCGAGGCGGCCGCTTAAACCACTACGCCAACCGTGCAGTCACACAATACTTTATGAAAATCCTTTTTTTTACTTAAATCCCTAGCATATATCAATAAAAAGCAATTTATTATTATTAATTAACTTATATTTTCATTTTAGTTAGTTAGTTAGTTGGACAGGTGTTTTCCGCACTTAGCCACTTAATTGGGCAATTGTGCGTTAGCAGGGACACGGTTGTCGCCTGCTACTCATACCATGCAAGCTCCTTCCAGAAGGCCATGAGTTGACCAGTGTTGCGTATGGCTTCACTCATGGTTCTGGCGTTGTTCAGGAACCTCGTCCGTTGGTCGCTCACGCTGGTACAATGTAGGATCACATGAGCGGTTGTTTCTTCGGTCTCCATGCAGCCCCTACATAGTGGGCTGTCCGTGACGCCGATGTTGTAGAGATGCTTGTTTAGTGGACAGTGGCCGGTTATTATGCCAGTCAGATGCTTGAGTGTTTTCCTGTTGGAGTGCAACAATTTTTGCGAGAGTCGTTTATCTAATTGGGGAAAGGCATCTTTAGATTGCCTACACTCTTTTAACTCTGCCCACTCTTTTTCATGTTGTTGTAGGGTTCTCTCGCGTAACCACGTTTTTACTTGGTTGAAAGGTATCGGAACAGTTGGTTCGGGTCCCAGAGTTGTTGTGTTCGATCCTTTCCTTGCCAGTTGGTCTGCTGCGTCATTGCCCTTGGAGTCACTGTGTCCTCGTATCCACTGGAGCGTGACCCGATTCCTCGCTGCAGTTTTCTGCAGCTCTTGGTGGCACTCCATAATTAGGCCGCTGTTAAAGCAGTTGCCATCGAGAGCTTGTATTACTGAGGCACTGTCTGTGATGATGCGTATTGACAGGTTGCTCACGTTTCTGGCCGCGATCGCCGTCGCCGCCCTTATAATCCCAACGCATTCAGCTTGGAAGATGGTGTTGAGTTTACCAAGCGATGTTGAGAGATTGATGTTCAAGTCATGGGAGAATACTCCGGCACCTGTCCCATACTTTGTTTTTGAGCCGTCTGTGTATACTCTAACTTCGTGTATACCAGAGCTATCCTTATGCTCTTCATGCAGTTGTATGCGGTATTTTTTGTCAAAGACAAAGGTTTTAGCTATGAGGTCGCACGTTGCATCTAGCATCGGGATCTCGTTAGTTAACGTCCTTTTCAGGCGTACATGGGTTATTCGGTCGTCTCTTCTCCAAAGCCCAAACTTATCGAGATCAACCGAACTTATCCGGATCGCGGCGGCACCTGCTTCCTGCTGTATGATGAGGTGCAATGGTCGCAAGTCGAGAAGCACCTCCAATGCCGCCGTTGGAGTTGTTTTCATGCAGCCTGTTGTGGCCAGACAGGCAAGGCGTTGTATGCTCTGCAGCTTGCTCTTGACTGTGCTTAGTTCAGTGCGTGGCCACCACACTACTGCACCATATGTGAGCATGGGGCGTATTATGGCAGTGTAGATCCATAGGGTGATGAATGGTTTGAGACCCCATTTCTTGCCTATTATTCTCCTGCACTGCCAGAAGATTGTACATGCTTTTGTGGTTTTAGTGGTGATGTGTTTATTCCAGTTGAGCTTGTGGTCGAGTGTTACGCCCAGGTACTTGACTTCACTCGATAGGTTAAGCTCCGTGCCAAAAAGTTTTGGTTTTCTGGTCATACGGGTGTTCCTTTTGTTGGTGAAAAGTACTAGCTCCGTTTTATTTAGGTTGACCGTCAGTTCATGGTGGTTGCACCATTGTTCCATGATCCTGATGGCTGCTTGCATCCGATAATGGATCATGTCTTCCGAGTTTCCTTTGATTAGGATGGTAATATCATCTGCGTAGCCGACCGTGTAGAAGCATTTGTCATTCAGGCTTCTCAACAGATCGTCTACCACTATGTTCCAAAGCAGGGGTGATAGGACACCTCCCTGTGGGCAGCCTTTTGCTACTATCCCCCTTGTGGTGGTGTTAACCGTGAATTGAATAGCCCTTTGTTTCAGGAGTTGATCAATCCAGCCACTGACGGTTTGTGCAACTCCGAACTTGTCAAGGGCTCGGCTAATGCTGGTGAATTTAGTTTTGTCGAAGGCGCCTTCTATGTCAATGAAGGCACCTAAGGTCATTAGTTTGTCAGATAGCGCTGTCTCTATGGTCCCCACTACGCAGTGAAGCGCTGATTCCGTTGAATTACCACTTCTGTAGGCATGTTGTTGCGGGTGTAGTGGTCTGCGTAGCAGTGCGCCTTCCCGTAGGTATCTGTCAGCGAGAAGCGTTCCTCTCCAGCGTTTTCAGCAAGAAGGAGGTTAAACTGATAGGTCTGAACGATTTTGCTTGAGTGTAATCCGTTTTGCCTGGTTTTGGGAGAAATATGACTTTTACTTCCCTCCACCTTCGTGGTATGTAATTGTGCGCTATAGATGCTCTATATATGCTGAGTAGCTGTGGCACAATCGTTGTGCAGCCCCATTGTAGAAGTGCTGGTGTTATTTCGTCCAGGCCTGCAGATTTGTACGGCTGGAAGCTTTCAATTGCCCATTTCAGCCGGTCCAAGGTAACCATGTTGTTGGCTATCGTCCAGTCTGTTTGGGTCGGTGGTCTGTGTTCTGATTCTTCCCAGTCACAGTCGTCGGTCACAGTGCAACCTGGGAAGTGTGTTTCGATTAGCACTTGGCTTATTTCCATGTCTGTGATTGCGTAGGTGCCATCAGGCTTTCTGATGGAGCCTAGGGTCTTGTTGCTGTCCTGGGATCTTTTTTACTCTGGCTGCCTCGCATGTGGAGTTAATGTTGGTGCAGAAATTTCGCCAGGACTCGTCCCTGCGGAATCGTATGCGTTTCTTGTAGTGCGACTGGGCTTCTTTGTATTTGTCCCAATCTGTGTCTTTCCTTGTGTTTTTGGCCCGGTTGAAGAGTTTTCTCAGATTGCGCCTGAGCTTCTCCAGTTCCAATCCCCACCATTGGGTTTTACTACTCGTTTTCGGTAGTGTGGTGGGGCAGGCTTGTTCGTAGCTGGGTTGTATGCATTTTGTTAGTAAGTTAGTGTTGTGTTCTATGTTTGTAGTGCTTGCGGTCATGTCGTTGAAAATTTGACATGGCTATTTCCTGTTTGAGCAGGGTCTATTTTCATTTTATACTTGTAAGTTATTTTAACATTATGGTTATATTACAGTACAAAACATGATTTAGTAACTACACAAAGTAAAAAATAATGTATTTTTAAACATAAACATTTAAATGATTATGAATGAATAATTAGAAAATAAAAAATATTAATAAAAAGAACTAAAGTTGAAGATGTGGGAAAAAAGGCTGCTAACTTTAAATTATACATCACATATTTTTTTATATAATTATAATATATACCTACAGGTTTGTACGGAACCCTCGGTGCGCGAGTCCGACTCGCACTTGACCGGTTTATTCAAAATGATGTAACATTAGCCATAATGACATTCATATAAAGCAGTGAAGTTAATTGTATAATTAGAATTATAGGTTTTCTTGGTAACTAAGTAGCGTGTTGATCGCTAATGTAGCACATATTTGTTTGAGTAACTTGGCCTTACTAGCATACATACATAGATAGACTCACGCCTGTTTCCCAGAGGGGTAGGCAGAGACTACGGAGCGCCATTTGCAACGATCTTGGCATATCTCTCTTGCTTCATTCACTCCCATCAGATTCCTCATGCATGCTCTTCTGTTCAGGGTGCTTCTAACCTGTCCTGTTTTTAGGATGTCTCCAATCTGCAGGCCGATTCAGAATGTCACGATAACTCAGTTTTCGTACGATTCGGTTTCATATCGTACGATTACTTCAGTTTGTTATTCAGAACAACCGTTTCGAATGTTAAAATCACGTCAAAGATATCGAATCGAATGTGACGTCATAACGCCCGATAGCTAGATACTTATCGTAAGTCAATGCTATTCAGAATGCTTCGATAACGCAGGTTGACAGCAAAATCCGATAATTGTTGTGGAAACATAATCGAGAGCTACATAGCATCAGATTGTTATTCGAACTATTTTTACCGGGGATATATAAGTGTAATTTTAAACAAGCAAGTAAGTACAATACGACCCACAAGTTCCCAAAAGGCGTTTTTACTTAGTTACCTACCTATAATTATATTTATAAATGAATTGAATGAAAATCAAATAGGGTACCTAGGTACTTAATTTCCCGCCATTTCAGAATGAGTGGTATCGTGGTTTATAGAAGATTACGACGGCGGGAGGCCGCTGCAGCTGCACTAACACACAGACGCATCTTAAAATCTTTAAGAGATACGTCTGATCCTTTTTCTGTATCAACAACAACCCTATATTTATTGGGAAATATCGCCTCACCCAGGACTTAGTCCGATCTTTGATATCGGACACTAAAAATTATTTAAGTGGGGGCAGTAAATGTACTAGCATACCAGTAGAAATAAAGGTAAGCTGAAATACCTATACCTACTTTTAATTAATTGGGCCTATTCACCAACCGTAAGTACCTACTGTCGAGTAGGCTACTCGCCATGTAAAGGCACCAAAGAAATTTGAAAGGCACCCGTAACTTCATGTGATAATTCAATGTTCATGTGTTTATTTCACGACATTCGCGTTCCAGTAGCACTATGTACCTACTTACTTACTTTCCGAGACAGATGCCAAATGCCAAGTTTATATTTAATTTATATTAGGGTGTTTCCTTACTTTTGGTGTTTACCACAGAAGAATTTAAGGCCAGTTGTCGATTCTTTGTTTGGAAGCACGCGTTGCGTTATGGCTCCTTATTTAACTAAACTTCAAAAAGTTGGCGTGGCATTAGCACTTGTGTGCGCAAGTGAGGAGAAAAAAGAAAAAAAGAAAAGAATTTGGATGAAGCGTTGGCTTAAGTAAAGAATAAAACTTAGTCATCTAAATTTAATGAATCTACTTGATTTTGGTGTCCTGCGCAACTTTCTCAGAATGGAAAAGGAAACATTCTATGAGTTATTAGAAATGGCGAGGCCATTTATAACTAAAATAAATACGCATCTGAGGAAGGCTGTTTCTGCTGAAGAAAGACTATTAGTCACTCTCAGATACCTAGCCTCTGGATCATGTTATAGAGATCTGAGATACAGCTCTATAATATCACATGAACTATTATCGGAAATCATTCCTGAAACTTGTTGGGCAATTTACAAAGTTTTAAAAGAAACAATAAAGGTAAGGTAAAAAAAATATTTATTTTTTAATATCGTAAACGTTCGGACGCAACGGTTGCTGCTGCGCGACTGCCCTTGCGTGGTTTACAACAAGCGTTTACACTGTGGAATACGTCTTTACAACGGCGGCATCCACACGCGGTTGGCAACGCGCGTCCGTCCACAGAGGTTGTTGAAGGTCAAACGAATTTTTGTTGCAAACAAGTGTTTACACTGTTGTAAACCGCCGGTGGAGATCGATGTGGAGGGCTTGTTTACAACAGTCTGGCCGGGGTTTAACTGTGTAAATACTTAGTTTACTAAGTTCAACTAAGTTTACTTCTAGTTGACAAAGTTGTCCATTGTCATTTTGATAGATGGACTGTCATTTTGTGTAGCTACGTCAAATAACATAAACATACGATTACGCTATATAATTTATAAATAAAAATGTATTTATTTGACCTGATTGATCATCAATTG
This sequence comes from Euclidia mi, assembly GCA_944739405.2. NCBI lineage: Eukaryota > Metazoa > Arthropoda > Insecta > Lepidoptera > Erebidae > Euclidia > Euclidia mi. Next base: position 83,354,474 of record OX123181.2, read on the forward strand.
GGTGAAGATGTTGTAATCTTATGATGCAGCGAAAACCTACCTTACCTAGAATTCGTGATAGTATTCCGTGTTGATTATTTTACTGACCTAGGTGAAACTGAAACATTATTTTTCTGCCAGATTTCGTGTAAGTACCTATCGAAATATGCAGTGAACTTTATAAAACATAAAATATGCCTTAAATCACAAAGATGAGCGGTATTTTTTTCATATTCAAGTGATTTTACTAATACAACCTATCAAATCTACTGAACATCTAAACAAGAGGTTACACCGATTCATTCGATTTACTGTTACGACAATAATAATTAAGTACTTACCTAATAAAAATATTTAATTTAGGTACCTATCAAGCAGTTTCCACAGAAACAAGTATACTACTTATGCTTAGGTATGCCGCTAAGTACTGCATAGGTACCACTTAAGAAGTGCAGCTGATTTTTGTGGTGACAGTCCACCAATGGCATCCTATATTGTTATGAAAGTTACTGCGGCTATTGTTCACTACACTTAGTAATAATTCCCCAACGTCTGAAGTAGCTACACTAGGTACAAGATTGTGTTTATGAAATGTCATAGGAGCTCTAGATTGTACCCATGTAACATTATCATATCTCTTTCTTAACATTATCATATCTCTTTTCTACATTATTATATGTTGCCGTGCCCTACAGGGTCCCTAATGTATATTAAATTAACATAATATTGTAACAAGTTATGTAACTTATGGAGTGCAATATAATATTGAGTATTGAGTATTGACAAGGACACAACATGTTAATTTACTTATATGTATACCTGCTTAGTACAATATTAAAATAAAAGTAATACTTATTATTTCAGGTGATTCAGCTGAAAGTTATAGAAACAGAAAGGAAAATTTGTTGATTAATGTTCAAGTGGTTTTGCATTAGCCTATTAAAATGCTTGGATAATGTAGCAAAATGGCCAGGATCTGTCCATGATCAGATAATATTCAATAATTCACTTTTGAAACAATGACTTGGAACTGGTCAATTTAGAGATGGCTTACTTCTTGGTGATAGCGGATATGAGTAAAGCAATATCTTTTGACACCCTTTCTGAACCCATCATCCCTCACAGAAAACCTATTTAATGAGACACTGATGATTTGCTGTGTGCATGAGTAGATTACCTGTACTTAGACAACAGGTAACATTAAAATTTGCTTGTGTGCAAGCTAATAGTTGCCGGCATTGTCCTACATTACATTGCAATTAATGACAATGACAGAAACAAAATAAACATTTATTCATTTCATATTATTTTTTAATTTTGTATTATGTTCCTCTTCCTTCCACTTGCACTCCTTTTAACTCTCCTCTTTCTTGCATTAATTGTCTTCAAACTCCCATACCTTGTAGTGATTCATTTGGTGCATTAGCTGCAAAGAAAACAAAAGTGAAGTTAATTTGAAAAATTGTACACTTGAGACCCTAAGTTTTTGGTGGGAACCCTATTTACCTTGCAGGTGAGGTTGGCTTGGGACCCTAAGTTCTTGGAGTATGGTTCTGCAATAAAGGTTTGTGTCCTAGTATGGGATCATTAAACTTATCTTGACTTTCTTGAGCTGGCAGTTCATCAGAGTCAACAACACTTTCCCAAGTCCACATTATCTAGTGGAGGTGCTGTTTTCTTGCCACCGCTCCTAACATATTGCAGTCTTGGTCGACCTGAATGTTCCTCCAGAGATCATTAAATTCATTTTATATGCTTTCCCATGCGGCTTCTTTCTTCTTCCATGTCATATCATCACTTTGTTGTCTAAACACATTTTGTTACTGTCATATAGGGTGAAGTTTGCACTTCTATCTCTTTTAACTTTATCCATATTAGTTTTAAATATAGGTCATTATAGTAACCACTTAAAAATCACACTCTTCCGAATCAAACACAAAAAATAAAATAAAATTAAGGAGTAAATGACTTAACAAGTGCCGTGCCCAAAGAGGCCGTGCCAATGACCATGACGTTGTGTTGTGACGTTGACAAGGACGTTGACGTTTTCTAAGTTTTGTTTCTCCTTCAAAATAAAATACCTATATTTTTTACAGATCTTAAGCGCTCTCCATTTTTATGCTCATGGCAGTGATCAAAAGTCATCAGCAGGTGAACATGATATTGCAATGAGCCAGCCTAGTTTCAGTAGGTGCATTCAGGAGATCAAATTTCCTGATAGGGACAAAAGAAATCAATTGATCGTAAGGTCAGAACTTCAGAAATCATATAATTTTGTTACAATTTTTTTTATCAACTTTTAGTAGGTACGTTTTTTTATTTTCGCGTTTCTTTCCTTAACTTTGCAGGAACTATGAACGTTTCCAACGACCTGGGGTTCTGGGATTTGTGGACGGAACCCATGTTAATATAAGGATGCCTTCAAATGAGGAAGACATTTACATTAATAGAAAATTCCAGCATTCTTTGAATGTACAGATAGTAAGTTTGCACAGATAAATAGGTACACAATGGTTATATCCATATATATAAGAGTATACCTACCTACTTAATGTATGGATAGAAACAAAATGTATTTAACATATTCAAACCTATATTTCGCAGGCACGTGATTCAAGCTTGTACATAATGAATATTTTAGCCCGGTACCCTGGCAGTTCACACGACTCTTTTATTTGGCGTAACTCTGCCCTACGCTGGACGATGATGCAGTTGCATGCAAGTGGAGAAAGTTGTTGGCTTCTTGGTAAGAACCAAACCACAATGCAACGTACCTACTGCCGTTGACGCAATCTATTGTAAATTGAACAATAATATATCAATAAATTTAGGATTCCTAAAATTGTAGTTTACATTGTATGGTTAGCAACTTACTTGTGCTTATCCGCCTAATCTACTGGACTTAATTAAGATTGAAAATTACTAAATAGGTACTAGTACTAGTAGGTAATTTATTATTTCATTAAAACAGGTAGGTACTTCCGGAAATAAATTACTTTAGCTAGTATCAAATAATAGTGAATTCTTGTGTTTTAGGCGATTCTGGCTATCCCAACGAGTGTTGGCTCCTAACACCGATATTCGGAAGAACGAACCCCCGAAGCCTTATACACCACGCGCCATGTAAAAGCATGTAATTGTGTAGAACGGTGCATCGGCGTTTTGAAAGGACGATTTAGATGCATGTCAAAAAAACGAACATTAATAGAGTACATTCCCACAAAGGCTGGTAAAATTGTAAATGCCTGCGCACTTCTACACAATATGTGCACGGTCGCCAATGTTGAGCTACCGCAGTTTACAATAGACGAAGATACGACTACAAATGAAATTACGTATCCAGTAGCCTCGGCGGATTTAACAAGGGCATTAGAAGTCCGCAGAAATGTAATTCAAAGAATATCCATGTAACTAATCTAACCCATTTAAACCTACCTTATCACATTATATTTTTTTAAATAATTATAATACTATCCGTGTGGTGACAGAATAAGAATACAGAGTGTCACCACCCCATAGAATCCATGAGGCGACTAAGGGAAACACCAAATTCTATAACAACTCGTCTGGCCAGCGTGGTATAGTAGGCCTTAAAACCTCCGTAAGGAGAGGCTAAAGTCCAGCTGCAGTGGACCGGAAAATGTTGTTGATGTGAATTAAAAAATAATAGTTTCAGGTCTAAATGTGTTAATAAATTTATTGAATAAGTAGATATATGTACAAAGAAAAATAAAAATTATATAAAAAACAAGCAGTGCTTCTATTATTTATTTTGCATGGTAGCCCATGTGTCAAAAAATATAACGGCGACGTCGGCAAGCCTACCAATTTGGCGGGCAAGCTCAGCTTGAGCATCCGCCTGTCGCTCCAATGCCGCTATCATCTTTTCATCGGCGGTGTCTACAAGAAAAAGTATAACATAATTATATAATCACAAGTTTGATTAATATTATCATGAAAAGAGACTTGGATAGACCAGACTACTTTTGTTATAGGATAACTTTATAAGATGTTCTTCTCTTTGAGATGCCAAGGTAAGATAGCAATCGATCCGTGAAAAACTGATATTCAGCCAAATGTGAATGGATTAGTACCTAATAACAGACAGTTTATAATTATATCTAATGGTAACGCTAATATAACGATGATCTCACCATTATGAGCCTTCAGCCTTTTCGGTGGTGGCGCTTCGGCGGCAGATGTTGGTGTTGGTGGAGGATTGATGGGTCCCTCCTCAAGCACTGGAGCTGAATCTGCGAGAAGGTCTCGTTCAGGGTCGCGGCCAGCCTCATGGCTTTCAATGATGACAATGATATTGTCCTCTGCAGGCTGACTTGCCTCTACGGTCCCGTGCTCGAGTGGGTCTAGGACATTAAGCCCGCTTATAGTTGTGGCTCCCATGAATTCAATAAGGTCCTTCTCCGTTTCATTTAATATTATCCCGATAGGAGACCCTCCTCCAGTGCCACGAGTATGGCGGGCAATATAGGCTGCCTTTTTTTTTATATCGGATTTCCAATCCTGCCACGACTGAAAAACACAACATTATTTTAGTTTGTTAGATGTTAAAATCCAAACTCTTACAAAGCTGGATGTAAGTAGGTAAGTAGGTATGGTATACTAAGCTTTTTAACTTACTCTAAGCCATTTACTGGGGCTTTTAGTAGCTCCCGATCCTTGGCTATTTAATAGATTCGCCATCTCTTGCAAGACCCTGGTCCGGCTCCTGGATGCATCAGGCCCATTGAATCTACCGGACGCAATTGATGGATTTTGTTTTATAAAATCCAGCATCAATTTTCGTTGCGCCGGGGTTATGCGGTTACGATTGCTTCCAGACTGCAAGCGATTAACATTTTATACCTTTAATCTATAAAAGCCGATTGAAGAATGAGTTCAAGAAACTTTGATACAACACTTACCATTTTTTCGTATTCAATATTTAATTTAAATAAAGTAAAAAAATATATAGTACGTCAAATCAATGATTATTCAATAATAATTATTTTGAACAATGCGCGCGCTTTTATGACATTTGTTAAAAATATGTTCGCTCATTTTATTGGTTAGTGTTTACGAAGTAAGCATTGTTCATAGGTTGCATTCAATGACATGAATGGCACATAGTTGTTTATTTTAATTTATATAAATATAAATATTTTTTTTTATAATGTTGATGTCATATAAATTGCTTTAATTTTAATCTAGATTATCAAAATAGTCCTCTACAAAGCAGTTATATTTGAATAATTTGTACTTTCGTGTGTACATTTATCTATACAAGCATACTCAGTAAACGCACCATATTGTGTTATCGAAATCAAATTGACTTATCGAAAATCCAACCGAATCCGAAGTCGAATGATTCTGAATAACATTGACAAAGCGCATTAGATTGGATTACGGTACCGATGACATACGATTCGATTAGTTGTCGTGAGATTCTGAATAGGCCTGCTGCAGGCCGATTCAGAATGTCACGATAACTCAGTTTTCGTACGATTCGGTTTCATATCGTACGATTACTTCAGTTTGTTATTCAGAACAACCGTTTCGAATGTTAAAATCACGTCAAAGATATCGAATCGAATGTGACGTCATAACGCCCGATAGCTAGATACTTATCGTAAGTCAATGCTATTCAGAATGCTTCGATAACGCAGGTTGACAGCAAAATCCGATAATTGTTGTGGAAACATAATCGAGAGCTACATAGCATCAGATTGTTATTCGAACTATTTTTACCGGGGATATATAAGTGTAATTTTAAACAAGCAAGTAAGTACAATACGACCCACAAGTTCCCAAAAGGCGTTTTTACTTAGTTACCTACCTATAATTATATTTATAAATGAATTGAATGAAAATCAAATAGGGTACCTAGGTACTTAATTTCCCGCCATTTCAGAATGAGTGGTATCGTGGTTTATAGAAGATTACGACGGCGGGAGGCCGCTGCAGCTGCACTAACACACAGACGCATCTTAAAATCTTTAAGAGATACGTCTGATCCTTTTTCTGTATCAACAACAACCCTATATTTATTGGGAAATATCGCCTCACCCAGGACTTAGTCCGATCTTTGATATCGGACACTAAAAATTATTTAAGTGGGGGCAGTAAATGTACTAGCATACCAGTAGAAATAAAGGTAAGCTGAAATACCTATACCTACTTTTAATTAATTGGGCCTATTCACCAACCGTAAGTACCTACTGTCGAGTAGGCTACTCGCCATGTAAAGGCACCAAAGAAATTTGAAAGGCACCCGTAACTTCATGTGATAATTCAATGTTCATGTGTTTATTTCACGACATTCGCGTTCCAGTAGCACTATGTACCTACTTACTTACTTTCCGAGACAGATGCCAAATGCCAAGTTTATATTTAATTTATATTAGGGTGTTTCCTTACTTTTGGTGTTTACCACAGAAGAATAACTGTGTAAATACTTAGTTTACTAAGTTCAACTAAGTTTACTTCTAGTTGACAAAGTTGTCCATTGTCATTTTGATAGATGGACTGTCATTTTGTGTAGCTACGTCAAATAACATAAACATACGATTACGCTATATAATTTATAAATAAAAATGTATTTATTTGACCTGATTGATCATCAATTGGGTGAAGATGTTGTAATCTTATGATGCAGCGAAAACCTACCTTACCTAGAATTCGTGATAGTATTCCGTGTTGATTATTTTACTGACCTAGGTGAAACTGAAACATTATTTTTCTGCCAGATTTCGTGTAAGTACCTATCGAAATATGCAGTGAACTTTATAAAACATAAAATATGCCTTAAATCACAAAGATGAGCGGTATTTTTTTCATATTCAAGTGATTTTACTAATACAACCTATCAAATCTACTGAACATCTAAACAAGAGGTTACACCGATTCATTCGATTTACTGTTACGACAATAATAATTAAGTACTTACCTAATAAAAATATTTAATTTAGGTACCTATCAAGCAGTTTCCACAGAAACAAGTATACTACTTATGCTTAGGTATGCCGCTAAGTACTGCATAGGTACCACTTAAGAAGTGCAGCTGATTTTTGTGGTGACAGTCCACCAATGGCATCCTATATTGTTATGAAAGTTACTGCGGCTATTGTTCACTACACTTAGTAATAATTCCCCAACGTCTGAAGTAGCTACACTAGGTACAAGATTGTGTTTATGAAATGTCATAGGAGCTCTAGATTGTACCCATGTAACATTATCATATCTCTTTCTTAACATTATCATATCTCTTTTCTACATTATTATATGTTGCCGTGCCCTACAGGGTCCCTAATGTATATTAAATTAACATAATATTGTAACAAGTTATGTAACTTATGGAGTGCAATATAATATTGAGTATTGAGTATTGACAAGGACACAACATGTTAATTTACTTATATGTATACCTGCTTAGTACAATATTAAAATAAAAGTAATACTTATTATTTCAGGTGATTCAGCTGAAAGTTATAGAAACAGAAAGGAAAATTTGTTGATTAATGTTCAAGTGGTTTTGCATTAGCCTATTAAAATGCTTGGATAATGTAGCAAAATGGCCAGGATCTGTCCATGATCAGATAATATTCAATAATTCACTTTTGAAACAATGACTTGGAACTGGTCAATTTAGAGATGGCTTACTTCTTGGTGATAGCGGATATGAGTAAAGCAATATCTTTTGACACCCTTTCTGAACCCATCATCCCTCACAGAAAACCTATTTAATGAGACACTGATGATTTGCTGTGTGCATGAGTAGATTACCTGTACTTAGACAACAGGTAACATTAAAATTTGCTTGTGTGCAAGCTAATAGTTGCCGGCATTGTCCTACATTACATTGCAATTAATGACAATGACAGAAACAAAATAAACATTTATTCATTTCATATTATTTTTTAATTTTGTATTATGTTCCTCTTCCTTCCACTTGCACTCCTTTTAACTCTCCTCTTTCTTGCATTAATTGTCTTCAAACTCCCATACCTTGTAGTGATTCATTTGGTGCATTAGCTGCAAAGAAAACAAAAGTGAAGTTAATTTGAAAAATTGTACACTTGAGACCCTAAGTTTTTGGTGGGAACCCTATTTACCTTGCAGGTGAGGTTGGCTTGGGACCCTAAGTTCTTGGAGTATGGTTCTGCAATAAAGGTTTGTGTCCTAGTATGGGATCATTAAACTTATCTTGACTTTCTTGAGCTGGCAGTTCATCAGAGTCAACAACACTTTCCCAAGTCCACATTATCTAGTGGAGGTGCTGTTTTCTTGCCACCGCTCCTAACATATTGCAGTCTTGGTCGACCTGAATGTTCCTCCAGAGATCATTAAATTCATTTTATATGCTTTCCCATGCGGCTTCTTTCTTCTTCCATGTCATATCATCACTTTGTTGTCTAAACACATTTTGTTACTGTCATATAGGGTGAAGTTTGCACTTCTATCTCTTTTAACTTTATCCATATTAGTTTTAAATATAGGTCATTATAGTAACCACTTAAAAATCACACTCTTCCGAATCAAACACAAAAAATAAAATAAAATTAAGGAGTAAATGACTTAACAAGTGCCGTGCCCAAAGAGGCCGTGCCAATGACCATGACGTTGTGTTGTGACGTTGACAAGGACGTTGACGTTTTCTAAGTTTTGTTTCTCCTTCAAAATAAAATACCTATATTTTTTACAGATCTTAAGCGCTCTCCATTTTTATGCTCATGGCAGTGATCAAAAGTCATCAGCAGGTGAACATGATATTGCAATGAGCCAGCCTAGTTTCAGTAGGTGCATTCAGGAGATCAAATTTCCTGATAGGGACAAAAGAAATCAATTGATCGTAAGGTCAGAACTTCAGAAATCATATAATTTTGTTACAATTTTTTTTATCAACTTTTAGTAGGTACGTTTTTTTATTTTCGCGTTTCTTTCCTTAACTTTGCAGGAACTATGAACGTTTCCAACGACCTGGGGTTCTGGGATTTGTGGACGGAACCCATGTTAATATAAGGATGCCTTCAAATGAGGAAGACATTTACATTAATAGAAAATTCCAGCATTCTTTGAATGTACAGATAGTAAGTTTGCACAGATAAATAGGTACACAATGGTTATATCCATATATATAAGAGTATACCTACCTACTTAATGTATGGATAGAAACAAAATGTATTTAACATATTCAAACCTATATTTCGCAGGCACGTGATTCAAGCTTGTACATAATGAATATTTTAGCCCGGTACCCTGGCAGTTCACACGACTCTTTTATTTGGCGTAACTCTGCCCTACGCTGGACGATGATGCAGTTGCATGCAAGTGGAGAAAGTTGTTGGCTTCTTGGTAAGAACCAAACCACAATGCAACGTACCTACTGCCGTTGACGCAATCTATTGTAAATTGAACAATAATATATCAATAAATTTAGGATTCCTAAAATTGTAGTTTACATTGTATGGTTAGCAACTTACTTGTGCTTATCCGCCTAATCTACTGGACTTAATTAAGATTGAAAATTACTAAATAGGTACTAGTACTAGTAGGTAATTTATTATTTCATTAAAACAGGTAGGTACTTCCGGAAATAAATTACTTTAGCTAGTATCAAATAATAGTGAATTCTTGTGTTTTAGGCGATTCTGGCTATCCCAACGAGTGTTGGCTCCTAACACCGATATTCGGAAGAACGAACCCCCGAAGCCTTATACACCACGCGCCATGTAAAAGCATGTAATTGTGTAGAACGGTGCATCGGCGTTTTGAAAGGACGATTTAGATGCATGTCAAAAAAACGAACATTAATAGAGTACATTCCCACAAAGGCTGGTAAAATTGTAAATGCCTGCGCACTTCTACACAATATGTGCACGGTCGCCAATGTTGAGCTACCGCAGTTTACAATAGACGAAGATACGACTACAAATGAAATTACGTATCCAGTAGCCTCGGCGGATTTAACAAGGGCATTAGAAGTCCGCAGAAATGTAATTCAAAGAATATCCATGTAACTAATCTAACCCATTTAAACCTACCTTATCACATTATATTTTTTTAAATAATTATAATACTATCCGTGTGGTGACAGAATAAGAATACAGAGTGTCACCACCCCATAGAATCCATGAGGCGACTAAGGGAAACACCAAATTCTATAACAACTCGTCTGGCCAGCGTGGTATAGTAGGCCTTAAAACCTCCGTAAGGAGAGGCTAAAGTCCAGCTGCAGTGGACCGGAAAATGTTGTTGATGTGAATTAAAAAATAATAGTTTCAGGTCTAAATGTGTTAATAAATTTATTGAATAAGTAGATATATGTACAAAGAAAAATAAAAATTATATAAAAAACAAGCAGTGCTTCTATTATTTATTTTGCATGGTAGCCCATGTGTCAAAAAATATAACGGCGACGTCGGCAAGCCTACCAATTTGGCGGGCAAGCTCAGCTTGAGCATCCGCCTGTCGCTCCAATGCCGCTATCATCTTTTCATCGGCGGTGTCTACAAGAAAAAGTATAACATAATTATATAATCACAAGTTTGATTAATATTATCATGAAAAGAGACTTGGATAGACCAGACTACTTTTGTTATAGGATAACTTTATAAGATGTTCTTCTCTTTGAGATGCCAAGGTAAGATAGCAATCGATCCGTGAAAAACTGATATTCAGCCAAATGTGAATGGATTAGTACCTAATAACAGACAGTTTATAATTATATCTAATGGTAACGCTAATATAACGATGATCTCACCATTATGAGCCTTCAGCCTTTTCGGTGGTGGCGCTTCGGCGGCAGATGTTGGTGTTGGTGGAGGATTGATGGGTCCCTCCTCAAGCACTGGAGCTGAATCTGCGAGAAGGTCTCGTTCAGGGTCGCGGCCAGCCTCATGGCTTTCAATGATGACAATGATATTGTCCTCTGCAGGCTGACTTGCCTCTACGGTCCCGTGCTCGAGTGGGTCTAGGACATTAAGCCCGCTTATAGTTGTGGCTCCCATGAATTCAATAAGGTCCTTCTCCGTTTCATTTAATATTATCCCGATAGGAGACCCTCCTCCAGTGCCACGAGTATGGCGGGCAATATAGGCTGCCTTTTTTTTTATATCGGATTTCCAATCCTGCCACGACTGAAAAACACAACATTATTTTAGTTTGTTAGATGTTAAAATCCAAACTCTTACAAAGCTGGATGTAAGTAGGTAAGTAGGTATGGTATACTAAGCTTTTTAACTTACTCTAAGCCATTTACTGGGGCTTTTAGTAGCTCCCGATCCTTGGCTATTTAATAGATTCGCCATCTCTTGCAAGACCCTGGTCCGGCTCCTGGATGCATCAGGCCCATTGAATCTACCGGACGCAATTGATGGATTTTGTTTTATAAAATCCAGCATCAATTTTCGTTGCGCCGGGGTTATGCGGTTACGATTGCTTCCAGACTGCAAGCGATTAACATTTTATACCTTTAATCTATAAAAGCCGATTGAAGAATGAGTTCAAGAAACTTTGATACAACACTTACCATTTTTTCGTATTCAATATTTAATTTAAATAAAGTAAAAAAATATATAGTACGTCAAATCAATGATTATTCAATAATAATTATTTTGAACAATGCGCGCGCTTTTATGACATTTGTTAAAAATATGTTCGCTCATTTTATTGGTTAGTGTTTACGAAGTAAGCATTGTTCATAGGTTGCATTCAATGACATGAATGGCACATAGTTGTTTATTTTAATTTATATAAATATAAATATTTTTTTTTATAATGTTGATGTCATATAAATTGCTTTAATTTTAATCTAGATTATCAAAATAGTCCTCTACAAAGCAGTTATATTTGAATAATTTGTACTTTCGTGTGTACATTTATCTATACAAGCATACTCAGTAAACGCACCATATTGTGTTATCGAAATCAAATTGACTTATCGAAAATCCAACCGAATCCGAAGTCGAATGATTCTGAATAACATTGACAAAGCGCATTAGATTGGATTACGGTACCGATGAAATACGATTCGATTAGTTGTCGTGAGATTCTGAATAGGCCTGCTGGTCAGAGAACGTCCGCCTAGGTCTTCCCCTTCGTCCTGTCCCTTCCACACTTGCCTTATATATCTGCTTGGTCAGTCTTTCGTCATCCATCCTCTCCACGTGTCCAAACCATCTTAGCATACCTTTCTCGATGCTTGTTACTACATCTTGTTTTACCCCACAACACTCTCTTATCACACAATTCTTTACTCTGTCAGTCAAAGAAACACCACACATACTTCGCAGTGCTCTCATTTCTACAGCATTTATTCTACTTTCATGACTCTTCCACCATTCCCAACTATCACTACCATACATAAGAGTAGGTACTAACAGCCCTCTATGGACAGCCAAACGTGCCTTTTTGGACAGGTTTTGGCTATTTTTAAACGCCTTCAGAGCTCCATTCACTCTATTACCTGCATTAACTCTTCTTTCAATATCTTCTACATTCTTACCATCTCTTGTAAACAGCGTACCTAAATATACAAACTCATTCACTTGCTCCACTCGCTGTCTATCGATCATAACATTACAAGCCGTAACGCATTCCTCCTTTTCAAAAACCATAACTTTCGTTTTACTTACATTTACTTTCATTCCTTTCCTCTCTAACGCACCATGCATGATTGTTACCATCTCCTGCAACTCCTCCGCTGAAGACGCAAGTATAACCTGATCATCAGCATAAAGGAGGCATTTGACAAGTAACTCATTCATCCTTAATCCACAGTCAAATCTTGCAAACAACTGTCCATGAAGAGGTTGAACACCCACGGCGACGCTACACATCCCTGTCTAACACTTGTCTCGATGGTAAACCAATCCGTGTACGACCCATTTATCTTCACACAAGCTCTAGAATCTTCATAAAGGGATTTCAGAGCTCGTATGAGGCTGCTGTTCACCCCATACATCGACAGTACCGACCACATTTCATTCCTCACCACTTTATCGTAAGCCTTTTCCAGATCCACGAATGCGCAATACCTTTTGACCTTTGGCCAAGACTTTTTCGGCTACGCACCGCAAGGAAAAGACTTGATCCGTGCACCCCATACCCTTTCGGAATCCTGCTTGTACATCCCATATTTTCTTGTCGGTTACTTCCATAACTCTTTCAATCAGTACCTTCGCATACAATTTGCCAACAATGCTGAGAGCATTCATTTTTCATTTCATTTTTTTCTTTTAATTCTTTTTTTTTTTAAAAGACAACTCCCGCACTAGGACTAAATCCTGTGTCGCGGGGGACTTCACAAACATACAACTAACGGACACAATTAACACCCCGACTCCAAACAATAGTCTATGAATCACACAAAGTGTTGTCTCGTGTGGGAATCGAACCTCGGCGCAGTGTCAAGGGGCGAGGCGGCCACTTAAACCGCTACGCCAAATTTAATTAAACCACTAATTGCTTTGTGATCCGACTTTTCAAAAAAACTATTACATAACCCCTTGAATTCCAACTGATACACCATTTAAATTGCGCTATGAATATTCTTAGTTTTGTTTAATTTGTCGTAGGATACAAACATTGGCCGGCAGTTTCCGAGCAGGTGAGATGTAAAACAAGGAATCTGGGGATGTTTTAAGACAATCTCTTAGTTTTCCGACGCAGACAAACAAATTGCCCGAATGTTCTCCTTAGCCCCGGCTAGGAGAAGCAACACATTCCTTCGCTGGTGCAAAATAAGCTTTAAACTATTCCGTAAAACTAGTTGCGCTGTGTCTCGGAAATAACGATATGGTTTTGAAATATAATTATGCAAGTAATATAGCATTTAAACAGAATTTCCTTTATTTATTTGTTGTGTAATTGTATGGTTTGAACTGCAAGATGTTTACTAGATATGCCTACTCGTTGTGTCAAAGGACGAAACAAGTAGATTTTAGCAATTATTTTGCAAGAGGTAGAATAACAGAAATGGAATCCTAATATCGATTTTTCGCTTAGTGAGTTGTCTCGACCCTTGAGCCTGCTTTTTACTACATTTTCGCTTTTTACCACAATGACATGGAGGCCTTTTTAAATTCCACGTTTATACAGATAGAAACCCATTGAATGTAAATTCAGTGTGATATTGATCTAAGTTATTTTTAAAACATTTTTGCAGCGTGTCAATGTTTGTAGTTTTAAACCTTTTCGCAGCGTTTTCGATTTATTTGTCTATTGCAAATCCTGAAAATAGTTCCAAAATAATTAGTATCAGTTGGTGTTTGTGTATTCCACCGTATGAATTGAAAAATTCATAGTTATAACTTTGGTTTTTAGCCATCCTGATCCACGGCTCCATCATCCTTATCTCCATGTAAACGCCATACCAGCGCTGGCGCTATCTATTATATCGCTGTCGTTTGCCCCATACATCCAGCTGTTTACAAATAAATTGTATTTTGTTGGCAATACGAGCAAGCCTCAAGTGTATTGGATATCGGAATGAAACACGATTTAATAGGTAGTAATTTCATGCGTCATTAAAAGTTTAACGATCACTGTTCCACCCTCGATTTATCAGCTCAGGAACATTAGCAAGAGGTTCCGATTTCTTTCCATGGCCTTTATTAACTGGATAGTTAAATGGAAAAATGTACAATTTGAATAAACTGCACATTGATTTCGTATCAACAAGCGAAGTACTGCTATTCGATAGCTGGTAAGTGTTATTTTGCTTCGTTATGAAATGAAGTACTTCGTTTATTTTGGGTTTGACAATTAACCATTATAAAAAAGAAGCAATGACTTCAGATCGCTGCTATTATTGACCTTGTTTAAGTCTTTATACAGTATCACGCATTACAAGTAAAATAAACAGTGCTTTGCTCTAAATTTGTAACCTCTCTTAATATTAGTTTGAAATTGTTTGTCTGAATATCACGAGATGGCACGTGCCTATTTTCATGTAGGTATCATCCATGATTGCGACGCATGTCAACGTTTCGGAAACTGCTGTCCAAATCCAAACTAATTTGAATGGCAACGAAAGCTGAAATAATTTTCTTAATACGATTAAAAATATCATTATCATCCTCTTAGCGTTATCCCAGTTTCAATCTGGGGTCCGCTGACTAGTCTAACCGGATTTTGGCTGAATATTAGCTTTTCCACGGAACGACTGCCAGTCTGACTTCCGCAACTCGAAGGGATAGCGATATTCCATCATTTAGATTAGTGTCAGTTTATTTTTGTACTGACGCCCTGTAAAGACTGTCAAAGATCTTCATGACAACCGGGACCGACGGTTTAACGTGCTCTCCGAGGCACGGGACAGTTAACAATTCAATATGCAAATAGCTTCGAAATGGTACGCGCCGTGGATTCGAACCCGATACCCTCCGCATGGCAACTCTTGGTATCTCCTACTATCTTGGCTATCGCTACCTCAATACGAACAAAAATATATAGTACAAAAATTATGCTAAACTCTACTGCTTGACAAAAGTGGTAATAGTTCAGAATCTTTCAAACTTATGGCGTTTCGCATACGACTTCATACGAGACCACTTAAACCACTGTATCTACTGTACTCAATGATTTAAGCATGACCAGTAAAATATAAAATTCATAAGTCTGAACTGGGCGGTAGTAGAGAAAAAGCATAAAATGTTTCCTCATACGGTAACGCAAGTTTTAAGTGTCATCTTATGGTACGGTTTATTATGGTACTTGTGGTTACAACCTATTACTATGTATGAGTATTATTACCGCCTTAAACCCAAGACATAACATTCTACTTGCGTGTTAAAATGTATAGGGTGATTTTCTAGGTATGCAATTTGATCCCGGTAAGACGTTTTGTGATCGGACCGACCACCTACTAAAAAGGGGAAAGCCTTTGAAACTGCATCGTTGAGTCGAAAATGTTTGGGATGATACATACACGCGAGCTTGCAAACGGCGTGTTAATTTTTCAAACGGAAGGGTGGAAGTGACAGTTCAGTGTGACCATTGTCAGAAATTTTCAATAGACTAAACAAAATGTTACTCAATCGATCTAATCGATTTGACTTATAATAAAAACTAATTCTATTTCAAACAGTTAGGAAACGGTTATCAGTACATACATACATATATAGACTCACGCCTGTTTCCCGGAGGGGTAGGCAGAGACTACGGAACGCCATTTGCAACGATCCCGACATATCTCTCTTGCTTCATTCACTCCCATCAGATTCCTCATGCATGCTCTTCTATTCAGGGTACTTCTTACCTGTCCTGTTTTTAGGATGTCTCCAATCTGGTCAGAGAACGTCCGCCTAGGTCTTCCCCTTCGTCCTGTCCCATTCACACTTGCCTTGTATATCTGCTTGGTCAATCTTTCGTAATCTATCCTCTCCACGTGCCCAAACCATCTTAGCATACCTTTCTCGAAGCTTGTCACTACATCTTCTTTTACCCCACAACACTCTCTTATCACACAATTCTTTACTCTGTCAGTCAAAGAAACATCACACATACTTCTCAGTGCTCTCATTTCTACAGCATTTATTCTACTTTCATGACTCTTCTGCCATACCCAACTATCGCTACCATACATAAGAGTAGGTACTAACACCCCTCTATGCACAGCCAAACGCGCTTTTTTGGACTCGTTTTGGCTATTCATAAACGCCTTCAGAGCTCCATTCACTCTATTACCTGCATTAACTCTTCTTTCAATATCTTCTACATTTTTACCATCTCTTGTAAACAGCGTACCTAAATATACAAACTCATACAATTGCTCCACTCGTTGTCCATCGATCATAACATTACAAGCCGTAAAGCATTCCTCTTTTTCAAACACCATAACTTTCGTTTTACTTACATTCACTTTCATTCCTTTCCTCTCTTACGCACCATGCATGATTGTTTCCATCTCCTGCAACTCCCCTACTGAAGACGCAAGTGTAACCTGACCATCAGCATAAAGGAGGCATTTGACAACTTACTCATTCATTCTTAATCCACAATCACTATGTTTCAAATCTTGCAAACAACTGTACATGAAGAGGTTGAACAGCCACGGCGATGCTACACATCCCTGTCTAACACCTGTGTTGATAGTAAACCAGTCAGTGTATGCCCCGTTTATCCTCACACAAGCTCTAGGATCATCATAAAGGGATTTCAGAGCTCGAATGACGCTGCTGTCCACACTTTACATCGATAGTACCGACTACATGTCATTCCTCACCACTTTATCGTAAGCCTTTTCCAAATCCACGAATGCGCAGTAAACCTTTTGACCTTTGGCCAAAAGTTTCTCGGCTATGCATCGCAAGGAAAAGACTTGATCCGTACACCCTATACCCTTTCGGAATCCCGCTTGTACATCCCATATTTTCTTGTCGGTTACTTTCATAACTCTTTCAATCAGTACCTTCCATATAATTTGCCAAAAATGCTGAAAAGGCTAATGCCTCTATAGTTTTTGCAGTCTTGTTGCTAGCTTTTTCCTTTATAAAGAGGCACAACTACTGCTGTGGCCGAGTCCTCAGGTACTCGGCCGGTGCTCCAGCACAAGTTAAATAAGCGCTGCAGCTGACTAACTATGATGCCCTGTCCAGCTTTCAGCATTTCGACTGTAATCCTATCATATCCTGCAGCCTTACCTAATTTCATCCTGGCCAGTGTCTTCAAAATCTCATCCACGCCAATATCGCTTTCATCATTGCTATCATTACCATTCATTTCACCTGTTGATGTCTCTGTTGTCGTTCTTTCAAATAATCCTTCAAAATACTCTTTCCATCTCTTCAGCACGCGCGATTCACCATTCAGTATCTTTCCATTCTTGTCTCTGATTGCTGTGTATTCTGAGGATATTTTTCTCGAACTGCACGAACGGATTTCCAGAAAAACTTAATGTTTCTCCGAAAGTTGTCAGATAATCTACTATCAAACTCATCTTTCTTTCCCTCTGTTTTCCTTTTAACCATTTCTTTCACCATTATTTTTGAACATACGAACTCTTTTCTAGTTTCATCTATGTCCTCAAGCGTTGCTTTTCCCATTCTTTTATTTGCTCTGACAGCCAACAAATCTAACCAAGCCTTCTAACACTGCTGTTTGTACATCCTTGTTCAACCATGTATTCTTAATCTTTCGTATTTTCCTTCTCTTGATCACACCACATACTTCAGACGCTACACATACTATCTTTTCCTTAAGCGACTGCCACAATTCTTCCATATCATTAATGCTATCGAACCTCTCATATCTTGCTATCAATCTTCGTTTATACTCATCTTTCACATCTTTATCTTGTAGGTTTTCAACGTTTATTCTTTCTAAGACCCTGTCTTGATTATTTTCTCTGTGTCGCCATCCTCTAAATAGCCCACTTATCCGGCTTAACACCAAAAAGTGGTCTGTATGGATGCCAATCCTTCGAAACACTCTCGTATCCAACACATTCTTTCTCAGTCGTTCATCTACTACCTATTACAAAATCAATCATACTTCTTCTAACATTTTTCGCCTCACGTGTATACAAATGTATCCTTTTGTGATCAAAAATGGTGTTTGTCACACAAAGGCTCCAATCCAAACAAACCTCAAGCAGTTCTTTTCCATTTTCGTTCACACTCTTATCACCAAATCCACCTAAAACCCTTTCAAATCCATCTCGCTTTACTCCCACCCATTCATTGAAATCACCTAACAAAATCAATCTTTCGTTATCCTTACAGGTCCTCAAAATCTCTCTTAAACTCTCCCAAAACTACTGCTTTTTGTCTTTTTCTTGTTGTGACATACGCGTTACTATATTGACCGAGGCGTAAACCCCAACAATAAGAAGACGAGTAAGACCTACTTTCATTCAAATCCATTGTAGACTTGCATTTACACATTCAAACTCTTTTACGCACTCATTCATTCGCGCAGACAGTATTAAACTAACGCCCTTGCAGGCTCTGGTGGTACTATCCACTCCAGACCAATACGCCGTGTAGCTGCCATGCTTGGTAGTGTCACATCCTTTCTTTTTCGTTTTATTCACACACAGAACATCAATCTTTCTATCATCCATCATCTGGCATACTTCCTCCAATTTTCCGTCCATTCCACCGCCAACATTCAATGTTGCAAATCGGCTTTCCGTAAGCCGCTTTTCGCCCTCGTGGGAAACGAGACGTGCGGGTTGCAAACCGCGTCGCCGCCATTTAAATAATTATTAAGGTCTGTTCTCATAGCGTTCCCACGAGTAATAGGGATTTAAAATGTCCATCCCCGTAGAGTCCTATACGGGGGTAAGGCGGAATCGGAACTGTGCCCTGTGACCACCAACACAGGCACCCTCCGTTTGAGACCAGCTTGCCCTCTGGCCACGAATCCCTCGGCACGGGTCAGTTCACACCTTAGATCGGGGTTTTGTGTCGGGTATGCTCCCTGAAATGAAAAGTTGCTTTAATTTCGGAGTATTCTTTCTCCTAGACAGGTTGGCAAACAAGGCTAACGAGGCCCATCCCCCCGAACGTTTGCTTTAATTTCGGAGTTTTCCTTCTCCTAGACGGGTTGCCAACCAAGGCTAACGAGGCCCATCCCTCCGGTAACGAGGCCCATCCCCCCGGGGGGTTTGGGATGATGATTGTTAGATTTCAGGGGATAGTGTTCTGCAGTTAGCTCAGCTGTGGTTGCGACTAAGGAAAAGTGTTAATTAAGCCGACGTGCGGAAGCTTGGACAGTAATATACTTGTGAAATATGTGTTAGTCGGAGTCCCATTTGACTCCACGCGTGGTGCATCGCTTTAGATGGTCAGCTGGTTACAGTCGAAGAAACGAGTGTTATAGTTTTTTTTAAAGTGAGTATGAATTACAAATAGAATCTTTGAATCCTCTACGGTTCAAGAGATTAATTTAAATCCCTGTAGATAATTTCTCAAGAAATGGCACAAGGTTTATTTTAGCAATATATTTCTCACGGAGCTTATTCATAATTACAAGCTACAAATTGTCCTCAATTTTTATTTTGTGCAACATTTCATACAAATAAGTTAAGCAGTACAGGCAGAGTTATTCTCACATTTATAATATTAGGACATATTAATATAATTTCACGCCTGCGTCCCCGAGAGAGGCAGAGGTATATGACTCGTAAATCTTGCTAGTTATGTTTATGCTCTACGTGGTAGGGATGAATTCTATTACTGTTTACCAGGAATATCCTAAAGTCCTTACGTATTACTTAAGTATTTCGTTCCACGCAAAAAATCATATTTCAATATCCAAACGACCTTTTCAAACAAAAATATCATCGGCAATTTTATTCCTTCACTGATAAGACTCTAAGACTTTGTGGTTGAAGTCAGATACTAAAGCAACCGATTTACTCCAAGCACAGTTTAAAAGGGCAATGAAAAATGTTAATGAAGTCTATTACTTAGTCGGGGTAGCCCGTTTTAGCGCAACTTCGAAGAGCATTTGTGCATTCGGCATTGATTACCCGACGCTACTGGAAAAAGCCTTCATGTCTGATGCATCTATGAATCTAAAATGAGAGATGCAGGGAGCCACAAATGTATGAGCAATGTCATTCCACTGTCTCCGCGGTGAGAGAACGTTATTATTGGAATTTATGCGACGTGATTTAGTTGAGACTGCTTTGTTTGTCTGGTAGATCAATTTAATGTTTCCTTTAGTTATAGACATAAAATGAAATGCCTCAAATTTAAAGACAATGTTATTTTTTAACAAGCTATCACGATTAGTAAGTAGTCTTGTTACGCGTCGCTACCTAAGGGAGATCGCCGACGCAGCACTTCATACTTATTGACGATATTTATTGCAACATACATCGAGCGACGGAAACGGCGAGCTTCGTATGCATTTTATGACGCACACATTAGGTTTCCTAATTATTGCAAGATGACGATGATGTATTCCATATTCACACTTCGAATAGGCATTAGGCTAATTTTAGATATAATTTATTGTAAAAGTTTTTATTAAATTAAATTAAGTTAAAATCATTTTGTTTTTTTTTCAATCTTCCGATTGCAGCTAACGTAATTGGCGCAGTCGGTAGGATATTCGCGGGCCGGTTCGCGAGCTTAGGGATCTCTAATATCGATATCCGTGTACGCGAGTCGCCCGGGCGGCTATCAAGCCCCGACGCCGAATATCCGAATCTACGGTCCAGCTGCAAATCCGGAGGAGGAATCCAGACATCGATTCACGAGAGAACCAGACATGAGATATATGTAAGTACACTTGAATTGGTCTTGTGTTGCTTCCTTTTATTCCCTAAGTGTGTATTTCCTTTTCCAAGATTTTTCATCCGAAAAATTCTAAGGCCGGGGAGCCTACATCGCGTACGGCTCGCTGGAACACTATAGCTATAGGAAGAGATTTAGATAGTAGCGATAGTTCAATTAATTCTGTAAGAATGGCCCATGACGCGGACACCATTTACAAAACTCTCCGCATCGTGCCGGAGTTCGATGGAAACCCGAATATATTAACTAGATTTATCTCAATTTGTGACCAAATAGTTAATACCTATGTTAGTCCCGCGCCTGGTAACGAGTTAACGAATTTATGTTTAATAAATGGCATATTGAATAAAATAAAAGGTTCCGCCGCTTGTACTATTAATTCGAACGGCATACCAGATAGTTGGCAGGGTATTAGAACTGCATTAATTAACAATTTTTCCGATCAAAGAGATGAAACAGCGCTGTACAGAGACCTCTCTTTAGCCACGCAAGGAAATAGAACCCCTCAGGAATTTTATGAGCATTACCAAACTTTATTCAGTACGATAATTACTTATGTAACATTGCACGAATCAATTCCAACGACTGTTGAAGCTAAACGCACATTATATAAAAAAGTAACTATGCAGGCTTTCGTAAAAGGCTTAAAGGAGCCCTTAGGGTCCCGTATTAGGTGTTTGCGACCCGAGACAATAGAAAAGGCCCTTGAATATGTTCAAGAGGAACTTAACGTGATTTATCTGCAGGAACGTAGTGAATTTCAGAAGCCCTCTACTAGCCATAAAAACCCTAACCAGTCGTCACAACCTGTCAACCATATGTCGCCACGTTTTCCCAATTTTCCAGGACCTATACCTAACTGGCCTAGTCCTGTAGGAATAAAACCCAATCAAACACCTCCTCAACCATTTAAATTTAATCCTAATATAAATCAGCAATCGCAACATCGTATGCCTACACGTACACAGCAAATGTTCCGCGCCTTGCCACAGTCTTATAATCCACAAAGTAACGTTTTTCGATTACCACCTAGGAACGTGCCACCACAAAATCACGGCCCGAAACCTATGAGCGGTGTACAACATTTTACACCTAAGCCTATGTTATCTGGTCATGATTGGCGTAGATCAGGGAACCCGCCACCAAGTAATTATTTAAAATCGCGAGAAATGAACATGAACGAGTGCGCGTCATATGACGAGTCGTATTACCCATCGGAGTATTGTTACGAGCCGGAGTATTGTAATAACGATTTTAATTACTATGATTATGATTCATACGCTTCATTAGAGTGCAATTACGACCCGACGTATAATTATAGTATTACTGATAGCACTCTAGAGTGCAATATTGAACCACAACCTGGATTTTCAGAAAAGTCCCCTTGTAAAAAAGCCAAAATAGAACTAAACCTTCAAACCCAGCGTCAGTTACCATATATATTAATATCGAATCCTCCTTTAAGATTACTCATAGATACTGGCGTAAATCAGTCGTTTATCAGCCCGGAAGCTGTAGAAAAATATTTTCCAAATTTCCCACTTAATTATGACCCCTTCGAGGTTACGAATGTACATGCAGTTGGTAGAAATAACTACTCCATAACCTTGCCTTGTTTTCAGGAATTTAACGATCTAGATAGCATTAAATTATTTATATATCGTTTTCACGATTATTTCGATGGCTTAGTTGGTTTAGATTTACTAACTAAGTTTGAATCAAAAATAGATTTAAAAGATCAGAGATTAATTACAAGATCATCATCTAATCCTATTCGTATGTACAATTCATGCAACGTGAACCTGTACGAAGATATTATACCCGCGCAATCCTCGAAACTCGTTAGAATTCCCATTGACGCCCCCGACGGCACAGCATTAGTTAGCGAACAGACTATATGTAATTGCATTATACGCGAATGCATTACTACTGTAAAGAATAATCGCGGCTATTTAGAGATAGAAAATCCGACTTCTAATGACACTATAATATCACTTGACCGACCCGCGCGCGCAAGTTTATTTAATATTGAGACCCATCACTTAGAGCATAGTAATAACAATCGAATCAAAGACGTCATATCACGCTTACGTACCGATCATTTAAACGAGGAAGAAAAAGCAAACCTTATAGCTCTCTGTTCTAAGTAAAGCGACGTTTTTTATCTTGAAGGCGAATCGTTAACATTTACCAACCAAGTTAAGCACCGAATTAAAACTACGGATGAGGTGCCCGTTTATACAAAGAGCTACCGCTACCCGTTCATTCATCGCCAAGAAGTTCGGGACCAAATATCGAAAATGTTAGATCAGGGAATAATAAGACCTTCAGACTCTGCTTGGAGTTCACCTATATGGGTAGTTCCCAAGAAGATAGACGCTTCTGGAATACAGAAATGGCGATTAGTAGTCGATTTTAGGAAGATTAACGATAAAACCATTGACGATAAGTACCCTATCCCCAATATCAACGATGTCCTTGATAAGTTAGGTCGATGCCAGTACTTCACGACCCTTGACCTTGCCAGTGGGTTTTATCAAGTCCAGATGGACCCTCAGGACATTCAGAAGACTGCATTTAACGTCGAACATGGGCATTTTGAATTTCTTTGAATGCCTATGGGACTTAAGAACTCACCCTCAACTTTCCAACGGGTAATGGATAATGTCCTTAGTGGTCTCCAGAATGAGATATGCCTGGTGTATCTCGATGATATTATAATTTTTGGAACGTCCTTGAGCGAACACATGCTTAATCTCGAAAAGGTACTCCGAAGACTTCGAGAGTCCAATTTTAAAATCCAAATGGACAAATCCGAGTTCCTAAAACTTGAAACCCCTTACCTCGGGCACATCATAACTAGAGAAGGTATAAAACCGAATCCCGACAAAATCAGTGCCATAGAAAAGTATCCCATTCCCAAAAGCCCCAAGGAAATTAAACAATTCTTAGGCCTTGTTGGCTACTACCGTAAATTCATCCCAGACTTCGCCAAGATACCTAACTAAACCACTTACACAGTGCTTAAAGAAAGGTAGGAAAATAGTATTAGATTCCGAATACATTAACAGCTTTGAGAAATGTAAAACACTACTAACAAACGATCCCATACTACAGTACCCCGACTTTTCCAAAGAGTACGTTTTAATAACCGATGCTTCAAATGTAGCCATTGGAGCTATCTTATCTCAAGGTGCAATAGGATCTGATAAACCTGTATGTTATGCGTCACGAACCCTAAACGAAAGCGAGCTTAATTACAGTACCATCGAAAAGGAGCTTCTCGCAATAGTGTGGGCAACCAAGTATTTTAGACCGTATTTGTTTGGTCGTAAATTCAAAGTATTAACCGACCATAGACCTTTACAATGGATGATGAACATTAAGGAGCCAAATTCGCGTTTAACGAGATGGAGATTAAAGCTTAGTGAGTACGATTTTAGTGTAATCTACAAGAAAGGTAAAAATAATACAAATGCGGACGCCCTCTCTCGGGTGCAATACATAACGAAGACACCAATTCTCTCATAGAAGAAATATTTTCCATTATGCCTAGTCCTACAGAAAATCCGCCATCCGCACATTCGTCCACTGCAACCATACATACTAGCCTAGAACACCCCATATTAGAAGTACCGATTACAGACGAGCCCCTTAACAAATTTCACCGTCAGATATGTTTCACAGTAGTAGAAGACGTTAAACGTAAGCCAGTTACATCTAAGCCATTTGAAACGCACACACGAATATCCGTCCAGATATCGTCATCTAATTTAGAAAACGATGTAATCAGCGCTATTAAAGAATACGTGAATCCTAAAGTCAAAACCGCAATCATGATAAATCCACCTCTCGCTATGTACTCAATTATACCGGTTATACAGGAAAACTTCAAAAATTCTTCTATGAACCTTGTATTAACCAAAATTGAACTCGAAAATGTTAAAGAATATCTTCGCCAACAGGAAATAATTCAACATTACCATGATGGTAAAACGAATCACCGCGGAATTACTGAGTGTTATTTAGCCTTATCTAGAATATACTATTGGCCTAAGATGAAAGATCATATAACTAAATTCATTAATTAATGCATCATATGTGGCCAGGCTAAATACGATAGAAGGCCTATTAGACCCCAGTTTAATATTGTACCTCCTGCAACAAAACCATTCGAGATAGTTCATATGGATTTATTCACGGTTCACAGCGAAAAATATATTACCTTTATATACGTTTTCACTAAATACGGACAGGCATATCATCTCAGAGATAGCACAGGAATAAGCATCCTTCAGTCCCTATTACAATACTGTACCCACCATGGAGTACCCATAACCCTAGTAACCGACATTGGTACCGAGTTCACTAACCAACTTTTCTCTGAATTTACACGTCTCCATAAGATAAATCACCATAGAGTTTTACCGCGTTCTCCCAACGATAACGGTAACATTGAACGCTTCCACTCAACCATTCTCGAGCACCTAAGAATTCTATAATTACAGCACAAAGACGAACCTATAGTTAATCTTATGCCATATGCTATTATCGGATATAACAGTTCGATACATAGTTTTACAAAATGTAGACCATTCGACTTACTAAAGGGGACACTTTGACCCCAGAGACGCTTTAGATTTAGATTTTACCCAGCAGCTATTACAACAGTATGTACAGAACCATAGGAATCGAATGAAACAAGGTTACCAAATTATAAACGAATCTTCCCTAGCTAACCGGACCGCATTGATAGAAAATAGAAATAAAAATCGTGAGCCTGAAATAGAATATGTCCCTCAACAACAGGTGTTCGTTAAGAACCCTGCAGCTTCCCGTCAAAAAACAGCGCCTCGGTATAACCAGGGCACTGTTTTGGCAGACTTACCCATCCATATCTACACGTCTAAAAAACGTGGGCCCGTAGCTAAAGCCAGACTGAAGAGAGGCCCTAAAAATCCCAACTTGTTACAGGATTCTACTATTTCTGATCGTCCACAAGACGCGACCAATGGAGATAAAACTTGAAAGTTTGGCCGATGGACCAGGCTTATTACCGTACAAACTCGGACCAACAAGAATGACCACCCACCACCATACTTTCCTTCAGTATGTTAATTTGAAGGACATTGAGGATCAAGTTATAGTCTTACAAAATCAGCTTTCAGGTTATCAAAATCAACTTAGTAAGGATATATATGCATTATTCGAATTTCAGATTAATTATCTTACCGAAAAAAATTGGCAAGTTATCAATCCAGTTAAGATCCCTGGAACCTGACCGTGTTAAAAGAGGTCTAGTTGACAGCTTTGGTTCAGTTATAAAGAGTATAACAGGAAACTTAGATTACACAGATGCATTAAAATATAACAATGCTATTCAAATCTTACAAAGTAATCAAGATAAACTAGCAAATGAATTTAATAATCACATAAGTCTCAGTAAAGAATGGATGAACAAACATAATAGTGTATTATTACAGCTAGTCGAAAACCAGAGCAGAATTAATAGTTCCCTAGAATTACTATTGAACGTTACGCATCAGACAGGTGACTTGATTAATTATGCAAAGTTGGGTCAACTTTTAACTATTGTTGGTGAGAATGTAGAAGATTTAAGATTAGAGTTAATTAGAATAGAGAATACGTTAGCATTTATCCGTGCATCAAGCACTCACCATTCTATGATAGATATAGATACACTTAAGTCTATGTTGAATAGGTTAGAAAATATATATAGTAAAGATGAGTTATTACGGTTAGAATTAAGAGAGTATTATAATGTTATAAGCCCAGGATCATATTTTAATGATAAGCAAATAGTGTTAGTTTTCAGGTTTCCTATTATTTCTAAAAGCATATATAATTTATATAGATTATCTATAGTACCCAATAGGAATGGTCAAGACCTATCCTTTCATAGCAACCAATGATGACTCATTCGTGTACATAGAAGCAGAATGCTCGAAGTTCAACAACTGGTAGTGGTGAAAAGGATATATCTCACCAAATACGTACAAAGTCAAACTGTATCCAGGAACTCATCGCAAATCAAGCTCTCAAGACTACTTGCCAGTTTACCAAAGTATTCCTGACGAAGGAGGCAATGGAGAAACTCGACGACCAGCACTACATCCTGTCGTTCCCCCATCAGAGAAGATTTCAATGCGCTACAAGGCAGCTATCTCGCTACGATCCCTCTTAACTGCTACCTGCGTACAGATGAGTTGACTATTATCAACGAAAATTATGAAATACAAGGTCAACCGTTGAAACTTATGAATATCCCGTTTACTGAAGAGCCACAAGACGAAAAATCATCTTATGTCCACCTCAATTCCATTGACCTGAGAGGACTACACAGCATTCAGAATCGAATCAGATTGACGCAACCACTGCAACTTAGCCAGAATCAAACAGACGTCCTATATCATACGTACGACGATACCTTTCTATGTCATACTATTAAGTGCAATTGCACTTACCGCAGCTGTACTGAGCTATAGATATAAACGGCTCTGTATGAAACCTATTCGGACCAACGTCGACGAACACATATATGCCGAACCCGGGAGAAACGCAGAGGAACAGACACCTAGAGGCCAAGTACCAGCAATATTTTCTCTCAAGGTTCTAAAATAGTTGCTGATCTGCGGGTGGAGGTGTTACGCGTCGCTACCTAAGGGAGATCGCCGACGCAGCACTTCATACTTATTGACGATATTTATTGCAACATACATCGAGCGACGGAAACGGCGAGCTTCGTATGCATTTTATGACGCACACATTAGGTTTCCTAATTATTGCAAGATGACAATGATGTATTCCATATTCACACTTCGAATAGGCATTAGGCTAATTTTAGATATAATTAATTGTAAAAGTTTTTATTAAATTAAATTAAGTTAAAATCATTTTGGTTTTTTTTCAATCTTCCGATTGCAGCTAACGTAATTGTCTCAATCGCGCTATTAGTGGTCAATAAAGTGTGGAATACTTTCAGTAGGCTGCCCGCTGCACTGGGTTTCGGTGCAAATCGAAGGCAATAATTGCCTTTATTTTTAAATAGTAGTAAACGCTATATTTTGCTCTACTTTCTTTTCATGTTAGTGTATGTTTCTTATATTACAACGTGACAAATATGCGGCTCGGTCCTTTACCATAAACTATGAATGTTTGCAACACTGTCATAGTGTAAATATTCATTGTATGCTGAAGTTGCGCACTAATGTTGACGTAATGTAAAGTGAGCATATCTTATTTACCTTTACATTTTACTACCGAAGTTGGGGAGACCATATTCAGTATACATTATACGGCCAAGTATATCCTCCTTTGCTCCTATTCACCTTTGACTCCATTTCAGTTTGCATTTTGTCGTTTTGTTCAATTCACTGCTCACGGTGTGTGAAAACTTTCAATGCTTGACTTTGAGATTGAATAAGCAAAGCTAAAAGTTTCTAGCCGACTCGGCTGTATTATTTACAAAAATATTAGTATAATAGTGAGCTACAAAGATAGCAGTGCTCACATATGGGAATAGTTATTTTACATGTATTATTATGATAATTTGTAATTTACCTAACATTTTTATATTTAATGTAGAGATCATAGCGTGGCTTGGCGTGCTGATCGTTATAGATTGAAAAAGTTAATCAACGCTCGCAAAGGTCGCAATATGGATGGGTGTCCGTATTTAGCTTTAATATTAGAGAGTTACCTGCTTTGAAGGGCACGCAAAGTCGACAGTATCGGCCCGTGTCTCCGTACAAGAATAGTTAGGCTATGTAGGAGGCCTTTGGGAGGCCCGAAAATTCGAACACCAGAATCGTTCGCACATTCACATGAAACAAAACAAAATTAAAGTATTCATTCGAAACACTGTCTAGTTGTATGTTAAAAGCTGAAGACAAATGTTTGAACACTTTCATACCATTAACCAGACAGATCATAAAAATAGGATTAAATATAATTATAGGACTATTTTGTTTTTTTTATAGACTCACGCCTGTATCCCCGAAGGGGTAGGCAGAGGTGTAATATTACACCCACATTTCGCCATGAATTTGTAGGTACCACGTAATAGGGGGCGAGCCTATGGGCTCGCCCCCTATTACGTGACCTACAAATTTTATTACGTACCGGGCCGTACCGGGCACATTACCAAACTCCGTGCTGCTACTGAGAATTTCCTAACGGAAAAACCCAATAACACTTTGCCCGACCCGGTAATTGAACCCGAGACCTCCCAATCCCACGCGCACATTTATGCGAGATGCGCGAGACCAATGAGGATAATAAATTATAGGACTAAAAACCTAAAAAAGCGTCCCATCGATTTTCATGGAGTGCCTGATAGTTATCCATGAACAACTCAATATGTGCTGTCATGCATATACGCACGCTTACAATCCACCATACAGTATACAGTAAATTAAGTTGTACTGCGCTGTTTTAATTTACTGGTTTCATTTCAACTTTGTTCAATAATTATTAAAGACTATTATATTAAATATACATTATTATTAAGAGAGCTATGTTTGGAATTTCCCTGCGAGATCGAATCAGAAAGGAGGAGATCTGCAGGAGAACCCGAAACCTCCAGCGTAGCTCACGGTATAGCCGGGCTGAAGTCGCAGTGGGAAGGGTACATAACTAGCAGAACCGATGGCTCTTGTGGCAGAAAGGTTCTGGAGTAGCATCCACGCACCCGACGTTGCAGCATAAACCGGGACTGCTGCACGCAAGGTGGACCGGCGATCTTATTGGGATCGAAGCGATCCCGCCCAGTGCCGGCAGAACATAGGTTGTACGAGAACACCTAGTGTCGCTCGCACAATGCTAGGGAGGAATATCATCGGCCCTGTACATAAACTGTCCCACTCCTGGGCATTGTTCACAGCATAAATAAAGTATATATCTAACCATCTGCTTATTCAGGTAGCTCCACGCTTAATTACACGTTGGGCGATTACACCAACACATGTTCTATGAAATAACATCGAAATTGGCGATGTCGCTTACCACACTGCCTTTTGAACGTAGCAGCATTTTAATCACTGCACTACGGCCACACAAAACAATATTGCTTACATGGCTTATAAATTCAGATGTAATATTTCGGTAGCAGGAGCAAAATTAGCCAGTTTGAAACTGCACCTAAAACAATATTACTAGAGCGGCCAATTCACTGTTGGCACAAAATTGAATTTGGCTAGAGCTAAATGAATCAATCTGGTTTCATCTTATAATTATAATTTGTGAATCTTTTTTAAATATTTTTCTTTAAATTATAATTATAATAATTATTCAGGCTTTTTTTTCTACCTTGAAGCCTAATTCTTATTAAAACTTCGAGCGTATTGAAGCAGGCTGACAGTTTATACAGATTTATTTTATAAATCATTCATAACCGGATTTCGATGGAGTTTTTCTCATCTTATCATAACAATGTTAGGGTATAATAAGTAAATTTGACTGTGTTTCAGATTTAAATCAATCACAGTCGAATCATTTTCACAACTGTGTTCAGAGCTGAGAATACGAACTGAGAACTGTGCAGGTTGTCCGATTTGCGATTTTCTTGCCATGGCTCCCAATTTTAAATACCTGTAAGACTTTATAACCGCAATATTTATGACTATGCGCTGTTATATATTTCATGCTACTATTGATAAGAAAATCAATAACGCTGTCTGAACGAACGTTACATTTCGAATCGTCGCAAGATTACACACTCAGATCAACTAAGCAGTCATAACAGATTTTAACAAGAGTTAAATGAATTGTACAACATGACAATTCATTTAACTCTTGTTAAATGAACTGAATTTTAATTTAACAGCCTTGACTTGAAATAGTTCTCTAAAAGGTTTTAAAAGTGTTCATTTACACAATGTCTTATTCAAATAGCAGGAAGGTAAGTACTTAGTAAACGCTTTTGGTCATACTATTTTACGTGTCATACCTCCTGTAATTATAAAGAAGGAAATACAGTAATAATAGTTCATCATCATCAGCCCTTAACAGTCCACTGCTGGACTAGGGCTCTCATTTGAAAGGAGGAATTGGCCTACCATACCACGCTGGCCAAACGGGTTGGTAAAGGGTTTGTATCAAGTTTTCCTTCTCTTACAGTGCTGTTCTCTGAATAATATGCTCCCTCTGTCGGCTCTTACGATACCCATGGGATGATAATATCACCACCCCATATTATGGGGTGGTGACATTCCGTATTCTTAATCCGTCACCACACACAGTTAATAGTTAAGAGGCGAAAATGTTATAAGTGATTGGATGCATATAAAATTAGTTTTCTATTTTAACTTTTGTACGCCCGATGTCTCAGAGTTTACTTTTTTGTAGGTTTGAGACGCAATGTCCCATGATCGAATCTCGTGTGAAATTTTCAATAGACTGCGATACATTTTTAGAAAATATAATTATAGTAGTCGAGTAATCGAGGCTTATAACGTGAAATGAACAACTTTGAAATTGACTACGAAGACAGTGGGCGGAGGAACATGAAATAATAAAAAAGTGAACGTAAACGAACACTTTTTGTAGCTCTCGTTGATTCTTTCATACAATTGCATTTGAATTCAAATGAAGAACCTGAATCTAAATTCAACTTTCAACAATGCAAATGCATCCTCCCATTTCAAATTCATTTTAATCTCTTAAGTGTAACTTTACATTCTGCGTGTAATCAAAAGTGGCCATAGTGCCGAGCCAGAGAAACTTTTGTTCAAGGCGAGTAAATTAAAACTTGGATTTGGTAGGTATTAGATGTAATACACAGATAGTCTGTCCCCTTTTATTCACTGTTTCTCGTACAAATTTGAGCACGTACTGTTCAAATGAACATTTTGACGAGTGCGATGAATTCGCTCGGTTTTTAGTCCCATATCCCTAATGAAATCGTGTTTGCACATGTCAGTTGCGGCCTTAATGGTATGCACGTTACGTGCCGATATGAAAAATAGATTAGATTGCAGACAAAGCTGTGGAAGTTGTTGCTGTGGGCTGCTGTGCTCGAAAGATATGTAAATAGAGCGTGGAGATATATTGCAACAGCTTTGTGGTACGTAAACCGTAGTATGATATATGAACGTTAATCTCGCGCCCGATAGTAATCTTGCTAAGTCATCGCTGCGCTGGCCACGCAGAAGGTTTGTCAGCAGAGTTATCATAAGCACGATGACAAGACTTACGGTTTGGGAACTACCGATAGACCGAACAGCAGCGATAGCCAAGTGGAGAAACCAATATAAAGCCATGCTGAGGGAATCGGATTCAAACTCAGTGTTCGAAGTTATGAGCGTATTAAATTTTTGTTTATCGCTTGACCCGTGCATCGGCAAGCACATTAAGCTGTCAGTCCCGGTTGTCAAGAAGACCTGTCACAGTCGTTATGGGGAGTCATTACCTCTGAGTAAACTGACGCTAGTCTAACGTATGGAATATTGCTATCCCTTTGCGATTCAAATCCGGTTAGATAAGCGGGCCCCTGGTTGTATCTGGGATTACGCTAAGAGGATGATGATTAACCGATAGACCGAGATGAGACATTCACATTGAGCTCTCGACTACCCAATTCCTCGGCAATATCTTAGGGACGAACCGAAATATATTACACAGACCATTTTATGCAACTCTTTTATATGCTTCTTTATAAATCCATCTTAAAATTACTTAAAATTAACTGTCGTGGGCGGATACGGCCATCCTTCTACGAGTCTGTACAAAAAAGTTATTGCAAAAATGTATTATTAATAATTAATTACAGGACAATATTATTTTTAGGTCCATTATCTATAGTTATTAACTATTCTTGGAGATGTATTCTTATCTTCACTTTATATTAAGTTGACATTGAGGTTGATTTTATTATGCTGGTCATTACAGTCTAGTATAATTTTATATGCTTATAGCTTGTAGCTGTTATAATAAGCGACACATGTATTAGACCGAGTCTATTACATGTGTCGCTTATTATAACAGCTACATACAGTCTAGTCGCGTGTTCATTATTTTATGAAAAAATACCATAGATGTAAAAAGTAATTAAAACTTTATTGTTTTCATAAGATAAGATAAGATAATCATTTATTTGTATAAACATGGTGTACATACATAGCATGCAAGATATTAAATTAAATAATTGGTCCAACATGTTTAGTCGCTTATAGTGACATACAAATATTAACAAATATATTATGATTGTGCTAAAGTAATAAAAAAAAACAAATATTCTCAAAATTAATCAAATGTCAAACTCAAATTCTCAATAATAATCCAAATTAAATGTCAAATCAAAAATCAAATCAAATGTCAATCTAAAAATTAATAAAATACCAATTAGAATAACAAAGATATTGCAATGCTATTGAGTATTACAATTCTTTTGAACGTCAATAAGTGTAAAGTTATTACAATTTATATACCATAAATTAATTATAATTACGCATTAATAAACATTACATAGCTTTTTAATTGACAGATTTGTTCATTTGCATATTAGAAATTACAAAGAAACAGACATGAGGAACACAAAAAGTAAGGAATCATTTTATACTCCATCAAAATTTTTCTCATTTAGGAAATCATTAATACTGTAATAAACTTTCTCAGCCAAAAATGTCCTTAACTTTGTTCTGATATCAGAAACACTTAACACTCTCCATGATTTGGGCA
This sequence comes from Euclidia mi, assembly GCA_944739405.2. Taxonomy (NCBI): domain Eukaryota; kingdom Metazoa; phylum Arthropoda; class Insecta; order Lepidoptera; family Erebidae; genus Euclidia; species Euclidia mi. The sequence continues at coordinate 83,388,394 of OX123181.2, forward strand.
ATTTATTAAAAATTACTGGAGCCATGCAGAAAATACTTTTGCGCATAAGAGTTGTTTTGCAGTCATGAAGGCTTAGTCTGAAATTATCACGTCTATTTCTGGGTATTGTATTGGACAAACGCGGAAACAAGTTAACGTTATTTTTGATGAACATAATAGTCTCCAAGATATAGAGTGAAGGCAAAGTGAGTATTTTATGTTTTTCAAAATAAGGCCTACAGCTGTCCGTCGATTGTAGTTTAAATATCGACCTGATACATCTCTTCTGGGCCCAAAATACCACTTCGTTGTCCGTGCTATTGCCCCAAAATATGACTCCATATCTGAGGATTGATTCAGCTAGACCATAGTAGGTGATAAGTAACGCATCTGTGCTATTGACTGCTGCGAGTTGTCTTAGGGCGAATGCTACACTACTTAATTTTTTACTAATTGCTTCCATTTGGGGTTTCCACGTTAATTTGCTGTCAATTAACAGTCCAAGAAACTTAGTTGTGTTTGTTTCAGCTATAACTGTATTTTGATATCGAATATTTAGATCAACGGCATGTGCACGTTGACTAAAGTGCGTTATAGTAGTTTTCTTTAAATTAATTCTCAAATTATTGTCATTTAACCAAGTTATTATTGCTTTTAGTGAGTTACTTATGTCATGTTCGTATGTGTGTATGTCCTTGCAAGCTATTGTTACAGTGCTATCGTCAGCATAAAGTGTCATGGGTTGTGAAGTTACTTTAGGCAAGTCATTTATATATAACGTGAACAAGAGAGGGCCTAAAACACTACCCTGCGGTACGCCGTACAAAACCTCGCGTTCTTGTGATTTGAAATTTACTTCACGTTTTGTAATTTTATTTATATTATTATTAACTAACTAACTAACTATGATGGACGCTGTCAAAAGTTTGTGTCATATCGCAGAATATAGCACAAACGGGTGTTTTTATATCTACATTTATAATGACACTGTGTAAAAACTCATAGATAGCTAAATTTATACTCTTATTTTTACGGAATCCGTTTTGTTCGTCACTCAATATTTGATATTTGTCAAAATATTTATTCATTTTTCCGGATATATATTTCTCAAACACTTTAGATGTCACAGGTATGAGCGCAATTGATCTGTAATTAACCATGAGGTCGTTATTTTCTTTCTTGTACAGTGGTTTCACCACCGATTTCTTCAATGCATCTGGAAATATACCTGCACTTATGCTTAAATTAATAATATAGCTTAAACGAGCACATACTTCTAATGTAACAGCTTTCAAAATTTTTGTAGAAATGTCGTCATAGCCAACACTGTTAGTGTTTTTTAGTTTTTTTATAATGTTGAAAATATCATATGGTGTCGAAGGGGCCATAAACATGGATTGTACTCTACTGTTAATAAATGATGTTGAGTTACTCCCTACGCTAGTTGTTGATTGTATTTTATTTATAAAATAATCATTAAATGCATTGGCGATGTCCTTTGGATGTGTAATGATTTTATTGTCATGATTGATACTAGAAATATAATTCTTAGGGGTGTTACATTTGGATTTATTAATAATATACCAAGCTGTTTTGCATTTGTTGTTTGAAGTTCTAATTTTGTAATCATTTTGAGCCTTTTGTGTAAGATTCATGATTTTTTAAAGTAATTTTGCGTATGTTTTAACCTTATCTCTGTTTTCATGCGTCGGTTTCAACCTGAATTGCCATAAGAGCTTTCTTTTATTTCTATTAACACCACGTGATACCCAAGTAGGTTTTTTTGTTACATTTATGGTAGCTGTTTTATTAGGGAAACAGAGATTATAAAATAAACAAAACGTTTCAATACAGAAGCCATAGGCTACATTAGGATCCACTGTTTGGTATATATCAGAAAAGCTTAGATTAGAAAGACATTCCTTAAATTTGTGTATTCTCTAGACTGTAATTTCGTTTACATTTACGCCAGTATTTTATGCTATGCATTTTTTTAATCGGATATCTCAAAAGTTGTGCTGTATGGTCGGATAACGCAAACTCCAGTACCTCTGCCCTACAACGAGTGTTAAAATTATGCGTAAAATTGTCTATGCACGTTCCGCTCCCAGTACGAGTAGGTTGTTTTAATGCCAAGTGCAGGTTATAATTATGAAAATACACTGAAACTCATTTGAAATTTTGTTTGCTTTTAAAATGTCTATGTTGTAATCGCCGGCTACAACTATATGCTTACATCGTTGGTTCGATAAGTGTATTAAAAGTGTTTCAAGCCGTTTAAAAAACTCATTGATATTATTCAATTTAGGTACCCTATATATAGAAGCAATTATTATGTTATAGTCAGTCAATTTAATTGCACAGCATTCAAAGTCATTTTCAGTAGATATTTTTTTTGTTACATGTGTAAATGCTTTACATTGAATACCGTGTTTAACCAGGATGCAAGAGCCGCCTCTACTACTTGATTGTCTACTGTAACAAGCAGCTAAACTATAATTGGCTAAATGTAGCTGCATTTCATATCCAGCCATCATAAAATGCTCTGAAATACAAATAATATCAACTTCAACATTTTGGTCTGAGAGCTCATTCAAAGAAACTGAGAGCACATCAGATTTATTAACAAGACCTGCAATGTTTTGATGTAATACTTATAAATACTTAGTCAAGAAAAAGATTGTCCGTACTTATAAAATTATTATCAGTATTAAGATTATTATCAGTATTAAGATTACTATCACTGTTATTATTACAATTATAAAAAATATGTTCAGTCTGTGTGCCAACATCTTTACAAGATAATTTGACCAATTCATGATTGGAGGATTGGCCGAAGTTTAAATCCTTGTTCATCTGCTATAGTAACAATCTTCCTACGATGATCTTCAAGCGATTGTGTCTGCGTCTGTGTTGAAAAGTGATTGTCTGTATTTTGGTGTTCTAGCGATTGTGTCTGCGTCTGTGTCGAAAGGTGATTATCTGTATTTTGGTGTTCTATGTTAGCTTGTTTGGGTAAGGTGTTTTCAATTATGTCATGCGAGTTATTTTAAGGAAAAGTGTTCTCTAACTTTCCTATTTCAGGAGATGTAATTCCAGATTGTTCATCAATTTGATTTTTACTAGGAATAAAATGTAGCGAGGGTGATTCTGAAACAGATGATGGCTTCCGTGCAGCTTTCTTTTTGCGTATACTCATAGGGGTTCTACTGCCGGTTTCCAATGACACATTGAAGTTTTTATACGTCGCAATTAACTGTGTACATTTTTGTAAATCTTGTTTGAGTCGAAAGTTCTCGCTATTTAAATTATCAATTTCAATGTGTGCACTTAGTAATTATTTATTCAGTAAAGTAATTTTTGCATTAAGGTCTCTTATAATTCGATTATATTGTGAGTCATCAGGTAGACTTGCCATTGTTGTATCAAATAGTGAAGAATTGTCATGTATTGTAGTAATATCATTTAATGAACTTGTTCTCTGTGGTCTTCGTAGTGTTATATTATTTACCTCCATTATTGACAAAAACAAAATTTATCTCTCTGGGGTTCAAGTTAATAATTTATAAATCCAGTATTATTAATTAATCATTTTGATATTGGTAGATTTCTGTGTGTAATGAAACGTTTCTTATTTCTTTTTCTAGCAACACCGATTATTGAAGACAAGAGCACAGTGGTCAGCAAGTTGTGTCATGTGATAGGGTATTTCTATCGAAAAAACTTACTAATCTTCCCCTTTGTTCCAACACTAGTATGTGGAAAAGAAAAACTTTGTGTCATAGAGTAAAGTAATAGATTGTGTCTGTCAGTGATGTTTGAACTTGCAAACGGTTTTTGTGAAAATATTGTGTTATTTCTGTAAAAATGTAGTTTTTCAGCTCACCAAGTTAGTCTCACACTTATTGCAGTCTTCTTTAAGTATTAATGCGCCTTTAAATCAGTTCTATTGCCACAGTTCCGATTGTTGTACTTGTGATGTCAAAATATTATCAGGTTATGTTTTGTTGAAAATTTTAAGCGTGCACTGCCACAAACTTTTATTGACTAATTTTGTACCTATCAGCCACCACTTTATCACTTTTTTTCACTTAACAGTAAATTAACCGATTTTTAAATAGATATCGCTTGCGCAAAGTAAACAGATGTTGGCAACCGCTGTCAAAGTATTCATGTTTCGAATATTTGTTTCAGAATACAAACATGCAATGGTCGTATCACTTTTATATTTATTATGCTGAGTCCATACTTGCTCGAGGCATACGAGCTCGGTTTGCATCGCAGGCGTTCGTGGCAAAAAAAAAACAAGTACATTCATGCTCAGGATAACCGGTGCATGACTGCATGCCTCAGAAATGAGGTATTGTAGAGGCAAACGTGACTCATAATATGTGAACTCTACATGTCATTGGTTGCCTTATGCAGTATGCAGCGAACACAAACTGCGTCACCGATTTAAAGTCTGGTTAACCCCGCATACGTAACGCACTGAGGCGGTTTGATCTCTAAATATGATGTACACAAGCACTAGGCTACATGCCTCGAAATGTGTGAAACTGCCTACTGTATCTTACGGTGAAACTACTTTTGGTTATTGAGCCGTATTTAGTAATCTGCATAGCTACTCAAATTCGGTTGACCAATATGTTATTTACACTATGTTTTGTGCTTCGATTGGATCTAGTCCTCATCTCAGCCGAACGACTTGGTATTAATGAACTGAGGCCTCCGATAAGGTTATTTTTATATAGACCGTTCTTTATCATACTGCACCCAATCATAATCATATCGTCGGTCTGCGTTGCGTTAGGCATACCTCCTCTGCGTCGTCCGATGCATAGCTGCAACTCCCAATCTTCCAAGCCTAACGGCCATCGATTCTTCGAGCCATGTGCTCTGTCTATTGCCTCGCCATCTTGACTGATTGGAGGGCTTGGTCAGCAGCATTGCTTGTCTTGTGAGTCAGATAATTTCTAGTATTCGATATAATGTTTATGTTATGCACAATTATGTTTTCTTAAAACAGTGATTTTTGATTAAATTTTGTGAAGTCCCCTGGATACATCTTGTGTACTTTTTTTAAGGAAACGTGAGAAAGAGTTCTACTTAAAATCATCAATCATTAATGGTTATTTATAATATGACTCCTTTTATATACAAATATATACGTTTAATGACCATGCGTGATGATATATTTGGAAAAGTAACGACTACTTTATCTTTTACCTCCGGATCACGTTTTAATACTATTCTAACTGGCAATTATATAGCACGATACAATTATTATTTCAAAACGCAATTGTATAGAACTACGTTAACATTGCTATCAGACAGTGTATCTTTGCCGACAAAATTCGGTACAGATTTTAGTTATTTCGTAATTATATATTATTATGTAGCATATTTCTCCATAATATTCACAATAGAACCAAAAAAAGGTAAGTTAGTAAAATGCATCATATTTTCTTTTCTTTCTTCCTTTTTTTGTTTCAGTTTAAAATAATCTGGTTAGCTTGTTTCATTTTATAGCTGTACCACAAGCATTGTATTTCCATCCGACCAGATTCTGAGTACTGAAAATTACTGTGGAGAATACGAGTTACGGCTTTTTTACTATACTTGCTTATAAAATATCTGAATACAATATAGCAAGCTAAACAGTTTATAAATTATATACAAATAGTGTGCTGTTGCACTGTGCCACAACCTGTTTTTACTACTGGTAGTGTTGTGGGTACTAATTTGTTTTCTTTGGCCATTTCTGTTGCGTCTCAGATAAGAAGCATCGTTAAGAAATTTGACCATATATTCTAAGGTATTCTCTTTTCAACATATTCAGTACCATGAAACTTTATAAGTTACACCGCAGTGTGTATGTACATTGAGAAAAAATGAAAATGAAAGATGTTTACGTAGTGCAAAAGAAACAAATCGAAGCAAAGCTGTCAGACAAATTTAGTTAGATATAGCGTTAATATTTTTATTTTAGCTAACAATCATTCTAACGCGAAATAAGTATATATATACAACATGTAACAAGTTTAAATGCACATCCTGAAAGTACTTTGTTCAGAATCGGCAACAGAATCCATTTCCGTCATTTTTAATATTGTTCATTTTTAATCTTAAAATAATTAAAATAACGTAAATTGTAGTCACTCATTTTTTTAAAAATTGAGCTATTCGAAACTAAACCTTAAATCAAAGCAGAACGGCTTATTTTTAAATGCATTTGTTAAATGGTTCCACGTTGACTTACACAAACGCACACATTAATACAACACAATTTAAAAAAAAGATTGAGCTATTCGAAAATATACGTTAAATCAAAGCAGAACGGCTTATTTTTAAATACATTTGTTAAATGGTTCCACGATGACTTACACAAACACACACATTAATACAACACAATAGACGGCAAAAGACAATAGCACACAATTGACCACCAAAACGTGTATCATCTATCTTTCACTAACGTAGGTAATAAACAACGGGCAAGAGCGAGACGTAATGTCTCGCTCGCGCTGGCGCATGACAAGCGCAGCGGGCGATGCGCTTCGACATGTTATGACAAGTACAACCGGCAATATCTATTTGATTCTATCAGTGAGTGCTGTGATAACCTTTTTAAAAGTTCACTTGTTTACAAAATGTGTAATGGTGTATAATTTAATTATTATCAACAAGCTGGTGCCGGTGTGGAATGTTCAACATCATCTTGATGTTGACTTGACACCCCTGGACTTTCTCATTGTGGAGAAATATTAAATCACCAGTTTATTGTGACGAGAGAAAAAGTGCCGAGTAGTTAATTAATTAAGATACGAGCTGCTTTTGAAACAGTGAAAAGATGTGATTTGTGAGCAAATAGTGAAGTGCTATGTGGAGTAAAGAAATGTGATTTAAGCCTGTAAGTTATTTTATTATTCTATTATTGTAAGTATTTAGATTCACAAGACAACTTTAAACACACCGTTCTTGTTTATTTCTCTCATTGATATCCTTTTACTTTATCGATCAATAATGCTAACTAGGTATGATAATAAGATAGTCACAATAGTCACTTACGATGTTAAGAAACAATAGATCGTGCATATTAATAACAAACAATAAATGATTCGACTGTCCACTCTATAGCCTAAAAGTGTGATGGAAAGAAATACTCATAATATCTTTGGTAATATCAACAGTGTCCGACAAATTGTTCAAACATCATTTTTGTAAACCCCACTCTATCAGAGTGTGGTTTATAGACTGAATTTCATACATTTTGTTATATTGTATCGTGTTTCGTTCCTATCAGATCGCTGTTGTTTGTTTACCATAGCAACCGTTTCGTTTGTGTGCGTGCGCAGATTTAGAGTGACCACGATTTTCACTTTTAATTGAGTTAATACTTTCTTTAAAAAACATTATTTACGCAAATAAAAAAAATATTTCAATGCATGCATTATGATTGTAACAAGGTTTTATTTCCATTACACGTTGTATATATATATATAAATATATATATATATATATATATATATATATATATATATATATATATATATATATGTTATGTTATATATGTATGTTCTGTTCTCTGGTACCCATAGTGTTGATATTCTTGCCCCGCGATCATTTTCCCACGTCTTTGATGCCTGTTCTAGACCGCAGCTCGGTGTATCGTATCCTGTCTATGAGCTTAACCCCAGGATGCTGCGCTCCATAGCTTTTTGGCAGACCCTAAGGCGTAACCTTTAAAGCTCGGTTACTGACCAAGTTTGAGAACCGTACGTTAGAATGGGCAGAATACACGTATCTAAGAGTTTTCGCTTTAGAAAAACCTTTTTATATATAAGAGCATATTTGTTTTGGCATAATTATGACAACTGACACCACTATTTGCCACCAACATTTTTGTTACAAAACTCTCTCATATCAAAAGTGAACATACTGGTTGAATTTTGTGAAAGCAATATTATCTAATGTTACAGTTTATAAATACTAAAAGAATTACTACATATTACACAATGATGATCGATAATTCTGTGTGACACGACATACAAAACCACTATGTCATCCTAGCAGTCAACATTAATGATTACATGCGAAAAACATTTACAAACAATAATTAAGTTTTGATAAACGACACTACCACGCATTCAGTGGTCACCCAAACGTATGTATTTTAATTTGAATGGCCAACATTGTTACACAGCGCATACAACTTAATTGAAACTGGCTGAATTTAAATTTGTGGACGAGTTAAACTTTAATTAAAAGTATGCTGATGAGTTTCCATTGTTAATTGCTATATTCCAAATAGTCTTTGACTGCCACTAAAATTGAGATTGACGAATGTAAGTGATTTTTATGTAGAGTTTAATACAACTTTGTATTTTAGTGAGCCATGACAGCTAAGGGGTGCTTCGCACTATGTGGTTAGCGGAAATGCGACCAGCCGTCCGGCTAAACGCAGGACGTGGTTGCGCTTGCGGTTAGTCGGACGGCTGACCGCATTCTGTCTAACCGTAGGTTCTTATTATAAGTAAAATGTTCACCGTCAATGGTGGGCCACCGCAAACTAGCACTATCTGCATGGTGTGTATGGCAACCAGCCGGCTCGCCGCAGTGCTCAGAACAACCGCAGCGGACGGCCGGCAGCTGCATCGCAGTGCGTAAAGAAACTACTTTCTCATACAAATTTTTGAATGCGGTCAGCCGCATCGCAGGGCAAATAGAAAATACTTTGTTAAGCAAATTTTTGTCCGCATTGTGGCTAATCGCATAGTGTGCAGGAGCCCTAAGTGAGAAGAACAGTTTTCGCAATTATGTTATGACAGTTTTAGTTGTTTGTGTTCTGTTTGCCCGTGGCTCTGAGAGCATGTTAAGTCGTTGGTCGCGGCTGTCTCATGAAGATCTTGAACAGTCCACAAACTATGTAGCTATCCCTTTGCATTGTGGAGGACAAACGGTAGTTGAAACACTCAGGACTCTTCTGTCCTGCATTAATACAAATATCTGTATATAGCGGTCATCAACAGCACCAAGTGTTGTGAGTGGACCCATACGACACAAAACTTTGAATAATTTACAAATTTTTATTTCGAGTCTAGATGTACTTTATGTCTGTTGATTAGATGTTTGTAATACTTTACAATAACTTATAAACCTCATTACACCGCAAAATACTCCCAATGCGAAAGTCTTAAACAAATACAGAATATTTAACGTAAATTTATACTAAACGTTTAAAAGGGTAGAGTAATTAAAACACTTTAAAAACATACCCGTAATGTAATACAAACATTGTTAATGCTTTATAATAATTGTAACTTTATTGCAAACAACATTTTCTATACAAAAGCAAACACTGGGCGCAATATTTATTCTCTAATTTTCAACACTTTTTATGCTGTGCGCCGCAGTTGTTGGTGCAAAATGCGCCTTTCCGCCCGCTAGTGTTGTACTACTGATGGTATCCGGTGTAAGACGCAAGCAAATGTAATAAATATACAGCCTAGCGCCCTGAATGTCGTGTCTCGCTAGATAAAAATATCTTTAGAAGCGCAAATTATGTTGTGTGCATAATTTCAAAAGTTATATTGACAGGATTTTTGTACCTTCCAACAAAATTTAATGTCGGAATTAAACGTTTTTTACAGTCGAGAACAAGTCGAATAGAGTAAGACTGCCGTTTATTTTATAATCTACCCTAACAAACACTTACACGAAAATTTGGTGCCTATAATAATTATTTTAGTGTACACCTAAACGAATACAAAGGCTATATGTACATTAACTTACACAATAAAACAAGTACCAATCTGTTCTACATTGTAACAATAATTACTAATACAGGGTGGCGCAAAAGTAATAACCCTATTTTGTTCAGTTCAACTTCGTTTCTAAATTAGAAAACTAGAAATAGTTTTTTAAATATATATATTAGTGCCATGAAATTTGGTTGCATTATGATTTAAATATGATATCTATTAAATGTTGACCTACAAAGTTGAAGCACATTTGAGCCCTATTTATGACATTTTCCATAGTGCGTAGCGTAGTAGCGTCGAATAGTGCGACCAACTGGTGCCGGACGGTGGGGAAATCGTCGACGAAATTCATGTTGTGTTTTTATCACTGATGAATTATTCCGTAAAAATATTGACACGATTATTGCACATTCTTGGGGAGTAAAGCGGTCCATGATTATTTTTAGTGAATTTTACATTTGATTACTACAAAATGTTCAGTATCAGAAATATAAGGAATTTCTATAGTGTCATTACTTTTGCGCCATCCGTTATTATAAATTAGAAAAGAACTCTTTTGTCCTTTGCGTTTTTGTAACAAAAACACGTTTCTGAGTTTGAAGAATTTGAAATATGCTGAAACCGCGTTTTCCTCGGCAGATGCCACAGGTTATGGTATACTCGTAAGCTAATTATCTCGTAAGCTAATTCTATCATTACATTACTTATAATTTCCTATTAGTTTGTATTACTGATAAAGATCTAATTTGCATTAGATCTTTATCAGTAATAAATATGTTTTTGAAACTATCTCCTCGTATCATGATATTATATTATTGTATCAATCAAAAGATGTATGAAGCACTGACTCACATCTTTATGCTGTATTTTTGTTATTACAAGTCGATAAACAAATAAACAAAGGGCACTTTATTACATTATGTAAACAAAGGGTTTTGATTTAATACCAAACCTCCGACTGCCTGTACTGTCCAACTGTACAGAATAACAAGTCCCCGTCTATTTCGAATCTGCTCGTCTTTCATTAACAAATTGGCATCCGCATAAATTCAATCAAATATCACAATAACAGACAGTTTCGGGTCAAAATAGGCTAATAAACGTTGTTTGTTCGCAAAGGGGTCAGTGTTCGGTGGCGTGCTAGGGAAGTGTTAACAGCGGAACGTGCCTGGCCTATCTCGTATCGTACAATTGCACTTGTCAGCCGCTCGGTCGCTTCCTTGCGCTGCCCTCGTAAGCTCATATACAATACTGCTGCGTAGCATAGAACTTGCCACTTCACCAGCAAGTCTTGGGAAAATTGTTAATACGCTTCGTTACTTCAAAATTCGTCTTAAGTTTAATAACTGTTATGGCACACATACGCAAGTGTACGCACTTGTGCTATGTGTGTATAAATGAATCTAAAATTTTGTTTGATTGATTTTGATGACTACAAGACTTTTTATTTGCTTAGCGAGGGGGTGTCCAGCTAACAATACTGAAAAAAATTGAGTGATGGAGAATTTGAAATCCCACCTAACCTATTAAAGCTTTTTGTGGAGACCAAGACAACTGAATTACGTATTTGTAAACCTTGAGGCAGCAGATGTAGGCCTCCTGTAAGTTTCAAAGACGTAAAGACTATTTTATTTGAATCGCGGGAAGCGGATGAATGCGGGTCTCAAGATCGCTCTATCTGGATGGCCTGTGGCAGACTTCTTTTCGATATGATACGCTGATGAAAAAACCTTTTGGGTTAAATTTATTATGATTCTTATGTTTATGCAACAAGGCACTTTCTTGAAATGTTTGTATCTTTATTGTATTTATTACTATTGTATTAATGTTGAATAAGTATTCGTTCGTCAAAAACCGATTATAAATAATAAAAATGATTTTCTACCTCAGAATGAAAAATAAATATTTTTTACGAATATTTTTTAATTAATGTTCTTAGTAAGTCCTATTGGTTGATTCAAATTTGAAGTCAGTATGAATAATTGGTCGTATTTTCTGGTTATGGCTAGTTTAGGTTACATGGAAATAGTCAATCTTTTAAATTCCTTTTTAGTTTGTATGTATTCCTTGTTTTTATAATAAAATGTTTATTTGTTAATCCATTGGCCATCAATATAATTTCTCGCATTTTTTTACCTCGTCGACGTTATCATTCACTGTACGGATGGCATAATGGTATTGTATAAGTAGACAGTACGCCACACTGCGCCGAGTATCGTAGATTCGATACTTCCACTTTTTTATGATCCACTTGCCACACAAATTGTTTTGTTTGGGTATAAATAGGCGTTCTTTGTGAAATGATATGATAATAAAATTCAAACATTTTTTAAAGTCCTTACCTACCTGAATATTGGAAGATTTACGACAATTTGTACTAATGGAGATTTTGTAAGTACCCAGACTTTAACTCAAATAAATAATTTAAATCTTCTACTGTAAAAAGCTGTACTACCCCTGTCGATAACCATAACAGCAGATTTAAAATGCTTAATTTATATAATATGCTATCATCAAAAGCTTTAAATCATATAACACGAATATACGTCATATATTAAAACACTGATTTTATAGCATTATTTCAAACATTATATGCCTGAACTAGGATAAACTTGTGTTTCAGGCGATCAGGGCACATGAGTAAATAAACCGAACAGAGAGACAGCTTCTTAAGAGGTTGTAAATTTGTTACCTATTTTGGTAGGGTTGTCACAATAGGTTAAGACAAATCGCTTGTTCGGTATACGACAGATTCTGGATTGGACAGATTCGTGATTTGGCAGATTCCCAACTCGACAGATTCGTGGATTGGACAGATTCTTGGACTCGACGGATTCGCTATACGGCAGAAGTACAGTTGTAAATGAAATAGCGAGTGGAACCAAAAAAGGCATGCACCTGAAACTTTTAAAAGCACGGAATAAAAATATACATTTGTTACCAAGGACACGACGTGACGACGTGATTTATTAGACATTCCCAACGATACCACTAATAGTGTTGAATATTTTCTGGTAAAATGATCTATTTTGCTAATAAACATAGGAATCTCCTTTAGCTATTATGGCCACTAGTTTTACCACGGGGATAGGTATCTAAAATAAGTTTAAAAAGAAATTGTGTAAGACAAATGAACGTCTACAAAACAAATGACTATAAAATGATCAACCATCGATAGGGCTTACAAAAAAAAAGTGGATGCGATTTTCGACCTTATTGACAATTCATGACAGACTTATTTTGGTATTTTCTTGCTTTCTGACATTGATACGTTATTAAAATTATAAATTTTGAGTTACGTCAATAAGGTCGAAAATCGCATGCACCTGTTTTTTGTAATCCCTATCGATGGCTGATCACTTTCTGATAGTCATTGGTTTTGTAAACATTAATTGCTTTTACACAAGTTCACAACTAATGAGTTGTTAAGTATTTCGTTGCCAACGTTGACAATATTTATTTCAAGATCGAAATATTCGCGAAACTTGCTCGAGCAATTCAACAAATGCGACAAAATTATCAGGAGTTATACCTAAGTAAAAAACCCAATTGTACGTTACCATTGTTAAAATCTTTATAATGATTTAATTATTTCATCTAGTATTATTCATACACACAGTACAATAAACAACCATTATTAATAATAAAACACCACTTTTTTACATTAAAATATAAAAACTTGCAACGTACAAAACAAACAACGTGCGTCGTAATAACCCTAAGATTGTCAACTGCCTGTGACTTCGTAAACCGGTTCTTTCCACTCTCGCCGCGTACACGACAAGCGGCCAGTGGTCACGCACACATAAGCCGCGTGCTCGTAGTAGTGCAACCGATTCGCGCTGTTGTATGAAGCTGTGTCTCTGTTCCGTTTATCTACTCATGTGATCAGGGCTAGTAAGTTACAATAAAAAATATAATCACTTACTTACTACAATATTTTTAGTATGTTACGTTTTAGTACAGTTTTACTAGATCTACAATATCTTATCATTAATTAAAACTAATAAATTTAAATAAACATGTATTTTGTTTGTGATGATTATTTTAACACAATTAATAATTTTTCTGTATCTTCATAGGACATATTTAGAGGGATATTGTTGACAATTTTGTTACATTTGAAGTAGGTGCAAGGCATTAGGTTAGTTAATGTGTTTAGACTTTTGTAAAGTAGGGGTCCCAGGAATATATAAAACTAGAGGATGCCCGCGGTTACACCCGCGTTATTTAAGGCTATTACTCCGCTCCCGTCGCTCATAGCGCAATGTTATATAGCCTAAAGCCTTCTTCGATAAATGGGCTATCTAACACTGAAATAATTTTTGATATCGGACCAGTAGTTTCTGAGATTAGCGCGTTCAACCAAACAAACAAACTCTTCAGCTTTATATATTAGTATAAGATTTGGATGTGAATGCATGTCTTGCTTGTATTTTGGTCAGGAAAAGTATACCATGTCGCCTTGTGTTGGTAGATATAGTACTGTAGGGAAGGGCTGTGTGTTGCTTTAATATGATACTCTTAATAAATAGTTGTCGAACTGTTAATACTTTACAAACTTGATATAGGGAGTTAGTTGTATATAGGAACGGTTTGGAAGTTGACACTTTAAGGATTGCTCGCTGAGCTCTTTCAACAGACAATAACAAAGTTTTTCCTACGCCCTCCCATGTCGTAATACAATATGTTAATATTGACTGGCACAGAGCAAAGTACACTTGCCTCATTAATGTTGGGTCTGCAATATGTCGCATTTTCTTGAAGACATATGTATATTAACTTATGTATTCTACCTTTCAAACACTCGATATGCTCTTTGAAAGAAAGTCTTTGGTCTATTATGCTATCCAGATATTTTATTTCATTTGGCGCCATTGATACACGGACGTGCACAGCAAAGGAAAGGCGCCACAGTGATGGGCGTAATGGTGTGTTAGTTAGTTGCACTGTTAATTTGCGTTGGGTAAACTTAACATAATTGATTTTCTCTGCATTTAGTGTTATTAAGTTGCGCTGAAGCCATTTATTAACACAATTAAATCCATGTTGCGCATGCTCGAAAACATCTTTTTCTGATTTAGCGGAAAAAGTAGAGCAGTGTCGTCAGCGTATGATATGATAGTACCGTAATTTATGTGTAGTTTACAAAGGTCGTTATGTAAATAAGAAATAGCGTAGAGGCTAAGATGCTTCCCTGGGGAACTGCAAAATACGTGTTTGTTTCATCAGTGCTAACTATATTACCGATTCTTACGCATTGCGTGCGGTCTTCTAAGTAACTTTTAATTAATTCTAATTGTTTACCTCTTATACCAATGTTCTCGAGCCTACGAAACAAAATCGGGACGCATACGGTGTCAAAAGCCTTGGAAAGATCCAGAAAGATTCCTACTTCTTGGTTACCCTTGTCAAGTTCTTGTACCAAAAAGTCAGTCAGATGATGTACGGCATCGGCTGTCGATAGTTTAGGTCAAAATCCAAAATGTGTCTTAGATAGTATAGATTTGTCCTCTAGATACTTTATTAGTCTATTATTAATAATTTTTTCCAGTATTTTTGACATAGACGGCAGTAGAGAAATCGGCCTATAGTTATTTACTTGCTCTTTGTTGCCAGATTTATACACCACAGACTACACAGGCTACCTACACAACTACCACAGATTTTTTAAGGCACTTAGGAAATATACCTCTGGACAAACATTTTTGGAAAATATTGGTCAGCGGGGGAACTAAGATGTGCTTGAATTGCTTTTTAATTCTGTTAGGTATATTATGCCATCCAGCGGCACAGGTGTCTTTTAGGGACATAATTATGTTGTTGACTTCGGTTTCGTCAGTGTCAAGTAACACAAAGGATGTTAAAAATGTGCTATTACTATAAGGAGTGCTAAGGTATTGTGATTGACCCTGGACCTTTTCTGCGAGGCATTTGCCAACATTGACAAAAAAAAATTGCAATATTAGCAGATTCAAGCTGTGATGAGTGCGCGAGTAATAAATTTGACGATGACTCATGTTGTTTATTAGTGTATGTCGTATTTTTAATATATTGCCAAATCTTTTTGCTATTATTACCGGCTTTTTCTAATATACTTTTGTCATAGCTAATCTTTACTTTTTTAAGCAAAACATTACAAAATTTGCGATATCGTTTATAGGATAATTGTGTAGTTGAATTGTCTGGATTTAATTTAGCCTTCATATCGACGCCTCCAAGCAACAACCCGGCAACCGAAAAATCAAAATTTTACAGGAGAAAAGATTTACTGATTTTATCAAATATCTTTTCAACGAGTTGGACTATTGAAGTCATTGATGTATTAAATGAAAGCAAATTTTTTGCGAAATATAACTGTGTCATTATTATGAATATCCTTTTATTGAAAACCTAGTAATTTACGAAAATAAATAATACCTAAAATGTTATACTTACAATTTTACAGTAATAGTACTTGCGGGATTATTGCCATAAATTTATCAAATAAAATATTTCTTAACATTACACAACAGACCTATACGGCGTTATTTTATATTAAAGGGCTGATACGTAACATGTTTTTGCAGAGTTATTGTGGTAATATCAAATAATTTAAAAAAACGGTATAAATAAATAGCGTTCTTATTACGTGGAACATTAGAACAATTGTGTTATTGTTACCACTCGATACCGACTTTATAAAAATATTTATATGTTATATTAGAAGGTAATAAATGAAAAATATATCAATTATAAGTAATATTCAGAATGAAATTTGGCATTTTAATTTGACGCGAACATTTATTAATAAAAACAATCCAATAAATCAAATACACAATCTCTTCAATTTAGTTCTTCTTCTGAAATATTTTTGATTCCCGCTTCAGAAAGTAGGTAACTAAACTTAATACAACATTTTACATAACTCGGTGGAAGTTATGAATGTATGTTTTGTTAGCATTCCAAGGTTAATAAGTGATACAAATCTTGGATCTATTTGATTCTAAGAAAAATTTATTCATATTTATTAATTATTTCATTCAGTGCTTAATTAAGTTCAAACACAATCTTAAATCTTTCTTAAAATGGGATAGGTAAATTAGATAACTATGTTGTGATCACGATAAATTTTATAGATTCACTCATACAAAGATATCGCAGCTAAACGAAATCGGCAGTGGTATTTTAAGTGATTTCGTTATATGTATACAGTGAACCCTTGCATCGAAGAGTCACTGCTAACCAACTTAATCGCTTGTGGGAGTTTTTAGATAAGCGTAGGGTTATAGTCCCTGATTCAATAAATTGTCGCAAGCTAGGAAATTTTCTGACAAGATGTGCAATGAAATAATACGCAGTAAAAGAATAAAAAGGTTGGTGCAAAGTTGAAAGTATGTTCAGTAAATTTCATGTTTTAGCAAAAATAACTTAATTAGTCAATGTCAACTTTACAAAAAGTTGATATTATCAAAATTATACAAAATAAAAGTTAAAAATATAATACCAATTTAATTGATAGTGAATTCTACAAATTCATATAAATTAATGAATCTATTTTGGCAGTCATTTCTGCTATAAAATCTGACACTGTCTGTTGAGTCATATTATAATGAGTGTCATGTCGCCAATGAGTCTTTGGTCTCCTTTGTCCTAACCCAGGCGTATATAATGAATATGCAGTCACTATCTAAAACAAATAAAACAACAAATAATGATAATGATGCTATTTTCTTGGGAATGTTAAACATTGAAATTAAACTACAGTTAACGGATTTTATCGCGTTATATTGATTTCTGGCGGTAATAACTAGTGAAACCAACATAACGTGATAAAATCCGTAAACTGTAGTTTAATTTCAATTATAATGGTGTTATTATTAAGTCATATTGCAAGTTCTTTTTTTAACGATTTACTTATAAGGTTACTATGTATTTAAAAAGGGTATATTCTGTCTATAATGAAGCCAAAATAAAGTAATTGCCTCTTTCATCACTTTATTAGCATGTTTGATATAAAAAAACTTCTTACCTTAAGCTTAATACTCGAAGTGGTGGTTGGACGTCATGTCACAAGCTGCTTAAACAATGGTCTAAATTCCTCATAAGACATAAGACCATTACGTACTTTAGGGAGGCGAAATATTTTGATGAATTCTGCTTTGTCCAATGTAATGTAAGGATTCAACTGATTACCGGCTTGGCGCTTTTGTTTAAGACTTGGAGTGCTAGTTTAATTATCATATTTCTTTCACACAAACCGAATAAAACTACACAGAGTCTTTGGCTTTTCTATTAATAAGTTTCACAATAGGAGTATTAAAAATATGTTAGATTTAGTACACTATTATAAAAGGTTGGCCCTAAAACCCAAAGAATCGACCTACAATTAACTCAAAATGTTTAAAATGCACCTACAACATCTAAAAACCCAATTATAATTCTAACTATTCAGTTTATACATTACAAATTGTAACTTATATTGAATCGTTAATTTGACAGTCAAGCGGTTCAGTTTAAGCTGACGAAGCACGTCATGGTACGGTCTATTACGACAAATGAATAAATGGTTAAAGATTTCGGTTCAAACGCTATTGAACTCACAGCCGCGTCACATTGAAACGTAAACACCATGACTGAGTCGTCATAATTAGGTCATAGTACGATATTGCGGTTCTATTCAGTTTAGGTCGTAAACTGAATCGCTATAAGAGGTCATGGTAAGCCTCCTAGACATGGATTGATAAAAAGAATATAAAACTCTGAGGAAAAGCTCCACTTCACCATAAGCTCAAAGGCCCTGCATGCAAAGATTTGCTTAGTGGTATACGTTGGTGGTCAGCGCGTTGCAACTGCACATTATCCATATATACAGCCGCATCTTGAGTACTCGTACGCTTTCATCCTCTTTATCTAGCTGAGGTTTAATCATATATTTAGAGCTAATATCGAGCGTGGCGCAAATATCTGCGTGCAAGTCCAGCGCTCTGAATTCAACTGTGTACGTAAACAAACTTTACGCACCGGGCCAAGGACACTTGTTGGGGGCGTGGCATATATCTATTATTGTCTATCAGCTACCAAAATAAATAAAGACAACTGCACTTTGCAAACTATTGCGCGGCTAGACAAAATCAATAATATCTAGAAGAGCTAGGTGGTGGTAGGATTCTTGGAATAAATTGACCGTATTGAAATATTACGAACATTCATGAGCCAATACCAATTTTGAATAACATTGTTTGTGCATATTACGGAATACGTATTTTAAAATTATTTCAACACTAAACCCCATAAACACGTTTACCAAAGACTTCATGAAAATTATTTACGCCAATAACCCGGTAATCGCAACTTACCAAAATAAAATATAAATTAATTTTTTGTAAATATCTATAATAGGTTTTTTGTTGTAATATTATTGTGTCTAAATTTCCAACAATAAACATGTTTGTCAGGATTTCTTTGTAAATATCATTAAGAAAATTCTGAAAAAAATTGCTAAGGTGTATTCTAGTCCATAGATGCCGAATTTGACATAACAGCATAAAACCCATAATAGTACATTACCGAGTTCTCGGTTGGGGGCATCGATATGCAGATCATCTCTTTGTCTCATACATCGTGATCGTTTATGATCCAAACAAAACCTTTCGAAACCAAGAGTTTTCGTGTGTAGGAAGCGTGTGTGCTGGAAGTAAGCCATGAAAGGAGCAAAGGTTGAGGAAGTCTTGGGCATTTGTGTCACAGCTAGATGGAACAATGTTGATAATGATTGTAAGATGCTGTTGAGAGAGTCAAAGAAATTGTAAATATATCTTAAATATTTATTTTTTGGCCAATTTTGCATGAAAATAATAGTTTAATTTCGATTTAAAGCCGTTAATCAGTACATACAGTTAGTTTATACCCATTGCCAATAAATAAGCTGTCAAAGAAAATTGATTTCCCTTGATATAAATTGAAACTTCTGTTTTCATCAATGTCCTAGCATTGTACTGTTTGGATCCAAGTATTTCCCCCTAGATCTCCGGGTTCTCTATCTAGAGTAACAGTCTGATATGAGAGAATATAAGAGTTCCCACAAAGAAACTCCTGCCAGGTCTCTGCCACTATAAGAATAGATCAGAGGCAATATATTTAAGTAATCGACTCCCCGTGACTATTATTATCAAAGATCGTCATGACAGCCGTATCTCATATGCTTCTATATACGCATGTTACGCTTATCATCAGCCCATTATACTGTCCTACTGCTGGGCATGGGCCTCTTCTCACTATGAGAAGGGTAAGGCCATAGTCCACCACGCTGGCCAAGTGTGGGTCGGCGGACTTCACATGTCTTTCGAGAACATTATAGTGAACTCTCAGACATGCAGGTTTCCTCACGATGTTTTCCTTCACCGATAAGCAAGCGATATTTAACAATTTAATGCGCATTTATCTAACTTCGAAAAGTCATTGGTGCGTGCCGTGGATTCGAACGCGAGACCCTCTGCGTAGCAGTCTGTCGGTCTCTTATGTTGTCTTACTATTAACCCCATATTAAATGTAATATACAGTCAGATTGGAACACAGAAGTTATTGGATTAGATAATTTGAGTAACCCAAACTCACGATCAACAATATTGTTACGAGCTGGGGTTCGACGATAAATTATAACTCACTATGCCACTTAAACTGAACTTTATTTATACACAAACACTATACACACTTATTAACACAACTAGTAAAAACACACTTATTTCACACTTAATTCTCAACACTAATGCAAAACACCACTAAACACTTCCGAATTACTTCCCCTCGCTCTCGTTTGTCGCTCCACTATTCACTTGTTACTGTCCTGACTCGCGCGTCTGCCTGGTATTTATACCGGCCGGAACACATAACTAGACTTTTCGAGACGACTCACGAAATTTCTGGAAACGTGTATCGTGTTTATAGACTTGCGTCATTGTTCTATTTACACCAACGCCATCTATTAGAGGATAGATGAAACAGCCTTAAACAACCGATACATCTAATCTCATGTAGTTCTCCCATTCACTGATAGATGGCGTTATTTTCAATTTGTAACACGGCCTCCCTCTTAAACGTGTTCGTCTCGAACATCGTTGGACCCATAGTAACGAGCCAACCGGTCCACATGAACTATCTTCGGTGCACCTCGCGACCCCTTCTGGATTCGATTGGTGACGTCGTTCATCCTGGTAATTATGCGATATGGCCCGTCCCATCTGGCTTGTAACTTAGGCGATTTACCGTTGCTTCGTACTGGGTTATGAAGCCACACCAATGATCCCTCATCGAAGCCTTTGTTGCTCGCCTTCCGGTCGTAGCGAGTCTTCATCTTCTCAGACCTCTGTTGTCCTGACTCCCCTGGAGCTCCTACATTGTACACCTTCAATGCACCTCTGCTACGAGTGTGTGGCCTCTTGACAGCCGCACAACTTGTGCATTTGCGGCACCAATCCGACGTCATCCCGACAGTGGAGCCAATAAAACCGCTCCCGGATCTTAGTAAGGGTCTTCTTAACTCCCATGTAACCTCCCGAAGCACCATTGTGATAGAGCTGCAAGACTTCCGGCACCTTACTTTTGGGCACTACCATTTGCAAATGGCACTGGTCACCGCGAGCGTTTTCCCATTTGCGGCACAGAACTCCATCCTGGACAACCAAGCTTTCCCACTGTGCTCAATAACTCTTGGTGATGGGGCTCATTGCTGCGATATCACTCCATTTGGGCCTAGGAGCACCTGATTTCTTCCATTCGAGAATCGGCTGTACGTCCTTGTCTTCTTGCTGAGCACTCTGCAAAGCTTCTTTCCATCCGTCGCTCAGATCCGTCTTCAACATTCTCACTAGCGCTGCCGGCTTCGCTTCCTGTCTTGCACAGTGTTTGCGTTGGTTGGAATAAGGCCTACGCGCCAGTGCATCTGCGCTTCCTTGCTCTCGCCGCCAGACAGGTACGTTGGGTGACCCCTTTGGTGGAGTGAGGGTACCAACGTGCCGCTTACGCTTTGGGCAGCTCAAGCGGATATGGCCTCTTTCCCCGCAGTTGTAGCACCGTGGTGAAGAAACAACTTCCCTGATACGGTAAGTTCGATCCTCGTGACGCGCTGCTTCCACCCCCAGAGCGTAGGCTAAGGCTGCCTTCAGGGACTTGAAGTGCCCAAGTCGTACCGCTGCTCTAACTTCCAGGTCCCGGACCCCATCCGTAAACGCTTGTACGAGGTTCCCGTCAATGACCGCAGGCGACGACTGGTATGCCTTCCTGACCAGCCTTTCCACCTCTAGAGCCCACTGCTGCAGAGTTTCTCCGGTGCGTTGTGTCCTGTTCTTCAGCTGAGCACGATACACATGTTCTAGGTGTGCGTCACCGTATCTCGCCTCCAGCGCCTCCATCAGCTTTTCATAGGAGACGTCTTGCCCAAGCACCTCCAACACCGTCAAGGCCTGATCACAAAGGTCCAAGGTTAGGGCGGTGAAGGCCTGTTCTTTGTTCCACCCATTCGTTCTGTTAGGAGGCCGACCCCGTTCGTATTTTTAAAAAAACTCACAAATTAGTTTAGAGTCCTTTTATTACCTTGACACACACACTACACTATACTGAATGCCTATATTTAGGTTTCTCAACCGTTCACTGTCGCGTCTAGGGCATGAATACCGGTATTCGGTATTACCGAAAAACCGGGATACCGGGCTGATTTTATAAGTTCTGGATACCGGTATTCAAATCGCCAACACCGGTATTTCGGTATTTAATATAGAAAAAAAAATCCCTTAAAAATAAAACATCTGGCAACGCCGCCGCACCGAAGCGCGAATGACATGAGATTGAATTGAGATGTTTGTTGAGAATAAGATGCAGAAGGATTGACAGTTCAATGTGACAAGTCTCCGACACGCACTTACTCAATTAATCCCCGTCACAAAGACGTTATCAATAAAGTTCGAGCAGTAGCGAAATTATTTGCAAAGTCCCCTAAAAAACGATTTTACAAAAATATGTCAAACAACAAGATAACCAAGAACTCGCTTTAATATTAGACTGCAAAACGCGCTGGTCTAGCATGGCGGACATGATAGAAAGGTTTAACCGTCTTAAGTCATGTGTTCTCAAAACACTCATTGATATTGAGTTAAATATTTAATTTTTTGAAGACGAACTTTTACTGCTTGAGGGTGTTCAAGCCTCACTATAATTTAGTTAACTGTGTCGTCAGGACTCAGGATGCCAATCTTTTAACGGCACATGCAGCGTTGAAATTCATGACGAAAAAATTAGAAACTCAAAATGCGACCCTTTCAACGCAACTAGCAGAATCTTTGCGTAGACGCATATTACAAAGACGTACCCCTATGGTATCGATCTGTTCTACAATATCTCCAGAACCCTGAAGTATATTTTGATGACCAGAATTCCACTTTGGAAGATGGGCTGCTTTGTAAAATGAGCGGTGATGAAATTATTTCAACTATATCACGACTAATTAAACGTCCGACTAATCAACCCAGTCCGATCAATTAGCAATAATAAGTAGTGTTAATACTAGTTGCAGTGAAGGAAGTGCCAGTGCAATTTCAATCGAACGAGAATTAAAAGTTATCGAGACGTCCCTGAATTTTTTTACTCTTTTACGCATCGAAATGACACTGTATGAAAATGGCGGAAATAGAGGACGTTTCTTGGAAGAAGTTTACAATCATCTTATGACTATTCCTCCTACGAGTGTCGAATCCGAGAGAGCGTTTTCAGCTGCGAATTACGTCTGCAATAAAATAAGATCTTCGCTGAATGATAATACTTTAGACGCTATACATATGTTTTCTTCGAACAATTTTCCAGCAACAAAAAATAGATTATTATTGCAGGCAGCGATAGCCGAGTGGATATACCAACAGACTGCCATGCAGATGGTATCGGGTTCGAATCCACGGCGTGCACCAATGACTTTTCGGAGTTATGTGCGTATTGAATTGTTAATTATCGCTTGTCCCGTGCCTCGGAGAGCACGTTAAGCCGTCGGTCCCGGTTGTCATGAAGATCTTTGACAGTCTTTACAGGGCGTCAGTACCTTCTAAATAAACTGACACTAGTCTTAACCATGGAATATTGCTATCCCTTCGGGTTGCAGAGGTCAGACAGGCAGTCGCTCCGTGGAAAATCTAATATTCAGCCAAATCCGGTTAGACTAGAAAGCGGACCCCAGATTGAAACTGGGATAACGCTAGGAGGATGAATGAATATTGCACTTGTTTTAAACTTTTTTATTTTACTGTTTTTATAATAAGTTGTGTTTTGTTTAGTTTTAGTTTGTGATAAGTAACTATTTCAATTATTATTGACTGATTAGAATAAGAACTTAAATTTTGGAAATGTTTGTTGATTTCGCATGTTTAACAAAAACATTTAAGTATTGTTTTACGCTATTTTATTAATGTTGTTGATTATGATATGGTGTAACAAATGTTACAACAAAAATTATAAGTGATCTCCGGGAGAAAAACTGGCTGATTCATGAACACTTGTTAATTTCTTTGTTTTTATTTCTTTTGAATACATATAACTTTAAATACATTTGTGTTTTTGTTATAATTTTCGCAAGACCAGGTTTTTTTTTCTCAACTAATGTTAAATACCGAAATACCGGGATCCCGGTTTTGAAAAAACTAATACCGAAAAAATACCGGTATTGTAAAAAATTCCAATACCGACATGCCCTAGTCGCGTCCCAGGCCCAACTGGCTCATAATAATATAATTGAAGTAAAGAAATGAATAAATGCTGATTAAGAGCTTCTAGAATGTAATGGAAAATACGCGATGCAGTGAAATTGCTGACTAGGCTTTCTATACGTAGTATTAAGGGATATAACAGCTCCCCCCTTTTGACGGAGCATTATCTAAATTAAGATAAGTGGAGTCAGAGATGAGATTGAGAAACCTTTACAAAAGAAATAGTAAAATAATTTTATACAATTAGATATTGTTATTCTAGGATATAGGATTTAAAACTAATTACGACATAGAAAATAGTAAAATTAATTATAAAGTTCAACATTATTATTCTAGAATATAGAATTTGAAATTGATTATAATATTTGAACAATTCAATTAGAAAGTATAATTAAAATTAAAACCGACATAGTAAATAATAATTGATTCAAATATCATAGTAAAGTAAATTCATTTTAATTAGTAGTAAATTGTAAACAAATGAAATAGTAAATATTTAGCAAATGTAAAAATGCAAATAGTTTGTATATATCATTTAGTACATAGACATTTTCTAATAGTTTTTAATATTTCTTGTAGAATTAAATTGAACTTTATGCAAAGAACCATAAGGTTTATAATTGGTAGTGACATTCGGTAATGATTTTATAGATTTGTCATCTCCTGATGCTGATAGGTCTGTCATTTCAAAAGAACTAGAAAGTTTTGAATTATGTTGGACAATTTCTTTGTATTACATTGATTGAAGATTTGTATACAACATCCAGAACTAGAATGATTTGTATAACATTTATACATCTTATAAGCTAAGTATAAAAATAGAAACACAATAAGAATAATAGTAAATGTGGAATAGTAGTGGCTATATTTAATGAAATTCATTTTGCAATTTATTTAATTCGTTTTCTAAATTATTTAATTGATGAGTCTGATACTTTAACGATTCTAAATTGATTTTAGATAAATAAAGAGGCGTTAAGTGAGGCAAACTTTCATTAAATATATCCTTCTTGCAACAATCGTCATTTGTTATGTCAAAGTGTATATCAATAGGAGATTTAACAGAAAAGGAATAAACGTTACTAGGCAACAACTGGATGGTTTTCGAATAACCTATACAATCCGTTGTTAATTTTACAATTCCTGTGCCAACAATAGAGTAATCGTTAATATCGTCCTGACATTTAATTGTTAATTTGGTTACATCTGACTGTACAAATATCCACCTATTATTTTTAAGTCTTTGCCAAATATCTATTTGACCATATAGTAATCTAGAGGTACATTCTCTAGGTAAGGTTAAGGTTACTTCAGTCAGTAACTTAGACTCACAGTTTGCATTATTCAAACACGAAAATATAGAAGTTAACTCACAAATAGAATAGTTACTATAAATAGTTTTACAACTGTTAAGGTCATTTAACATGGCATAATGCATTCTATCATCACTCAATGCAATATAATTGTTAGAATGTTGAATCAAAGCAAATGTTTGAATATGAGAGTTTGACTCGTGAGGAGTCGGTAAGGGAATCACTTTATGAACAGTGAAATTATCTAGCGATATTAGCGGAATTTGTAACACAAAAACAATCTTATTATTATAGTAGTAACAGCTAAGTTGCGATACATCTATAATTGAATTAATATTATTTATATCTAATGGAACTGGAAATTCCAATTGCTTACTTATTTGATTGCTATGTTCTGACAATTCCTTGAAAAGATTCAGTGGACTTATAACGCTAGGGTGCAGGACATTTAGCTTAGAAAATAAAAAAGCATTAAGAGTAGTATCTAGTAAATTAGAGAAAGACAATAAGGAACTTTCAATAACACTAAAAAGATTATTTATCCTAGAAATATAAAGAAGGATGTTATCAGTTTTGGTAATTTGAGAAAATATTTGATTCATAGTATCAATTTGTTGATTTAATTTTACTTCATTTTGATTAAGTTTAGAAATAGTAGAATTAAAGTTATTTATAGTTGACTTAATTATATGTATATTATCTCGAAACAAATGAAATAATGCCTTGTCGTTTTTGCGACAAGATTCAATTGCTGCATCATACTTGCGAGCATCGTCGGCGTCTAATGTGCCGAAAAAGAATTTAAGGATTTCGCCACCGAATTCTAAAAATCTTTTAACTTTATGTTTAGATTGATTACTTATAATATGAGACAGAGATTCGAGTTTGACATAACTAGATTGTATTAAGATTTCGATCGGGCTAGAAAAGTCTTTACATTCGGATAGATATTTGGATTGAGATTTTACGCATAGATTTAAGGTATTTTGCAATAGAGTTTCGATTTTGTTAAGATATGGATCTAAAGTTATTAAATCAATATGTGTCATGACTTTCCAATAGTCATTATAAAAATGTATATTAGTCTGAGGTTCAAAATATAAACCAGGACTGTGAGAAATAGGAATTATATTGGAGTCTGCTTGGCAATGCCTTCCGCAGCATAATACTCTGGAAATGAGAAAATAGAAGAATTAAGAAGATGCTGGTTTAATTTCGTTAACATGATATTTAACTCTTTTGCGACCTACTTGCAAAGTGACATTTCGATTACCATGAACTTGAACGATTTTATATGGGCCTTTCCATATAGGAGACAGAGCCTTTCTTAAACGATGGTGATGTTTTAAATAAACTAAGTCACCAACTTTATAGGATATTTGACGCGAACTGCTGTCATAATATTGTTTTGACCTTTCTTTGTTATTTATTATATTTTGAATCGCTTTTTCGCGACTGAAACGCATACGATATTGTAAAGCCCGAATATATTCATGATATGTTGTATTAGTATGAGTTTCATAAAGTGAAGAGGGGATTACTGGTTTATAACCGTATAACAACTCATAAGGCGTGAAATTTGTACTAGAATGAGGCGTAGTATTGTAAGCTAAAATTGCAGTAAATAGGTAACGGTGCCAGTCGTTTTGATTTTCGTTAACAAAAGATTTGAGATACTCTTTTAAAGTGGCATGAGAGCGTTCCAGAGCTCCATTTGTCTGTGGATGATACGGAGTAGTGAAAAGATTTTAATTTTTAGTATCTCTGTAAGCTGTTTAAATAAATCCGAAGTGAAACAAGTACCAAGATCAGTTAAAATAGTTTTACGAAAACCAAAAAGAGACATAAAGTGTACAATATTCCGTGCAATTTCTTCACTGTTGCTGTAACCATGGGATAAGCGCACGGCAGAGCGTCGTGCACGCCACGACCCTACAGTAGCGGTAAACGCAGCGGCAAATGTGGACGTATTTGGGCCGACGGAGTTACCCATAAATATGGCGATAACCAAAATATATTTGTGTAACTATACGGTATACCTACAAAATTGTCGACATTGGATCTTCATTTCTTAAAACAAGTATTTTATATCAAAGGAATAATGCATATTCGCAATTAATAAGGCGTTGAATAGGTACCTACACAACGTAGATTACGTTAAGTAGGTAGGTAAACCACCTTTTAACTTTCATAGTAGCTGTGTCTGTACCTAAATAGGTACATTTGTACATTACACAATGTTTTAATGTTTCCGATTTATATTAAAACCTACCATTATATTCTGTAAAACATTGTTTCATTACATCTCGCAACGTTTTATTAACATTTTTGTATTTATACAGCGGATGTGTTGCTATCCATACACGCGACCGTTTTAAAATTTCGACTTTTTAATGTCTCCGTATTCATTACCGCCATAAAATATTTAACAAATAGTTTAACCGCCTAGTTCGTCCCTCGCGTAACGCTGTCTGTGCCGCTCGGAGTCGTGGCGTCGGACTCGGTCTCAGTACGTTTGTTCCCGCCGCTCGCCGCACCGCCCGCCGCGCCGCTCGCCGCGCAGCCATTCGCGCCAAAAAAAACGCGCGCGTTATCGCTGTGCGCGGCTTCTCGTGGCATGCTACGAACTTTTTCATACATTTGATCTTACCGCTCGCCGCCCCGCGCTAAGCCGCCGCTCAGAGCGGCAAGGTCGTGACAGGGCCGTAAGACTGGATGAATTAAACGCTTCCACTGTCTTCTGCAAACTACCCAGTTCCTAGCCCAAACTCTAGAAATAATTGTTGGTAGCAGAGCGTGGTTGATTATCTTACCGCTGTTGTATCTAGCCTTTGATTGTATCTAAACTCAGATTGGTATTGTATGAGCTATATATCTCATTTGTTAACAGTGTTGTGGTGTTCTCAGGTCAGTTTTGCCTAAAATACATAATATTTTTGACCTACATGAATTGAAACACATTGTCATCATCATCATCATCATATCAGCCAAACGACGTCCACTGCTGGACATAGGCCTCCCCCAAGGTTCTCCACACAGACCGGTCTTGAGCCGCCAACCGCCTCCCGCGATCTTGACGAGATCGTCGGTTCACCTGGCGGGGGGCCTACCTCTGCTGCGTCGTCCGGTACGTGGCCGCCACTCCAGAACCTTTCTGACCCAACGGCCATCGATTCTTCGAGCTATGTGCCCTGCCCACTGCCACTTCAGCTTGGTTATCCGGAGAGCTATGTCGGTGACTTTGGTTCTACTGCGGATCTCCTCATTTCTGATTCGATCTCGCAGGGAAACTCCAAGCATAGCTCTCTCTATCGCCCTCTGAGTGACCTTGAGCCTCCTGATAAGGCCCATAGTGAGCGACCACGTCTCTGATCAATTTCAATTTCAATGCTTTATTGCTCTCCATATGTATACATGTTGTTACAAGAAAATACAAAAGATCAAATATGGACCCTGTCGGGCACGACAAGCAGATAGAAGAAAGGAGGAAGCCACTGAGTTAATATTATATCATTACTAGTTAAGAGTAAACAATTAATCAAGAAGTCTGAAATAACTATATTCAAAATTTGCAAATTGTTTTATTTATTAATTATATAGTAATAACATTAATTTATTATATATGTTATATTAATTTATTAAATGTCATATAAATTTATTAGATGTCATATAAATTTATTAGATCTCATATTAATTTATTAACTGTCCTATTAATTTATTAAATGTCATATTAATTTATTAAATGCCATATTGATTTATTAGATGTCATATTAATTTATTAAATTTCTTATTAATTAAAATATGTTAAATTGATTGATTAAATGTCATTTTATTTAATATAATATGTCATATTAATTTATTAAATGTCATGTTAATTTATTTGATGTCAAATTAATTTATATTCAATTATTGATGTCAATTTATTACAAGTGATAATAAGTATATTTGTAGTTAAAAATTGTCATTTAGGTATTCGTTTATGGTGTAATAGCTTTTGTTTATGAGGAATTGTCTTAATTTATTAATAAAACTGTTGTATTTATTTATGTTCCTAATGTTATCGGGTAAGTTGTTGTATACTTTTATTGACATTACAAACGTGCTGGTAGAGTGCATATTTAGTCGTGAACTAGGAAGGTTAAGTCTGTTTCTGTGCCTTAATATAATTTTCGTTTGTATGTCTTCCCTTCTAGTATAAATTCCGGATATTTGCGGACAAATTTACATATTTCATATAAGTATAAGCTAGGCAAGGTTAGTATTTTCAGTGATTGAAAATGGGGCTTGCAACTGTCTGTTTCGTCAATGTTTACAATTATTCTGATTAGCTTTTCTGTAGTGTAAATAATGTGGGTGCATCTGTACTATTTTCCCATAAGATTATTCCATATTGTAGCCAAGCATGGGCATACGCGTAGTATGTGGCCAACGCAGTTTTGAGATCGGTTGTTTTTTTAATCTCACGGAGAGCATATGAAAATTTTGATAATTTAACTCTTATCCTTTTAACATGCGACTTCCAGTTGATATGCGAGTCCATGTCTAGGCCTAATAAGGTGAAGTTATTTACCACTTCTAGTTTGTGTCCATTGTAACTAAAGTCTACATTAATCGGTATTTTTTGGCAGGGGTAAAATGTTATAATTTTAGTCTTTTTAAAATTTATTTCCAGATTAATTTCCGTCATCCAGTTTGATGTAGAGTGTAGTATGGCGTCTAATTTTGTATTTACGTTTATATTAGTGTTACAGGAGGTAAGTATGGAGATATCATCCGCGAATAGAACACAAGGTTCATCGATGTTATTTGGAAGGTCATTGATATAAATAATGAACAGGAGACATCCTATGACGCTTCCTTGTGGAATTGAGGCATTAATGGCTTTGCTATCAGACCGTATTAGTTCTTAATTTTTTGAGTTCTTGTTGTAATATTCTATTTTGCCGCGAATTCCTATGTTATATAATTTTTTTAATAATATTTCGAACTGTACTTTGTCGTAGGCTTTGGTCATATCTAGTAGTACACCGATAGCATATTTTTTTGCGTTGATAATATTTAATTCTTCCTGAATGAATTTGTAAACTGCCAATATGGTAGAACGGTTTTGGCGGAATCCATTTTGACAGTCATTGAGAATATTGTACTTTTCACAGAATTGGTATATGCGGTTACACATGGCTTTCTCAAATATTTTAGAGGCAGTGGGTAAAAGAGCTATGGGGCGATAGTTATTGGGGTCAGTTTTTAGGTGTTTTTTATATATCGGTTTTATAATAGACTTTTTTAACAGGTCAGGAAAAACGCCCTCCTCGAAAGACTGGTTTATTAGATTATAAAAGGGTAGCGTTAGTTCGTCCGCACATTTTTGCAGTAAAATGGGAGGAAGCTCGTCTATACCATAGCTTGTTTTGTTTTTTAAGTTTTTTATAATTACGTTTACCTCATAAGGTTCTACTGGACTAAGATAGAACGAGTTTTGTGTCTTGGATGTTACAGCAAGTTGTTTGTTATGAGATAGGCTCTTGCAAGCTTGGCCTATTGAAGCAAAAAAGTTATTAAAGGTGTCAGCTACTAATTTGGGCTCTGAGGTTAACCTGTTACCTATTTGTAATGTTAAGTTTCCCTGGTCACGTTTTATTGTTTTATTGGTTTTTTCGTTGATGATACTCCACATTGTTTAAGATTTATTACCTGAATTTGCCATTACAGTTTTATAATGTTATCTTTTGGCTGATATTATTATTCTCTTTAATAATTTTCATAAGACTTGTAGTATTTTATTAGGACCGGATTTTTTTAGTTGTTAGTATTTTTTTAAGTTGTTAGTTTGATTTTTTTAAGTTGTTAGTATTTTTAATAATCTCTTGTTTTTACATGACTTTTTTATTCCTGTAGTTAGCCAGCGCTTTTGGTAATTCGATTTTAATTTGATTTTTCTTAAAGGTATACATTGATTGAAGATATTTGTAAGAACAACATTAAATGCTTTATAGTTAACATTAATATTTTGTTCGGGTTTTATAATATCGTTCCAGTTTAACTCTTGTAACCTACATTTAAATTTTAAAATGCTTACGTTATTGTAAAGTCTTTTCTTAGTGTACCATATCGTATGGTTTGTTTGCTGTGGAAAATTTAAGTGCAATATTGTGTACTATTATGATCTGAAAATCCTAGTTCTTCTACGGTCGCGAGCATATCTTTGTTTTCGAAGTTCGTGAATATTAGATCTAGACATGTTGCGGTAGATGGGGTAATACGAGTTGCGGTTTTTACATGTTGTGTGAATTTGTATTCTTGCATTAAATTTATAAACTGGTTCGTTTTAAGGCTATCAGATAATATATTGATGTTGAAATCTCCTCCGATAATTATATTTAATTTTGAATATTTATTAGTGACATAAGATAGAATGCGTTTTAATTGTTTATAAAATACTTCTTCCTCTCTTCTATTCCAGTATATAATGATTATTAATAGATTTTCATTCGGTAATTCAGTCGCGGTTAACTCAATAACATATTCAATAGACATTTTAGTGATGTCGTTTCTCTGTGTACTATGTATGTTTTCTTGTAGTAATATACAGACACCGCCACCAGGTCGAGTGCTGCGACAGTAAGATGCTGCGATAGTATATCCACTAAGTTTGATATGATCCATTTTGTCTTGGGAAAGCCAGGTCTCTGAGATACATATAGCGTTGTAGACTAGGTCATGAGAAATAAAGGCTTCGAGTATGTCCAGCTTATTATATATCCGTAGGTCATCACTGGCAACACCCACTGGTCAAAGACTTTCGTCTTGAGACAATGCGGGATATCGGACGAGAATATATGTCGTAGCTTCCCGAACGCTGCCCAACCGAATTGGATTCGACGATTGACCTCCTTCTCGAAGTTGGACCTATCTAATTGGACTACTTGTCCCAGGTAGATATACTTGTCGACAACTTCGAGCGTAGAGTTCCCAACCTGATTAGGAGCAGGTACAACATGGACGTTCGACATGATTTTCGTCTTGTCCATGTTCATCTTAAGACCTACTTGTTGGGAGACTCTACAGAGGCCATCGAGCATTGTGCCTAGGTCTTCCATGGTCTCAGCCATGACTACGATATCGTCTGCGAATCGAAGGTGAGTGATGTACTCGCCGTTGATGTTGATACCGAGTCCATTCCAGTCCAAAAACATCCTGCAGCGCAGTGGTAAATAGTTTCGGGGATATGACATCCCGCTGTCTCACCCCTCGCTGGAGTTTAATAGGTTTCGAACTCTGGTCCTGGAGGCGGACTGACATAGTGGCGTTTTCATACAAACACTTCAGCACTTCGATATATCGGTAGTCAATCGGGCACCGTTGGAGAGACTGTAGAACCGCCCAGGTTTCGATCGAATCGAAGGCTTTCTCATAGTCCACAAACGCCAAGCATAGGGGCTGGTTATACTCCTCGGACTTCTGTACAATCTGCCGCAGCGTATGTATGTGGTCTATGGTACTAAAGCCTTTACGGAAACCGGCTTGTTCGGGAGGCTGGAAGTCGTCTAGCTTGCTCTCGAGACGATTCGTGATAACCCTCGAAAACAGCTTGTAGACGTGGCTCAGAAGTGTGATGGGTATGTAGTTCTTTAAGAGGGTTTTATCCCCTTTCTTATAGAAAAGCACCACGGCACCTCTGTGCCACGCCTGTGGCGTTTTACCCTTGAGAATGACGGAATTAAATAGCTTCCGAAGGGCTTCTCTAGCGCGTATACCGCCGGCCTTCAAAAGCTCACTCGTAATTCCGTCATCACCCGGCGCCTTGTTGTTTTTAAGCTGTTTGAGAGCCACACTAATCTCGTGCATGCTGACGTCCGGGATATCTTCAGTATAGTGTCGGGCCAATCCAGCTCTAGGGTCTGACGCTGGAGTACTTGCGGGTTGCGCTGTCGTGTATAGCTGTCCATAGAACCTTTCGATCTCCTCCAAGAGCTCAGGCTTGGGCGATACAATTCTGCCATCTTCCGTCTTCAGCTTTGTCAGCTGACTCTGCCCAACAGACAGATCCCTCTGGAACACTTTGGATCCCTTATTCTGCTCGATTGCCTCACGAACACATTTTGTGTTGTATTGGCGGAGATCGCGAGTCAGAGACTTAGAGATCTGTCTGTTGAGGTGCCGATATTTCGGCATGTCGTCGGAGGATAGCAGAACCATCTTGCGCCTTTCCTCTAACAGCTCGAGGGTCGGACCCGAGATCTTGCTGGTTCTCTAGCTTTTCTGGGGCTTAAAAAATTAGCCCCTGTTGTATGGACAGCATCCACGAACCCGTTACTGTACTCGTCCACATCTACGCATTCGCTCAGGCATTCAAAACGGTTCTTGAGTTCGAGCTGATAGCTCTCGGGGTTTTGAATATGAACCGGTGCCGGTCGGAGCGTGGACTTTATCAACCTCGACCGTTCGAGGCTTGTACAGATATTCAATGTGCCTCTTACCATTCGGTGATCGCTCCCCACTTTAAGTGAATTGATCATGGAGACATCACTGAATATCTGCCTCTTCGTCGACATGATAAAGTCGATCTCATTTTTGCTGGCACCGTCTGGACTTACCCAGGTCCACTTGCGGCATTCTCGCTTCTTGAAGAAGGAATTCATCATGTACAGTCCTTCCTTCTCCATAAAGCTAGCCAGCAGGTGACCCCGGGAGTTCCGATGCCCATAACCAAATTGCCCCACTCTCAGCTCATCACCGTCGCGTTTTCCCAGTTTTGCGTTAAAATCTCCCATGACCACAGTGTAATGGGTTTTGAAGCCATGTATAGCCCGAGATATGTCCTCGTACATGACTTCCACCTCCTCATCGGGGTGCGTCGAGGTCGGAGCGTATACCTGTAGGACCTTCAGCGAATACCGCTTGGATATTCTGAGTATAAGGTATGCTACCCTGCTCGACACACTCCCGATATTTACCACGTTGGTCACGAGAGATTTGTGGACGAGAAACCCGACACCACTTTGGGACTGTTGGTCGCCCTCCCGGTAGAAGAGCAAGTTACCGGAATTGAGAACTATCGAGTCCTCCCCCTGTCTTCGGACTTCAGATAGGCCTATGATATCCCATCGCAACTTGCTCAATTCTTGTTCCAGCTCGACGATCTTCTCGTCGGTCCGCAGTGTGCGCGTGTTTAGTGTTGCCAGGGCCAATAGTCGTTGGTGGTGGTAGCCCGATCTCTTCCGGAGATTCTTCGCACCCCTTGCCTTACCGTTACCATGGCCGCTACCATAACCAGGACTAGCGGGGCCGCCGGAGACTAGGGGCCGGTTTTTGTTGATGTGGTTCGTGATGGGGGGATTTGCCATAATCGCCACGCTTGGCAGGCGTATTGGCAATCGCAGTGGCGGAAGTTTTTAGTGCTGTACATCTAGCATCTTGGGATTTACTTCCGCCAGGTTCGGATGGTTTGACCGCCATCTTTCGGTTGACTGCTTGCCGCTGGGGGAGATACTATGACGAGTATCTACTCGTCAGAGTAACTCCCCCAGTGGGCGGCGGGGTCGTCACGTCCCAACGCCATCGGCCATCATACATTGTCATACATAACCTCAATCAGTAATTGTTTGACTTGTATTGTTGAAATCTAGCAATAATTTGTTGTTGTTAGTATTAATAAGTCAGTTTGTTTGGATACATAACAGTTATATGTATCAATTGATTTAGTTAATGGTTAATTGCATATATTGAGTTTGAAACATTATAACAACCAAACTTGACCTTACATTGATAAACCTTGGTTGTTATAATGTGTTGATAATATTGTTAGGTAACACATACTACTACTATTGCTACTATTGTTTATCTCAAATAACACAGCCAGTCTGTATGTTGCAAGTAATTAGTTAATTAATTTGAATATTTAACTTATTAATTTGTTGGGAGTTATAACTTGTTTTGTGTATAACAATATAATAGGCTTGTGTCCTAAAATGTAATTAGCGATTAATTCGTTCCTTTATTAGATGTTAAACTGAAATACCTGTCTTTTTCTTCAAAAATCGATCAGCAACATTACTAATTACGACTTTTTAAAAACCTTTT
Source organism: Euclidia mi (assembly GCA_944739405.2). Lineage (NCBI taxonomy): Eukaryota > Metazoa > Arthropoda > Insecta > Lepidoptera > Erebidae > Euclidia > Euclidia mi. Next base: position 83,424,253 of record OX123181.2, read on the forward strand.
TGAATTTGACACGAAAACGCTGTAAACCATCATGGCGGTTGAGTGATATCACAAAGTACAAAACAAAACAAACCGTGAATGAAGTCTGCTCTGATGTACCCACTTTTATTTTGTTAATTTCGATTTGACAAGTAGAAAGTTTGACGTTTTAGTTGTATTTACTATTAAAACGTCAACAACATGAATGGCGTAAAAGGAAACGACACGGTTATTCGGTGCAGACTAACTTTATTACACACAATTCTCAAGCCTACCTACATACATTTTTAATTTATATGGATGGTCTAGTTTGCATTCCATTACACAGATGGCACTAGGCGTACTTATTTTGATATAAATTAAACAACATTACAACTCCCCCACTTATCAAAATAAACAAAGTACCATAATATCTAATGCGGGCATGAATTTACAATACAAAATTACAATTTAACAATTCCTAAAATTTCCATAAACTTGTAATGTTTTACAATTCCTAGACCTTTAGTCAACAAGTCAGCTGGCATTTGATTTGTAGGCAGATAACTAATCTTTACCTTACCACTATTAACTATCTCTCGTACAAAATGATGTTTCACATCAATATGCTTTGACCTATAGTGACATTAATGGTTTGTGGCCATCTTTAAAGCACTTTGATTGTCACAATGCAGGTTAATTGTCACCAAAGATCCTGTAAGCTCATACAATAATTCTCTTAAATATATTGCTTCCCTACAAGATTCAGAAAGTGCAACATATTCAGCCTCAGTACTTGATAGGGCTGTAACTCTTTGCTTCCTGCTCTGCCAAGAAATAGCCGAACCTGACATTACATAACAAAAACCTGTGTAGGATTTTCTGTCCAAGCTATTGCTTGCCCAGTCAGCATCTACAAAACCTTGCAAGTTTTCTCCTTGACTACTAAACTTTAAACAATGCATTTTAGTTTTCTTTAAATATCTTAGGACCCTTTTTGCATAATTCCAATGTTCTACACTGTAGTTAGTATTGAATTGACTTACGTAGCTCACAGCATAGGCTATATCAGGTCTTGTCATGACTGCTAGATACATAAGACAACCTATGAGTCTCTGATAGCTAACTTCTAAAGTACAATTTTCTGCCTTTGTTACATTTAACTTACTTTCTATAGGTGTATCAGCTGTTTTACAATCTATCATTTTAAATTTCTGTAATAATTCTACTATGTACTGTTGTTGATCAATAGTTATCTCATAGTTATTACAAGTTTTATATACATTAATATTCATTCCTAGGTATTGCTTGACCTCACCTAAATCTTTAATTTTAAATTCTGAGCTTAAAATACATTTTAGCTTCCTAGTTTCACTGTAATTGTTAGAAAATATTAAAAAATCATCGACATACAGCGCTATTATAATTTTTATATCATTACACATCTTTGTAAATAAACATGGTTCTTGTATACAATTTTTGAAATTATTTTTACATAGTACATCTCTAACTCTTTCATACCATGCTAATGCAGATTGTTTTAATCCATACACTGCCTTTTTAAGTTTAAATACTTTACCAGCCTCTTGGGGTACAAAGCCTTCTGGTAAACACATATAAATGTCCTCTTTCAAGATACCATTTAGATACGCAGTTTTGACATCTAACTGAGTAATGTCCAGTCCTAGTTTTACACTTATTGCAAACAGTAATCGCAACGTTGAATGCCGCACAACGGGTGAAAAGGTCTCATCATAGTCCATTCCACGTTTTTGTGTAAAACCCTTAGCGACTAACCGAGCACGATATTGCACTTCACTATCACTCTTGAGTTTTTTCTTTAACACCCACCGACTTTTCACTATTGTTGCTCCTATTGGCGCATTGACAAGTTCAAAAACGTTATTCTCGCGGAATGACTCCAACTCTTCGTCCATCGCCTTCCTCCATTGCAAACTCTCTGGACCGCTCAATGCCTCTGTCACCATCTGTTCAGGTTCCACAGTGGCCAACATGCCTTGATCATACCTATCAGGTTTACGCCGCACCCTTTTTGGTCTGTCAAAGATCTCAGAGTCTGGTTCTGGTGACCTGACGGGACTGCTGCTTGGTGATAATGTTTCAGGAACATAGGTTTCATCTGCCTCAGCTTCGAAGAATGTTTGCTGTGAGGATTCACTGTCAGAGCCGTACATAGTCTGTGAATCTGACTCTGATCGTTCCTCTCTGCTATGCTCCCCAACTGAACGATCACCTTCTTCAGGAACAGGAAACTCTTCATCCACACACCATATTGCTTCACTGTCTGTGGAAATTCCTCCTGACAATGATCTTTCCATCACCACTACATCCCGACTGGTAGTGACCTGGTTTCTAATGGGATCATATACTCTGTAGCCCTTTACATGTTCTGAGTAACCAACAAGAATGTGCTGCCGTGCTTTCTTGTCCCACTTGGTCCTCTTCTCTTTAGGAATGTGTACCATTATAGGACTACCAAATATGCGTATATGACTCATTTTTGGTTTCTTGCCATACCATATTTCGTATGGTGTTTTGCCAGTCAGTCCTGATGCTATAGAGCGGTTTTTTAAATAGACAGCTGTTGATGCAGCTTCTGCCCAAAACTTTTTCTCTAACTTAGCATCAAACAACAAGCATCTTGCTTTCTCAACAATTGTTCTGTTGTTTCTCTCTGACATCCCATTTTGTTCAGGTGTGTAGGCATTTGTTTTTTGGTGTACAATGCCCGATGCTTTTAGAAAATCTTCCATTGCTTTCGAGCAAAACTCTCCACCATTGTCTGTTCGTAATATTTTAATATGATCATTCTTTTGTTGTTCCACCATACATTTGAATTCCTTAAAATATTTTATAACCTCACTCTTTTCTTTTAGAAAATATATAAATCACATGCGACTGTAGTCATCTACAAGGAGTAGAAAGAATCTTGCCGAACCAATTGATTTTGTCTCCATTGGCCCGCATACATCAGCATGCACAATTTCCAGCATTTTTGTTGCTCTTGTGCCTGTAGAGAATGGTAGACGCGATTGTTTCCCTTCACAACATACAATGCAGTTTGACTTTGTCATCTCATAATTGTCTTCATAGTTGACACCTTCCACGGCGCCATTCTTCATTTTATTCATATCACTGGTGTTTATGTGTCCTAACCTCCTATGCCATAACAATGCATTGTCTTTGGCAAGTAAACATTTTGTCACTGGCGTAGCACATATATCTAATTTGTACACACCGTCAATTAAATTAGCAACAGCAACTAGTTCTTTCTTCGCATTATATATGAAACACTGGCTATCTGAGAAAGAAACACTGTTGTTGTTTTTAATCAGTTGACTCACTGACAATAAGTTTGTCGTCAGGCTTGGAACCCATAAAACATCCTTGATTGTGATATCATAACCTTGCTGCGTTGATATTTTTACATTTCCTTTGCCTGAAACATGTAGCTTTTCTCGATTTGCCACCATAATTTCGGGAAATGATTGTGAACGCGAAACTTCTTGCAACCAATCTCCGACTGCTGTCATGTGAGCGCTGGCGCCCGAATCCACGTACCACTCCGCTTTATCATGTTTTCGGCTTAGGAAAACTGCACTAAATGCATTCGAAGACTTATTTTTGCTTGATTTTTCAATCATTGGACATTGATTACGATAATGACCCGGCATCTTACATTTATAACACGTGTCATTGACATTTGTCAATTTTGACATTGACGTCCCGCCCTGGTTGGTGTTGCCATGTGTGGATTTTTTCATCCATTTTGAAGCTAACGCCGATTCAGAATTCTGCGTTTCTTTACCTGTCACTGTTGTCATTTCTGTCGGCTCGAAATCCATCAACTTAGTCTTGATGACGTCACCGGTGATATGGATTCCCGAATGTTCTATGCCCATTATCATCGGTTGAAATCTATCTGGTAATCCTGCCAGCATCAATGATCCAATCCACTGATCCGTTATTTCAAAACCTGTTCTACTCAACTTTTGCGATGTCTCCACAATTTGAGTCACGTAGGTTGTCATATTCTCACAGTTTTCTCGTCTTATTGAAATCAGGTTACGCAGCAACGAAATCTTCCTCGAAAAACCTGAGTCGTCAAACAGGGTTTTTAGTTTCTCCCACAACTCTTTCGAAGTAGTCGTCGTCCTGATGTGCACGTACAAAGCTGGATCGATGGTTAGAGATAACTTTGCCCGCGTCTTTGCATCATCTTCGGGTTTGATTTCTCTTCCCTCCACTGGCTTCACACAATGCAACGTGCCTTCCAATACGAGCAAACTTTCAACTGCAAATGTCCACGCATCGTAGTTGTCCCTGCCTTTTAACTTAGGCACACTGGTTATATAGTTCGTAGACATATTGCACAACACAAACGTAACGAGAAATATAACTTTTTACTTTGAAATACTCAGAAAGCAGCGATAGGCCCATAACCTAAAAGGAAACGACACGGTTATTCGGTGCAGACTAACTTTATTACACACAATTCTCAAGCCTACCTACATACATTTTTAATTTATATGGATGGTCTAGTTTGCATTCCATTACACAGATGGCACTAGGCGTACTTATTTTGATATAAATTAAACAACATTACAACATGGCGGACCTACTGTTTGACGTAATGCTCTCTGATTGGTGTTCACTGTCACAAGAATAAATACATTATTATTAGTTTTAGAATCCTAAAAATAACATTAAACTTACCTTTTTATAATAAATAATAAACTTTATTGACATCTTAAAATCATAATGAATCTATAGATACTACAATCAAACCGATTTATTCTTAGTGGACACAAGCCTATTGAATTTGTTGGGCAGTAAATACCTGCCACTTGCTTGCACCAGCAGTAAACAGGCTAATACTTTGTTGGTTTCAAATAATTAACAAATACTTAGTTTTAATTGATAATATTATTTAACGCTTGTCCCAGCTCTTTTGAAACTTAATTACCTATGTCAGCTATCAACGACTTGCGTGCGGCTGCTGGTGCTATTGCATCAGATTTGCACTGGTTTGCCTCAGCCAGTGCCTTGGTGAACCGACCTGATCGCCAGCAGGCCTTACTACAAAGGTATGAGCGGATCGATGATCGCCTGGCAAGTGTGGAATAGCAATTTCGCACTTTCAGCGCTTGCTGTCTCGAAGTGTCAGTTTATGACTTCGCCGCTGACCAGCGAAATAAAGTCAGCGAGGATCATGCCCAGATCTTAGACCTGTATGATGCTGTCTCCAACTGTGCGAGACAGTTAATTGCCGAGAGGGACGGGCAACCCGGCTTGAAGCAGGAGCTTCCTAGGACAGCACCGGGACTGGGACTGGTGAGTAGGCTTCCCACTTTATTTATTTATTTATTAAAACTTCATACACGTCGAGTGTACAGGCGGACTTAATGCCAAGGGCATTGTCTCACAGTCTACCTTTGAGTGGTGTAGAGAGAGAAAGGTAGGTGTATTCTATAGGTACTGAATCAGTTACGTGGAAAAAAAAACATACATATAGAATAATATATAATATAACATAAATACATTATATATATAATAATATATACATATGCATATATATATATATACATATATATATATATATATATATATATATATATATATATATATATATATATATATATATATATATATATATATACACTGCTACCTTAGCCATCAGGAGCTCCTTAACCGTTGTCTTGAATTTGTACTTTGTATCAGATGTCCTGATCTCGAACGGGAGGTCATTCCATAGAAGAATAGATTGAATTGAAAACGAAGAGTGTACAAAAGCAGAATTGTGAGAAGGGACAGAGAGAAGAAGATTATGAGAGGAGCGAAGGTTTAGGTCGTGATTGGAACACAGGTATTGAAAGTGAGAAGTTAAATAGTCAGGGGAGGTATGGGACATAAGGATAGTATAAAGAGTAATGAGAGCACGCAAGCTGCGTCTTTGACGAATGGGAAGCCACTTCAATTGAGAACGATAAGCAGATATGTGATCATACTTACGAAGACTGAAAATGAATCGAATGCAGTTATTAAGAAGACGATCAAGTTTATTGAGTAGACCTGCATTCAGGTCGTAGTAGCACACATCAGCATAGTCGATCAAAGGAAAGATTAAAGTTTGCACAAGCATCACTTTAGTCTGGGACAGGAGAAAGTTCTTAAGGCGGTAGAGTGCGCGTAAAGTACCAGTGACTTTTTGACCTACCTGAGTTACTTGAGTTTGCTAATTAAGCGAAGCATCTTCATCACTTTAGACCTCCCGCATTTTGATGGTTGCCTAGGAAGCTACCTGGGCTTCATTTATTTATTTGACAGCCTGGTCAATGACAGGGCTGACCTTCGGCCGGCACAAAAATTGGCATATTTGATGTCGGTTCTGGATGGGGAGGTCAAAGGCCTCATCCAGCATCTGCCCGTGTCTGACAAGGCGTACCAGACGGCTCGGGACTTAATTACCCGTAGGTACCACAACAAGCGTGGCCTCACAGATACGCACATCGAGCAGATTATGGGTTTGCCCACGCTCACCCGGGTCTTTGGGTTGCGCACCCAACTTTGGAACCCGCTTTTGGTGGTAATCAACGCACTTAAGTGCTTGGACCTGCCCGTGGACCAATGTTCCTACCTATTGGTGCACATTGTGCTCAAAAAGCTGCCTGCCGACCTGAGGTCGCGTTTTGAACAGCGCTTTGGTGGGGATAACGCGACCCATCTGCCCCCCTTTGCTGACTTGGAGAGGTTTCTCGAAGATGAGTGCCGGGTCTTGGATAACTCCGGTGGTGACACGCCGGCTAAGTCGCAGTCGCCCAAGGTCAAGGAGCAGGACGAATGCCCGTCGCCTTTGCTTCTTTTGTTTGGGATCCCACTACCAGCGAGACTGCCCAAACTCTCGCCCCTGTCCTCACTGTGGAGGACAGAATTTGGACATTCTCTGCATGAATGCCAGAGAGGTAGGCCGCTTGTCCAACCAGCCGACGCCGCGCACGGGCGAGTTCATGAGAGAATATGAACAATTGGGACACATGTCGGTGTCAAATTTGGATTGGCGTTCGGTGGAGCACTACTTTCTCCCGCATCATGTGGTATTGAAGCCATCAACTGGCAAGCTGCGCACAGTGTTTGATGGTTCTGCGCAGACTTCTAAAGGCGTATCCTTGAACCAGTGCTTGCATTCTGGTCCCAAGTTGGTCAAGGACCTTTGTGACGTCATCACCAGCTTCCGACGACATCAGGTTGTCTTTGTGGCCGATATAAAAATGATGTTCAGGCAGACGATTATCCACCCTGATGACCGTCACTTCCAGCTGATCCTTTGGAGAGAGAATCCTCGCGATCCCATGGTCGTCTACGAGCTCAATACTAATACGTACGGGTTAAGGTCAAGCCCCTACTTAGCAATACGTTCTCTTTGGGAGCTCGCAGACCGCAAAGGCTTAGTTTAGTTTAGTTGGTTTAGTTGGACTTGAGTTTTCCGCACTTAGCCACTTATTTGGGCCATTGTGCGTAAGTGGCGACTTGATTGACGCCGACTACTCATACCACCTTAGCTCCTTCCAGAAAGCCATTAGTTGGCTGATGTCGTTCAAAGCCTCACACATGGTTCTGGGGTTGTTCAGCAGCTTTGCCCGTTGATCGCTCACACTTGTGCAGTGCAGAATGACGTGAGCGGGTGTTTCTTCGGTTTCCATGCAGCCCCTGCACAGTGGCCTGTCCGTAACGCCTATGTTGAATAGGTGCTTGTTGAGTGGACAGTGGCCGGTTATTATGCCTGTCAGATGCTTAACCGCAAAGGCTTACGTTTACCACGAGCCTCCGCCATCTTGAAAAACTATATTTACGTAGATGACATTTGTTCTGGCGCCTCCACAGCGGACGAGGCGATCCTCCTGCGGGACGAATTGATAGGTATTTTGGCCTCCGCTGGTTATGAGTTGCGCAAATGGATTTCCAAATCACTAGCGCTTTTGGAAGGCTTACCCGAGGATCATCAGCAAGATCCACACTTATTTGAGATTGTTGACAACCCCTCCATGATGGCTATTCTCGGCGTTCAGTACAGACCAGTCCAAGACATCTTTACGTATAACGTAGACTTGAAATTGCCTAGTTCTTGGACTAAACGTCTCGTATTGTCTACTGTCGCCAGAATCTTTGATCCGAACAGTTGGATCTTTCCAGTTATATTTTGTGCAAAATGCTTCTTGCAGAAGCTTTGGACGGCAGGATTGACCTGGGACGAACCTCTCCACAGTACTCTTGTTGAGGAATGGACATCTTTTGTATCCGCACTTCGTGCCGTCAAGGAGATCTCCTTGCCTCGTCCCATCCTTCCTCCCGGGAAGTACAAGGCAACCCTTCACGGGTTTTGTGATGCTTCGGAGCGTGGTCACGTGGCCGTGGTGTACTTGCGCACAGTTAGTGCCTCAGGTCAGGTGAGGGTTTCCCTGATCATGGCGAAGAGCAAGGTTGCACCCCTTCGGACAACTCTGACGATCCCAAAATTGGAGCTCTCGGGAGCAGCCCTACTTGTATGCTTATTGAACCACGTGTCTAACACTTTGGGTAAATCAATTTGTATTAATGGGACCTACGCCTGGACAGACATCCAAATTGTTCTTTGTTGGTTGAAGGCTTCTGTCCACACCTTGGAGGTATTTGTCGCTAATCGCGTTTCCCAAATACAAAAATCTGATGTCAAGCTTGTTTGGAGACACATGCCAGGTGAGCTCAACCCCGCTGATTGTGCCTCGCGCGGATGCTTGACGCCTAGTTTTCGCTGTGGTGGGATCCGGAATGGTTGAGTCGACCAGAAATTGATTGGCCTTGAACGCCAGTTTTGAATACTTCCAATTTGCCGGGTCTACGAAAACTCGCTCTTGAGAAGGTGGAATGCGTTTTCGACCCCAATTTCTTGTTGAATCGCTACAGCTTCCTTGACAAGTTGTTAGGTGTTACTGCTTGGATAAAGCGTTTTGTTTTTAACTTTTGGCACCCATAACAGAAACGTCTGACACCGTTTCTTTCACCACAGGAGTGACAGGAGTCCCTCACCTTTTGGGTTCGTTCTGTGCAATTGGCGCACTTTGAGAAGGAGATTGCTATCCTTAAATCAGGGAGATCGAAATTGTCGGGAGCTGTATCTAAATTGAACCCCTTTTTGGACGAAACGGGTCTCTTGCACGTTGGAGGGCGTCTCAAGAACGCCAACCTCCCTTACGGGGCCCGTCACTCCCTTTTGTTACCCAAGGACGGTAATTTGGTACGCTTGTTGGTAACTGACCGTCACCTTAAAATTCGCATGCTGGTTGTAATGCGCTCTTGGCCATTTAGCAACGTGAATTTTGGATTTTGTCTGCCCGAAGAATAATTCGGAGTGTAGTCTTTCGCTGCATCCCTTGTTATAAACTCAAGGCTTCTACCATGCAGCCCTTGATGGGAGACTTACCGGCAGATTGCGTAACAGAGAGCAGGACGTTTGACGGTGTTGGCACGGACTTTGCTGGTCCTTTTTTGGTGAATACGTCGACACTTCGAAACAGCAAGACTGTTAAGGCCTACTTGTGTGTTTTTGTTTGTCTTTCCACAAAGGCCGTACACTTAGTACTGGTCTCCTCGCTTACGACCGAGGCGTTTGTAGCCACATTTGACAGATTTGTATCCCGCAGAGGGCTGCCTTCCTTGATCCGTTCTGACTGCGGCACTAACTTCAAGGGCACCTACATATAACTATTTGAATGATGTTGATAATTTCCTTGAAACCAACAAGGCTGATATAGGCAATAGGCTTGCCCGACGTGGGATAAATTGGTTGTTTTCCCCACCAAATTGTCCACACTGGGGTGGTATTTTTGAGACCGCTGTAAAATCGGCCAAAACACACTTGCGCAGGACAATCGGTGAGTCTGTCCTTACATTTGAGGAACCCGCAACTGTGTTTTGTAAGATTGAGGCCGTTTTGAACTCTAGGCCATTGTGCCCGATCTCCTCAGATCCGAATGATTTGGAGGCCCTTACGCCGGGCCATTTTTTGATTGGTCGTCCACTTGTCGCCTTGCCTGAGTACCCCTATATTGATACGAGACCTGGTCGTCTCTCGCGTTTTGAATTGGTACGCCAGATTACTCAGAGCTTGTGGAAATGCTGGAATTTGGAATATTTGCACATACTCCAGCAACGCGTTAAGTGGACCGACAAGACCGATCCACCCATGATTGGAGACCTCGTTTTGATTAAGGACGCTAACCTGCCGCCACTCAGATGGCGCAGGGGGCGCATTCTTCGTTTGGTAACTGGGGCTGGTGGAGTTCCCCGATTTGCTGAGGTCTTGGTGGACAGTTCGATTCTGAGGAGAGCGGTTGCAACGTTGTCACGTCTACCAACTGATTAGCGGACCGGTAGGCCGGTCCGGGGCGGGTGGACGTTTGAAATAGAAATATTGTTTGTGATAAGTCAAATCGATTATATCGGTTTAGTAACGTTTTGTTTAGTCTATTGTAAATTTTGACTATGGTCACACTATGAACTGTTATTCATTCTCTTTGGTTCATTGTCGGTTTCCCCGGTAAAAAATTGGCTTGCGCTTGCCACGTTTTGCCTTCTCGCGTGCTTTTGTGATATTGTAATAAATTTGGAACCCGAGTGAATGCCGCTTCTTTGGTCTATAACCGGCACCGGTATATTGTGATAAAAGTCAAACTTGTGAACTATTGAACATTTGTAACATATGGAACATTTGCAAAAATTGTGTGAATCCGGTGTCGACGTCCACGTGCCATCGTGCTTTGAAGACGTCGCGTTTGCAGCCTAGTAGCTAAGTATTTAGATAATTTACCAGCTAATATTGGCCAATTTTAGATCTGTGTGTGTTTCTAACTTAGCTCCAAGCCTGACATCCAGTGAAGATTTGGTAAGTAAATTAATATTGTAATCTTGTAATTCCCTGTGCAATCACAGTAATAGTGTTTAGGCCTTTGCCTTGGGCTAAGACTGGATGAATTAATCGCTTCCACTGTCTTCTGCAAACTACCCAGTTCCTAGCCCAAACTCTAGACACATGGTTACAGCATAAGTATTGAAAATAGGAAGATAAATACTGGGGAAAAGTTGAAGATGTAAGAGTAGAATAGAGGGTAGTGAGAGCACGCAGACTGCGGCGTTGATGTATGGGAAGCCACTTTAATTGAGAACGATAAAAAGACACATGGTCATACTTGCGAAGATTGAACAACAACATTGTAAACTATTATGCCATCCACACGTTCTTGTTAAGAGTTTGATTCCACTGTCGCATAAAACTTTGGTGTTATTTCGTCCTAGTAATATTTTTACGCAAGTATATATAAGTTGTGGGAGGCGGGCGAACCCGATAAGGTCGATAGCGATCCCGGCTTGAGTAATGTCTAAAAGGCACGGGACAGTATTAATTATCGTCAGCCTGAGTCATTCGACCTCGATAGACTCTGCTAATAACACTGTGTAATCTATTACGCTTTTGATCATTACTCTAATAATTAATTGTGAATGTGGATTGGGTCCCTAACTGAATTAGTCGTTTCTAAGTACCATTTAATATGGAATAGGTACAATAAGATATGTTCATTTTCGTATCTCAGTAGCGCTACTAAAGTGCTCATTGCTGCTAATCATTTTATTAATTTGAGTGCATAGATGGCTTAGTGGCAAGCGGTCGTAACGCTGCTGATACGATGGGCTACCGTGGTAGGAGCAATGACACGGGACTATACTTTGCTTTAGCTACAAATTGTTGGTTCGAAGCTGTGTGTTATTTGTGTCCGTTGGCCACAGGACTCCGTGTGGGCAAAAGACGGTCTTTAGGTCAAAATTCAACCAATTTTCTACAAACTTTAGGTTTCATTAGAACGTCGTTCTTTTGGTCGTAATACACGTGTTCTCCATTGCGCATTCACACTGACGCGGGTGCGGGACATGCGCCGAGCGGGTCGCGACTTGTTTTGTATTTATTTACAAAATATAGTTGCAAGAATAGCTTGTTATGCATCTCAGTCATGGATCTCAATGAAAAAATTATAGAATGTGTTCGTAAACACAGTTTTTGGTATGAACCGAGCGATAAAAACTCTAAAAATGAGGTTTTGAAAGCCAGGTTATGGCATGTAACAGAGATGCCATAGCATGACCGCGGGCGGCCCGCCGGCGACCCGCGCCCACATTGTGTGTGAAAACAACGAACAGCGCGGCTCACGCGACGAACACGACCCGCGCCCGCACCCGCTTTCTGTGTGAATTGCGCTTAAGCTGTGGCATGTCGCCGGTCTGTACACCACGAGTTCGTAGAGCCTTCTCTTTAATTGTCCACTCATATTACAATAATTGAGAAGATGTCTCGGCTTCCGAAAAGATTGCCAAAATACATTTACAAAAACAACAAACCTCTTGACCCAGAAACAAATTTTCTAAAAATACTGGATGCGACATGTAACTTTTTTGTATGAAACATTCTTTTTTGTATCTCAGATAAGTCATTTAGAACTTCAAAGCTCATAAGAACAACTTGTATTTAGGTATGCATCACATTTCTGTCATTACATTTATTACTAGGTTCCAAGTTTGATTCTAGGAAAGAAGAAATAATTTATTTTTAGTTAGTTTACCTACATCGTAATAAAATAATAATAATCCATGAAAGGCATCAAACGACTCTATTTATGTAGAATCTAAATATGGCTATATGTTCATAATAAGCTTTTAGAATTAAATAAATCTATTTTACTGCTAGACAAACATTCAGATGCTTTAAACACTGAAATATCTCGAACACAGCACAGAAATGTGATTACGGTGACATCCACGATTTGCACCTGACATAAGGGAAAAATCTTTGAATACAAAAAGATCCTGCGGATTTGCTTCAAACCATCTAGAGGAAGTATCTATAAAATCGAGTTTGAGAAGTTATGTATCATCATCATCAGCCTGCCATAGTCCACTGCTGGATATAGGTCTCTCCAATGGTACGTCACTGAGCCCGATTTATTTATGAAATCATACCATTATTACATTATATATTTATATTTAAGTCAAATATCGTGCTTATACAAATAATGATCAAGCTGATGTCCAAAGTTCCTATAGGAAAATCAGAATCACATTATTATTTACTACTACATTTATTGAATATTATATTAGATGTTATTGAATATAATAATTGATCGTGGAAAATAACTGCACAGAAAATACAACTTTCTGCCTAGAGATCATACCTTCATCATACCTCCACAACTCACAGCAAAAAGCCACTAAATTCTCAAGTAATTACACTTAATGGACTAAACTAACTAGTCTGCTTGTCATTTAATATCAGATTTATAACGTGGTTTATTCACTAATATCGAAATAATTAAAGCGAGTGTGCGTTAATGATGTGTTTTGATTATCTAATTACTTGGCTCTCATTTCATTTACGAGATCGTTACGTAGTCATGTCGCAAACACACTCCTAGGGGCCAATTCTGCTATTTTTATATGACATTGATATCATATTTTGAATGGATTTAAAAGCGGTATTCTGATAATCTTATGTCATTATCGTATAATTTAAAATAAACAGTTCGTCGTTGACACATACGATCTCGTTACAATTTCATTCAAATATCATATAATTTAGAAGAATACGCTTTTTGTGACGTAATTATGACACTGACATGATATTGCGACTATATTTATTTAGCGGAATTGGGCCCCTAGTTTAATTAAATCGTGTAATGCATATTTGACGAAAACATCCAATGCTTTGTTTCTGAGCGGAAGTATACCTACCAAACTATACGTAGGTAATGGAGAAATGTTTCAAGTGTAAAGAAATATGGGGGAATTAATATTTCAGGTGCCTAGCTAGCCCAAAACTTTGCCAATAATTTTTGATTTATTGAAGCCTCACCGCCTCTCATATCTACTACTCAAAATTTTTCTATTTAAACAATCACTTTAGCGGCAGAGGCTCTATACCATAGCCGACGCGACGTTTGCGTGGAAATGGGCTTTCACGTAATTTTCGGCAAGAAGGATTCTAATTGTGAAGTTAGCTAATATTAATTCATGAGAAAGATTAAATGAAACATACGTGTTCCCAATTAGGCCATATTCGTCGTAATGATAATGTTAGTACTGAACTAGCACAGTAGACGTCGCTTCTGTGGCATCTCTCCAACGAATTCAAACAATTTTGTCATATTCGTTTGGCGGAATGTCTGTTCCACTATTCTACATTTTTACTGTTTAGACATAAACACAAAAGGCTTCATAAAACGACATGACTATGCAAGTTTTCGTATATCCTGTGTACGGAAAGCTCTGTAACAAAAAGTTTGTACTAGCAAAGTTTACATTTTATTTCGGTTTGTGTCACTACCGATTTCAGTTCTTACTTATATCGTGAGAAATTGCATGGAAAACCTCTTAAGTTTTCTACAGCGAACGATAGCTTGAAGATGCCTCTCTCTATTTCAATAGACTTTAAGTAGCTTACGGACCGTTTCTGCAGCTTTTATTCGATAGCGGTATAAACTTTGACAATCGCAGTTTTTATTATAGTTGGATATGGATATTTCCTCTGGCAACAGCACATTTATGACTCGCTGAAAATCTGCCTATGTAGCTTAGTACGACTTTTTGGGTTTCATTTTATAAATAGGTTCCTTATAATAGTTAAAGTTGTCGAACTCTTTTGTGTTACAGACATCGATAATAGCCTATGAGCTTGCTCTTATCAATATTTGATATTTCTTAACTAATATTTTGCCTTTGAAGATTAAATTAGTTTTCAACTAAACAACAACGAGTGAACAGACACTGTAAATTAAACAGAATTAGATTAAATTAGTTATGTTACTAAAAGTTTTTAATCAAGAGAAGTTTTAGATAGCCGTAAAATTATTCGTCTCGTGATAAATAAAATGGCCTGTTTTTTTTTTAAAACTGAAATATCAGCGTTTCCGTAAAATCAACAAAAACACCTTGAAACGACAACACAATAAATCTTTCGTACTTTTATCAGGAGAAGCAGTCACCAAGTTATGTACACATTAGTGGCGCGCAAACGAGCTACAAAATTTCTTTGAATCGACAAAGTAGCTGCGACCAGAATTCCCATTTTCTTGATAACGATCATGTCCCACCTTGTGGCCATTAAGGGTCAGGCGATGGTCAGATAGGGGGCAATTTATGCAGTGCACACTCAACTCAAGAGCTTCGTTTTGTTTACTTAGTTTTTACGAGGCGAGATCTTTATCCGTTCCGTGCAAAATGTTTCGTTTTTAAGCTGAACCCGCAACCCTTTGTGGCTGATGTGGTTATTGTGTAAAGTGTCTTAAAGGGTAGTTTTATACGGAATTTGTTGCGCATTTGATACTCTTTTGTGGATTTAATATTGAGTGTGCCAGTTTAATTTTTAGTGAAGGAGTTTTAGGGCGTCTGAATGACTGGTGCTATTTGGATTATTTACGAATGATTAGCGTCTTGAACTTTGACTGTCTTTGTCTTTGACTTTTTGAACGATTTTTTTGACTTTGCGTTGTAACCAGATACAGTATTCTTTGTTATTGGAGCACGCTGATATATCTAATTAGCTGACTCGCAAACAATCCATTGATCTTTGTAGCTAAGTATGCGACCATCACGAATCGTCAAACAAAAGTTGAAGATTAAAGTTCAATCATCACATTTCAGGGCATCCAATACTTCGACACCGTTTTCTAGGACGTTGTGATATTTTTGTCTTAATATAAGAGAGAGCCAAACTATAATTATGTAAATCTATATTTCACATCAACGACCTTTAAGTTTCAAAGAAAACGGACAATGCCTTTTAGATATGTAGCGTAAGGCTAAAGAACGTAGTCCCACTTAAACATTACACGATAACCTTATCATATCTTTGTACATTTGTACCTAGGATTGGGCATGAGTTAAACATTAATCGCGTCAATGGTGCAATGGTTTTTCAACAACGCTCATCAGATTGTTGACCTGACGCCATATAAAGTTCTGAAATAAATAAAATGTCAAATATTTCTTTTGATATATTGCGTTCCTCGCCACGCTTTCGAGATATTCAGCTCGGGGTCAACTGTAGTCAGCTTTAACCTAAGTTAACATTAAACTATTCTCGCTCAGCTCTACTCAAAATTTTAAAGTAGAAAATCTTATATTTAGGGATTTAATTCTTTTCCTCTCATCGCGAAACGCAGTTGTCGCAATAGTGGAATTTTAAGTCGATATTTTTTAAGATGGTCCGTGTGGTGACGGATTAAGACTACGGAATGTCACCACCCTATATCATCCCATGGATGTCGTAAGAGCCGACAGAGGGAGCATATTATGCAGAGAACAGCACTGTAAAGAAGGAAAACTTGATACAAACCCTATACCAACCCGTTTGGCCAGCGTTGTATAGTAGGCCAAATCCTTCCTGTCAATGGAGAGGCCTGGTCCAGCAGTGGACTGTTAACCCCTTGTATGCCGGAACGCAGATCTACGCGAGACACAATAGCTTTTTAATTGTGTCTGGCATTCCGGCATACAAGAGGTTAAAGGCTGATGATGACATTTTTTAAGAACCCTCTTAAACAATATCATCGCGGTATCTGAAAATTTAATAATTTAAAGTGCCAAAAATAAAATGCATTCCTAAGCAACTCTTATGTTAATCAGAAATAAATTACTTACGTATTGGTATATATATGAGAATTCATACTAAGCAGATCTGACACTGGCAAATTACCAGATACAGTACTCAGATTATTAACAGAAAAATTAAATAATATCTGTATATATTTACGACCCGATCAGAATTGGATATTCACAAAACGATGATATTCACATACGCAAAATTTATGCAACGTACCCAATAAAAAATTGTTGAAATTAGTAGAAAAAGAAAAATACGAGCAAATGATCACTGTTAAACATTGTATGATAAAGCGTGGATTGCAACAGTAGCTGAACAATTTATTTGTCTCAGTTGACATAATCTGACAGAACGACATGTAAACCAAACTAAAAATAGCTGCGTCAGCTTTACCGAGTAAATAAACAATGTGGTATACAGTCAACCGTTTTCTTACCGACTGACGTTTTTTAACAGATCGTCGTGCGGTACTTCCATATAATAAACAGATATTTAGTTGCATTAATACGCTGCATGTATGGCGTAGTGGTTTGAGCGGTCGCTTTGCTGTTTAGAGCTGCTAGTACTGTTCATTCGATCCCTACACGAGACTGATTGTTATTTAGAGATTGGATGTACTTCGTGCCCGTTGAATAATATTTGTAAAGTTTTCCCTCGACACGGAATGCACACCTCGTGCAGGAATTATCGTTTCAAAATAAATAAAAATATTGACAATATGTTGAAAATCAATATCATTCTAACATTTAATGCTCCGCCACTGTGAGAGATCGACAAACTCCTTAGTGGGGAAGACTCAAACGCCTGTCATACACACCCTGTCTACCTGTGCCAAGAGGCGGAGGATGCGCCCGTAATTTTAGTTTCTATCACAACTGTAATAAATACTAATAACTGTAAACTGTAGCGCTCATAGCGAGATTCGGCTTGCCGTTCGTAACAGATCGGCAAAGTTAAGCAACGCGTGCACAGGCTGCCATTTGGATGGGTGACCGAGTGTGGCATTTACATCTGAGCGCTACCGTGCTTCGGAGGGCACGTAAAGCTGTCGGTCCCGGTTCTTGTCTTAGCTCAAGGATCGTTAGGCCATGTCGGAGGCCTTAGGGCGGTCTGAAAACTCCGACACCAGAGTTGGCCACACACTCACACGAAAAGAAGAAGAAGACTGTAAACTCATGCTTGCTTATCACGACGCGACTCAATTACATCCAGAGATTGTCAGCTATGTTTCGATGCCGCCTTATAACACTGACAACTGAGCATATTTACACACCAGCTGGCATTGCACACATTTTTGTCTGGTGAAGATGGCATCCATAATACGCAGAAACTGGAAGCATTTTAGGGTGACGTAGTAAGAAACTCTTATATTGCCTCCCCGTTGCCCGTTTGTCGGACTCGTGTGTCTATCTGAAAAAAAAGCAAAATCATTTTAGCATTTCTGTCTAGCACGCGAATCATTACAAAGACCTTTAAAATATTTTATCTAAATCTAGCTGACCCAGCGAACTTTGTACCATCATTGCATTTTCTTTTTGCATATAAATCATCTCCTAATAATAACGAAAAATATTTATTCAGTTTGTTGCAGTCATTGGGAAGCAATGCGCGTATATAATTATGCTTTGTTTTATTAATATAGATACCTAATATTAAGATTTTTTAAAGTATAAAATAAGTACATCGATCATTACGTCTACTGCAGGTGCACGAACAATTAATTTCTGCGTAAAGAGAACCCCATCCCAGCAAAATCAGTATACTTCACCATTTATCTGGATAACCAGCCAAATAATATTGCAATAATAACACAACTATAATGAAGCCATCAAGTCAGCAATGCACATAGCATGCGTATCAGCAAACATAAAAATGTTGTTAACATTGCATATGTACGAAATTGTAATTTTGTATGTAATTATCACTACATAGTATAAAGCAAAGTCTATCTTCTGTCTGTCTGTCCCTATATACATAGGGACAGACAGACTTAAATCTTTAAAACTCCGCAACGGATTTTAATGCGGTTTTTTTTAATAGATAGAATGATTCAAGAGGAAGTTTTATATGTATTATTGACGCGGGCGAAGCCGCTGGCAGCGTCTAGTTTTATATAAGTGTACGTACACTTATATAGATGTATGTACTACAAGATGCCCGCAGCTACACCCGTACTTTTTTTTTTAACTTTTTTTGCCTGATACCTTCTTAGCACTAGGGTCACTTGTACACCTACGGTCTACAAGGAACATAGGTACCTACATGCATAAATTTCAGTAGGTACATATAATATAGAAGAGAAGTGGCAGAGGTCATACTTTATTATGTTAGCACTGTTTTGATACAATGTTAGAGGTCATTCGAAATAGATTGCGTAGATGGTAGACGATTAAGGACTTTTTACGCGTAGCCTTTACACGACAGGGTCATGTAATAAATTCACGGATCTTCCGGCTTGCCAGAGGTAAGAAGAACTCCCACGTACTTAAACATCGTGTGTGATATGGTTTCAGTTAGTTTTACCAACGTAGGTGTGCGATTTAAATTTCATTTACGGTTTATAATAATATGCGAACGCTACCAAACATTCTAAATAATATGCCGTATCTAATTATTAAATTTTAATACAAAAAATACTCTTGATATTTACAGAAGGAGTCTCGATCGCGTAATTACTCGAAAATATAGATAAAATTCTCATGTATTTACACCGACGACGTGTAACGTTTAGTTGTGGCAAGGTCACACCAACCATAGTTACCGGGTGACTCCACAATTAACGCGATTAAAACCCAAAATTAAAATTAGTAGATATGTGTGAAAATAAAAATATTTATTTTAAAATTTATTTTGTCTAACACACCACTAAAACCTAGGCCCAAATGACCTCAGTTAATTCAAAACAGGCACAAACTACGAGACTATCAACAAGTTACATGAGTCTTATAAATCTTGTAAACAGCTAAAACGCGTTTTATTTCGTAAGCTTCTCGTTGAAGGTACGTGGGATATCGCTATTGACGTATCGCTTTCACATAATGGCGTACTCTCCCGCTGCTGATAAATACGGAGAGACGTGCAACGCATCACAATTACCATCTTATCTCCGATACATGCATATTTTATATACTCTAAATGTCGTAAAATTCTAAGTGCTGACATAATCAACGATATTTTAAGGTTGTTTAAAATTTCTGTGGGATGAAGAGAAGATTTATACATGGCGAATTTTTAAAAGGAGACGGTGATAGCGTAATTTTTAAGTAAACATTTAAAAGGGCAAGGGGTTCTATTCATCGTCACTACTTATCAAATAAGGCAAAAAAGAATTATAGGTAAACCAAAATGCAATCTGAAAGATAAATTGTAATAAAGATTTTAGTTAGACTTCATTTAAGTAATTGTCCAGCGTCTAGGCAGAGACTCAAGAGTCTGAGCAAAGACAAGCAAAAGCGTGCAATCTGTATCTGAGCCTGTTACTTAACAACTGAATCATCGATTGCGAAAAGATGCTATTTTAGCATACCTTTTTACCTGAAAGTGGAAAGTGGAAGGAAACAATTTTTTTTTATAAACAGGATCACGCCAGATGTATAGGGCCAACATAATTGGTTGGGAGCCTATAGGCGTTTAAAAAATTATGTAAACGCCAAATTGGAATTAAGCTGAAAAAAGTCTAGTATGAAAACAACCAGATGTAGCAGATGTAACAAGTACTTGAGATACTTTGTATAGTTCCAGTAATGCTTGTTGAATTCCCTTTAGTGGCACACAGTATAAAACTATCTCAAAATAAGGCTATCGGCTATCTCTTTTGCCTACCATTTGGAGTTATCTGGTAGCTTATTGACTTGATATTCCAGATATAATTTCAAACTTGGTACGCTTTAATACCATATTTTTTTATTCTATGAATTAAATAATAAAAGAGGTTAGTTTCATTAAGGTCAAATCGTTCTGCTTAATCAAGGTACGTAAGTACGTTTGCCTCTTGCTTATCACTTTAGTGTTCTGTGGTAACTTACTGGGTCAGATACTAAAACTAATTACAAATGCGTAAATGGGTTAACGTCTGGTTTAAAATGAAAGTACAACATCCTCTTCCTTTGCAAAGGTCACCAATTAGTAAACCTGATTCGAAACATATTTGACAAAACAAAACAACAAGAAAGACTCAATAAATGAGTCTGGTTGTTCTTTGTTTACATTGCAGCATTGTTCTAATATAGTATTATATATATTTTATAATATATTATGGTAAAGTAAAAATAATTTAAAAGTTAAAGTACGTGCTTAATCCAAATACCTAATTATACTAATTTGGATTTCACATACACCAAGTTAATTTATAAAGGGATACGTAGCCTCTATATCAACACGCCGAATTCCAGCGAAAAAGACGTAAGACTTTAGTAAAACATATACGCACTAGGCACTTATACGTCCCCCCCGTTGGATCTCCACCTTGTCGTGGTGGGGGGGCTCAGTAACCATGGTTAGGTCACCCACGGTGAAGCTAAGCGAGATCCCAGGAGTGGACGCTCCGCGTGGGCTTGACGGAGGCCTGCGCAGGATGCGTCCAATGGTGCGGGTGCGAGGGACAGTTCTTCTGTCTCTCGCAGTCGGGTGCGGTCGCGGGAGGAGAGGCGTGTCAGTGTTGCGTTGCCGCGCGCCCTATCTCCCGCGACCAAATGGGGGCGCACCATCGTTCCGTCGTGGTGGGGCCGCAGAGGAAGAGGAGATGCGGTGTTGCGTTGCCGTTCTCCCTATCCTCTGCGGTCGCTGGGTGTTTCGGCAGCGGAGCCCAACACCTTCATCCGCCGCCAAGAGGGTTTTGTTCGGGGCCCGCCTGACCATCTGGCGGGCCAATAACCGTCGGGGGATAGCGAGGAATGCTTCGGTGATACCCGACCCCCCGACACACGGGTACATGAGGAACACGGGTTGGTTTTAAGTCAGTAAGAGTCTGACAGTCCCCTCCACCCTGCCCCCCCAGGGCGGAGGGACTCCATGAGGATTTTCCAAGCCGACACAAAAAAAAAAAGGCACTTATACGTGGGATGTTCGGTTCAATTTCCGCCCGAAAAGTGTTTGTATTTACGCACCATTAACGCCGTTAGCTACGAAATAAAGACTTATTTAGGCCACGAACTACCGTTTTTACCGTGTTTGGCATTTTGATTCGGATTATTGCACGGATCAAAAGTACCCTTACCGAGTGGTTTTCACATTTAAACTTCCTGTTATCAACAATTAAACATGTAAACATGTTAATTGGTCGTCGGGAAATCCAATTATGGTGAAGTGGTTGGATAAAACGGATAATTTTAGGTTAACAACTTAATATTTTTATGTTCATTCATAACTTACATTTGTTTCATAGTGTTTAATAATATGTAATCTATTTTTATACTTGAAATATTTCTGACAAGCAACCCAATTATAAATGCTTTTAAACTGTTTGTGAATAATTACACATAATCACCGGATGGCTATTGTTTGTCATCCCATGACCACGACTTTTGTAACCACTGCCGAAATCTCGGGGAAAATATGTAATACCTTTATTTTCAAGCTAGTGTATACCCGCAACTAGGCCCGCATATTTTATTTAGCCGTTTCTGCCCAATCCCGTGGGCATTTCGGGAAATCCCTTCTTAGTGCACCCCTTCGGTCACCGAAGTACATATCTACATGCCGAATTTCAGCTTATTGCGCCCAAAAGGTTTGGATGTGCATCGTCAGTCAGTCAATAATTTCATTGTACAAAAGACGCTGTAGTTACATAAACATCAGACCAATTATTTTCGGTTTCATCCTGCTTTTGCTGTTTAACATCATACTACTTACTAATCAATACTTTCATCTGATCGTATAACGATGTAAGTTGTTCATTTTCTAATAACATATACCCACAAGAAATTATCAGAATCTCCTAACTAATGACCTCGTACAATTCTTTCACCCTAGTTTACGGCGAGTAAAATACGACTTTATTTTCTAAGTCGTTTAATGTAAGAAATATGTTTTAAACAACGGAGAACGGATACGTAACGCGAGATTCATAGTTGCATTCACATTCAAAGTTTTAATTTAAGAGTACATGGCTTACACTTTTTTATTTGGTTTAGTATTTACGTTCCTAGCTTTCTTGTTCGCGACTTGAAGTTGCATTTAATTTATTAGCATCTAGAGAATAGTGAAACAAATTACGGATATTTGCGGAGTTGTTTGTAGCAAAGTTTGCTAGTGATATTAAAATATTTTCTTTTTATGTCGGAAAATTGTCGTGACCATTAACTACATTAAATGTCTGTCGTTTTTCAAGTACATTAATGACCTGATCATCAGCATATAGGAGGCATTTGACGAGTAACTCATTCATCCTTAATCCACAGTCACTATGTTTCAAATCTTGCAAACAACTGTCCATGAAGAGGTTGAACAGCCACGGCGACGCTACACATCCCTGTCTAACACCTGTCTCGATGGTAAACCAGTCAGTGTATGCCCCGTTTATCCTCACACAAGCTCTGGAATCTTCATAAAGGGATTTCAGAGCTCGTATGAGGCTGCTGTTCTACCCATACATCGACAGTATCGACCACATTTCATTCCTCACCACTTTATCGTAAGCCTTTTCCAAATCCACGAATGCGCAATAGACCTTTTGACCTTTGGCCAAGAATTTCTCGGCTATGCACATCCGTGCACCCCATACCCTTTCGGAATCCCGCAGCATATCCTGCAGCCTTACCTAATTTCATTCTTCCCAGCGCCTTCATAATCTCATCTACGCCAAAATCACTTTCATCATTGCTATTATTACCATTCATTTCAGCGATCGATGTCTCTATCGCCGGTCTTTCAAATAAATCTTCAAAATACTCCTTTCATCTCTTCAGCACGCATGATTCACCATTCAGTATCTTTCCATTCTTGTCTCTGATTGACGTGTATTCTGAGGCTTGAGTTCTTCCTCGAACTGCACGAACGGTGCAGTTATGCAGCTAGCAACGAATATATGTTCTCGGTGTCGCCATTCTTTGAAGAGCCCACTTATCCGGCTCAACACCAAGAAGTGGTCTGTGTGGATGCCGATCCCTCGATACACCCTAGTATCCAATACATTCTTTCTCAATCGTTCATCTACAATTACAAAATCAATCATACTTTTTCTAACATTTTTAGCCTCACGCGTATACATGTGTATCCTTTTGTGATCAAACATGGTGTTTGTCACACAAAGGCTCCACTCTAAACAAACCTCAAGCAATTCTTTTCCATTTTCATTCACACTCTCATCACCAAATTCACCTAAAACCCTTTCAAATCCATCTCGTTTTACTCCCACCCCTGCATTGAAATCCCCTAACAAGATCAATCTTTCGTTATCCTTACATTTCCTCAACATATCTCTTAAACTCTTCCAAAACTCCTGCCTTTCGTCTTGCTCTTGCTGTGTCATACCGGCTACTATATTGACGGGGGCGTAAACCCCTACAATAAAGAAACGAGTATGTCCTACTTTCATTCTCATCATTAGTAGCCTAGCATTTACACATTCAAATTCCTTATCACCGCACTCATTCATTCGCGCTGACAGTATTACACCAACTCCCTTGCAGGCTCTGGTGGTACTGTCAACTCCAGACCAATACGCCGTATAACCGTCATGCTTGGTGGTGCTACAACCTTTCCTTTTTGTCTCATTCACACAAAGAACATCAATCTTTCTGTCATTCATCATCTGACATACTTCATTCAATTTGCCGTCCATTCCTCCTCCAACATTTAATGTTGCAAACCGGCTTTCCGTAGGCCGCTCTTCACCCTCGCGGGAAACGAGACGTGATGGGTTGCGAACCGCGTCGCCGTCGTATGGAGAAATATAACTTTTAGTTCCCATTGCGTTCCCACGAGCATTAGGGATTTCAAATTTCCATCCCCGCAGAGCCCTTTACGTGGATAAGGTAGAATCACAGCTGTGCCCTGTGACCACCAACACAGGCACCCTCCGTTTGCGACCAGCTTGGCCTCTGGCCACGAATCCCTCGGCACGGGTCGGTTGACACCTTGGATTGGGGTTTGTTATCGGGTATGATCCCTGAATTTTGGTTAAATTTCAGAGTGTTCTTTTTCCTAGACGGGCTGCTATCCAAAGCTGACGATGCCCATCCCCCAAAAGTGAGTGGTTTAATTTCGGAGTTTTCCTTCTCCTAGACGGGTTGCCGACCAAAGCCGACGAGGCCCATCTCCCCGAGCTAACGAGAACCATCTCCCCGAGCTAATGAGACCCATCTCCCCGAGCGTTCTTTCTCGTAGTTCTACCTATTGCTTTGCGAACGAGGCAGTAAATGTAAATGTAGAAGCACTAAGTAATTCGATTTTAAAAATTGACGTTCATAAGCGTCACCTTGTGACCTAGATGAAAAAACGATTTTGACTTTGACTTTGAAGACATGACGTTTCTATTAATTGGTAACTGTTACGACCTAATTACGATGTTTGTAGACTTGAGGCAGTTTAAGGAGCTTCTGATAAGATCCGTTTAAATTATTTTGCAGGTAAAAACATACTAGTGTTGTTTTATAATCATCAATTATAAAACAACACTAGTATGTTTTTGTTATAGCTGCCCTACGAGATGAGTTTGCCCTTTGCATTCTTTACATTGCATGTGAATTTTAATTTGAATAAGGTATCTAGAAAGTATCTGTAATAATAGTTTTTACGTGCGTGAACTTAAAAAAAATATAATTATATATACTTTCAATACAGCATGAAAATTAGTCGGGCACAGTAGTTTTTAGCGGGCACTGGTCTTTCATAGACCTGTCGTAATTTGCGTCACTATATTATCACTGTGAGCCAATAGGATGTTTTGGTCTACTATACAAGGCTGGTCAGACGTGTTGATATAGGGTTTGATGCCGTGGTTTCCGTCTCTTGCCAAAGATATCTACTGTTTGCTTGGTCTATTTTCCTTAGTCGCCTCTTGCCACACCAAAGGAATTAAATGGGGTGTTGACATTTTATTACGTATTTTTAACCTTTAAGAATGGACGTCACATTTTTATAACATTACCGTGGACGTGTAGTCTCACAGGCTCCTACACTTCTTACTGTATTTTTTTAAGAAGATTATGTAAAAGAGCTTCAAAATTATATTTAACTTTAAGTATGGGTTAGTTACAGTGAAAATACGTGAAAATATAATCTACATTTGTCATTAAATATCTAGGAACATACAAAATCAAAACATTGGAACAGTCTTTGGGTAGTTTTATGTGTAGCTATATTTTTTTAATATTATGCAATTAAAATAATAAAAGAAAACAAAATTAAACTTATTTTTATGAAATTCTTACATAAAAGGAACTCAAAAAACAAAAAAGCACTTCAGACAACAAATAACAAAATTTCTTACAACTGCTGTTTACGCTGTTTGTTGACAGTATTTTCTCTAAGAACGAGAACATTGTAAGCACATTGGCTTGTTGTATGTGACACAAATGTGGGTTGTTATTCTACGCATTTGTGGGTTGTTATCATATCACCTATTGTACATATTTTATAACGTAGTTATGGACGTGTAGCCTGACAGGCTGCAAGTGATTTTTAACAAAAATTACTCACGTGCTTTTCACGCAACCTCGTCCTTTACTGATCGTTTCGTTACTAAAACTGAAGCTACTGAGCAGCTCAGGTATGAGGAGCAAGTGGAAGTTCACAAAACTTAGAAACCAACATTGGTCCGGAGCCTATGTGGCTACACGTCCATCATCATCATCATCAGCCTTTAACAGTCCACTGCTGGACTAGGCCTCTCCTTTGAAGGGAGGAATTGGCCTACACGTCCATACTTAAAGGTTAATCTGGCACCGCACGGAACATGACACATCTAAACTTAAAAAAACCGGTCAAGTGCGAGTCAGACTCACGCACCGAGGGTTCCGTACAAACGTGAAGGTATATACACATAGTAATTTAAAAATATATGTGATGTAACTAAAAATGTTGGGTTTTCAAATGTTTTCCTATGTGCTATAAAACGTTGCTTTATGCCAAATTTCAAGATCGACTGAAAATACCCTTTAGTTTTGACATGAGCATTTAATATGAATTTCAATTTTATACCCCTACAGGTTC
This sequence comes from Euclidia mi, assembly GCA_944739405.2. Lineage (NCBI taxonomy): Eukaryota > Metazoa > Arthropoda > Insecta > Lepidoptera > Erebidae > Euclidia > Euclidia mi. The sequence continues at coordinate 83,451,062 of OX123181.2, forward strand.
ATGAAGAAAGGGGTAGCACCTTTAAAATTATTAAAAATATTTTAATTATATGATGTCACAAAAAATTTATGGTTTTTGTCATTTTTCCTTTATCTGTGCTATAAGAGTTTGCTTCGTGAAAAAAATTTAGATTTTGAGTTCACGGGAAGTACCCTGTAGGTTTTGATTTCCTTGCGAGTAGATGCGAGTTTAAAAATATGTTTAAATTGCTGTTTCTGTTGATTGCATTGACAGAAGTTTGGTTTTATTACAGCTTGACGGTGTTATAGACCTGAGTATTTGATATGAATTTCAATTTAATAACTCTACGCGTTCATGAGGAAAGAGGTAGTAACTTTAAAATTTTAAAAATGTTTTATTATATGATGTAACTAAAAATTTACATTTATATTTTTTTTTCCTTAATCTGTGCTATAAAAAGTGGCCTTTTACCAAATTTCAAGATTCTAATTTCACGGGATCCCTTTAGGATTTGATTCCCTTGTGAGTTTCGAATTTTTTTTCGAAAATTTGCGGCATAAACAGCTGTATCTTTTGATTGCGTTGGCTTAGAAGTTTGATTCTGTTACAGCTTAAAGATATTAAAAATTTGAATATTTGATATGAATTTCAATTTAATGAAGAGATTATTGTGGGAGGTGATTTTAATGGACATGTGGGACGAACAAATGAAGAGTATGAAAGAGTACATGGAGGTTGGGGACTCGGCAGCCGAAATTGTGAGGGAGAAGCAATTCTTCAAGCTGCTGCCGCTTTTGACCTAGCAGTTGCAAATACTTGGTTCGAAAAAAAAGAGCAACTTCTGATCACGTATAACAGCGGCCACCATATGACCCAGATCGATTATTTCTTAATAAGACGTAATCGACTCAACTGGGTCAAAAACTGTAAAGTGGTACCAGGAGAAGATTTAGTCTCGCAGCACAGGCTCCTGATGGTCGAACTTAAGATTCAAATAAGCTTTAAAAGAACCAAGCAGCAACTGACTCCAAAAATAAGATGGCATATGTTATAGAAGAATGAATGTGTAGAAAAATTCAGAGATAGAGTGGTAGGTAAAATGTTAGGAATGGGCGATATGAATGATATTAGTGTCAATGAGTGTTGGGAAGAGATGAGTGAATGTATTAAGGGTGTAGCAAAGGATGTTTTAGGAGAGTCGAAAGGGAAGGGTATGAAAGATAAGGACACGTGGTGGTGGACAAAAGAGGTACAGAATGCAATTAAGGAAAAGAAAGCATGGTTTAAAGAATGGCAGCTGACGAAAGGAGGAAATGAATCTTTAGAAGAAAGTAAGAAGAAGGAATATGACGAATGTAAAAAGAGATCCAAAAAGGCCGTAGCCATTGCTAGATCCAATGCCCTAGACAAGTTGTACGAGTTACTTGAAAAACCCGAGGGTCATAAATACTTATACAGCATGGCTAAAGCTAGAGAGAGAAAGGCGAAGGATGTATCCCATATTAAGTGCATGAAAGACGAAACAGGCGCGATTCTTATGGACGAAGATAGAATAAAAGAACGATGGAGGACATACTTTAAAAAGTTAATGAATGAGGAGGACGATTGGAGCGGAAAACTTGAGAATGAGGTGATGAATATTGGGTTAGTGAAGGAAATAAATAAGGACGAGGTAAAAAAGGCTGTTAGTGGAATGAAGAATGGAAAATCGTTAGGACCAGATGGAATACCAGTAGAAGCATGGAAAGCATTAAGAGATGATGGATGGGCGTGGCTGACTTTATTCTTCAATAAGCTGTTGCACGAGGAGACCATACCCGAGGAATGGTGCAACAGTTACCTGGTGCCCATTTTAAAAAATAAGGGTGATATCCAAGAGTGCAACAATTATCGGGGAATAAAGTTAATGCCACATACTATGAAAGTATGGGAGAGAGTAATTGAGCGACGCCTGCGTGACGAGAGTAAGATTTCACGAAACCAATTCGGTTTTATGCCTGGTCGAGGTACGGTGGATGCCATTTTCGCTCTTCGCCAAATATGCGAAAAATACAGGGAGGCACATAAAAACTTGCACATGGTGTTCGTCGACCTTGAAAAGGCATATGATCGAGTGCCCCGTGAAGTCTTGTGGTGGGCCCTGAAGAAGAAAGGAGTGCCTGGGAAATACCTGACGTTGATTCAAGCCATGTACGCTGAATGCCGAACGCAGGTCCGATCCGCAGCTGGTATCACAGCCAGATTCGATGTGGCCGTAGGCTTGCACCAAGGGTCGGCCCTTAGCCCCTACCTCTTCCTGTTAATTATGGATGCTATATCATCGGACATACAGGAAGAGGCACCCTGGTGCATGTTGTTTGCCGACGACATCGTTCTGGTAGCAGAGAGTAGACAGAAGGTGCAGAGCAAGCTGGAGGAGTGGCGGCAGAGACTGGAGAATGTAGGCTTGAGAATAAGCAGAACCAAAACGGAGTATACGTTCTGTGACTTTGGCGGTCTCTCCAGTCCTATACCGGTTACACTCGGCGGTACACCTCTACCAGTATACTCCGATTTCCGCTACCTAGGTTCACTCCTGCAAGATGACGGCGAAATTGATCGGGATGTTAGGCAAAGAATCAACGCAGGATGGATGAAATGGCGACAGGTCTCAGGCACAATATGCGACCACAAAATGCCTGTGAAATTAAAAGGCCGTATGTATAAATCGGTTATAAGGCCTGTCGTACTGTATGGAGCTGAGTGTTGGGCTACAAAGAAGATGGATGAGAAACGATTGCATGTGGCAGAGATGAGAATGTTACGATGGATGTGTGGAGTGACAAGAATGGACAGAATTAGGAATGATTACGTTAGAGGTAGTATGAAAGTGGCGCCCATACCTGAAAAGGTGAAAGGGAGTCGATTGGCCTGGTATGGACATGTTATGCGGAGAGATGAGATGTATGTAGGTAAAAAAGTGATGGATATGCATGTAGAAGGACGAAAAGGGAGAGGACGGCCAAGGAAGAGATGGATGGACTGTGTGAGAATGGATATGAAAGAGAAAGGGGTAAGCGATCGGATGACTGGTGACAGAGAAGTATGGAAGCAAAGGACATACTGCGCCGACCCCAAATAAATTGGGACCAGGGCAAGACAATGATGATGATATGAATTTCAATTTAATACCTTTATGCGTTCATAAGGAAAGGGCTAGTAATCTTAAATTTTGTTTTTTATTTGATGTAACAAAAAATTTACGTTTTTCGCAATTTTTCCTTTATCTGAGCTATAAGACGTTAGTTCGTACCAAATTTCAAGAATTTAAGTTTACGGGAAGTTCCCTGTAGGTTTTGATTCCCTTGCCAGTAGTTGCGAGTTTGAAAATATAGTAAAATTGCTGTTTCTTTTGATTGCGTTGAGATAGAGGTTTGATTTTGTTACAGCTTAAATGTATAATAGACCCAAGTATTTAGTATGAATTTCAATTTAATAACTTTACGCGTTAATGAGGAAAGGGGTAGTAACTTAAAAATTAATACAATATTTTTTTATGCTGTAACTAAAAATGTAAAATTTTCGCAATTTTCCTTTTATTTGTGCTATAAGACATTGCTTCGTACCAAATTTCAAGATTCTGAGTTCACGGGAAGGACCCTGTAGGTTTTGATTCCCTTGCGAGAAAATATGCGGCTTAAATTGCTCTTTCTTTTTATTGCGTTGACATAGAAGTTTGATTTTGTTACAGTTTCAAGGCATTATAGACCTGAGTATTTGATATGAATTTCAATTTAATACCTTAATGCGTTCATGAGAAAATGGTAATAACTTTAAAATTATTAAAAATATTTTTATGATATGATGTAACTAAAAATTTACTGTTTTCGCAATTTTTCCTTTATGCGTGCTATAAGAAATTGCTTCGTATCAAATTTCAAGATTCTGAGTTCACGGGGAGTACCCTGTAGGTTTTGAGTTTCGAATATTTGCGGAAATTTGCAGCATAAACGGCTGTATCTTTTGATTGCGTTGGCTTAGAAGTTTGATTTTTCACAGCTTCAAGGAACAGCAGATTTTACTATTTGATAAAAAAATCAGTTTCATACCTCCACGTGTTTCTGAGAAAAAGGGTCTTGACAGACGGACGGACAACAAAGTGATCCTATAAGGGTTCCGATTTTTCATTTCAAGGTACGGAATCCTAAAAATAAAGCTGCGGTAGAAAAAGTACATTACAAATAAAAATCCTTATTTCAACTTTAAAGTATTAGAGCTTGAACATTTCTGCAGCTTTTCTCACCGCCCTCATAATATTCTGACCATTCGTTGGTTCAAAATAGTGTACACGGTACAACACTTACTTCGAATGACGCGGCACATATATTTACCATTAACTTTGGAAGGGACTAAGCAAATATTTTGCAACCTCTAGATGAATAAAGTGACCAGGTAGTCAAACAAAATTATCCCGTGTTCTTACATTGTTTCCACCTGTTTTGGCATAATCGAGTTCTTAACAGGGATTTGTTGCTCTTTTATGGAGTTTCAAGTTATAGTTTGGTCGATCGTGCTGCATGGTTTTTGACTGTTTTTTTAAGTTATATAAACAGGTACTCTAGTAATTGGTTTACTTTATATGGATTATTTTGGTATAAACGGCGTTGATGAATGAACTTCTAGATTCAGAGACATTAACTATATTATTATCTTAGACTATATCAAGTTTCAGTCTGCTTATGTGCGCTATATCTTACGTTCCCACCAATATATATATTATAGTATAATAATTATATAATATAATAATTATAGGGTTCCCACCAATAACTTAGGGTCCCAAGCCAACCTCACCTGCAAGTGGTGCACCTGCCGATCAACGGACGAGGCTCTGGCAAACAAAATATCCCGATAAGCGGCAATAGGCTCGCCACCTATTACGTGGGATCAAAACACTGGCGAAAAGTGGGCGTTTAATATGCCTCTGCCTGCCCCTTCGGGGAAACAGGCGTGAGTCTATGTATGTATGTATGTATCTTACGCAAATAAAAAAGAACGCCTCTGATTTTGTGCCGAAGATAGATATGGCTCCTGATAGTGCTCGTGTTGCATTCAGTTGATATATCCTATTACACTCAGTCTATGGACACGACACATATACATGAGTACTTTGTGGACTGTCTTGTTCGTTCAGAGTAGGTGGAGGGTTAAATTTACAGTGAACACACTTATAGTAGGAATTTAACAGACCAGTGCGTTTAGACACGGCAAAGGCTTTCGTGGTCGTATTGAACGGTCTGCCGACTATTCGAGTCCATCAAATGTGTTTGCAGATCGACGACGGTTGGACTTACGGCGCGGTTTTATCGGGTTGGGAAAACTATGTTTCTAGGATACAAAGATAAATTTTACGACCAAATAAGGATAGTCAGTAGTTTATGTTGCCTTAATAAGCTGTATAGGACATTTCTACAAAATATTTCGAAACTTTATTATTACTATTATCAGTGCAGAGTACCTAAAAGAACTGATTAAAAATGAGAAGTACCTTATTTATTTTCAAAGGAATTGTGTAACTCACGCTATTAATGAAATCATCAGTCACACACAAGTTTAATGTCGTTGCTATTTGTTTAATTCAAATTTGCTGCAATGCTCTTCAGGAAATTATAGTATGACTCTGTAACACGATTAGTCTAAACTAAAATTTAATTTTAATTCTCATGACGCGAGAGCGGTTAAACTGAACTTTTTTATACAATAATGCATGTGCTCCATTTTAAAGTAACTGATTTTAGCAACGTCGGGTTTTCAGTTTTTCGGGTTTTCTTGTCTTCAGTTTATGTATAACAGACTGGAAACAGTATTTAGGTAACCTGCTTATAGATAAGATAAGTAATTTCTTTCCTTGAAAATTCTGGTGAAAGAGAATGCGTGCTAAACGTTCTCAAAATAAATAACAATAAAGCTAACCTTATTTAACTCATCAACATGGATAGTCCTTTTATTAGGAGTGATAGAACACGCCGCTCTCCACCACCGACCCCGACACCGAAGACCTCTCAACATCAGAGACAAGACCATGAAGAGAGAAGAGAAATGATTTCAACACCGGAGTTACAGAACTGGTTGGGAATTATTGAGCAGAGTCTGAATGAGGTTTGCGCTATCGCCTCTGAAGGTAAGCTGAACACCGAGCAAAAGTTGAAGAAGAAATGAAACTACAAGTTCGCGGAGTACGAAAGACCAGGAATAGAGGAGTAATAATTACATGAATACGGCACGAATAATAACAGACACAAAAAATTACATCGAAAAATTGAAACAATCGGTACAACTCGCTACATCAGGCCTAAAGATCGATGAACCATACAAGCGCAAACCGCGAATTATTATTATTGGTGTCCCGACAACAATGAGCGAAACTGAGGTCTATAGATGTATTTTTGAGCAGAATGTCGCTGAGAAATTACCAGGGAAGACTCTAAATACATTTTAGTCTTCAATAAAATTTATTCACAAATCTAGCAATAGAGAATCTGATTTCTGCAATTTTATACTAGAAGTAACAGCCGTAATACGTAAAGCCAAAATCACTCAGAACAGGACATTTATCACCTGGACTTCCTGTCCGGTGAGGGACTTCACCCTGGTAACCAGGTGCTAAAAGTGTCAGCAATACGGTCATGCGGCTAAGTCTTGCAAGAATGAGGCCTCTACGTGCAGACATTGTGATGAAAAAGGACATTCGATCCAGAACTGCAACAAGAAATCGCAAGCGCCAAAATGTGCGACGTGTCTGTGTTTCAACCAACCGAGTAATCACTCAAAGAGTGTCGTCGAGTGCCCGGCCAGAAAAGCTGCCGAAATCAGGTACTTTAATACAATAGACTATGAAGGCGCCTAGAAGCGCTGCAATCTAGCTATATTATTATAACCATTAACGCCTACGTTCTGTACCTGTTACATAACACATTTGGTGAGAGACTATGTGTTTTAATCATCCAAGGAGCCCATCCAATCATCCATAAAGCAAGGAGCCAGAAAGAAAGAAAGAAGGGTAGTTTGGCGTTGTAGATGATTTAGATAAATAATAAACAGATAGCAAATGTAATATACACATACATATACTAGTGTACAAAAAAAAATATAGTCACCAAGTACATACACTATATAAATAAAAATAATTCTAAAATACATAAATACTAATAATATGAATACTTAAATAAATGAAAGTAGAAAGAAATAAAATAAGACAGTCTTACTAGAATATCAGGGTTAAAGAGATAAGTAGTAATCTTTTAGCATCTTTTTAAATTATGTGATAGTTTGAGCTTGTTTGATGGATAACGGCAGTGCATTCCATAAGCGTGCAGCTTGGACTGTGAACGAAAGATCGTAAAATCTGCTCGAATGCATTGGAATAGCCAATCTCAAATTCACCGATGACCTCAGAGACCTAGAATGTGTGTCCGTAAGGAATTCGAAGCGTTTTTTTAAATAAGAAGGAGTAGAAGGATTGGAGAGAATATTATAGAATAAAGAAAGTATGTGAGTATTCCGTCGAAGGCGAATTGGGAGCCACTTGAGCAAATTGCGGAAATTGGAAACATGAACATTTATTTGTGTAATAAGGCACGGGATTTTACTATGATTATGATAACATACAAAGTAAGCAGATATACTTATGAAATAAAGGATTTTATTAAAATGATGCCACTTTTACTAAGATTTTAGGTTATATATTGTGGCAAAAACATAGAATTAAATCCTAGAAAAAAGTCGGTCATGGTGAGAGATGATTTAAACTTGTTCTCCGCCGCCCTGCGGGACCGAACACTGTCTGAGCATTCAAAATCCCACCAAGGCGGAGAAGGAACCAGTCTACGGGAGGAGGATTTGGTGGGGATAGAGGAATCGGCGGCAGATAGTAGGGCGGAGGTAAAACGATCATATAGGTCTAGGGCATTAGAAGTTTCAACAGGGGGCAGTATTCTGAGCTCAGAATCCAATAATGTCGCAAATTGATGCCAGTTTGCGAGAGGAAGACGGTATTTGAGGAGAGGTTGGATATTAGGTGACAATGGGGGAGAGGAAGATTATTGTATAAAGGAGACTAGGATTGGGAAGTGGTCACTACCAAAAGAATTTGGCAGAACCAACCAGAAAAGACGGGAGACTAAGGAGGGTGAGGTGAACGATAGGTCAGGCACGCTGGAATTTTGTGTTGGGGAGACTCTTCGGGTGGGGGTGCCATCATTTAAAATGCAAAGGTCAATACTATCAAGGAGGTCAAGTAAAGAGGAAGAGGAGGGGTCGTTACAGTGTGATCCCCACAGAGTATGTCGGCAACTGAAGTCACCTAACACGACAATGGGGGGCGGGATAGAGGAGAGAATGGAAGAGAGGTTGGAGATAATGGCAGAGTTTGGATGGGGAATGTAAACAGAGACATAGGTAACGTCTGCCACTCTAGCAGCGACTAAATTTAGGCCCGGATCATGGGCGGGTAGGGGGATCTGGGAAAAAGTTATACATCTATTGATCAACAGTGCGCAACCCGCAAATCCGTCCTCTCTGTCGTCCCGGAGGCATGAAAAGCCTGGGACCCTTAAGTGGGATCCCGGCCTTAACCAAGTCTCTTTCTAACAATGAACACAAAAAGAATCCGGAATCGAAACAAATACATATTTATGCATTCATAATATTTTGTGCCCGTTTAAGCTTCGAATATTACAAGAAAAAGCGTACTTACATAGTAATATTAGATCTTCTGTGGCGTAGCCGGCAGCGGCAAAGTGACTGCTTAAATTAATTCACCATAGGTGCTGTCAAATTAAATTTTATTTTTATTAAACGTAGTCACTTTAGATAAAGTATTATCTTACGAACTCGGTGTTCAAATATCCAAGGTGAGGATTTAAAGTATTTTAAAATATTAAATTCTGATACAAAGTATTTCGTGTTAAATCCAAATAAAGATAGACTAAAACACAAAATGCCTTCTAGCTCCTTAAATAATATGGTGAAGATCATGTAAAAAAAGCTTATCTGCGTTGACCGAGTCTCTCTATGCTCGTCGATCGGTCACTCAACCCTCGTATCAGATTAGAGCGACACCGTCCAAACGATTTTTTGTCAGCTTCAAGTTAGATAACGCCAGACAGTATGATAGGAAACAAAGAAAAGTAAAGTAAAATGTTATATTAATTCAAAATAAGTAGAAATATTAATTTTGAGGACCCACGTCTGTTGCCAATATATGCCGATTTACCGTCTACTGAATATCTCGCAATCTCTCGCTGCTAATGGAGCATAATCTCTGCTGTAAACAAAAGCAAAGAAAGATGTCATGGCAGTCATGTAAGGTCAAACTTATGGTATTTCAAATATTTAGCTGTAACGGCCACATCATAATTTGTCTTACCGTTTTTAACGTAGTGGCGGAGTTAAGCAACGTTTGCAGAGGCTAACGCTTGGATGGGTAGTCGCTCGTAGTGGCATTTACAGCAGAGCGCTGTGCGGGAGCACGGAAATATGTTGGTTCCAATACCTGTCCTAGTACAATACTCATTAGGCCATGACCGAGGTCTTCGAGCCGGTCCATAAACTTCGATACAAGCGTTGACTACATGCTCACACAGAAAAGAATAAAAGAAGATCATTTAGTTGCTCGACCAGTTATACATAAAATAATACAAGGAGTATGACAACGCAGGCATGTCAAAAAACGCTGGAACTTCGCTGCTTACATTTTTTTATTGTATAAAATACCTAAAAGATATTTTACTTCTATTACAATCTAGCCTTGAAGCTAATGAGTAATTTTAATTTAACCTAAATTGCTACTATATTACCTAAGAATTGTCCAATAACATAATTTCTTAGTTTACGTTAAGGCGCAGACACTTTGTTCATGTGTTCTTTTTCACAATGCATTTATCACTACACTCTTATTTTAACGTCACTATACTATACTAACTCAAATGGTTTTGTCCGTTTCAGTCTTCTCAGTAATTCGGTGTTCTCGAGGAGCTGAATCGCCTTGACATTCAGGTGATGATGAAGACGCCGTTCGTAAGCTTTTGCATATTTCTGTATAACTTTATCGACGTCGTCCATATTGAGGTCCCGATGGAGATCGTTATTGCAAATATACCAGGCCGCATTAACAATATCCCTCAGTACTTTATTCTGGAATCTTTGGATGGTTTGCCGATTGCTCTTACTGGCACACCCCTATAACTGGATGCCGTATGTCCACACTGGCATGAGTATTTGCTTTTATAATAGAATTTTATTATATACTGACAATGAAGAATGTCAACTGATCAGCCAGTACATTTTTTATATCGTATACCAAGCTCTTCTCTTTTCTTTTTGACATGTGTTTTCCAGCGTAGTTTTGTGTCAAGTGTCATACCACGATACTTGGCAGTGTTCGCGTATGGTATCGGTTGACCGTTTATGGTTACAGGATGGTACTGGCCTTTTTTGTTGGTGAAGTCAATATGAGTCGACTTGCTTTCATTAAGTTTGATTCGCCATTGCTTTGTCCAATTTAATACTTCATTGACAGCTACCTGAACATTTTCAGCGGCTTCTTCGTGGATTTTCCTATTGCCATGATAGCTGTGTCACCTGGAAAGGTCGCTATGAAATTATTATTAGTTACTGGGATATCACTGGTATACATTAGGTATAGGACCGGCCCTAAGACACTACTTTGTGGCACACCAGCTTTTATTTATTTATTTATCATGGAAGACTTACAGCTAAGCAATCAAAACAAAAAGAGAAGTAAAGAAATCAGTAAGCCAATTACAAGTCCTCACTTATAAAAGATTTTTTAAATATAAAAAGTGAACAAACTCATTATATTTATTGGCCTTATTTCAGAGTAGGCATCTTCTTGTCTTATTCGAAAGACTCGGTCTAAAATATATGACTCGAGGATATCCGAAAATTGTTGTGGCAGCATCATTTTTAACTTATATATTAGGCTCTCATACCAGACTTTGTCAAATGCTTGAGCGATGTCGAGAAATACCGTGGAACACACTTTTTTTCCTCTATTGTTTTTTCAATTATGTTTTGTGGAGTGCTTTTCTCTAAAGCCAAATTGATGGTCCGGTAAAAGATTGCTATTTTCTATGACTGGTGTGAGTGTCTTCAATAGTAGCTTCTCAAATAATTTAGACATTACTGAAAGCAAAGAAATTGGTCTATATGATGTAGGTTCATGAGGTGGTTTTCTTGGTTTTAGAACTATGATAACTTCGGCTACTTTCCACAAGCTCGGTACATATTTCAAAAAAAATGTGGCATTGATGAGAGTGGTAAGTTTTACGATCGCTTTGCGTGGTAGGTTTCTCATAATCTCTACCGTGATTAAATCGTACTCGGGCGCTTTCTTTTTGTTTAAATTATGTTTGATTTCCTGTAAGACTTCTTTAGGACTAACAAAATTTATTTCTAAGTTTTTTTGATCTAAGCTAGCTGTTTCTATTTGGTAATTGGTGCATGCTAAATTGGATTGGAAAGTGTTTTCTAGGTGCTGGGCAAACAGCATAGCTTTTTGCTTATTGTCTATGGCCCAGCTTCCATTTTCTTTTCTTTTTGGAGGAATCTGATTGATGGGCTTCTGCATATTTTTAGTCATTTTCCATAGTGAATAACCGGTCTGGCTGTCTTTTTTTGGCTTCTGGCAACACTGGCGGTATAACGTAAAACTGTATTTCTCCCAAGAATTTCTTAGTTTTAAATCTATTTAATTCATAATAATGTGCCTAATTTGGTAATTCCTTGCGTAATAAGCTGTGATAATTATAATAGTCGTATAATAACAGTGATAAGTGTTGTTCATCAAGTTGTAAAAGTTTTGCAAATTCAAGTAAGTCAACTGTCAAACTAACGTACAATTTTATAAAAAATTTGCATTATTTCTACAATAATAGCTAAATTTGAGCCAATTTGAGGTGAGTTTACTTCTTATTTGACTTTCGTACACCTTACACAAGCAATATACCAAATTAGCATATCACAATTTACTCAAACAGCTTTGTTGGTGTCCTACACAAACCTCAGTGACCTTTCTTGCTTTGTTTATTTACTTTTAACAAGATGATGACCAGAAGGGCACGCCAAGACGATGAGAAATTACAGGTGGCCCTTACTGAACTAAAGAAATATAAGGATTTGTGTCAGTCACTACAAAGTGAACATGAGGACAATGAGAAGGAAATGCTACAGATTTTAGGGAAAAACTCTCAGCTTAGGAGTGAGATGGCAGAAATGCACACTAATTTAGTCACTTCTTTAGATGAAAGGGATAGACTACAAAACATTGTTATGCAATTTGACAGGTGCAGTGATGAATTTGAGAAAGCTCTCAAACGCATCACTGAATTGGAGGGTCTCCTAAGTGAGGCCAATAATCAAATAAACATATTACAAAGTGCAAACCAGACTATGAAATCAGTTACAACACAATCGCTATTTGATGAGCTGGTTGGTAGCGCTCCATGCATGGTTTCTGCCATCTCTGATGATAGCAGTAGAAACATAGTGACTATTGATTTAACAGAGTCTAATTCATCTATTCAGTCATTTAGAAAGATGAAAGCCTGTAATAAATTGAAGAAGTATGTTAAAATTAATAAATTTATCAGGAAAAAGGAAAAATTGTTAAGAATGTACAAGAAATCAAATATTAATGTAGATTATTGCAAAAAATATGTTAATTTAAAGGAACAGATGTCAGTATGTTTAGCTAAATTAGATTCTAATCTATTAAAGTATGATGCTGATATTCATTGTTTGCAAACGGAGATTGACAGTTTACAAGAATCATTGTTGAACATGACAAAGAAATATAATTTATCGCAAAAACAAATAAATGAGCATATCTTGGCAATGGATGACTTAGTGGACTTGTGTAAGTATAATGAGCAGAGGCTCCAATCTCTTACCAATAATAATCATGGCAATGAACATAGCCAGATGCCACGGAGTCATTCACAGCCAACTACATTGAATTATTGCCCTGATTTGTTATCACCGTCTGATGCAGCGGGTAACAGCACCATTGATTCTAATTTTGGCACTTCCTTCTCACCCCACATTACAAACACTGACAAACTATTAATGTTTAGTGATGAGATAGGGAAAAACATGAGCCAATTGTTGCGGCAAAGGACAGGTTTGGCTTTTACTAACATATGTATGCCTGGAGCAAGTTATACTCAAATAATGCAATCTATTTTGTCTAAATCATACTGTCCTGAAACAACAATTATTATATTTATTGGGAGAAGAGGAAATGCAAATATAAATGTAATACAGAGATATTTTGACCAATTACTCAATTTAATACATACATACATACATAACGTCACGCCTTTTATCCCCGAAGGGGTAGGCAGAGGTGTATTTCTACACCCACTTTTCGCCAGATATACTTTAGTCCCACGTAATAAGGGGCGAGCCTATTGCCGTACCGGGCACATTTCCAGACTCCGTGCTGCTACTGAGAATTTCGTGACAGAAAAACCCAATAACACTGCCCGACCCAGGAATCGAACCCGGGACCTCCCGATCCCACGCGCACATTTACCTCGCGAGACCAAAGAGGCAGTCGTATAGGGTTTGATGTCGAGTTTTCCGTCTCGATGTAAAGATGGTATTTGCATCGTGTTATCCCTTAGTCGCCTCTTACGACACCCACGGGAAGATAGGGGGTGTTGACACTTGTATTCTATGCCGTCAACCAGGCGTCAATTTAAAAGTTAGAAAAATTCTGTTACTTGCTTTTCCTTACAGTAACCTGTTGCCACAAGCTGAAAATGATTATAGATTTAAGATTAATTCAAAATTGCATACTATGACATTTTATAATAATCTGATTGACATTATTGACTCTAATGCTTTAATTAGAATTTTTTATTTGACATATGATAATTATTATATATCACAATTTTATAAAAGACAAATAGCATCATCGCGAGCTTATTATATTAATAACTCAGCCAAGGTTTTGGCTAACCACACTGCTTTTATTGAGCAGTCAAATTTGACATGCAATATAAGCTTGGAATCCGTTCCAAATTCTTTAAATTGACTTCTGAGACAATAGAGTCAATCTCTGGCAATATATATAATAAGACACCACATTCTGTATCTAGTTTAAGTGACAAAAAATAGTGCCATCAACCACACATACAAAAAATAATTTTAAGAATTGTATCAACCTGGTGCATCAAAATATACAAGGGTTGATGGGCAACGAGTTAGAATTGGAATTGTTTATGAACTGTAACAATATTGATATTTTATGCATTACAGAACATTGGCTAAGAAGCCACCAGTTCATATTCAATTTTAATAACCACCAGGTTGTAAGCTCGTTCAGTAGACAAAATTTTATCCATGGTGGCTCGTTAATCATAGCAAGTAAATTTCTAAAATTTAAAGAAAGGACTGACATTGTGAGCCTCTCTGTTGAGCGAGTAGTAGAGATTACATGTGTTGAGTTTGAGCAGTTCATTGTTATCAGTGTATACAAACCTCCATGTGCACCATTTGAAAGTTTTTTAGTTATTATGGAGGATGCTCTAAGCAAAGTTTGTAATTGCTGTAAAACGGTTGCTATTTGTGGAGACTTTAACATTAACATATTAGAAAAATGCTCTTCAACTATCAATTTTTTAAATTTATTTAAGTCATACAATTTATGTCATAATTTCTATGAACCACCTAGAGTGACTGCCACAAGTGGTACTTGTATTGATAATATATTTACTAGTATAAAACCAATACACAAATCTTTGATTAATATGCTTCAGTCAGATCACAGTGGGCAGTTAATCTGTTGTCCAAGAGAATGTCCGAGAGACCAGAGAAAAATTGTTAAATATATACCAATAAATGAGAATCGACTTAAAACTTTTAAAAACAATTTATCTCGAAAAATGCGTTGGTTGCGTCATCATGACCATCCGGATCAGTTATATAATTCTTTATTTAAATTAATTAATGACGAATTTCAGACCGTATTTTCATCCAAAAAATTAAATGTAACTGACCGTCTGATGTTTAGTGATTGGGCAACTGAAGGTATTCATAAAAGCCGGATTAGGTTATATGAACTGTATAATGAAAAGTCTTATAATAATAGTCAGACCTTTATTAATTACGTAAGAAAATATTCCAAAATATTTAGACAAGCTTGTAACACGGCAAAATCTATTTATCTGAGAAACAAAATAAAATTATCAGAAAACACTATAAAGGCTACCTGGAATGTCATCAACAATGAAACTGGCAGAGCCAAAGCACGCAGCTGCGACTACCTTTTAAAAATCAATAATGTGAGTATTTCAGAGGATCTGGAAGTTGCGACAGAATTTGAGAATTTCTTTGCTAATATACCTATAGTGACAACAAAGTCGCTCAACTCATCTTCTATGTCTGCTGAAATGCTTCTTAGGGACTGCGAGCCAGAATGTGATGCAGCCTTTGAATTCACTGTTGTTACTACTGACGATATTCTTAAACAATTTAAAACTTTAAATATGAAAAAGACAATGGATTTGTGGGGACTGTCAGTGAAGACTACTTCATCTATTATTAGCATAATTGCTCCACATCTTGCAGCGGTATTCAATGGTTGCGTTGCTTCTGGAATATTTCCTGAGCATTTTTGTCTGCTGACTTAATGAAATATAGTAAAGTTATACCTTTATTTAAATCTGGTGACACAACCGACCCTTCTAATTTTCGACCTATTTCTGTACTACCGACACTTAGTAAAATTTTTGAAAAATTAATTCTTAGTCAGTTGCTTAGTTATTTTAATAGACATAATCTACTCCACGAGAAACAGTTCGGATTTACGAGGGGTCGTTCGACTACTGACGCAGGAGTTGAGCTACTCAAAAGCATATTTGCAGCTTGGGAGAAGTCGCAAGATGCATTAGGTATTTTTTGCGACTTGTCAAAAGCGTTTGATTGTGTACATCATGACACTCTGGTCAAAAAATTGTATCATTACGGCGTTAGGAACAAAGCTCTCGATCTCCTGGTTTCTTACTTGGGCAAGAGAATTCAGAAGGTCCAGATCAATGACAAGACATCTCCAGGTTCTGCCTTGAAAATGGGAGTCCCGCAGGGGTCAATCCTCGGACCATTTCTTTTTTTGATTTATATTAACGATCTACCTTATTAGGTAAAAAAGAATCATGAGATTGTGTTGTTCGCGGATGATACCTCCTTAATTTTTAATATTAGACGACAACAGATGAATTTTGACGAAGTAAACAATGCACTCTCTAAAGTTTTTAATTGGTTTAATGTAAATAATTTATTACTTAATGATAAGAAAACCAAACTATTCAAATTCTCAATGCCCAATGTTAAACAGATGGAAACCAATGTACAACTTAAGGAATCCAGAATTGAGCCCGTCGGGACAACTATGTTTCTAGGTATTATGCTTGATACCAAACTCCAATGGGGCCCGCATATAGAAAGACTTTCGGGCAAACTTAGTTCTGCAGCTTATGCAGTTAGGACAATTAGACGCCTTACAGATATATATACAGCTAGAATGGTTTATTTCAGTTACTTTCATAACATCATGTCTTATGGGATTCTTCTCTGGGGGAATGCTGCAGACCTTAACACGATATTCGTTCTGCAGAAAAGAGCAATAAGGGGAATTTACAACCTCGGTCCTCGTATTTCTCTAAGAGGAAAGTTCAGTGAGATAGGCATTCTAACTGTTGTATCGCAATATATATACGATAATCTGTTATATGTCCACAAGAATATTGACAAATTTAGTAAAAAAGGTGATCTTCACACTGTAAATACTAGACATAAGTATAATCTCGTAGTTCATAGCACCCGCCTCCACAAAATAAGTAGCTGTTTTATGGGGCAGTGTATACGCTTTTATAACAAGCTCCCTCTTAGTATAAGAAATTTAACAATAAATAAATTTAAGATAATTGTTAAAACTAAATTGTGTTTAAAAGCATATTATAAAATTTCCGATTATATAGACGACAAAAATGCTTGGGATTGAGCTGCTCTGATTCAACATGTTTAAAAATATAAACTTGTAAAACTGATAAATTTAAAATTGACGTTTCGTAAGCACTTTATACAAAGTTTACACGAAATAAAGTATCATTTCATTTCATTTCATTAGTAAGTTTGCTTAAATAGTTACTTGCTAGAGTCTCAGTGTGAACAAGTATTGCCTTTTTAAGCCGCTTTGTCATATTGTTCAGCAATCTTTTATCTTGAGGACACCTAGTCTGGAGCTTTTTTCTTCTCTGCGTACATTTATCCGCTATGAGTTTCCGTATCTCGGAAGGATAAACGGGCCCTTTCATTTTCCTTAATTTACTGGGAGTGTTATTCCACGATGCCTGTTGTATATTATCTATAAATATTTTTACTTCTAAATCTAGTTGCTCTGCAGTTTTAAGCGGAACTCTTAAGTCTATTCTATTTTCTAGATCTATACTAAGACTTTCCCAATCTGTGTGATTATTAACTAGAGTCGGACTATTCTCTTTGTAAAGAATCTCTCTCGGCACAATTGTTAGGATGTAGTACAAAATACACTTTGTATCCTTGTAGTCTGATGTAAGATTGTTTCGTGAAGTGAGTTTCTGAAATCAGGGACACGTCAATGTTTTCTTTGTTTAAGGCTACTTGAAGCTCAGGTTGATGTTTAAGTAGTCCATTAGTATTTCATGCCATGCTTTTGAGCACTTTATTCATTTTTGGGATTTCTTTTTAGAGGCTACTTTGCCACCAATCTCTAATTTTTTCAAGCGTCTGTCAATAGCCGATGTTTGCGCCTACACGTCACATCACTAAAGGTTACTAATTCGTCCGCATCTATGATTGATTCACATCACTATTCTGTTACCGCGCACGCAACGAACAAAATGTCGTTCATTATTGTAAAAACGTTTTTCTCGTCGATTAAACATCGTTTGAAAACTACATCTGAGTTTCAATTGGAAATTGAGGCTCCATTATGTCCGCTGAGACATAAATTGGTGGCCCATGAGGGGAACTTCAACAGTTTGGTCAGCCAAGTAGCCAAAGCCTTGCACTGCGTGTTGAAGTATCACGACATCAATGGTCGTCCTGCGAAGCAGCTAAAGCCTTGCAACAACGAGGGTCGAGATATCGAGGCGTCAACCAAACGGTCAGCGGAGCAGCCAAAGCCTTCCACCGTGCGTCGAGGTATCACCCACAAAGATGAGTGTCCTTCCTTTGACCTACCTAAATTCCTAATTCAGACTTTAACATAGCTTCTCCACTTGCGAAGAATAGTCTATTCTAATTATTTTCTCCTTAAATAGTAGTTTATTTAAACAGTTTATAATTATTATGGTTATAAACTTATAAAAACTACGTGCAGGATAACGTTTTATTCAGCATACCCACTTCATTTACATTGTAAAGTTAAAATAGCCGTTACAAATAGATGTGCTATTATTTACGTAAATTTTATCGTGTGATTATCTGAAGTATGTAATTTTACCACGCAATCGTACAGTAATTATTAACATAAATATTTATCTTTCATGTCTGCAAAATTTATAAGTACAGGTTATGAAAAGTTTTCAACTGTCAGTTTGGAAATCTGTTAGATTCATTACTTAGTCCTTTTATCAGCTTCGTTCGTGCTTCCCTTAACTTCTTATCATTATTTACGCGATATTCACACATTCGCCGACTTTTTCCAGAACATTCCGGTCGAATGTAACAGCTGTCATACGCTGTCACTGGGGCGCGTTCCAGACTTGTGTGCGGCATTAGCTGTGCATGCGGAGCCGGTTTCAGTGGAGTAAATACAACGAAGTGAGGGACGTAAGATATTTAATTTCATTGCTTTCATTTAAAATATCAGTAGTTTGTACCATTTTCAATTACAATGCCTAATACACGTGATGAGCCATTGGATGGCAGTTCTTAACATAAATTAAAGGATTTAAAAATAAAGAGAAGTTCAATAAAGGGTCAAATTACTAAATTTAAGAATTATTTAGCAGATTTTATTAATGTTACGCCATCTATCGGTGAATAGAAGATACTAGAAGAGATTGAATGTATCGGTGGTTTAAAGGTAATTCGGCTACTCTGTACTAGATGGCGTTGCTGTATCGAGTAATCGACTGTTCGAGATTATTTCGACAGTTTTGTAGAAGCATCTAGAATCCGGCCAGTATAAATTGAGCACGAGCAAACGGAACGGACACAGTTACAATTGAAGAATCGACAGCGAACAAGAAGCGAAGGAAATAAGTCGGAAGTGTTTAGTGTTGTTCTAGTGGTGTGAATAGTGTGTTTTATTAGTGAAGTGAAAATTAAGTGTGTGTATCTAGTGTTATTGTGTTAGTGAATAAAGTCCAGTTTTTCTGGCATAGTGTATATAATTTATCACGAACCCCAGCTCGTAACAATAATAAGGCTGAGTTATCTAACATTGAGATTGCCGAACTAAGTCTTAAGCTTACTAAATTTGAGGGATTGTCTGTCAAGTTTGATGACTTGCAAAATGATATCGACTTATTAGGTGCGGATAACATGGTCACAGAGATTGATGAGCGAGAAAGAATTGAGCATGACATAATTGTTAATATTGCAACGGCAAAGACTCTAATTGATAAATTTAATAAGTTTGAAACTGAGCAAAGGCGCGAATCAGTTGCTTTGGAGGCTCAATGCTTAATTGATCATCAAGACCATGGTTTCAAGTTACCTCAAATTCAGATAGCTAAATTTGATGGTTCATATTTTCACTGGCTACAATTCCGTGATACTTTTGAAAGCTTAATTCATAATAATAATCGCATAAAGCCCATTCATAAGTTTCACTACCTCATTTCATATTTAAAAGGAGAAGCTGCTCGAATCATTTCCAATTTAGAAGTATCATCGTCTAATTATATAGAGGCCTGGAGACTTCTCGGTGAGCGATATAATAACAAACGCTTGCTCATCAATCATCACCTAAATTATTTATTTAATACTCAGCCAGTCTATAAATAAACTGAAAGGTCATTGCGATTTTTAGTTGACCATGTAACTAAAAACTTACGTGCTTTATCCAGCTTAGGTCAACCTACAGACAAATGGGATATATTAATTATATACATGTTGTCTTCTAAATTAGATAGTACCATATTAATGAAATGGGAAGAGTATCGAAATACATTAGACAATGTCCCTACTTTAGATCAATTTTACAAGTTTCTCATTGATCGTGCTGACGTCATAGAAGCTCTTAACCGAAATAAACAAAATGAGCAACGTAAGCCTATTCAATCCACATCGCGCTCACCTTTCATTCAAACAAAAGCTCACAATAAGCAAAGTAACAATCAATCATTTAAAAAATCTCATAGTAAGTCATTTGCGAACGTCAATCAAGCTCGTGCAAAAAATTACGTGTGCATTATGTGTAATGATAATCACAAAATATATTATTGTCCCATATTAAAGGCTAAAACTATAGCGGAGAGATTGGCTGACGTGGCCACATTTAAGTTATGTCCCAATTGTCTCAATCAGGGACATCCTATTCATGAATGTCGTATGGGTCCATGCTGAATATGTAAAAAAAGGCACAATAGCCTACTTCATCTCACAAATTCAGATGACTATGTAGTCATCACTAAGTCAGCAGCAATAGTTAATTTTTCAAATGAAAATTGTTCACATATATTTCTAACTATAGCGTTGATAGAAGTATCAAATCCTGTGACTGGCCAAAGACAAGAGGTCGGCGCCTTATTGGATTGCGGCAGTCAGTCGTCATTTATAACACATTCATTAAAGACAATATTAAATCTAAAATCCAACCGCATTGACACTCTAAAGGTCATCGGTATTGGTAACAACTGTGCAAATCATGTAATTGAATCATGTAGTATTACATTGCACTCTCTTACTAACGATTTCAACACTCAACTGTCCTGGGGGCTACAAACGTTCAAACGTTGACAACGTAACGTATTTGCTGAACGTTTGGTTTTAGTTTGGCTGATGTCAAACATGGTATCGTGCTAATTCTATTGAGCGTTCGAACCGTAGACGCAACCCTTACGTTGGGCTTACGTCAAACGTTTAGTGCTTGACACCGGCTTTTGAAAATAGTAAGTACTATTCTTATACTAAAGAGACTGTAGCGACATCGCACTTTGTGCAAGCACTACATTAAAAAGACAAATATCATTATTGAATGTCAATAGATATTTTAATAATCATGAAATAATTTTATTCAAATTATACGGTAAGTACCGAAATATTGTTTACTGTAATAAGTGATTTATGCAAAAAACAATTAATGATCACACTTAGTCATGTAGAAGTGGTTTTTATTTCACTAGAGTAACGAAGGTGAATTCAAATGATGATGCACCACAACATTACTGCAATTGCAGCTTCTTCTACTATTTGTCGAGCCCAATACGAATTTTATATGATCGTTACAATAAACAACACTTATTTTTCAGATTTGGAATAATATGAAGAGCAGATAAAGATGCTAAACAAACCCCGAATTGTCAGCGTTCGGCATAAGAGTCATCCTTTCTATAAAAGAAGAGATAGACGAAAAGCTGGAGAATTTGAATTTGGCTGCTTTTCAAGTACGCATTTCAATTATCATTACGTAAGATCCTACAGTATTTACTCTTATTCTGAACTTGTCTTATAATATGCATGAATCCCCAATAAAATAATGTAAGTATATACTCAAACACAAGATATAACGCACGTATGAGAACAACATTAATCTTAAGTTAAATGTCAGCGGGTTTAGTTATTTTGGTGGGACTTATATTTGAGTAAATAATTATTAAACAACTTATGTTTTATTTTTTTTCACAGTAGCCGAGGAGTAAGCAGAATAATAAGCCGCTCGTTAGCACAACCACATGGACAGTACATACTTGCAAGTTAACAAAAATGAAGAATTTGCTATGAGCCAAATCGAGACTATCGTCACTTCTTGGACATTAAACCAGAATATACTATTAATTAGTTTACTAAAATAATGTAAACCAAACAAAATACATAATTCTTACTGTGAAGTTCACGTTGTAACAATGGCCTAACAGATGTTGATTGTTTTAACTCTACTTAATATAATATTTTGTATCAGATTTCATAATCTCCACACAGTGAATAAATAAAATCGAAATGTGAAATTGGAGCTTGCTTTTTAATATACATACCTACTCTATTCCTTTAACTATCTATTGAAGTGGTCCAGCGGTAGTCTGGGTAACACTGGATCATCAAATGTTGGACTCGATACCTGATTAGAAAGTATGCTTATGTTAGCTCACACACTTGTACCACATCCTGCTGAGTTAGTTGTTAGTCACCCTTGTAGATCGACTTATTGGTCTAGTGGTACCTAATCCTGACTGCTAAGACGAAAGTCATGGTTTCGATTACCACCCAGGAGAACTCTTTGTGTGATGAGCAAATTACCATAACTATAATACTCGTATGTGTATAAAAGCAATGTTTATAAATCAATTGTCTGACTACCATGCCACTAGGTTGTGCCTAGTTTGGGATCACGCCGCCAGGTGTGGGTTGTCACAGAGAATTAATTTATTCTTATGTTTCTCTTCTTCACGGATATTTTCTTACAATCCACTTAGAAATTCACCCGGTCTAAATGGTCTCTAAGGACGAAAGGCGGCACCTACCTTAACCACTCTCATACTAGTAAGGGCAGGTGGTATTTGATGGGCGAACTTATTAGATAGATATTCTGTTAACAGACTCCAAGGCTTATTACTTTTTCTATATATTATGCAAAGTGGGCAACAGTGATGTTATGTCATGGCGGGTCTCGTGGCAACAAACACCCGGGGCAGGTTTTCCCGTGATTATGCCTTTGAAAATTACACCAAGCGAATAGCTCCTGTGGCCTTCCCTTCGCTGATCGGCCAAAGCAAGCCAAATTTAAGAGCCCTGAACCAACTAGTCAAAATAGGCTGGCCAGAGACTAGGGTCTGACCGACTCATTGAACTATTCGGCACCCACAGACACCGCATTGCGCTTCCCACGCACGCACATTCAACTCGCTGCCAGCCCTAATCTAAGATTTAGGTCTTTTAGCCGAGGTAGTGGGTTGGATTCCTACACGACAAATCTCTGTATGATGAGCACTACGCTTTTGTCTGTGTCCTGGGTAAATTAAATACCTAATTACAATACATATCTAGGTATTTAGGAAAAATAATTATAAATGAACGTTTATCAGTCGTCTACTTGCTGTATACAGGCGTCTGAGAGCGCAGTGACCGAGCAGGCAGTCTTTTGGCTTAAGCCACCCAAAGAACCTATAACTTTGACAGTATTATGTGTATGGTATACGTATATCCCCATAATATTGTTTCAGCCTTTCAAAAGCGTAGGTCTAGGAAGATATCGAGCGAGATGTAGCCTTTATAATGAGATGCCTTCCTAGACATTGCTATAAATATAGGGCCAAGCAATCTTGACGTCAATCTTGCAATAATGAATTCTACCGCAACAATAAGCTATACCAAGGCGAAATCTATAAAAATTGCCTTATATGAAAGAATGTTGTTCACTCATTTAAGTTGCAATCAAACGTATTATAAGTATATGTGGCATATACTTGATAAATAATACAAAATTATCTTAATAAGTTTCTCAAATTTAAAATATTATATAATTTTAAAGTTCGTCGATAGGAACTTTTGGTTTGACAACGTATGAGACGTCCACGAACGTAACGGTTTAGGTTTAAATCGTTGTCAAATAATAGCGCGATACCATGCAACAACGAGAGTTCGCTCGCACGCTGTCACCTAACTGTCACTGCACGTATCTGCCCTACAAAAGCCAAATCGTTTAGGTTCAAATAATTAGCACGATACGAAATGTGCATAACGTAATGTTTTCGTTTGAAGTTTGGTTTTGATAAATACGTTGACGTTTAGTACGATTGCCCCCCTTTTTAGTACTAAGGGAATTAACCGGAGACATACCCAAGTCTCATGTAAATATACATAAGTTAAAAATACCAAAGAATTTATGTTTAGCTGATCCTTACTTTAACCAACCGGTCCCTGTCGATATGATTATTGGTGCTGATATGTTTTGGGACATTTTAAATAGCCAATAAATTACTTTGATTCCTAATGGTCCTAAATTGCATGGTTCCAAATTAGGTTGGATAGTCACAGGTCCTATGAATATTTCTAACAAACCACAAAATAATGTTAACTGTAATCATGTTTCTATTGCTAGTAATTCACAAAGTGTTATTGATGAACTTTTGCCAAAATTCTGGAACCTGGATGAGATCCCCAAAACAAGGGTTTTAAGCGCTCAGGAAAGGGAATGCGAGAAGCACTTTCATGCAAACACGACCAGATTGCCTACAGGTAGATTTAGTGTGAGATTACCCTTTTCTGACAATCCTAAGTGATTGGGTGATCCCTATAATTTAGCCAAGCGACGGTTTCTAAATTTGGAAAGAAAGTTTAGAAGGAACCCATCTTTAAAGATAGAGTATTCTAAATTTATACAAGAGTATGCCGACTTAGGACATCTATCCGAGTCGCCTGTAGTAAAGCCAAGTATAAACTATGTTTTATGTCACCATGCAGTGTTCAAGGACAAGCGAGTCAACATCCATTCGAGTAGTATTTGACGGTTCAGCTCCCACCACCTCTGGCAAATCATTGAATCAGATACTTATGGTTGGCCCTAATGTTCAGGACTCTCTTTTTTCCATCCAAATTAGAGCTAGGCAGTACCGTTACCTTTTGTCAGGCGAGATTGAAAAGATGTACAGAGCAGTGAGCGTACACCCTGACGATCGTTACCTACAGCTGCTTTTATGGAGAGAAGATGAGTCCCAGCCAGTAAAAACTTTGCAGCTGAATACTGTCACTTACGGTACCGCAAGTACAAGTTATTTAAGCACAAAGTGTCTGAGTCAGTTAGGTGAGGAGCAATCTGACGAATTAATAAAAAATGCCATTAAACGAGATTTCTATGTCGATGACCTAATCACTGGTTCTAATAGCGAGGATGAATTATGTTATATACAAAAATCTGTTGCACAAGCTCTTAGAACATGTTGCTTCAATTTAAGGAAATATAAAACTAACCTGCCTACACTTTTCCAAAATTATAATATAGACACAAGCCCGAATTTAACTATAAGCGAATCCTCTAGCACATTAGGATTAGGTTGGAATCCATCTAATGATTGTTTACATTTTCCAGTAAAGGAAAGTGAGCTAAAGGAAATTACAAAAAGAACAATAATGTCTTATTCATTTAAAATTTTTGATCCACTCGGGTTGTTAAGCCCATGTATAATACAAACTAGAATGATTTTACAGAAACTTTGGGAACAAAGGGTTGACTGGGATCAACCCGTCCCTCAAGAGATAAAAAATAAGTGGATCCAATTTCAACAAAATTTACCATACATTATAAATTTGAAAATAAGTAGACCAGTTTTATGTAACAATGCTACACATATTGAAATGCACTCCTTTAGTGACGCATCTCTGGTGGGTTATGGAGCATGTATATACATGAGATCCACAAATGCTAATGGAGACGTAACTGTTAGATTGCTATGTGCTAAGTCGAAGGTCGCACCAATAAAGATTACTACAATTCCACGTCTAGAATTGAGTGCGGCTCTATTAGCGGCTAGGCTATGTCAGTCTGTCATAGAGTCATTAAGATTTAAACCGGATCGCGTTGTACATTGGTGTCATTCAAATGTCGTGTTGGCTTGGATAAGAAATGATCTCAGGAATTTGAAAGTATTCGTAGCAAATCGCATCAATGAAATTATTGAGATCACTGAATCTACAGCTTGGCGCTATGTACCCACATCTTGTAATCCAGCTGATTTAATCTCTAGAGGTGTAGACGCCAGGCAGTTAGTTTCAACAGATCTGTGGTGGTTAGGCTCTGAATATTTATCTAAAGATTAATCTGATTGGCCTGTATCTAAAACGTGGATAGAAATTGATAAGCTACCAGAAGTGAAGGCACATGTAACTTCTACTTTTGAACCAATAATAAACTTTGAAATTTACTTAAGTATTTCTAAGCTTCAAAGATCTTATGCATATGTAAAAAGATTTATATTTAATTTAAAAAATCCATTGGATAGGCGTTTAGGATGTCTAACTGTAGATGAGTTGACTGAATCATTTCATAATCTTTGTGCTCTTGCTCAAACTCAATCATTCCCAATTGAATATGATTTATTATTAAAAGATAAGACATTAAATCCTAAGTCAAAAATTCTGTCTTTATCTCCTTTTATTGATAAACATAATGTTATTAGAGTAGGTGGCCGCATCAGCCAGTCTAATTATAATTATAATAAAAAACATCCCATTTTACTTCATGCGTCTCATCAGTTCACTAAATTGTATTTTCATAGAGAGCATCTCAAGCACCTTCACGCTGGTCCTCAATGATTGCTAGCAGTTGTACGTGAGACTGTATGGCCAATCAATGGCAGACATCTTGCCAGGCGAACAGTTAACAATTGCGTACGCTGCAGACGCTTGAATGGCAAAACACTGTGTCCCGAAATGGGTGATTTGCCAACACAGAGAATTTCACCTGGTTTTCCCTTTTTGTCTGTAGGAATAGACGTTGCTGGACCTTTTCATATTTTAAATCGCAAAGGCCGTGGTAGCAGCTTAACAAAGTGCTATCTTTGTCTATTCATTTGCTTGCGATATAAATGTGTACACCTGGAAGCTGTAAGCGACCTTACAAAAGACGCAATTATTACTCTTCGCAGATTCATTTCTCGTCGGGGCAAGCCAGTGGAAATATTTTGTGATAACGGTCGCAATTTCGTAGCGGCCGCTAAAGAATTGACAAATTTTCTTAAGCATGGTAGTGATCATTTATTGAACTTCACTAGTCAGGAAGGCATAAAGTTTATGTTCTCACCGAGTTACGCCCTTCATTTCGGTGGTATTTTTGAAGCCGGCGTCAAGTCTGCGAAACATCATGTTAGGCGCGTATTGGGAAATAGCAATTTAACCTACGAGGAACTTTCTACTTTGTTTTCACAAGTGGAGGCTATATTAAATAGTCGCCCCCTATAACCCTTATCCGCATCATCAAATGACCTGCTCTCCCTCACACCTGGGCACTTTCTTATCGGGAGACCTATGACCGCGGTGCCTTCACCTGATTTGGAGAACTGCAAGGAGAGCATCCTACGCCATTACGCTCGAATAGAAAAACTACACCAAGACTTCTGGCGGAGATGGCAACGCGAATATGTATCGGAGCTGCAGCAAAGAACAAAGTGGCGCATCAACCATGCAAAATTGAACGTTGGTGACCTTGTTCTACTTCAAGAGGATAACATATCGCCGTTGAACTGGCGCCTGGGACGAGTTCTGCGATTATTTCCTGGAACGGATGGCATCTCCAGAGTCGCAGACGTCGAAACCACAAGAGGACGAGTTAGACGACCTCTGACAAGGCTGTGCCCACTACCTACCAAGGATGATCTTCTTTGTTGAAAGACTGCGCTTTCAACGGGCGGGTGTATGTTCGCGCCTACACATCACATCACTAAAGGTTACTAATTTGTCCGCATCTATGATTGATTCACATCACTATTTTTTTCTGTTACCGCGCACGCAACGAACAAAATGTCATTCATCATAGTAAAAACGTTTTTCTCGTCGATTAAACATCGTTTGAAAACTACATCTGAGTTTCAATTGGAAATTGAGGCTCCATTATGTCCGCGGAGACAGCCGACATTAATTTAATAATTTCATCCAGTTTACTGTCCACATCACTGCGTGGCGTCACCGGCATCTTCGCTTTAGTAACGATGGTTTGGTTTGTTTCCGCAGCCGCTTGAGCGTAGGGGCGTCGTTGGTCACCACTGGCATGAGTTGGGCGGTGGTTAACTTGCTGACGTTCAGACGTGTTCCTGTTAGTATTATTTTTAATTTTTTGCATCTCCTTGGCTACTACACATCCTCTGTAGTTGGCTGGCTGCGCTTCACCCCAATGCACACATTTTGGCTTCTCGGTAGCTGGTCTTTTGCATTCATGAGTAAGGTGCTTACCTGTGCACTTCACACACCTTGGCTCTTTGGAGCAATACTTTTGTGTATGCCCATACGTCTGGCACCTTTTGTATTGGGGTACAAGACGTGAGGTTTTTATGGGATGTATCTCCATTTTACATTCTAATATAAAAATAATGTTATAAATTTTATTTATGTCCTCATCGTTCTTGAATGTTAACATAAACATATTTAAAGGCTTTTATTCCTCCAACTCAATTTGTTGGCCGCATCCTCTATTCCGTAACCTTTCTTTTGCAAATCGTCTATAATTCTATCTGGCTCGCATGTATAATGCGGATGTTTAGCCATAACCCTTATTTATCTCTCTTGTTTGTTCTAATAAGAGAGCCATAGCACCTTTGAAAGGCACTTATACAATTCCTCATTAAGTGTATTAATTTTTACGGATTTACCATGGTTCATAATTTTTGTCGTGAATGTTTCAGCCGATTGTTTACTGGATTGCATGTCGAAGAAGGCTTGATAGTTTTCAACGCCATCAACGATTATTGGTGGAGGAGATGGAACCTTTTTCATTTTCGGGTTTGTGGTTTGGCTGTTTTCAGTCTCACGAGTTTTTGCTGTTTGAGTGGGTGAGTTGCTCATTTTTCTTTTTTTGTTTCTTTTTGCCTTAACTCGTATCCACTCAGTTTCTTTCGCTAGTTCTTCTTCATCCGTGATGTACTCATTGGGTTCAGAAAAAAAAATCTTAGAAGTAGCCTCGATATCGTTTTCAGGCACTTCTTTAGGCTGTGTGAGATTACTCACTTGTTTCTGCAGTTCGTCTATCTGAGTCTGTATTTTCTGGATTATTTGCTTTAGATTTTCATTTTAGACTTCTATGCCATAAAAGCTTCATACAGAAAATGTTCTGTTTCGGTTTTTAACTGGATTGTACTTTGTGTAGCCATATTTGTAGCGAGTTAATAACTTCGCCCTAACAAATTATTCGAATTTGGTCAGTCAGCACAATACGTGTGCGTCATCGCGACGAGCGCTCGGCCGACGCGCGGAGTTTTCTGCGTCTGCACTTAACACTTTTAATTAGATTACGCAGAGACATATTAGAATAAATTTGCTATAATATAAGGTGGTTGATCCCAACTACATCGCTACTGAATTCACATTTAGATGTACCTCGGTGATTGCCGCACCAATTTCAATGTTATTTTCACGTATTGCTATTTCTGTAAGTTTATAACTTAGTGGTTGACGTGTGAATAAGGAAACGTACAGCCTGATGAATTGAAGAATTAAGGGTTCTGTCACACGAAGTTTTTAGGTCTTTACCTAAGAAATTGCCGTTTTCATGAAATAAATTAAGCGTATTTTTTTCTTTATTCTTTACTTATATGCATCAAAGTAATCACCCATGCAATCAATGCATCTTTGCCAACGCGTTGGTATCACAACTTAGTTATAGTTATAGTTGGTCGTGGGTTTTCTGCACTTAGCCACTTATTTGGGCCATTGTGCGTATGTGGCGACTTCATTGACGCCGACTACTCATACCACCTTAGTTCCTTCCAGAAAGCCATTAGTTGGCTGGTGTCGTTTAAAGCTTCACTCATGGTTCTGGGGTTGTTCAGCAGCTTTGCCCGTTGATCGCTCACACTTGCACAGTGCAGAATGACGTGAGCGGGTGTTTCTTCGGTTTCCATACAGCCCCTGCACAGTGGGCTGTCCGTAACGCCTATGTTGAATAGGTGCTTGTTGAGTGGACAGTGGCCGGTTATTATGCCCGTCAGATGCTTTAGTGTTTTCCTATTTGAATGCAGCAGCTTGTGTGAGAGTCGCTTGTTCAAGCAGGGGATGGCATCTTTTGTTTGTCTGCATTCTTTTATGTTTGCCCACTGTTTTTCGTGTTCATGTGCGGTTCTCTCACGTAGCCACGTTTTGATTTGGCTTGCTGGTATCGGTACAATCGGCTCGGGTCCCATTATCATTGTGTCCGATCCTTGCCGTGCCAGTTGGTCTGCGGCGTCATTGCCTGCGGAGTTGCTGTGGCCTTTAATCCATTGCAGCGTAACCCGATTCTTCTCTGCAATCTTTTGCAGCTCTAGGTGGCATTCCATGATGAGGCCGCTGTTAAAGCAGTTGCTGCCGAGAGCTTGTAGTACAGAGGCACTGTCCGTGATAATGCGTAAAGACAGGTCACTTACGTTCCTAGACGCGATTGCTGTTGCGGCTCTTGTTATCCCAACACACTCGGCTTGGAATATGGTGTTATGGGTGCCAAGGGATGTTGAGATGTTGATGTTTAAGTCATGGGAGAATACGCCCGCACCCGTCCCATACTTCGTTTTTGAGCCGTCTGTGTATACTCTGACTTCGTGTATACCAGAGCAGTCTTTGTGTTCCTCCTGCAATTGGATGCGATATTTTTTGTCAAAGACAAAAGTTTTAGGGATGAGATCGCAAGCGGCCTCTAGCATCGGGATCTCTTTGATTAAGGTCCCTTTTAGGCGTGCGTGAGTAATTCGATCATCCTTTCTCCATAGCCCGAGCTTGTCTAGACGGATTGCTGCAGCGCCAGCTTCCTGCTGGATCATTAGGTGCAGCGGTCTTAGGTCCAGTAGTATCTCCAAGGCGGCTGTTGGGGTGCTCTTCATGCAGCCTGTTGTGGCCAAGCAGGCTAGGCGTTGAAGGCTCTGTAGCTTATTTGTGATTGTGCTTAGTTGCGTGCGTGGCCACCACACTACTGCACCATACGTAAGCATGGGGCGTATAATGGCAGTGTAGATCCACAGGGTAATTGATGGTTTGAGACCCCATTTTTTGCCTATGATTCTCCGACTTTGCCAGAAGATTGTGCATGCTTTTGTTGTTTTTGTGCTGATGTGCTTGCCCCAGTTTAGCTTATGGTCAAGTATTACGCCCAAGTACTTGACTTCATTCGATAGGGTAAGCTCCGTTCCAAAGAGTTTTGGTGTTTTGCACATATGGGTTTTCCTTTTGTTGGTGAAAAGTACTAGCTCCGTTTTGTTGGGGTTAACCGTCAGTTCATGTTGGTTGCACCATTCCTCCATGATCCTGATGGCTGCTTGCATCCGATTTCGGATCGTGTCTTCTGAGTCACCTTTGATCAGGATGGTGATGTCGTCTGCATAGCCGACTGTGAAGAATCGTCTGTCGTTTAAGTTCCGTAACAGATCGTCCACCACAATGTTCCACAACAGGGTTGAGAGTACACCTCCCTGTGGGCAGCCTTTTGCAACTATGCCCCTTGTGGTGGAGTTTACCGTGAATTGTATTGCCCTCTGTTTCAGCAGTTGATCAATCCAGCCACTAAGGGTTTGCTCAACTCCGAACTTTTCGAGAGCCCGGCTGATACTGTTGAACTTAGTTTTGTCGAAGGCACCTTCTATGTCAATGAAGGCCCCCAGTGTCATTAACTTGTTGGTGAGCGCTGTTTCAATGGTTCCCACAACGGAATGCAGCGCCGATTCAGTTGACCTGCCACTTCTGTAGGCGTGTTGATGTGGGTGTAGTGGATTGCGCAGTAATGCGCCCTCACGGAGGTATCGGTCCGTAAGTCTCTCCAGCGTTTTCAATAAGAAGGAGGTCAAGCTGATGGGTCTGTATGCTTTCGCTTGTGAGTAGTCAGTTTTGCCAGGTTTTGGGAGGAATATGACTTTAACTTCCCTCCACCTGCAAGGTATGTATCTGTGCGCTATTGAGGCCCTGTAGATGTCGAGCAGGTGCGGCACAATCGTTGTGCATCCCCACTTTAGGAATGCTGGTATGATTTCATCCAGGCCTGCGGATTTGAATGCCTGGAAGCTGTCTATTGCCCATATCAGCCGGTCTGTGGTGACCACATTTTCGGCTACCAGCCAGTCTGTTTGGGTCGGTGGTCTGTAGTCTGACTCGTCCCACAGACGGTCATTGGTTACTTCACAACCTGGGAAGTGAGTTTCAATTAGCACTTGGCTAATTTGAGCGTCCGTAGTTGCGTAGGTTCCATCTTGCTTTTTAATGGCGCCAAGGGTTTTGTTGCTGTCCTGAGACAAGATCTTTTTCACCCTGGCTGCTTCATTCGTGGTGTTTATACCGCTGCAGAAACGCCACCAGGACTCGCCTCTGCGGAATCTTATGCGTTTCTTGTAGTGTGACTGGGCTTCTTTGTATTTGAGCCAGTCTGCTTCCATTCTCGTGTTTTTAGCCCTGTTAAAGAGTTTCCTCAGGTTTTGCTAACCTAAGTAGAGGGAGTCACCCTCTAGTTCTCTTCCCACCACTGGGTTTTGCTAGACGACTTTGGGAGTGTGGGTGCACAGGCTTGCTGATAACTTGATTGTATACATTCTGTTAGTAAGTTGGTGTTATGTTCTATGTTGTCAGTGCTGGTCGACATGTCCTTAAAATAGGATTTGTCTACCTGTGATACGAGAATCGTCTTGTATTTCGCAATGTTGGTTCTGCGAGGGTTGCGCCTAGGTTGTTGGACGTTCTCTTGCACTCGTATGTCATAGCAGATTCGTCTGTGGTCTGCGAAGGATGGCTCAGCGGACACATGCCAGTTTGTGACAAGTTCCGCGGCCCCATCCGATGCTAGCGTTATGTCTACTATGGTTTGATATCTGGAGCTAACAAAGGTGGGCTCCGAACCGTTGTTAACTACAGATAGATTTGTTGAAAAGATGTACTCAGTCAAGATCTCACCTCGTCTGTTTGCGTCGGGGCTTCCCCACAGCGGATGGTGCGCGTTTGCGTCCGCCGAGATGATTACCTGCCAGCCGTGGTCCTCGCAGTGCTGCACCAGCTCGGCCAGCTCTTTTGATGGGATGTCCTCATCGCCAGGCATGTAGACCGAAGCTAGTACTAAGATCTGTTTGTTGGGCCCTGTTTGGAGTCCTACGGCAGTGAGGTCTCTAGAACAGAAGTTGGTTAGCAACAGTGCTGGTATTGTTCGGGGAATGTATATGCATGTTCTCGGTTTAGTGACCGAGCAGTTGTGCAGTAGCTTACCTCCGATGTTGTTTATACCAGATATGTTGTCGCCTCTAATCCACGGCTCCTGGATTAGGGCTATTGTCTGTTGATTAACCTCCAGCAGCCTGCGTAGGGTAGCCGTTGCAATTTGTTTATGCTGGAGGTTAGTTTGTATGACTCTAGTCTGACGAAAAATCGAGGACATTGCTGTCCATAGACTCCCCGTCAGACGAGTCGTGCTCGTCTTTTGCGTCCGTCGCAGCGGTGGGTTGTTGTATAGTCGCTGCGGGCGCCGGTGTAATACGGGCTATGCCCGAGGTGCTTGGGATGGCTGGTACAGCTCGTCCCGTTGTGTCCTTACCTTCACTTGGCGTCTCCTTGGGCCCTACAGCCGCCGAGCTCTCCCCCCCGCTGAAAGCGTGGAACATTACGTACACGCTGCCAGCGAAGAAGGAAACCCGACGGCCGCGTCCCGTGATCTTGGGGATCTCGGGTTCCGGGATGCCCAAGGTAAGGTACACGCCGTGCTCCTGCAAGGATGCACCGTACAATTGCCACGTTTGTACGGCGTACCAGGGGTTTTGGGCAATGAGGAGATGGTGGACCTTAGGTAGCTCCATGGTGATCGTCCTCGGCAGCCACAGCTCTGCGCGTACGCGCTTCGCTAAGTCTGACTGCCTGATTACGACCAGCCTGGTCCCCTCAATCGGCGATCTTAGTTTGGCTACTGCGTTTTTGAGCCACGTTAGTGAGTGTTCGTTCTCGCACCATAACTTCAGGACACCCTCCACTGCAAGAGGTTTGCCCCTAAAGGAAGGTGCGAGTGCCGGCCCATTATTCGGCGGTGTGGCGAAGGCAGTTTCAACTATACGCTCTTCAATTGAGAGTTCGAGCTGCCTCGCCTGTTCCACCGTCAGGTCCGTGGCGGGGGTGGTAGCGATGGCTACCATCAGCTGCGAGTTTGTCGCGTCTGCGTAGCTCTTACCGCTCTTGGGTGTGGCGTCTGTTTTCGCCCGTTTCGACCCGGCGCTGGGTGTTGTAGAGTCCTCAGGGCGATCCCTTTCGTGCTTGGTGTCGGAGTGGGATGTCCTGGTGGCGCCGGATCGCGTCTTTTTGGGCCGCGTTTGTGGCGCGGCTCCTTGTTTCTACACGACGGCTGCGCAGCGTTACCAATCCCCCTCGGAGGAGCGTGGCGGGGCGCCCCGGGAGCAGCCGTGGTTGGTGCGCCGCGCGCAGGCGGGAGTGCGCTGTCTGTTATTACAGTCGCGCCTCCCGCCGCCAGCGGCGCAGCACAACCGTCCGGCTGCGTCGTCTGGGGCGGAACGTTGCCGAACGCGAACGGAGCGGTATCACAACTTATTGATGCACTTCTTGAAAAAATCATCTGGACGTAGGCAACGAATTCTTCAAAGGCATTTTGTACTGCCTCTCGGGTATTGAATTTTTTTCCAGCTAAGAAGTTATCCAAATTCTGGAAAAAGTTGAAGTCTGTAGGCGCAAGGTCTGGTGAGTACGGCGGATAAAGGAGAACTTCCAACTCCAGAGATCGTCTGCTATGCAGTATGAGGTCGCGCGTTGTCATGCAGGTGCAGTGGAGCCGAACGATCGACCAAAGCTGGTTGGAGACCTGCGAGTTTCTCCATCATTGTGTTCAGTTCTTCACACTACACATCTGCAGTAATGCTCGTACCGTTTGGTAAAAAGCTGTGATAAATTATACCGGCGTTAGACCACCAAACAGTGACCATCACTTTTCTAGGGGTAAGTTTTCGTTTAGGGCATTGTTTGGGTGCTGAACCAGGGTCCAACCAACTTGCTAAGCGCTTACGATTGTCGAACAGAATCCATATCTCGTCACAAGTAACAATGCGGTTCAAAATTCCTTCATTTGTATGCCTGTTGAGCAATACAAGGCACGTCTCGACGCGTACTTCGCGCTGGCGATCATCGAGTTCGTGGGGTACCCATTTGTCAAGCTTTTTTACCTTGCCAATTTGACGCAAATGGACCAATATTGTTTCGATGCTAACGTCGAAAGCTGCTGCTAATTCAGCCGTATATTGAGTATCATCAGCTTTCATTATCGCCTTTAATTCGTCATTGTCGACCAAAGTTTCTGGACGACCACGGGGTTCATTTTTCAGGTCAAAATTTCCAGAACGGAAGCGGGCAAATCCATAGCGGGTGGGGCGTTCGTTTGTAGTGTTCGCTCTGTGCGTCGTTGATGTTGCGTGCCGCTTGTGCCACTTTACTGCCACGATGGTATTCATACTCATAATTATTAGAATTTTAAACGTATCCATGATGACGAAAAATGTTTGAATGCGATGAAAACGTAACACTATTAAACAAATGACGATTTCAGAAAAAAAAACCATGTTTTAAAATAAAATTAAAAATATCTATTATATTAGATATCCCTAATTAAAAAAATATCCCGATAAGCGGCAATAGGCTCGCCGCCTATTACTAAGGATCAAAACACTGGCGAAAAGTGGGCGTTTAATATGTCTCTGCCTACCCCTTCAGGGAAATTGGCGTGAGTCTATGTATGTATGTCCTAATTAAAAATAAACTAGAAATATCAGCCAAAATATTTTTTTTTAATGGCCCGTACGGCAGAACGGCAAATACCTATTCATAGGTAAAGACCTATTATTTTGCTATTAGTATTGACCGAGAGCATGTAATAGCGTTGGTATAATATATATGTATAGATACAAGGTATATGGCCTATATGTATTATTATCGTTCTATTTGTCAGGTGTTTGGAAAACACGATGCAAATACCATCTTTGCGTAGAGACGGAAAACTCGACATCCAACCCTATACGACTGTCTCGTTGGTCTCGCGGCATAAGTGTGCGCGTGGGATTGGGAGGTCCCGGGTTCGATTCCTGGGTCGGGCAGTGTTATTGGGTTTTTCTGTCACGAAATTCTCAGTAGCAGCATGGAGTCTGGAAATGTGCCCGGAACGGCAATAGGCTCGCCCCTTATTACGTGGGACTAAAGTATATCTGGCGAAAAGTGGGTGTAGAAATACACCTCTGCCTACCCCTTCGGGGATAAAAGGCGTGACGATATGTATGTATATATGTATGTTGGAAAATAAAAAATACAACTATCAATAATTATTGTTACTTTCATTTATTCAGGTTCTCACAAGAGTTTTAAAATCTAAAGTTCTGATTCAACATTTATATTTAGCGCCACGTTCGCAAAGCAAGGGCATACAACCAAGAGAAAGAACGTCGTAAGAAAACTCTTGGTCAATCTTTTAATAGTTAAAGTTATCGTTTATAAAATCGGTACAAACAATATATATATATCGGATATTAAGGTTGTGGGTAGTTCCATATTTCAAAAGTACCTATAACCTTAATACAATAGATTAGCAACAACATAATTAATTTAGTAATATTCACCAAATATATATCTACTATAGGTGTATTCAATATGTACCACTGAAATATTCACTACAAGTTTAGTAAATAATATGACATGACTTGTTTCTCAGCATATAATTCGATTCTATACTAAATGATATCCCAATTTCTGAACTTTAACATCTTACAACTGACGGAACCACCCACAATATCAGTTACACAATTGCTACGCTATATTATTACATTAATTATACGTTGTCTATATTGACAGTACTCTAAACAACACCACTAAAAATTTGTAAAACACATTATTGGTTAAAACACAATATAAAAACACAATAATATAATAGTAAGAATTATATCTGACCTTAGTTAGCCCTTGCCGGGGCGGAACTGAACCTGAACAGAGCCTGTTCTCCTTTTATATCCTATTTACACGTTTGACAGTGTCATCTGCCAAACATCAGATCAAATTGTATATTTATTATTGGCAACACTATAAATTTAAAACATAGAAAGCTGGAGCACCGGCCGAGTACCTTATGACTGGGCCACAGCTGTAGTTGTGCCTATTTATAAAGGCTCGCAACAAGACTGCAAAAACTATAGAGTAGCCTTCTCAGAATTGTTGGCAAGTTGCATGCAAAGGTACTGATTGAAAGGGTTATGAAAGTAACCGACAAGAAAATATGGGATGTACCAGCGGGATTTCGAAAGGCTATGGGATGTACGGATCAGGTTTTTCCCTTGCGCAGCATAGCCGAAAAGTTTGTGGCTAAAGGTCAAAAGGTCTATTGCGCATTCGTGGATTTGGAAAAGGCTTACGATAAAGTGGTGAGGAATGAAATGTGGTCGGTGCTGTCAATGAATGGGGTGGACAGCAGCCTCATTCGAGCTCTGAAATCCCTTTATGAGGATTCTAGAGCTTGTGTGAGGATAAACGGGGCATATACTGACTGGTTTACCATCGAGAAAGGTGTTAGACAGGGATGTGTAGCGTCGCCGTGGCTGTTTAACCTCTTCATGGACAGTTGTTTGCAAGATTTAAAACATAGTGACTGCGGATTAAGGATAAATGGGTTACTCGTCAAATGCCTCCTTTATGCTGATGATCAGGTAATACTTGCATCTTCAGCGGAGGAGTTGCAGGAGATGGTCACAATCATGCATGGTGCGTTAGAGAGGAAAGGAATGAAAGTGAATGTAAGTAAAACGAAAATTATGGTTTTTGAAAAGGAGGAATGCGTTACGGCTTGTAATGTTTTGATCGATGTACAGCGATTGGAACAAGTGAATGAGTTTGTTTACTTAGGTACGTTGTTTACAAGAAATGGTAAGAATGAAGAAGATATTGAAAGAAGAGTTAATGTAGGTAATAGTGTGAATGTAGCTCTGAAGGCGTTTATGAACAGTCAAAATGTGTCCAAAAAGGCACGTTTGGCTGTACATAGCGGGATGTTAGTGCCTACCCTTATGTATAGTAGTGAAAGTTAGGTATGGCAGAAGAGACTTGAAAGTAGAATAAATGCTGTAGAAAGGAGAGCACTGAGAAATATGTGTGGTGTGTCTTTGACCGACAGAGTAAAGAATTGTGTGATACGAGAGTGGTGTGGGGTAAAAGAAGATGTAGTGACAAGCATCGAGAAAGGCATGTAAAGATGGTTTGGACACGTGGAGAGGATGGATGACGAAAGACTGACAAAGAAGATATATAAGGCAAGTGTGAATGGGACAGGACAAAGGGGAAGGCCTAGGCGGACGTTCACTGACCAGATTGGAGACATCCTAAAAAAAGAAGACGGGTCAGAAGTACCCTAAACAGAAGAGGATGCATGAGAAACTTGATGGGAGTGAATGAAGCAAGAGAGGTATGTCAGGATATCGTTGCAAATGGCGTTCCGTAGTCTCTGTCTACCCATCCGGGAAACAGGCGTGAGTCTATGTATGTATGTAGAAACCATTAATACTATGAAACTTTATACGATAGGTTTATGCTATACATAATAATTGATACAATATATTTAGTTTTATATTGTTTGATACATATATGAATAACCCTAAAATCTATCTTCTAGTAACTTAACCTAAAACCTAACCTAAAAGTAACAATTATGTAAATTCTAGCCAGATTTATAACAGTTTGATATCCGAGCTTTTGCTGGGATTATAAATAGGTACTTACAAATGAAACACATATTTTAAATGTAATTATTTTGATATTTTTGTTGATTAATTTTCGAAAATATTTCTAATAATCTATCACATGCATGAGAAACCTGATGGGATTGAATGAAGCAAAAGACATATATTAAGTCAGGATCGTTGCAAATGGCGTTCCGTAGTATCTGCCTACCCCTCCGGGAAACAAGCGTGAGTCTATGTATGTATGTAGTATTAACTGCGTGATGTAATCTAACTGATGGTCCGT
This sequence comes from Euclidia mi, assembly GCA_944739405.2. Lineage (NCBI taxonomy): Eukaryota > Metazoa > Arthropoda > Insecta > Lepidoptera > Erebidae > Euclidia > Euclidia mi. Next base: position 83,489,921 of record OX123181.2, read on the forward strand.
ATTCCGGTGCAGGGACTGCCGTTCTATGCTGCTCATACTTGCTAGTGCGTTTAGCAATAAGATTGATTAATCATTAAAAAAATATCTGCACAGTTAGTTGTTCCGAGTTTAGTCATGTGTATGTCTATGTTTTAATATTTGTAATACTTAATCTTATCGCACAGCAACATATGCGTATTTGCGCTCATACCTCATATATGTTTACTGTTTCATACTAAGTCATTCGGCGCGTGCTTAACGAAGTGCCGCGGAGAGTATTTTTCATTGTCATATAGATTAAAATCAATCATATTATATACCACTAAGTTCAAGATTAAAAGAAGTAATATACGCTCTGCGCTGCGTTTCACTACATGTACACCGGCCTTAACGCATAAGAAGACGAGCCTAACGCAGGTTAGTCTTAGTCCCACACGGGACTCGTAGGATGGATAGGAGGTTATAGGGGAGAGCCTCCACACACCTCCTCCGCCAGTCCCAAGCCCGTTCGAACACACTCTGGCCGGGTTGGCGTCGAGTTGAAATGGCTCAAGTAGAGTTTCTACATTTTACAATAAAAAAAAGGTTAGTCTTAGTCAGAATTATTTTCAGATTGGCTATCAAGAATTAGGACATTTCCAGAGCTGCCTATTAGATATTTTATACAAGATATTTAATGATACACAAAAAATGGTAAAGGTATTTGTCTGTCCATCATTAAGAAGGTATTTTACTTTGTCATGCTGATTGATATTATATATATCATGCTTTCTTATACTAATATATAAAGCTGAAGAGGTTGTTTGTTTGTTTGGTTGAACGCGCTAATCTCAGAAACTACTGGTCCGATTTGCAAAAATCTTTCAGTGTTAGATAGCCCATTTATCGAGGAAGGCTACAGGCTATATAACATCAAGCTATGAGCGACGGGAGCACAGTAGCCTTAACCCTAGAAAGATAATCATATAGCAACTAGCGTAAAAGATAATCATACGTCTGTCAGACGTACCTTAGTTCATTAAGATTTTTTAGTAAGCCTATGGATGTATTGTATGTTTGCATTATATTTAAGGAAATAAAACGATAAAATAGCAATAATAAAGTTTAACTGACAAATTACAAACAAAAATCGTATACTTCTTTACAAATGAACAAAAACTTAACTTGTCTTCTATAGGAACATTAAAAACCATTTTCAGTCTTTATATTTTCATATTTTGTACTTTAACACTTAAATTAACGTAAACAATACCTACTACAATAATCAGTCTTTTGCTTTCGGTTATAAAATGCACTTATGGCACACAAGTCTGTTGTGTTCTGCACACCCGGGATTTGTGCACTTCACGCATGATAATTTAGACATCCTACGGAGTTTAGAAGGACAGTACGAACAATATCTCTTTTGTTTTACAGGCGGCCCTTCTTGCTTAGGCTGGCTACTGTTTGCATTAGGATTAGGCAACAATTCCTCTATATTTTGCCGCACAGTTCTTTTCAGAGTTGGCATCTGTAACTTTTTTCCATCCAAGGCAAAGTGAGATTTGTACTAAGTTTCTTCATAAAGTTCTTACGGCATTTGGATATAAAAAGTTCTCAATTTGAGAACTATCCAACACCATTCAGTTTGCCACAATAATATAATAATAATTAATACCTAAAAATAATAATAAATAAGTGTAAATAACAGTAAACAATCAGTTGAAATTATTGCAAAAGTTGCATTAAAGATAATCATACGTCTCGCGGACGTACGACATAGGTATATCTTTTATTTGAACGTACTTACCGTGGCGCCACTGCTGCTTAGCGCGAGCTCCGGCCGCCGCACTGAGTTGACTCGCGCAGCTAGCGCGCTCCGATTAATAATAAAAAAACTACAACGAAATTTAATTTCATGATACGTCTCGCGGACGTAGATTATCTTTCTAGGGTTAAATAACGCGGGTGTAACCGCGGGCATCCTTTAGTAGCTTATAATACATGACGGGCTACCTTTTGTATAATATATAATAATATTTAAAAATTATATAATACTATCTATACTATAAAAACTCAATGAGCATTTTGTCTGTAAATTGAATGTTTTTGCGAAATTTCTATTGGATTGTGACATGTTATCGATATAGAACGCAAAACAATTTTTTTTTGAATTATTGTATGTCTGTCTGTCTGTCTATCAGTATGTTTTTTCAATCATCACGCAATAACCAGTAAACCTATTTTGATGCGGTTTTCACCCCCGAAGACCCGATTACAATCTTAAACAACAATCATCACGCTATCGCCTACGGGAGCCTAGCAGTGTCGTTCAATAAATGTAATAGACTTTAATTCAAGCAACACACTAAATTATTTGTATCGAGATAGTTTGTGTCTTTGGTTAACATTTAGTCTTTAGTTTATTAGAATCCGTTTATTATATCAAAAGTTATCGCAATTTAAAATATACATATATCCACATTGGTTATCAAGTGATTCGGACACAATTTTGGCAAAAAATTATTTTAACTTCTTTTCTAATATTTATATTGTCAGCGCTGGACCTTAACACCACCGACTTTTAATTTCGCCAGTGGTGCCATCTAGAGGTATTACTTAAAATTATTATTTTCTACATGCTAATCTTAATATATATAATCCTTGCGTTACTTACTGACTGACAGACACGCTATAGCCGAAACTATTGGGCGCAGGAAGCTGAAATTTCGCATGCATGCTCCTTGGGGACCGTAGGGGTGCACTAAGAATGAGATTTCCCGAAATCCACACGGGAACGGCCAAAACGGGTAAAAAAGAAATGCAGGCGTAGCTGCTGGCGTCCTCTAGTATAACATAGTAGAGCATCGTAGACTTACTATTCGAGTGTTACTTTTTGAGTGCAAAGATTAAAATTAACTAATAATTATGTAATCCGGCCAGATGGTATTTATTAAAAGAAAGAGCTAAGAAAGAAACTTAAATATGAGTGTGAGTTTCATCAACCGATCATTATGTTATTTTACATTATCAAGGCCACAGAAAGGGATACTTAAAGGATACCGACTTCCACGCGGGCGAAGCCGCGGGCACAGCTAGCTCATAATAATATTCGATCACATCTACAATACGTTCTTAATAGGTACTCAGTGAATGGGTAGGACGCAATTTCATCTCTTCAAAAAGCATTACTGGTTATATTTCAACCATAATTATTATATTTGTGGTTGTATTATACTGTGTGAATTTAAATAAATCATTTCTGTGAGTTACTTTAAATGCAATCTCTTTCATGATTAATATTATAATTAATTAATAAATAAAAAGGTTCCTTTTATTAATGCATCAATTGCAACGAAATATTATTGCAAAAAGGCTTTTATTTATATTATGAGGTTTATTCTGGTTTTGGTATAGTTTATCGTTCTTATCTTTATTTTTTTAAATCAGACTTCCCATGGACGGCAAACAAATACATTCGTTTGTTGTACATAAAAGACAAATAACAATGCTGTCGAATACGATATGTTATAATTGAAAATCATCACAAATACCGGCAAAACTTCAGACAGTCTTATGAATATCTTTTGTTCGATATAAGCCGTGCTTAATACCAATGAGTTACAAAAGGCTGGATGCGTAGGTATATAAAGAACGGATAAAAGTTTTACGAAGCATAAAAGGAGAAATGTCGAAAATCTGTGGTCATAAAACATGGGTCCGCCTACACGGATTACAGTTACGATATATATCCTTTACCGCACCTTCAATATGGCTACTCTAGCCACCACGGTTAGTAAGGTAAATATCGCCACTGATCGGTTTTGTTAATCCCTGCGGACGGTATTGACAAATCTAATAACCTTACCAATATCTGAATTAAGGCATAATTTATTCATTCGTATTGGGAAATTGATATTCTATCTTCAAGTGGGACTTAATATCTTGAGCGGTAACGTAACATATATTATATAGTATACATTTGTAATTCGTCTACACATTAGGATTATTAAATTATGCATTACGTATAAGAATACAAATAAAGTGGTTTTGCGATATTACTAGCGAACTAAAGTATTTAATTAATAAGCGATAATAAGCCTGGTACGTATGCAAATATCTTTTAATGGAAACGGATCTGATACTAACCGAATGTCATCACTCACGATACATCCCTATTATATGAAAAACTTCTTCTACACACTTATGAAAACAGAAAATAAATTGGTATGTATTTATGAACCAATTATTGAAAACAAATAATAACTACAAATGGAGGATTTGGTCAACTCATCCCGCTCAAAACTTATCCCGCGGGATACCACATTAATATTTTTATTATTTTTCTTTATTCAACTCATCCCGCTTTAAAGAAAAGGTAAAATGTATTGTATTATTTGAAATATTTTTACATTCGTGAACAAAGGTGTTTGGGGAAAAATTAAACACCCATAGCTTGGTTAGACTGATATAATCAAAAATCACAGCTGTTTCATTTATGGGACTAAAATAATAAGTATTCAAATTATCCTTGATATTACACTCTAAAGTATTTTAACAATTAGAAATAATAACAATCACAGTTTTAACTGTCAATCAGTCTTTGGATTGATAAGAATTGTCTTAAAACTAGTCAGAATCTCAATCTTTTTATTAAAGGTTACATTTAAAAATCTAAATATCTAAAAATAATATTTTAAATCAATCTAAAAAAAATAACAATTAGTGTTTGGATTCATAAAGATCTACTTAAAACTAGTTAAAATTACACACTATGATTATAAGTGCCAAATAAAAAAATGTACAAACTGTCAAAATCAATAAATAAAACTTAAAGATCTCAGATCAACAATCAGTCTTTTATTAATAAAGATTTTCTGAAAACTAGGCAAAATCATAATCTTTTCATTAAAAGTTACATATAAAAAATCGAAATATTCTAAAAAGCATATTTTAAATCAAAATAAAAAATTAACAATTAGTGTTTGGATTTATAAAGATCTACTTAAAACTAGTTAAAATCACACACATAGTGTGTGATTTTAACTAGATTATAAGAGCTAAATAAAAAAATGCACGAATATAAAAAATTACAATTAAAATCTGAATAAATAATTGTTAAAATCAACAAGGTTAAATATTTTATATATATAAATTAAATAATAGATACAAAGTATACGACGTCATTTAAACAAGGTCAACTTCTTAGTTTTTCCAAACAATTTCATACTGTGATTTGACCAGTGATTACTTTGGTTTATGGCATAGTCAATTTTTTTCTTGCTCTCTATAGTTTCAGACAGTTTCTTCGAAACTTTGAAGCCGCCTGTAGATTTACCTATAATGGAGGCGTAGAAATGTATATCTTTGCTTAAGCCCTCGAAAAATTTAGCAATATTCGGGATTGATTTAATATATTTTTGGATGTGCCCGTTCCATATTTCTACAGCATTATTTGTTTTATTCATTTGCTGGAATGTACACCAAGTGTCTGCGAGTGCTGAGTTTTCGAGCCAAGTTTTCCCGAAGTAGTCATTAAATTGTGTGACGCAGTTGCTGTTGGGGGCTTCCTCCATCACATAGAGCCATCCTTCATCAATTAACTCGGTGGTAGATGAGACAGAACATGTTGAATAGACAGTACTTATTTCAACAAACATTCCCAAATTTTGAGAAGTAGCCCTAATGAGAAGTAGTCTAAGAATTAGCCCTAATGCACCGAAACCACTTTCTTTCATGACTGTACAAGACGTAAAATATATCAGCGGGATGAATTGTCCAATTTAAAAATTGCACTAGTACAACTCATTCCGCGGGATAACATCGAGCGGGATGAGTAGGCCAAAGCCTCTACAAATGTTGGTGCGATATTATTAACAGTGTAATTTTAAATACAGGTTCAAAATAAACTAATGTAACTATTAATTACGCGATTGAGACTCATTACATCAATACAATGTAATGGTACGGGTTTCACTCGCATAATTTTCTTTTACGAGAGCAAAGGTGATGGGTTGACTGCCCTCGATGACCATGGCTAGTGTAACTCATGCCGAAACGGGGCTAATAGATGATATATTTACACCTTTATTTTCGAATAAGTATAATTATGATTGAGGCAACGTTACATACCTATTATTAGTAAAATATCGTAGAAGTTGAAAGTATTTAACATTGATTAAATGTTATACATGCATGAAGTATTTAAATACATTTGCATACATGTAGCGCTTACTCACTTTGCTACTAAATTCTAATACAGGTAAGTAAATACTTTAGAGATAGAGTGCGTGCGTTCGTTGTATATTTGAATATTACTGACAATCTACGTAGGCGCTACGAAGTGTGCTACCAGTTTGTTACGTCATAATCCGCTAGTGCTGTCTTTGTCTAATGATACACGATGAAGACACTTACGGTAATGGTGTTAATAATACCAATGAAATAAACATAGTGAAGTATAATAAGTACATAGTATGCCAGAGATAGCCTAGTGGAGGGAACGACAGACTGCTAATGGTCTCGCGTTCGAAACCACGACGCGCATTAATGACTTTTAAAGTTAAGTATGTATGTAATTGTTAATTATCGCTTGTTAAACAGTGAAGAAAAACAGCGTGGGTACACCTACATGTTTGAGAGTTTCGTAAATGTTTTAGAGAGACGTGTGAAGTCTGCCAGCCCGCACTTGGCGAGCGGGGTGGTCAATGGCCTTACCTTCTCATAGTGAGAAGAAGCCCTTGCCTCACAGTGGAATAGCATGCATACAGGGCTAATGAGGATGATGATAAACCTAACTACTAAAATTATTTAGTTTGATAGGTACACAATTTGTCTGTTTACATCTTTGCAACTACAATAATTTGTAGCCCTTCCGAACCGAATGTCATTCAAATTAATGAGTTGTCGATATCGATTGTATTTTGTTACTCTTCAATATTTATAAACGTATTCTATATTGAGCAAAACATGTTCACAATTGGAATCGCTATAAAATATATTTTCTTCAATTACTTTATGATTGAGTACAATGAAATAACAGAGCATTATTATACTCGTATTTCGTATTGGTTTTAAATATAGTTGATTCAGAAACTACAGTTAAAATCATTTCAATTAATAAAACTATTATATTTTTACAGCTTCTCTTATATAATACTTAAACTGTTTAACCATGATATTTTAAGGCATCTCCTCATAGACATGAATCAATAACACAAAGAAAACTCGAACTCGAAATAACATAATTATTTTGTATGACACAAAGTATTGTCTCGTATGGAAATCGAATCAACAACACTCTAGATACAAGAAAGCGATCATCATCAGCCTGTAACAGTCAACTGCTGGACTAGGCCTCTCCTTTGAAAGGAGGAATTGGCCTACTATACCACGCTGGGCAAACGGGTTGGTATAGGGTTTGTATCAAGTTTTCCTTCTCTTATAGTGCTGTTCTCCGCATAATATGCTCCCTCTGTCGGCTCTTTCTACGCCCATGGGATGATATGGTGTGGTGACAATCTGTATTCTTAATCCGTCGCCACACGGACGAGTAAACGATAAGACAACCGTAACTACTACGCCATACGTGTAGTCATAGTATCAAAAATAGTTTCTTAATAAAACCAGTGTACGTGCATAGCCCGCCGTATAATTTTATCAGAAAAATGCATGTCGAACAAACATTACTTAGGTTAGTTAGACGTAGGAATAGCGTTGTTAAGCACATATCACGAATGTAATAAACATTTTCAATTTTCGACTGCACGGTTGGCGTAGTGGTTTAAGCGGCCGCCTCGCCGCTTGATACTGCGCTGAGTGTTTTAGGTTCAATTCCCACACGAGGCAACACTTTGTGTAATTCACAAATTGTTGTTTCGTGTCTTGGTGTTCATTGTGTCCGTTAGTTGTATGTTTGTAAAGTCCCCCGCGACACAGGATTTAGTCCTAATGCGGGAGTTGTCTTTTGACGTGACAACGTCTTATAAATTGGTTTGCCGGGTGACACTTCAAGAAACTGCGTTACGCTCCGCTCACGTTATGCGCTCACAATGAGAGCGAGTGAGAGGCACGCGTCCCGCCTAAGAGCGAGAGAGACAGACATAAAAAGTGAAAGGCACGCGTCTTTCATCCTTCTTCCTACTATACGAATGAATATTCACATTAAAATTATTTTACCACTCAAAGTCGTTGTCACGTAAAACTTTCGCCCGTATACCGACTTTACAGGCAACCAATTTTTTTTAAAGAGGAAAAATAAATTACGATTCTGACCAACTGGTTCTAGTAGCCGTTACGAACAATTTTTATAAGGAACCACAATCGAGTGGCGTGCGGAACGTAACTTATTGTACTAAATTGTTTGACTATAAAATTAAATATAAGAGTTACAAATTATTTTTATACAATATCGATATCTCTCAGGCTTATTATTGCTACTATATTGGGCTCTTCATACAAGATGAAGAGGGCTGAAACCAATAACGTAGAAATAATAAACTATTACCTACTACAATAAGAGCCCAATATTGTAGTAATATACTAGTTTGTGATCTAATACACTCGCTCGACGTATTTAAGTAATTTTGAGAACAAGCACCATTTATTGTTCTGTAGGTAATTGTTATAGTTAATAATTATGTACTTAATATTTTATAAGTATGTGGCACAATAGTGTGTTTTCTATATCTAAAGTATAAGTACTTCACAGTTATGCTAGAAGGCTCAAAAGCATAATTTGCTTAGCACACATATATTAAAAACAAAGTAATTTTATCGATTCATCACTATCGTCATCACTCTAACTTTGTCCCAGTTGGATCCAAAACTGGAGCTTGAGATCTACTTATTAGTCTAGCCAGTAATATGACAATATGCGCTTCAAAATAAATTAATAAGTTATATTTTGCTCTTAAAATGACTTCTGATTCCAGTGAAGCAAGGTACATAGAGTAAGAATAATAACCCAATATAAAAGTAAAAATAAAAAGCTACTTATATATACCTACCATTGTTCTATGTGCTTACAGGCTACTTTCAAAATTTGTCTATATCTTACGACCAAACTAAAAGACATTTTAAAAGCATAACCAAAAGTACAAAAATCTGCTCCAAAAATGTCTTTAGCCAGCAGTGTCAAATTAATTATGTTCAATATATACCTAGTTATTTTATTACAAAAGCATCAAACTAATCTATTTGATAAAATTCTATTTGGAAAGCTCATCCAATATATATATATCCAAAAAGTATTTGGATTACTAAAGTATAAGTTCATTAACTATCGAAGTTTTTACGCAATATGTAAGTGCTTCGACATTGAAATTATTTGTTATTTATTCCACGATTGAAAACCTTAGTTAAATGCCCATTCTTTGAATGCCACTTGATGGCATAAAGGACAATGATATATATATATATATATATATATATATATATATATATATATATATATATATATATATATATATATATATATATATATATTTATTTATTTAAATCGCGGAAGACTTCTTGCGTCATTTCAAAGTCGAACCTTGTGGCGTCCACCACTGTCAATGAGATTTCAATTGTTATTTGTGCGAATATAGGTACACTTTAGTCATGTGAATTCAATTATCAACAAGAAATTTTGATTAAACACGAAATGAAGATATTCAATTTCAAATAATTCTCGCTGGTTTCTGGCGTCCGTTCACGATGGAAATAATGTGACGCACTGTATATTTCTGAATATGTTCTATGTGTATTACAGATTATCCTACATCCATCTAAATTTAAGTTTATATCGGATCCGTATATTTTCCTGTATTTAATATAAGCATTCCATTAATTAAATGACTTCCTACTACATTAGAGGTTATATTGATACCGAATATTTTTTCTGTATATAGTCCATATATTGTGTTGAGAATGTTGCTTCCTCCTAAACTGATATATTTATCGATACCGTACACTCTCGTGTTTCAGCCGTCATGACCGTTTCGAATGGTACCTACCATTAGTTGCCATGTTTGATCTCACAACTATATACTGAAGAACTGTTGCTCAAGTTGTTGTTCTTTTTACATGTAATGTTTTTGTTGAAATTTCTTTTTGCTAGTGATGGTCTTTATCAAACATCTCTCCTCATGGGGTGTTATTCTACCCTGCGCCCCACCGTGAGCCCCATCCGTGAACCTCCATCCGTACCACATCCGTGCCCCCAACAGTGCCCACACCCGTGAACCCCACCCGTGCCCTCACCCGTAAACCCCCACCCGTGCCCTCACCAGTGAACCACCACCCATGGCCTCACCCGTGTACCCCCACCCTTGGCCTCATCCGTGAACCCCTACCCTTGGCCTCATCCGTGACTTCCTACCTGTGCCTACACACTTGAACCCACACCCGTACTCCCACCCATGAATTTGCACCTGCATCCCCACTTATGTACTCCACCCGTGAACCCCCCCGTGCCCTCACCAGTGAACCCCCACCCTTGTCCTCACCCGTGAACCCCCACCCGTGTCCTCACCTGTGAACCCCAACCTATGCCCTCCACCCGTGAAAGCCCCCCGGGCCCCGACTTATGCACCTCCACCTGTGCTCCTCGCCGGTCCCTTCCCGGTGCCTGCCCGATCCCTACCCTGATCATCTCTACGAGTCTACGAGTACTTCTAGATAGCCAAAAATATTTGAATCTAGTAGGGACATAAACTGAATTCCGAATTCTAAACCGCAAAGTTATCTTGGTGGAGTACCTAATCCACGTACTACAAAGGTTCACAAACTTATTTGTGTAGATTCTAAAATATGAAAACTAGACCAAAATTAAAAAGGTACATTTGTTTGAATTTTTCCTTAAGGTTTAAGGATTTTTTTATTTTTTTAGGCTTAATGATAATAATCATCAAAATTACAAGCTTGTACCTATGTCTGCTAGAAATACCTTAGAATTTTATGAAGACCGTTGAGTGAGTGTGACAATCAATAATTTTAAAGTACTAGTTCGATTTGGATGAAACTCTGTAATATATTTTCATCCCTTCTATTCGAAAAGTGTCGCTTTGTTCCTCTTTTAGTTGGAGCAAAATAGCTCTTTTCTGTTAAGCACTTTTTAGCGGGCGGAAAAGTGATTTGAATTTGGAACGTATATCATTCATAGAAATCGAACGTAAATTGTATAAATAACTGGCTGGTACATGTTGGCTGCACGGGCGTGACCCGCGCTAACAAAAAAACAGCGTGCGAATTACGACTCTGTTCTCGTAGACAGTAGGTACATACTTTATTGAATTTTGCAAAAATAATGAGTTCGACGTAGAACTCATTATTTTTGCAAAATTAAAAAGTTGTGGAAGAGGAAAATATGAATGTGTAATTGTTTTAACTTATATTATAATATATATAAGTTAAAACAATTACACATTTATGTTTTCTATTATAATATATTCATTAATTACATAACACCGTCTCTTATTTATTTTCTCATAGAAAGGGGATGGAAAGTAGAGTATATGACTCGAGAGCAAATTATTTTTCCCTCGGGCAATGTATTCTGAACCCCTCGCTGCGCTCAGGATTCTACGTTAGAATCCCTCGCTACGCTCGGGATTCTATTCTAGAATCCTTCGCTTCGCTCGTGGTTCAAAGTAGCGCCCTCGCCGTAACAATACCATTTTGTTCCCTTGTCATACAATCTACTATTATTGTAAAGATTATCTCTTGATAATGAAATGTTCAGATGTCTAGCTTTATCCAGAACGAAGTTACAGAGACTTGAAAATGGCCTGAATGGCTTCGGTAAAAGTAAAACTAACGACTGAGCTTTTTTGCTCGACATTTTTGGGTTCAATGCCGTGCACCCTGATTAAATACGAGCGTTATCCAGGATAAAAAAGCTTATTACAGTCATAATTGAGTTGGCCTTTTTGTTCTATCCATATCGATGTACTACGTACTGCCTGATGTAAAACAAATATGTTGTCGAGGTTGTAGCACACTAACGCAGAAAATACCTGCCTACCTATTTACTCGAGATTGGATAACCTTCTTCTCGCGTCGGTTTCCTCAATGCTGAGGGTCGTGACCACCTCGTGGAAACAGTCTATTGCGGACCACTTCCTGCCATCTATTCCTGTCTGCTGCTGAGTGGAGAGCGATCCGCACGACTCTTAACACCACGGTACACGATACCGTGGTTTTATGAGTCGTGCTGATCTGGTCGATCCAACGTATCAGGCTTCTACCTCTCGTTCTTTTTACTTCCACTTTGCCAGTGATTATTAACTTTTCCAAGTTATCACTGACTTTTCTCGCAATGTGCCTGATGTACTTTAGAACTCTGCGCAGGCAGATGGTGGAAAGCCTCGTCTGGATCTTGAGCTCCTGTATGATCGATACGTTGGTGCGGTGTGCTGTCCAGGGGATGTCCAGCATCTTCCTCCAGCACTGTGGTGCTGGAGGAAGATGCTCTCGAAAGCATCAGTGCGATCACGGTCAGCTTTCTTCAAGGTCCATGTCTCTGCGTCATACAAGAATATGGAGAACACCAGAGTGCATACAAGATTGATCTTGGTTTTCAGAGAGATATTCTTGACATATCTTTGACAGCAGTGCCATGGCTCCTTTTGCCATCCCGATCCTTCTTCGCACCTCAGATTCACAAGAACCATTATTACTAATGCTTGAACCCAGGTATATAAAGCTGTTAACCGTCCCTAAATTGAGTGACCCAGTGGGCTCAAGCTTGCCTGTGCGATCTATGACCATGATCTTCGTTTTGGACCTGTTTATAGAGAGACCTAGTTCACTGCTGATGCGCTCCATCCTATCCAGTAAGGTGATAATCTCGGCGTCATCTGACGCTAGCAAGGCGATGTCGTCTGCAAAACGCAAATTACAGATTTTGCGTCCACCAACGGTGATGCCTCCCTCCCAGCTATCGCAAGTACTCCTCACTATATATTCACCATTTATATTGAATAGGATGGATGAAAGGACGCAACCATGTCAAACTCCTTTTTCAAAACTGAATGGTTTAGATTTTGTACTGTCAATCCTCACCACACTTTGGTTCTTGTGATATAAAGATTGCAGAAGTGCAATCAAGTGATGAGGTACACCCAGTTCTGATAAGACCCTCCGTAGAAAAATTATGTATGTACGGATTTGGTGGACCAATCTACAAGTGGATAAAATCATACTTAAGCTATCGTGACTCCAAGGTTGTATTGAATGGCTTCAAATCATCCACACGCTTCATAACTTCAGGAGTGCCTCAAGGATCACACTTAGGGCCACTATTATTTAATATGTTTATCAATGACTTGCCGGACTGCTTTCACCCCTGCCCTGCTATTCGCATATGGCCTTAATATCTTTAAGCCTGTAGAGTCACTTAATGAGGCCCTACTTCTTCAGAAAGATCTGGATTCGTTGTCTATAAAACTACAAAAATAACTACAAAATAATGTTACTGGTTTTAATATAGGCTAACAATTGTTTTAAATAATGATCAGGAATTGTTTTTTAAGTCCATAATGAAATTGGCCACATTGAATGAAAAACATGAACAAAAGAAATCACTGAAAAATACAAAATACTGTTCTTGTCAGTTTTGTTTCTTCTTTTTAGTAACGAGTATGATCAAATTCCTTACTTTTTCATCTGGAATCTCCTCCCAGGCACGTTTTAAAGCGTCAATCAGCTGCTGTTGATTGTACAGTCAGCTTCATAAATATATATACACTAGCTGACCCAGCGAACTCCGTGTCGCCGTTTTAAGAGTTTTTATTTAATTCCCTTTTTTCCAAGCCCCTTTTCCAAAGTAACCATTGACTTAGCGCTTAATCTTTTATCATTACAGGGTCTATAAATGATGCAAAAACAAACATAGATTTTTATATAATATTGAATTCCCCATTCCTTAAAATATCGGAGACGATACCCATATCGACTTAAAAAAAAATCCCGTCCACCATCTTTGATTTCCTATCCGCCATCTTTGATCACGAAATAGATGTCGGATTTTGATTCCCCATCACTTTAAATATCGGCGACGATACCCATATCGACTTTAAAAAAAAATCCCGTCCGCCATCTTTGATTTCCTATCCGCCATCTTTGATCACGAAATAGATGTTGTATTTGGATTCACCATCCCTTAAATCATCAGAGATGATACCCATATTGGTTTTTAAAATTTTTCCCATCCGCCATTTTTGATTTCCCATCCGCCATCTTGAATCACGAAATAGATGTTGTATTTGGATTCTCCATCCCTTTAAACATCGGAGACGATACCAATACTGATTTTTTTAAATTTTCCCATCCGCCATCTTTGATTGCCCATCCGCCATCTTTGATCACAAAATAGATGTTGTATTTCGATTCTCCACCCCTTAAAATATCAAAGGCGATACCCATATTGATATTTAAAATATTCTCATCCGCCATCTTTGATATCCCGTCCGCCATCTTGGATCACTAAATAAATTTCATATTATTAATCAGCGTCCCGGAAATCTCGAAAACGATACCCATATAGATTGTATCCTATTCGTTTAGCCTTTTTTTGCCTTTGACCCAACCCTCCCCCTTCTCGTTTGACCATTTTATTATTTTTGTCCGGCCCCTAAAAGTTGTGGCGTAATTTTATATAGCCTATAGCCTTTCGGAATAATTGGGCTATCATAGGCAATAACAATTTTTAAAATCCGACTGCTAGTTCCTGAGATAAGCCGACATTATGTTTTAGCCTTTTTAGCCTTTTGCCCGGCCCCAAAGGGTCGAAGCGTTATGTTATATAGCCTATAGCCTTCCGGAACAACTGGGCTCTCGTATACAAAAAGAATTTTTCAGATCCGACCGGTAGTTCCTGAGATTAGCGCGTTCAAACAAACAAACAAACAAACTCTTCCGCTTTATTATATTAGTATAGATTTGCGTTATTTTATATGGTTATATTGTCCAAAATTGTCATAATTTTTATTATGTTTAGGGATTTTACACAAGAAAATCTTACCTAAATAATCATTTATAAATTAAGTATAATAAACGAGGAGTTTTAATTCATAAAAGTCTCAGCAAAGATGTTGAGGTGTGTAGCTACTCATAGAGTTGACTGTACACCCCTTGCTCATTCTCTCTAACCCTTCGTTTCAATTGGTCCCACAATTGCTCGATTGGAATTAAATCCGGACTGTTAGCTGGCCATGGTAATACCCCAATATGAGACCCTTCTAGGACAGTTTGGGTCGATCGAGCTGTGTGTGCACGGGTATTGTCTTGCTTCAGGAAGAATCCAGGCCCCACTCGCTGTGCAAATGGGATCACTTGAGGTCTGATGACATCCTCGATGTAAGGATCTGCAGTCATTTAAAATGGTAAAATGGAGCTCGGTTTTACCGTGTAAACTAATCCCACCCCAAACCATTACGTTGGGACCATCAAAACGGTCAACTTCGTGGATGCAGGACTCCGTAAACCGCTCGCCGCGTGGTCTTCACACCCTAAGACGTCGATCATCACTGAAAAATTTTACTTTGCATTCGTCTGTAAAAAGCACCTTGCCCCACTGATTAATCCCCCAGTTCAAATACTGACGGGAGAATCTTAAACGGTTTGCACGTTGAACCCTGGTCAGAGGAAATAGAACAAGTCGTCGTCTTGACATTTGCTGGTCTTCGTGCAATCGATTACGTATATGTAGTTTGATCACTGACACGGGTACCCGTTGTCAGCCGTAGGTGGTGTTGTAACTTACGGCCCGTAACTGTACGAGCACGACGAGCACTTAATTGGATGTACCGATCCTCGTTCGCCGTTGTTACACGAACTCTACCTGAACCGGGTCTCCTGGCTGCACTGCCGGTCTCTTGGAAGTGATTCCATACATTTTGTACAGCTCTTCGAAGAAAATCCCAACTGCAAACCCACGTAACGATGAGAACGGCCTTCTTGAATCATAGTAATGGCTCTGGTTGCCGTAATTGTATCCATGTGCCTTCGTAATGGTGGCATGATTAACGCGAGATGATGAATGAATTGAAAAGTAAAACATTTTTCCTAAAATAACCGAGAAAAGTTAAGAAGACAATCGAAGAAAAACTTAAGAATAACATTTTTTTTTTCTTGGAATGATGACCAATACTTTTCAAATTAGGAACACGAACACCAGCATAAAAGAGATCAAACACCAAAGAGTTCGTAATATCAATATAATGCTACTTATCAGTCACTTTCAGTTTACTAAAGTGCACTTAAATGTAAATAAACTAGTGGCCCTTATTTTGTTTTCAACTCGAGTGAACTATTCGAATTTTGTACACGATTAAAATCGGTTGTGTGCCATCTTTGGTGAAAAATAATTAGTCACCGACAACTGACCCACTCACTCCACGATCATCATAACAGGTTAGACGAGTAAAAAAATATATAAAGACAACCAGTGGATATCGGGCGAGGCATCAAGGGAAGCAACCAGAAAATTTTTTGTTGGACGCAATTAAATCGCTAATTAGAATCGATAAAAACTTTTTATTATACTGAATAAGAATTACGGAAGCAATATTATCGGCATGATGTATGTAACCAAAATAATGAATATACGCCATTAATATACATCTCTCAGTAGCGGCCTCAAAAATTCGCGCGGCTCACTGCGGAACTAAAAAATACGCCGAAATTCACTCTCGTGACAAAACTACGTCCATGCCAATATTTCACCCATGCATTGTACTGATCTTTTGATGGCTCCTGGCTGAATTTGAGAGATGGTCAATCTTGCGTCCGTATACAGGACGCAACAAGTCAGTCGGACGCAACATCATCGGTAAAAACCGCCATGTAGGACGCAATATCAACATGGGGATGTATATATATATATATATATATATATATATATATATATATATATATGCCGTGTGGTTGACGGCATAGAATACAAGTGTCACCACCCCATATCTTCCCGTGGGTGTCGTAAGAGGCGACTAAGGGATAACACGATGCAAATACCATCTTTGCCTAGAGACGGAAAACTCGACATCAAACCCTAAACGACTGCCTCGTTGGTCTCGCGTCATAAATGTGCGCGTGGGATCGGGAGGTCCCGGGTTCGATTCCTGGGTCGGGCATTGTTATTGGGTTTTTCTGTCACGAAATTCTCAGTAGCAGCACGGAGTCTGGAAATGTGCCCGGTACGGCAATAGGCTCGCCCCTTATTACGTGGGACTAAAGTATATCTGGCGAAAAGTGGGTGTAGAAATACACCTCTGCCTACCTCTTCGGGGATAAAAGGCGTAACGATATGTATGTATGTATATATATATATGATGATATAAATCTATGTTAAATATTTGCTTTGATACCAAGAATCACTCTGTAGACCCGTTCAATACCGTCTATGTGAATTTATTACAATGATATCTATTTGGAGAGCAACTATTTTTCTTTTATCTATACCTACTTATTTTTTCCGGACCTCTGTGTATTATGTTATCGACACGAATAATCGGTTTAACGCGTCATAAATCTCCGGTGTAATTAATCATGGGCACGGTAATATAATCTAACAGTATTGTAACTCGGCCGTCTTCGTGAGTTATATACCTACCAGACGCGCCGCATGCGAGCTGCGGCACGATAGCGACTGCGGGTACTGTAGGCACAGTCCGCCCAGTCTAATGGGTACTCTGCTCGAGGCGCGTAAGTATAACTCGAGTTTCGTGCGTTTGTATGGAGTTACAATACTGTTAGATATTATTACCGTGTCATGGGCCTGACCATGGCGGACAGTGGTCCCCGTCAGTGTCGCGACGGCAAAATCTTAAGACAACGTTTTTCTCGAAGCCCTTTGTTTTTTGTTCATAGCTCTCTACATTTTGGATAATTGCGTCTAGCTTTACTTTGCTTTGTGATTTTTAAGTAAAATTAAGTTATCTTTTAAGTGTAGAAGTTACTCTTTTGCTTCTCAAAGTGAAATTTCGGACAAAATGTCGACATGGCAAAATTTGGTCGAACAATTTTCGCATAAGTCATAATAGTGTCGTTTTCTGCTAAGCTCGTGGTTGGCAAGTGAAGCGGCCGTGAATATATTCTTTGTCACTGGGATAAATCACACGCCATGATCACTGACCAAAAGTTGGCAAAGTTTAGCTTTTCGGGACATTCAAATAAATCAGTGCCGTCGAGCATGAAATTAAAACGAGACCGAAGTAATTCAAAATCTATCAAGTTAACAAAAACTACGAATCGATACACAGGCTGACGTGCTGGTATCGCCACTCAATCAAATATGTGTCATTCTGTGCATGTCGATATGAACATTCTATCGGTTTGCTTTTTTGATGCGAATGTACACGTATTTTCATCGATAACTACTATTATGATGAATGCAAATATAAACGTACATATTGAATTTAAAAACATTGCCTGATTTTCATGTGTGATTAATGGATGTTTTAATTCTACATTATGTTGTATTTAATAATGTCAAAATAATGCAACACATTCAAATAAAAAGTATACGTCACGAAAGTTAAGGGACAAAAGTTTTATTTCTGTACTATGTTCACGTATTATGAACATAGTACAGAAATAAAACTTCCCAACGCCTTATAACATTCGAATCTCAAAATGTGTAGTTTAGTTTGCCTTTTGCCTTCCGAAACAATAGTTGAATTTTCATTCTGTATTAGTGTAGAAGCCCTATATAATATTTGCGTAGGTACATGTGGAACAATCGGTTTACAAATCCGGTGAAAAGCAAGTGGGAAGATTGGGGCGGGGTGGGTAAGGTATGGGTGACTTACGGGACTTTATTGCCTTTCTCGTGACAAACGATTATTATGAAGACGGCTCACTTTCCACATGTTTCGCTTTTGATAAACTTCACTGAATTTGCATTATATTTTTCGCACTGTATAATGTTGTATAAAGATGTTATTTGATAAAAAGTAAAAGATAATATATAATTTATTTTCCTTTTCAATATAAAGTTTGTGTTGCGAAAGTAGTGAAACAAAATTGGCACCGTTCTAAGAATTTATTGTTTTATTTTGAAATATTTCGTACAGTTCTTAAACCAGTATTGCTTACTAACTCATGGCATGAACTCCACAAGAATAGTTTAATGAATCCATAACCTACTTAGTTGAGAACTTCAAAAATTTTACGCATTCCTTCTGTAATGAAGTATATGATTAATCACTTCGTTAACTACTAAGTTGCGAGAATGTCTTCTTCTATGTCTACATTATATTAAATCACCCGCTTACGTAATTTTAAGATCGAGCAATTACTAAGTTAAATGTTGTAATGAAGGAAATTCAATTAAGACATATTTTAGACACAAAATCTGACCTACGTGTTCATTTTCACGTACAAGCGAGCACTTAAATACTTAAAACGTCTGTATTTAGAGGTGCTATGTAAGAGTAAATCTTCTCAAAGATTTGTCAAAAAAGAACAGAGCGCTAAGAATGTTGAAATGATAAGAAGCTGGAGTCAGCAGTAAAGTAGAGCCTTCTGAATAATGAGGGGTGGGGGAGGCGACGCCGTCGCTTCTCCTCAGTACCCGGCCTGCACCTACATATACAACTATATATAAATTACTTTGAAGGTAACGCAAAATCTGTAATTATTTTGTTCGAGTACTCCTCTTGGATTACTTGGAAATTTGTAAAAGAGCACATTATAGTAATGTCGTTAGGTATCTGAGTATGTGAACACACGATTATATTTGAAGTTTGCCTATTTTGTACTGAGATTATTAATGATAAAGTGGGTCTTATTTACTTTCTAGAATAGACAATAATTAATTTTTAATAAATATACATAAATTGTCTTTTAAATTTATGCGATCACGGATAATATGATCTTTTCATCATGATTTTGTGCTTTACGTAATGAAGCAGCAGGCTTTATAACTTAGCTTAAATAAATACGCGTGCTTTAATTTCTATATTATATTTATTTAAATGATTATGTACGTGCATGCAACTGCTGTAAGTGCATAGTGACAAATCTAATATATTGTTTTTATTTGGCAATAAAAGTAAACGGCTAGTGACGTACCTATTCGCGGTCAGTCGCAACTATTTACTACTCAATACCCGGCCTGCACCTACGTATACAACTTTATATAAATTACTTTGAAGGTAACGCAAAATCTGTAATTATTTTGTTCGAGTACTCCTTTTTGATTACTTGCGCAATTTGTAAAAGAGCATATAATTACGTCGTTAGGTATCTGAGCATGTGAACACACGATTATATTTGAAGTTTTCCTATTTTGTATGATGAATGATGTAGTGCGTACTAATTTAATTTCCAGAATTAACAATAATTTGTTTTTTATCGACAATAGAAATCGACCGCAGGATCCAGTTGGGTTAGGCAGCGTTTGGCAAGCTACGTCGAGTTTTCTCTTCGCCCCTACCGCAATGCCTGAAGACCAAAGTCTTCAACCAATGCGTCCTACCTGTTACGACGTATGGTGCCGAGACGTGGACACTCACAGTGGGACTAGTCCACAAACTAAAAGTCACGCAGCGAGCTATGGAACGGGCTATGCTTGGCGTCTCTTTGAAGGATAAAATCCGAAACGAAGTTATCCGACAAAGAACCAAAGTTACCGACATAGCTCACAGAATCAGTACACTCAAGTGGCAGTGGGCTGGCCATATCTGTAGAAGGACTGATGGCCGATGGAGCAAGCGTATCCTAGAGTGGAGACCACGTCTCGGCAAGCGTAAGGTAGGGCGGCCCCCGGCTAGGTGGACCGACGACCTGAAAAAGGTGGCTGGGACAGACTGGATGCGGAAGGCTGAGGACCGTGTACTGTGGCGCGTATTGGGAGAGGCCTATGTCCAGCAGTGGACTGCGATAGGCTGATTGATTGATTGTTTTTTATAATTAAAGGTAAATTTTCTTTGAAATTTTCTCGACCACGGATTATCTTATCGTTCTATAATGGCTTTGTGCCTAACTTAATAAAGCGGCAGGCTAAAGTGAACAGTTTACATAATTACGAGAGCATTAATATTCATAATACATTTATTTAAATGATTGTACGTGCATGCAACTGCAAAGTGACAAATCTATTATATTCTATTTATTTTCCAATAAAAGTAAACGGTTAGTGACGTAGCTATTCACGGCCAGTCGCAACTACTTGGAGAGGAACATATCGTGACATAAACGGCAATTTATGTGACGACGGCCTTCCATTAAAACGTTGGTTCAGCAAAATTTGTTAGGACATACATACGACTTGCGCGAATTTACAGCGCAGTCAGACCAAAGCTAGTCGAAAAGTGGCGCTCACGTCCCATTTATACTGTTTTATGGTTCCTTTTCTTCCCACACTGGTTCCAACTCAGCTAAAAAATGTGGATCCGTTTCCTCGGTGCGGTTTTTATTATTCCGATGGATATGTCGCAGGCATTTTGTATGATTCCGCCGTTTACATACGGCGTCGTCAGTTTACAAACGCTCGCGGTCATGTAAAATGCCGAAGGCAAAATGACAACTCGTACGATTGTTATAATTTCGACGTTGGTTGTAGTTTTAGGGAGACCATGATAAAAACAGTTTGGACAAATCAGACTCTATTTCAGTGAACAGGTACTAATGAAGATTTCTTAAAGTACTTAGTAAAAATATTAAAGTAACAAAAACGACTGTAAAGATTTCGAAATACGTCGCCTTTTTTAGGGGTTATGAGTGATGCGAAGGGGGGGAGGTCGGAACCCCCCTCACCATTTTCAATTGCCGGAAATACTTGGTTTCCTCTGAAAAAAAATATCTCCAAACATCGGTGTGCATGGCATTGCCAACTTCCACATTCTTCACACTAATAATTTCACTAGTTTAATAAACTAAAGTTGACGGACCTATTTTCAGGTAAAGGGTCAAAAGAGAACCTAACATAACCTGTACTAACTGCAAATTCGACAAATAAGTCGATTGCTGTTCTCCCAATAATAAATCTATCCTTAATTTGATACTGAATTTTATCTCGACCACCATGTCCGCAGCCTCTATGAATATCTAACAATATGTCGTAATATTCTACTAACGGTATTACATTGTTGGACTGTCAGGGCTATCTTTTTTTAAAATAAGGTAGTCCACACCACAAATACTCATTACCTCACATTTTTTTTACCAGTAATACTCTGCAAGAGTTTTCCGAGAACCAGATTCCATGGACACCTTAGCATTTTTTAGGTGCCGGATAACCTCAAAAACCTTGTCAATTGTCCATGGTTTTTTTATTGATCCCGTTTGGGAATCGTAAATCTTTTTTAATTCACTGTAATAAATGTCTTTAAATTCACAATTATTTGGTGCAAACTCTTTTGAACACGTAGTATTTGCACTGTTTTCAATAACTTTTTGTGTCACAATATTACTACTTGACGCCATTTTGTTTGTTTTGATCAACAGCGACGCGTGTGTTAAAAAACAGAACTAAATACTTCAATTTGCCGCGGCATTATGTATACGGCGTTTGAATCGTCAGTTAAATGTTTAGGCATGATATATAATGACGCGGCAATATACATTTTGCCTTCGGCATTTTACATAACCGCGAGCGTTTGTAAACTGACCACGCCGTATGTAAACGGTGGAATCATACAGAATGCCTGCGACAGATACACCGACGTATCTATCACGGACGCCGATCGGCCCTAATGTGGGTGACCGATGACACGCATTTTGTAATACGAGAGAGCTCTCTACGTGAAATGGGTTTTGATATTGTTTGTCCGCACCGCATGGACGCGAACATTCCTTATTTTATATTGAAATGGATCTCGTAATTTATGAGAATAATTATTTGAATTCGTCGCTTATATTTGAAGAATACAAGAAAAAATACATTCCACAAATCAAATGTATTTCTTTTTAATCAAAGTGATGTCAAATCAAAGGGGTCCGAAATATATTGCTCTAAGGGAGCATGTTAAGTCAGGTGAATGCAATCAGGTATTTTTATAATAAAAATATGATCAGAAAGTTATATTAATTAATTTATTTCCTCGAAAAACTTATTTCAAGGTAAAAATAGGTAAATTTATGAGGGAGCTCCGCTTGTCTATTCTTTCCAACTCGAATTGATTTGATCGGATCCGCGTCGAGTCTTGCTGAACTTAACGAAACTTCCAGTAAACTTGCAGTTCGGGAATAGGATTAACTAAAGATGAAAGAAGTAGTTTTAAACTGGAATCAGTCTTTACGGAAGCCGTATCCCAGTTATGGAAAATGACATTGATTCATAACGTTACACTCGGTTCTTTTATAAAAGTGATATTTTGATTTATTACTTTGTAAACTTACTTTGTGTAGGAATTTGATCAAATAAAACCGTGTACCACGCGGAAGAAATTAGTTTAGACGAATAATATTCGATGCGAGGTATATTACTTGAAATCGTTTTTATTTAGTAGAATAATTATACTATAAATTAATGTAACGGCTGCTTATCTCCAGATTATAAAGTATGCCTTTAATTCGACGTCTTTAATAAATTAGCTATGCGCATAAGAATGAGGTAAACAAAGCAAAATGTTAAGGCTGGCTGGAAAACTTCGTCTGGTTCTCAATGATGGGATATCTCTTTGTTTTTTTTTTTGGCGAAAATAAACGTTACTTTTTTGTCTTTGAACCTTTTGGGCCCATGTGTGGATTGAACCATAAATCAAAGCCCTCTCAATAAATCTTGACTTCGTGACAATTTGCCAAAGACGTTTTATAGTTTTTTAAGCTTCAATAACATTTGACCTCACTGACACTATATTCCACAAAAAATATTTACTCATGTTCGAGATATCAACCGCCACATTTTATTGTCAAATAAATTATAACAAAAACCTGTAATTACAGTTCTGTTGATATTTTTGGGGGTATTGTGCAAATGTGTCAAACGACATTAAAAGTTTTAGGTGCGAGATTTGTGTATTGCTGAGCTGTCAAACGAGTCTGTATGTTACGCGTATTACAAAAACACAGTGAGCGTGAGATATTTTTGGCGTTCTCCTCTTTGATAAATACGTTGTTCTCGAAATAGCGTCGCGCTTTAATCGTGTAAGAATGCCTTAATCTTACGCAACGACAGGGCAGTGGAGAGGTTGGGAGAGGGGTTAAGTAAATCAATCTATACATTGAATAAGTTGATGTTAAACGGTCGATTTGGGCAATATTTTAGAGGAGATGGCAATAGAATGAGGCATTTTGCACTCAGAGCACGTTCTAGCCTATTCATCAAGTCGCTGAAGCCATTACCGCTCACGCCACCTGCACGATCCCTAGCTTGTATTACGTTAGGTTATTATCTGACTTTTATTCACCTATAACTTGTTGGATTATAATTAATGTTTTTGTTTTGAACGGTCGCTAAAGCGCATTTGAAGTGCTTTCTGTGATTTTAAATTGAACGAGTACAGAATTTAATTGGTAAAATTTTATTTTCAGGTTTACTAAAGGCTTTGTCAGTATAAAATAAGGCTTTGTCAGTATTATATAATTATAATTACTGACACGTTGTTGGCCCGTTGTTATTGGATTTTTTATATAATTGAGTAAATGAGTATTGGAGCAGTTAAGCAGCAGTCTTAATTTATCACCATTTCTAAAGTGGTTAAATGATTATTTTGTGCAGAGAATTATTTTAACTTGATTGGCGTGGCAAAGAATCAAAGGGCTGTCTTTAACATCACTGTTAGTAGCAAATAGTCTGGTTAAATTAGAAAGCGTACCCCGGGCTCTAAGGCGGTAGTCTTGTATGTAACCGGGATAATTCTCAAAGGATGATAATGATTATGATGATTTCAAGCACAGCTGACTAGATGTTGGTCTAAAACATATAAGTCCATACAAGCACAAAGGTGTGGTTATACAAAAGTAAGTCTATATACAATAAGACGTCGTGCATTTGTTTTGTAGATATGCGATCTAGTCGTTAGCTGGCATTCGCTCGACAGAAGTATTCGTTTGTGCTGGTGTTCGTATTAGATTCCATTCTCACCAGCCGTTTGCGTGCCAGCTTTTGGGCAAGTCGTCTAGCTAACTACTTGTATAAGTAACTGAAGCGTTACATAGCGTAGAATATTTATATAGACTTTTGCTTGTCTGAATAAGAAATGTTATGCTGATATACTGTCCGATGTATTGGATACAATTATGGATAAAGAACTGAATCTCGAGCACGTTACCAGCTTTATGAAAATAGTACCGAACGTTATTGTTTTAATATTATGTAAAGTATGCAGGAATGATCCCTAACACAAATAAGTTCTCCAAATATAGATAAAGATCTTCTAAAAATATCTGCACACTAAGTTACTTCAGCGAAGAATTTATAAATTGTGAGATTATTTTCAATAGCCATTTTATTTGACTACGCAAATATCGTGAGAGGCGTAGGCGTAAACGTTGTTACCAGGAAAGCCCGTTCGATTTTGCTAGTAACCATTTTAGTAGAAAATCGTTCAAGCTTTTGCCGTTGGGATCACTCTTGCTGAAGTCTTAGAGTTTAAATTGAGGGACAAAATGGCGTTTGCACCTGATCGTAGATCATGAAGAGGGTCATAGAAAGCCGGCTTGCATCCTGGCCGAACGATATATCAGCGAGCGGTAAGGCCATTAGTGAGGTTCCCGCGCGCCAGATTAAAATGTTAACTAACCGCCCTTTGTCTTCGCCACGTTTACAATGGGAAGCCGTTGTTTTGCTTTCAAATGTTTACTGCGATCTCAGCCGCTGATTGTTGCTCCTCGCGCGCTGCTTTATTTAAAACGGTTTTGGTACGTTCATGTTTAATAGCTACCTTCCTCTTTAAGGAAAATAAAGGATTGCTTGGCTGTACAAAGTATGTTAGTAACGCGAGAACTATATCCGTTAGTTTCCAAGTGCGTCTTGAACGTACTAACTGAGAATAATACCTATTAATTTTGTACAGTTTTTTATGGTGGTTGCGACGTAATCATGATCGGTCCTTACAAATAAAATTAGGTTGTGCGTCTGTGATATTTTACTAACTTTATTTTGACTATCAGCTCCTAGCAGAATTATTTTTTGTCATGAATATAACTTGTTTAGTGCAGTAATAAGATCATACTATACAGGTGAAGATATGACACAATTGTTAAACTCAACATTTTCACAAAAAGTATATACAGCATGGAATAAATTGAGATCAATTAACAAATTAACTGCAGTAACACCTTTTCAGGTCGTTTTTACATCCATAGAAAGTTGCACTGTTTTCAGATATAAATCCTGGTGTTTGCAATACTTTTGTCGCAAGCAGATTTTTTTAAGCTGCTGAAAATATTATCCTAACCTCATGCATTTCTTAGCCAATTCTAGTTATAGTACCTAGCATATAAAGTTATATTCGTATTATCTATGAAGCGAGTCCCCAGTTTCTTAGCACCGAGATTATAATATACTATAGGACGCCAGCAGCTACGCCTGCATTTTTTTTTTAATTTACCCGTTTTGGCCGATCCCGTGGGAATTTCGGGAAATCCCTTCTTAGTGTACTCTTGCGGTCCCCAAGGAACATACATGCCAAATTTCAGCTTCCTGCGCCCAATAGTTTCGGCTGTAGCGTGTCTGTCAGTCAGTCAGTAACGCAAGGATTTTATAATTATATTAAGATAATATACATAACTATACGCCAGGGAAATGTAGAAGACCTGAAATGTAGGATTGTAGCTGAAATGAAATGCAAAAAAGAAAACAACCGATAAACGTATTTAAATACTGTACGCATTTCAGGCTGGAGCGTCACAAAAAAATGTTCTGTATGGTAATCAAAGAACAATGGCCACTTCTCATACATTGAATGACCTGATAATGAATTATTGTGTATATAGATAAAATGTACAAAAACAAGTAGCTCTATGATCAAGAAATTATACTATAAAGACAGTTTTTCTTATAATGGTCTAGGAATTACATAATACACCGAAATTAGTTCGTATTAATTTGACAGATTCACCCATGTCCAATGTCACCAGCGGCCTCTTTACGTCAAAAAAGTTCCGTTGCATCCTTATCCAATGTTTTCAACGGCAGAAATACATTTATATTTATCTTTTTATATCTTTTAACATAAAAAAATACATTCATTTATGATCAGCTTTTAACAACTTGATTCAATTTATATATAAAACTAGCTGACCCGGCAAACGTTGTTTAGCAAAAATTTTTTTTTTTTGAAAAATAGATGTTGGCCGATTCTCATAGAAACCGGATAAGCACAAAAAATTTCATCAAAATCTGTCAAGCCGTTTCGGAGGAGTATGGGAACGAAAACTGTGACACGAGAATTTTATATATTAGATTAAGTTTTCTCGAGGTTTTGACAAAACCAGTTGTTAAAGATGTGGTATAAGTGAAATGGAACGTAGCTAAACAAGGAAGTATTATCGGGCACAGATAATATAACAGTGCAGCGAATAAAAAATATTTTGATAAGGATGCGTTCACGAGTTCTAGAACAACTTTACAACCCAAAAGTTTTCTTTTTACCTAGACTTCTATAAAATATAATTGTTAGTGAAATCATTACACTAAAAAATAACCTTAATTTTGAAATAAGTTTTATCTCTATACATGCTTAGTTCAAAAATGGCCATTGTTCTTAACGACGTTCGACTTTGTTTTAAAGTTTTTAACCCCTTGTATGCCGGAACGCAGATCTACGCGAGACACAATAGCTTTTTAATTGTGTCTGGCATTCCGGCATACAAGAGGTTAATGGTTTCTTACACTGTTCTTTTAGTATTTTTATTTTATTATATATTTACTAGCTGACCCGGCGAACTTCGTACCGCCATATTTTATTTCTCTAGATTTTTTTTAATTTTTTTGGGCTAAATTGTGAATCTTTTCTTTAAACCATTCTCAAGTCCCCTTGAACACAGACAAAAAATTTCATTAAAATCGGTCCAGTCGTTTAGGAGGAGTTCAGTGACATACACACGCACACAAGAAATCTTAATATATAAAATCCTTGCGTTACTGACTGACTGACAGACACGCTACAGCCGAAACTACTGGGCGCAGGAAGCTGAAATTTGGCATGTGTGTTCCTTGGGACCGTAGGGGTGCACTAAGAAGAGATTTCCCGAAATTCCCACGGGATCGGCCAAAATGGGTAAATTTAAAAAAAATGCAGGCGTAGCTGCTGGCGTCCTCTAGTATTATATAAAGATGTAAAAGTTAGCAGGCTTACATACGACATTCTTTGTATTGTTAAACTGTTGATTAAAACTAGATAAGAAGATATTTATGTGTCTACACGGAGACTATAGCACAACTTTTAATTAAACTATTGCTGTAGAATAAATAACTGTATCCAGTGGAATTTTTTAAACATAAAACGGTCACAATGACCCAGACTTAGAAAATTATTTGATGGATAATACATAGTCTAGTTCAGTGTGAAAATTGAACTACGGTACTTGATACCCACCGGCAGTAGTAAGGCGATACTTTAAACCAGAGCGCCAAACGTGCAGTAAGCAGTATATTAATTGAATTGAGTAAAATAGTGGGTACTTCAAAGTATGACGGAATCTAAAAAAAGACTTGTCTTGTAGAAACAGAATATATAACGCCTCAGTGTAGCTGAAAAATTTTGGCACGTTTACGACTGTCCAAGGCTGGGGTATAACGGCCCGGCCGCGGGGACCGGCGACGCGACCTGCGACAAGCGATTTCGATGTACATGGCGCGCTTAACTACGCCGCGGCGACCGATGTCGCCTCACAGTAAACGCGCCATGTACGTCGAAATCGCTTGTCGCAGGTCGCGTCGCCGCACGGTGGGCTGAAAAATCAAAATGTGGACTTAGGGGCTAAGAGACTTGTTTTTGGATTCTACTAATGAAAACAATTTTTACTTAATTTACCGAGATAAAATTGTTTGAAGTTTGTATGAAACTAGTGGAAAATAAAAAAAAACGAAATCGATTTTTTAATACTACCACTGTTATTACATAATATATTTTGTACAACGCAATTTTTTCGACGCCATCACATCTAAGTCAAAATCGTGTCAAAATTTTTTAACTGGGCTCAATACAACAAAAATGAAACAATAAAATATCCACACCACCCATTACAGGTACGACATATTATGCTTTCTCGGAATTTTGACAAAATCAGGTAAACTAATAAATTTTTAAAGTTTCAGATATATGACTAATGATGATTTTTTCAAGTGTAGCAAGTGGATTAGACCTACTGGGGATAACACATAAAAAAAACGCGCCTAATATTTAACCTCTCTGGGTGGTGTCGAATAAAAGATTTAAAAAAATATTACCGCCAAAACGCAAAAAAACGCAGTTCGCGACATATAGTGCATAAATAGCCAAAAAATATTTTCTATCATAAACTTTCATTGTTTTCTTAAGATAGTTTAAGAATTACGAGCAATTCTCATTTTACTGTTTTCTTCCATACAAAAAAATCTTTAAAATTAAATAACTCAAAAAACACGCGTTTAATCAAAAAAAATGTGTTAATAATTTTGAGTTGTATTTGATCATAGAATCCAAAAATGGAATTAGTTTATTTATATTCCACTTTAGTTTTTTCGAAATCCCTAAGTCCACTAGCGAACTTTTTCAGCCCACTGTGCGCCGGTCCCCGTAGCCAAGCGGTAATATGACGTCTACTGATACTCGTTTCATATGTACTGTGTTAGTTCAGTGTCTCATTTGAAGTGGTGTCACCTATTAATACTACTTTATAAATGGCTGACTGGCTCTCTTTATTGGTACAAACAGAGAAAGAAATTACCCCTTATTGCCTTTGTATTTATAGAGGACATAAATACATCTATATATAACATAGATATAAGAAATAAAAGCGCAGTTACTGAATCTAAATTCAGTATTTATAAAAGTAAAGTTGTTTGAACTTCTTGAAATTATTATAACTAAGTCCATTTACAATGTCTACAAAAATACCTACCCTTGTGTACATTTAGACGTAATAAATAAAGTTTGTTAAAGTAAAGGTATGTTATTTTAACTAAATATACAGTCAAAGTATACGTTCTTAGTTCTTGTCATAATAAAGCAAAAACACAACTAAATAAACCTTTAAACAAACTCTTTCCAGATCCATCAGGGTATGTTTTTCACGTGTTTCTACACGTGAAAAAAAAATACCCTTCGACATAAAAAGAATGCATTAAAACAATCGAAACAGCATGCATATTAATGTAAAGCCCACACAATACACACATTTTCTCATACAAGTATTATATTATGTTTGAGGTAAAAGGAAAAATCCAATATTTTCAATATACCGGGTATAAAAACACCTCGTTTAATATAAAGTAGACATTCGTGTCGAAATAGTCGTTTACCTTATTAGTTTGGTAGTGGCGATCTTTACCCTTATTTTCTAGGCTAGTTGGCAACCGTTCCACGTACTAACCTATTCATCACGAACCAAGGCTACCGAAAATATTCCGTAGATACCTGCCCCAACAATTTCTCACACCGACTTAATCTCGCCTGTGGTTTGCAAATATTCTTCTAATACTATATTGCTAGGCACCACGTAAAGGATTATTGAAATTTTATTGTAACGCAAAACATTCGCTTTAAACGTAGAATGCTTTTGATATTAGATGAAAGGAACCTAAAATATTTACGTTAACATGTCTAGAGAATTATAGTTAAAAATAGTTATATCCTCAATTACGAATAATATAATAAAATAATTGAATGAATAGTAAACAATATTACTATTTATTTAGTTGATTGAATCAGGCGTTACTTGGCGGAACTCCATTGTAACCTAATGGAAGGAAAGAGGAACCCACCACGCACCCTCGAATTGACCACCCCAACTATTGCAATAGAAAAAGGTTGACAATATCGAACTCCTCTAAAAGGATAAGGGATATAGGAATGGTATGGGTTCCAGGAAGATACCTGACTTGCAGTATCCCGCTGTATGCGCCGACTATTCTTCGACACGTGTTTCGCCTCTGCACGAGGCATCCTCAGGAACGATGGGCAACGACTGAGCGCTTTCCAAATTATATTACTATACGTTCCAATACGCACAGTCGGGCTGCCAATATAGCGATACAAAAAGCTCAAAAAATTTGGCTAGGTGAAGAGGCAAGACGTTGGTTTACGGTTCGCGATAATTTAAAACTACATTTAAAAATACTGCACTTAGAACTTTCATTCAAGTTACACAATGTCGAGTTCGATTTAATAGACCAAAAAGCTAGGGAATTAGCGTCAACTGTAGCTCACGAGAAATACATCATTCAAAGTAGGAAGTTACAAGAACTGATAGGAAGAATAACACCACCTTCAGACTATATTGGCAACACCACTTGTAATCATCAATTTCATCCCAGAATAAAGAATCTTTCGAACACCATTTTCACACGTGACGAGAACTCACTTTTGGAGAAGGGATTAAAGTATAGTATTCCTCAAAAAGTTACGCAATATTCTTTGGAAACATTGGCGGTGGATGCAGAAATAGCTATTACCAGAAATAAAAAAGATAACATAGTCAAGAGTTTAGCTGCCCATCAGTTACAAACATACAAATCGACTAATTTCATTAACTGCGAATTAAAAATATATAAATCCATCCTACAACTACGAACACGAGCATTTGGTAAAAGAACCGAACATCTTATATTATTATAGATTCGTGGACGATATTTGGCTGACTTGGAAGGGCACAGAACGTCAGCTTCACTGTTTTCTTACAAGAATTAATAGTATACACCCCAAAATTAAGTTCGAATTGGAGATAGAACAAAACAGCTCAATAAACTTCTTAGATTTGACTATCAAAAGGGAGGGTACCTCACACTCATTTGAAATTTATCGTAAACCGACGTATACAGATTGTACAATACCAGCATCGTCCTGTCATCCATTGCAACACAAAATGGCAGCATTTCACAGTATGATTCATAGATTATTAAATGTACCACTGAATATAGAATCATATAACAGAGAATTAAATATTATCTTAATATATAAAATCCTTGCGTTACTGACTGACTGACAGACACGCTACAGCCGAAACTATTGGGCGCAGGAAGCTGAAAATTGGCATGTATGTTTCTTGGGGACCGTAGGGGTGCACTAAGAGGGGATTTCCCGAAATACCCACGGGATCGGCCAAAACGGGTAAATTTAAAAATAATGCAGGCATAGCTGCTGGCGTCTTCTAGTTTATCATATAGCTCAATCCAACGGGTATAGTAAACGCCTAATTGACAAGATGATTAGAGGAAAACAACTTAGAATGGCCAAGTCACTTTTATATCCCTCTATAAAAGAACCTATAAATAATACCGCTGTTCTTACCTATTTTGGAAGCATAACTAACCGTATGGCGCGTATACTGAAGAGGAACGGTATCAGATCAGCCTATAAACCATACAAAACGTTAAAATTTCTTTGCAATGGTAAAGATAAAGTATGCAAGAACAAAAAGTCCGGTATTTACTGCTTAACATGCGACCAATGCCAAAATAAGTACATAGGACAGACGGGTCGAAGTTTTGAGCTGAGATATAAAGAACATTTAGCGGCGTTTAGAAACAACCAGCCGGAAAAGTCTCATTTTGCCGAACATTTACTTGAATCGGGTCATACCTTAAATAGCGGACATTCATTTAACGTCATACACACTTGTCAAAAGGGTATTAGAATGTGCGTATTGGAACAATTAGAGATTTTAAAGCTGGACAAGCATACATTACTGAACGATCAAACCAACTTTAACGGGTCCCCAGTGCTGAATATATTCGCACACCGTCATAATGACTCACATCAGTCGAGCAACGGAGGGAGGGGATTAGAAAGTACAATCATTTATAAGACATGCCCACGGTTGGAAAGCGCTCAGTCGTTGCCCATCGTTCCTGAGGATGCCTCGTGCAGAGGCGAAACACGTGTCGAAGAATAGTCGGCGCATACAGCGGGATACTGCAAGTCAGGTATCTTCCTGGAACCCATACCATTCCTATATCCCTTATCCTTTTAGAGGAGTTCGATATTGTCAACCTTTTTCTATTGCAATAGTTGATAAAGATAAAGATAAAGATATTTTATTTTGCAAATATGGGTTACATTTTTGGTGACACTTAAAGTAAATATATACAAGTTCAGCCATATCTTACCAGTTGGCATGCAAAAATAACATAAAGAAAAAAAAAGAAATATAATACAGCCAATGGGGTGGTCAATTCGAGGGTGCGTGGTGGGTTCCTCTTTCCTTCCATTAGGTTACTATTTATTTAATGGTAGTACTGTAACACTTAAATTAAAGTGCTTGAAATAATGGAAATATTTGTGAGTAAAAAATAAAATAACGAAATACACCATATTTGAATTTAAATATTCATGAAACTTTTGACTGTGCCGCACGTGTTGTGCAAATGTCCATGTAACTACATATCTTCATATTTTAATCTGACCTCATAAAAAGCTATCTATGGTAAAAAGACACAAACCGTTGCACATTTACGTTCAAGAAGTTATTTGTATTGCATAAAATGTTCATTACTTCGCTTTATATGTGTATAAGAAAACGTATTTGGATATACGCACGCACGTTTCAGACTCATTATAATGTAAATGACCCGATCGGCCGACTTTACGTCACGCCCAAAATGTGTCCTTCGAATTGCATTTCGCATTTGTAGGTTTAACATCCTGGGGGCATTTGATGGCTCACCCATCAAATTAATCGTCTATTAATGTACTTACGATTAAGTCCACCCAACGTGATGTCAACTTCTAAAATCTAGCTTTGTATTCACAATTCGAGAATAGCTTTCTACCGACGAAGTTTATTTCTTACACAAAGGCTTGTTACACCAATATATTTCAGTGCTATCACGGAAGCGCTACACTATGACGAATGCAGCTATTTCTGTCATATCAGCCGGCGTTATCATGTATGCAAGTCCGATTTTCATTGCTTTTTGTACGGCAGTTACAAATCGATTTGGCTTAAAGCCAATGGCGTCATTTTAATAGTTTCTCTGTGCGGCTGACAGTAACATTCACATACTTTAACATTACGTATGTACACATCCATGAAATGAATAATGAAAGGTTACTACGCAATCTCTTTGGGGAAACTCTTAATCGGAAATGAGGGAAAGAAAATTTGATATTCATTCATTCTTCAGATATGTGCACGGTATCGCAATTTGATTGAACGAATATTTATGATGAATTTCGTTTTCATATAGTGAAGTATTTATGATTCAATATGTAACATTCTTCAACAGATATATGGCATTTACGTAACGATAATATAATTTATAATTTGTTCAATAAATATATACTTTACGCTAATATTTTTGTCTTGACGTTGATTTTATACAGTAGATACTTGTTATTGCCGACATTTTTCCGATTTTCAAACATACTTTCTATATTACTCCCTTGAAGTGAAATTAAAAAAGAAACTACGTTGTGGTTGCCCTTGTCGTAAAAGGAACCCACTGTCCAACCTTCATGTTTCCAGTTCCACTAGTTTGGCGCTGCCATATGTCAGTCAGGAGAAGTGATTTCCTTTTTTTCTTCTGATGTATAAACAATTTAAAATTTTAAATGCATAAAACAACACCATAGTATTATTTATGATACATTAATATAGATAAGCT
The DNA here is from genome assembly GCA_944739405.2 of Euclidia mi. Lineage (NCBI taxonomy): Eukaryota > Metazoa > Arthropoda > Insecta > Lepidoptera > Erebidae > Euclidia > Euclidia mi. The sequence continues at coordinate 83,524,560 of OX123181.2, forward strand.
GCCCCTTATCCGGCTAAGTCCAATTTCGTAGGCACTATACCTTGATATTTCCTCTTACTTGGTATGTACAACGATCTGATAAAAGGGGCGATTTGTAAGAGAGATGCAATAGCGGGGATAAAAGGGAACTCCTTTACAATCATCTCTATTCATTGGCAAATCATGAAATACAATTCCTTATCCTTATTGAATGGTTTACCATATTGGGAGGTTACCTGAGAAGTAACTTATATTATAATAGCTATACTGGTACTCGTGTTTATTGTACGAAAAGTTTCCGGTCCAGTGTTTGTACTTGAATTAAAGATTCGGACCGATATGTTTAAGAAAAATGTTTATATTATGTTTAGGAATATTCTCGTTTCGCTGTTGAGCTTCTCTATTGTAAATCTGATTCGTAAATGTAAGATAAGGCTGAAGAGTGAATTATAGTGAAATTATATGAAAACTTTATGTATTGTATTGGCTCATAGGGTATGTAGTAGCTTTACGATTATATTTGCCACGATCCAGGATATGTAAAGACACGTACATTGATGAGCAAGGGTCAGTACTGGATTTTTCTGTTAGGAATATTTTTTGACTGTCAATAGTCAGTACAGCGCATGGATGACGACATCTCACTTTCGTCTACTAGACATAGTAATATAGCCAAGTCTATACAAAACATTTCAGTTCACCTAAAACAGTGACAATGTAAACAAAGACGATTGTTCCAATTCGTGAATAATTTACCATCACAATATACTAAACTGTGTGTATTTGAAGAATGGTTGAGCTGAGCCTAGAACAAAGCTTCAGGCACGTCGGATAATGTCCCCTCATATAGCCTCAAAGCCTAAATACAAAGACCGGTAAAGGGATAAGACACGGTAGCGATGTTTACCACAGGCATATAGCTTACGAACTAGTTTCTAGTGTAGGTATAAGGCTTTGGAATGTGGTGCCAGACATGCAATGTAACGGAAAATTTTATAAACACGTAGGTACAATGTAATAAATAACAGTTTCATTGGTTTCAGGAAAACCCGGCAAGCTGTCATATAGGAGACGGCATACCTAAATCTGTTTTAATTTACTTGATAAAAAACATTGTTTCGCGAAAGACATTTCGTGGCTTTGATCCCTGCCATGGACATGTCTTACGCTAGGTTTAAAAGCTTTGACAAAGAAATTAGTGGTTAGCCAAAAAATGAAACACCAAATAGCAGAAAAATTTCAATATTTTAAAAGTTATTTTCCTGTTTATGGTTTTACCGTTCAATTAGATCAACAGAGCAACAATTCTCGTACACAGTTTCTTCTATGCTTTTAACAACAAACATATTGTTTGTCTGTGAACTCAGATTACAAACTAAGTTTCCTTCTGGTAGAAAATAATACGTTCGAAATATATCCACATCGACAAACCATGCAAGATTTCTAGAAAGATTTTCGCTTGATAAACACTTACACGTCAACATTGTATTATCTTCTAAACGGGGAGTCCTAGGTATTTTCGGCTTATCTTATTCATAAGATCACTGTACCACGTCATTTTATGAAACGCCGTACAAATGCGCATCACTTTACTTGCCAGACATATAAATATTCTATTCTATTCCATTCGAGGTAATGGAGCATATAACGTAAACAATGTGAAAAGTGTTACCACGGTTCTAGATAAATTTGTTGCACTCTAAGAGAAAGAACAATGGCAAGTTCCCATACAACACTTTATTTGAAATCGATTTGAAGCGTCTATGTATGAAAAAATGTTAAAAACAAAGGCGTTCTATTACTTAAACATAATCATCAAGAATTTTTATTTTAGGAGGCCGTAAAAAAAGATATGAACATTGTTTATATTTTAAGGTTATGTTAATAGAAAACAACTTTGTAACTACACAAATGCATTAAATACATTTAGATAAGGGGTGATGATGTGCAAAAAGCATTGATAGGATATACCTAGATCAGTGTCTAGACTTGATAAGTACCTAATGTTAAAAAATCAAAGTTCCATCACGAAATAGGGATGTAGACTATGTAGGATTTACCTATGTAATCCTTTATCTTTCACAATTTTATTGAGTATTAGAGCCCCACCTCATTATGAGGCCATGGCGACGTCGCCAGCTACCGTACAATTTATATTGAAATGTATGGTACCACTTGGCCACGGTTTGGCAGTCATAGGTACATTTTAATATAAACTGTTTGAATACGCAGCCGGCGACGTCGCCATGTCGTACAAGTGAGGCAGGGCTCTTAAGATTAGACGTCATGGCATGATGTTAGATCTCTTATAAATAGGTACAAGTCACTTGCTTTTATAAGGAACTAGCTTTTGCCCGCGTGGAAGTCAGAAAGTATTCCACAGGAACTCAATACCAGGATAAAAAGTATACTATATCCTATTCCAGGTTATGGTCTATCTGTGCGCCTTGTTTCATTCTAATCGGTTCAGTAGTTTTTTCGTGCGTAACAAACAGACAAACAAATAAACATCGCATTTATAATATTAGTAAGGATAAGGATATGGGATCTCTCTTAGTGTGCCACCAACAGGCGTGACAGCTGCAAATGAAATAAAGGAATGTTTTTGTAATAAAATACTTACTCCATAATTGATAAAAAACAGACAATTTCTATTAGATTGCTTTAAAAGAGACATCAATAGACTTATAAAACTCTTTAGTAATGAAACACTGCAAAAGGATTTATTATTTAATAAATACTAATTAAAGATGAATGGACCTGACGTGGTTCTATTTTCATTTGGATAATATTTATCATGTTCTGTTGTAGTTCGGTCGGGCTATCTGGTAATATTTTGTCACTTTGCCTTCGTACTAATGGACATCCACACAGAAGGCACACATTTTTATGGCCTCGTGGACACGGTCCAGCTTATTCACCTTCATTAGCATCTTGCTGCAAACTCTGAATTACTCAATCCATAGCGAGTTCCCAACATGCTTCACAAACATAATCATCATCAGTTATCTAAAAATTAAGAAAAGCAATTATTACTACAGGCAAAGAAAACGCTTCACACTACATCTAGATAGACTAATGTTACCGAATTTTGTAATATTTTAAACTGCTTTGAAAATTCACTGAAACTTACTAACGCTAAATTGTAAGTAAGTATAATAATGTTTAAAACCTTACGATTTGTGGATAAACCCAGTTACAGAGCAAAGTACAAACTCTTGTGTTCTGATCTAAGATGCGATATCGCCGGAGAGTATTGACGCAAATGTTACAATTCACGCACAATATGTGTGTAGGCCTGCTACTTCGCATCATAACAAAATCTTAAGGCACAATCGAAGTCCGTGTAGAAAAAGCTATAGGTCCAGATGTTTTGAGCGCAGGTAGTACGTAAGATAGCACAAGTCGTCGTATGGGGCAGCGAGTCAAGTCCAGAGGGTAAGCAAGAATCAAAAATAAGGATAATTCAACAAAAAACTGCGAAAACAACGAGAAGACTACCAAACAAGCTTTTCGGAAAGAAAAGAACGTTGACAATGTCACAGACGATAGTTGGTGCCACGAGAAGATAGACTTTTTGCACACACGCATTCAGGGTTTCACAACCTTTGTTTCTAACAGTTGTTTTTGAGATTTTATGCCTTAGTGAACTTTTTGCTTTTTGAACAGTAGTTTTTTTGTTTCAATGCTCAATTATGCTACTAAGTATTCGAATTTATATAATATTATCTATGACTTCTTGTCGTGACTATTTTGTTCTCATTTTAGAAAAAAAAACATTTTTTACTTTGTGTTTGAGTATTCGAATTTACCGGAAGTATTGTCATGAATTTGCCTTTTTTTTTTAGTTTTTACACGTAAGTAATTCTGTAAATGCAAGACGTCCCCGGAGAATAAAATGATAATCGCCGTTAAACAACTTAGATGATGGCTAATTTTGACTAACCTTTTATTTTTGAAATAATATCTCTATTTTGATAATAAGGCGTATTTCACTAAAACATTTAGAATAAACAAAAAATAACCTTCTTTAAAAGCTTACAATCATCTGTCTACGTCCAGTCTTTAAGGATCAATCGACGAAAACATGTTTTTTATTTTTCCTGTAAAGTTGCATTTTTGTAGTTATCATTTTATTCTCCGAGGACGGCGGTATGTCAATAATAGGGTACAAACATGGTAAGTTATTGTAAAATATAAAAAATACCACTAATGAATAATATTACAGACCACTAGCTAGTACATTACATTAAAATGTCTAGGCATAGAGATTTTACATTGTGTATGAATGAAAACGTCACAATGAACTTAAACAAAATCGTTATATAATAGTTTGTCATCTGCAATTCTGCACCCGTTTTTTCGAGATGCCGAACGTAAGACGAGCATTGCGATACCAAAAATATTCTTAACATCCAAAAACTATGTTTTACCCTCTGATAAATGCCTAAGAATGAAAAAAAATATGGATTAACGTAAAATGTTGACATTCCAGGCGTCTGATATATTCCAGTACCACAAAACACTGTTGGCAGCACATATATCGATAAAAACCCGATCAATTGACATATTACTTTGCAATGACACGTATTTGTGTACCGTTGCGCTCATTGGATTTTAAATTATTTGTTTTTGACAGATCTGTCGCTATGTTACTTAGTAGAAATTCTTTGTTTTAAAAAGTCTATGATCTCGTGGCACGGTCTATAGGGATCATAGACAAGGGCAAAGAGTAGGGATACGACATTTTCACTTAGTGTTGTCATTTATCTTTCAATTGCCTTACCTCATGATATCTAGTTAAATGATATCTCAGATCAAGTAAAGAAAAAATATTTATTTATATCATAAATTAAATCTTCTTTTTATATAATATAATATACATAAAATATTTCTTTAAAATTATCGTGAATTGTTTCTAGATGTAGGTTAAAAAGATTACTTACCTCTTTTCTATTAAACAAATACGATCGTTCCGTAAATGGTAACTCTGAAAATGACATTTAACAAGCACCGGAAATGAATGTATTCAATAAATAGTTTATCAATTTAGATAATTTAACGTACGCTTTTATACTTGAAACTAAAAACGTACAAAATACGAAATAATTATATTAATGAGTTTTTCATAAGTTACGTTTATAGACGCTTCTAACACTTCACAGGTATAATCCTGCCATTGTTCTTTACTTTGAAAACAAACGGCGCAAATTATCAAAAGATTTATGAGAAAACTCCGCTTTGGAGTACATCTTGATTTTGTTTATTTCGATTAATGGTTGATGTCAGCTGTAAAGCAATTATGCTATCAATTATAATATCATAATTTTGAGGAAAATACGTGAAATTGTGTAATCTTTTGTGTCGATCAAGAGAAAAATTTTGAAGATCGTTCCGCGAAAATGTAATTTGAAGTTGAATAAGTTCATTTCTACAACGTGAATTTCCCGCTTGGGTGTGTTTTGTCCGTCTATCTGTTATCAAGTTCTAGCATTTAAGGCGTTACATACCTATTTATATTTCAGCCTGAGAATGTCGTGACCGCACGAATATTAAATTAAACCATAAAGATTTTAACAATCCTATTACACTGCTCAGTGTGGTGTTGTGATTTTTAAGGGCCCTTTCGTTCGTGATAAATTGGAAGAGAGGTTCTCGAAAGGCTACGATAGCTAAGCGTAGCGTGGCAAAAACTTTGTAACGTAGGGTGGTTGGCGACGGAAACAACAATGCAAAGCTCGAGTTAGTAAGTGGTTAGTGAACTGTACAAATTAATGCACAATATATACATAAATTCAACATAGAATAGGTAAAACAGAAAACCCTAGTAGCTTGAATGACAGTATAGCATAGTATGAGATATATTTTATTGTTCATCGAGCTTAAGTTATTACATATTTGGACATATTTTGATAATATTTGTGAACAGGCCTTAAAATGCGTAGATACTTATTTAATAGGTATAAAGACATGTTCTCCGACAATTTGGCCTTCCTTCATTGACTGTGATTACGATAACTAAGTCAGTTTTCCCGTTTCCACTGCCAAGTTTGGAAGAGTTGATTGTGCGTTGAGGTGCTAACAATGTAAGAAGAAACAAAATTATAAGAAACAAGTAAGGTCGGTTTTACACCAGTCACGCTGACTCGTAAACCGTAGAAACGTCGAGAGAAAATATTTATTTACACCTTTTATTAATTTTACGCGATTGCGATCTGTTACGTTTATTGTATTGTATGATTTATCAGTTATATTTCTAGTGGAGATAATATAATAGAAATAAATGCTTAAGGTTCCATATAATTCAACATCAATGAGATTTGTTTTCTACCAACAGAACTGATCTTCAAAAGAATAGGTCCTCATTAGAATGTTAAACAGAAAACATATTTTACGCTCGAGCGTATTAATATATAAAACTTTTGCATTACTGACTGACTGACAGATACTGCACAGTCGAAACTACTAGGCGTAGATGCTGAAATGAGGCATATATTTTTTTCTTAAGGAGTGTGCACTAAGAGAGGATTTTTGGAAATAACGCTAGCAAAGGTTCAAAACGTCCTACGCGGGTGGAGGCGTGGGAAAAGTCTAGTATATAATGTTATCCACATATTTTAAAAGGTCTCATATAACTGCTCACATAATTGACACCTAACCCTTTATAAGGCTCTGGCCATATATTGGACATCATACATTAGACGAAATATCTTAAAAATACTTTGGCAACACAGTTTGTTGTTAGCAGTGATTTATTCTTGAATGTTTTGAGAAACGGAACGTAGAAAAAAAAAATATGGCGCCAAGTTAGTTCAAACAGATGTTTGATGTCATCTGATAAAATTGTGTCGGTTTTAATAGAGCTACGTGAATCCACAAAAACCTTCGAAAAAAAGAGTGGACGGGTAAGATTTGAATTAAAATTTGTTAGATATATTCTAAATCTGATGTAATACAGTATATTTTTGCGGATACGAATCTTTTTTATACTAATTGGGAATTTTGTTATGACGTCCATATATTGCCCAGAGCCCGTCTGAGTCAAACATTTGTTTTTTTGGTTACAGAGAAAAGTGATTCCTTTAGACAAAATTGAGGAAACTTTAGAGAGTCTTTTTGCGTTATCGGATGGCGAGGAGTCTGAAGATGTTGACGAAAGTGATGAAACGGAAAGTGAGGCCATATTCTTGCCACCAAATTCATCAGACCTTGAGGATATTTTTGCTTATTCGTCATCTTCGAATAACGGGAATGCCGCCAATTTTGAACCACAGGATTCCGTAGTCCCTTCAGTAAGTGGACAAAATCAATCAGAAACAGCTGATGGTCCAAACATCAATGTGCCGATAAACAATAGTCCTGTGTCGTTATCCATTTCTGATTCTGAAACTGATTCTTCTGAAGATGAAGATTGGAAGAAAGTACTTTTCCCTCACGATGTACCAAGAAACAAGTTTGATGATATTCCCCTAAAGTCACCAGAATATTCCCAACAAAAGTGGACCTCACGTTTATTTTCGTTTTTTTTCACTGACGAAGTTTTATCTCTAATTGCAGAGCAGACAAATTTATATGCTGCCCAAAATAAACAAAAAAACTGGGTAGATGTCTCAAATGAGGAAAAACAAGCTTTTTTAGGAATGTTAGTTTTGATGGGGTGCACCCTCTCCCCAATATTGACTTGTATTGGTCAACAGATCCATTTTTTTGTGTGAGAGAAATAGCAGACGTAATGACTGTAAAAAAAATTAAAATGATACTGAAAAATCTACATCTAAACGACAATACGAAAATACCTCAAAGAGGAGAGCCTGAATACGATAAACTGTATAAGATTCGGCCCCTTATAACCTCAATGAACACGGCTTTTCAAAAGGGAGCTAGGAATTCGTCATCCCAAAGCATTGTCGAATGTATGGTAAAGTTCAAAGGGCGCAGTACATTGAAGCAATATTTACCAAACAAGCCATTAAAAAGAGGCTTCAAGATATGGGCGAGATGTGACAGTACCACCGGTTATTTATTTGAATTTGAGGTGTACACGGGAAAAAAAAGATAATGATACTGAATTTGGTTTAGGAGCAGCTGTGGTGAATAGTCTTTGCAAAGTACTTATTGAAGAAAAGATAGAAAACGTACATGTAACATTTGATAATTTCTTTGCCTCCACCCAACTAATGCAAAGCTTGTATGAGAATAATATATATTCTACAGCAACAGTTAGATCCAATAGAACTACCTTACCCCGGACACTAAAACATCTGATGGCCAAGAAAAGTCAACCTAAACTTTCTAGGGGTCAATATAAGTGGCGGGTGAACCGAAATGTAGCATGCTTTACATGGATGGACACAAAATTAGTCAGCATTCTTAGTACCGCCTTTCATCCTAAGGAAAAAGTAACATGCATGAGAACGCAAAAAGACGAAAGGAAGCAAGAAGTGCCTTGCCTCTGGGTGTTGTGGAGTATACCAAAAGGATGGGGCTGTCGATCGCTTAGATCAAAAGCGAGGTACCTATCCTGTAGCTAGGAGGAGCAGGATGGTGGATGCAGCAATTACGAATGCCTACATTTTGTATACTCAAAAAGTGCGTTACCCAATGTCTACTTTACAGTTTCGTACACTTCTTGGAAGAAACTTGATTGGCACTTTTACGAGCAGAAGGAAGATGGTATCGAACTTGCCATCTTTTGTATGCAAAAGACCAAAAGTTGATAGCCGGCAGAAGGCAAAGTATGGTCTTCCAGATGATCTACGGCTTTCAGACGTTGGATCCCACCTCCCCGGTCTACTAGACTCTTACAGACGATGCAGGGCTTGCAGCAGCAATGCTAACAGCAAAAAATCGAAGATACAATGCATACGATGCCAGGTGGCCCTATGTATTGTTCCATGTTTTGCTAACTTCCACAAGCCGTAGTACGGCTCTATCCAAATAATGGACACCATGTACCGTTTTATATATATATACTTTTTTTTCCGAAATTTCAATAAAGTGCTCATACATGATGTATACCACTAAGTTTCATTTCTGTACCTTCAGCCGTTTCTTCTGCCTTACAAAGGGCTAAGTACACTAGAGTGTACCCTTGACGTGTAATACAACTTGGTTCTCGCAGCGCTCATACCGTGATTTTGTCTTGCCACTGTAACTGGTGGGCAAAGTCAATGTCGCCATGTTATGAACTTTAGGTCCCACGTAATAGGGGGTGAGCCTATTGCCGTTACCGGGTACACTGCCAGAGTCCGTGCTGCTGCAGAGAATTCGGACAAACTCAGTTACACTTTTGCCCGACCCGGGAATCGAACCCGAGACCTCCCAGTCAGCAGATGGATACAATATCCACTGGACAACGAAGGCAATCTAGAACTATCTTCTCATTATCTGTATAAATGTATATTTTTCAACAATATTTTCTTGCGTTACATATCAACGAATCTACACCAATGTATAATAAGTCATTGCCATATCCATTATAATTTCAAGCTTCTATGTGTGCGGTATATTGAGTCGCCCACTGCGTTCTAATAACAGCATACTGCGTCCACTAATCGCCTGCCAAGTGACGTGAATTATAGCAGTATCTACGCTTCGGAACACGGAATGATAGTTTATGAGGACAAAGATATTGATTAATGGCGCTTGTTTTGGTTGTTTCATTTATTACTTGATAAGAAAATGGCGATACTCATAAGTATGATGTTTTATGTATGTCCACCACACATTTTATAATTTGATAGTTAGAAGTTATTTGATTGATACAAAACGCGGTTGACTTGATAATTATTTATTGATATTGAATTGAGTGACACCTATCCGATTTGAATTATATGAGTGTACTGAATGTGAGGAGCCGCGGCTCACGTAAAGTGCTGACAAATCGGTAACGAATTATTGTGAATAGCTTGCACTGTACATGCACATAATGTATTGATGATAGCCAGCAATAGCCTAGTGTGACTGAAAGACTGCTACGGAGAGAGTCTCGGATTCGAATCCACGCGGTACACACTAATGACATTTAAAAGTTATGTGCGTATTAAATTGTTAATTGGCGTATAATTACATACCTACTCGTTCAAAATAATATGTCCAGTGAGTTATTAGCTGTTAAGTTTCATTATTTGTTCATAGGCAATTAGCTTCACATACTTAACTTTCAATAGGCATAATTGCTTTCAATACTAACCGGACAACAACAAATGTTCGGCACTGCCCACATGGGACTTTAACTTCTGTAGGTGAGGCATTTCCTAAAATCCTCTCTTAGTGCTACTACACTTTCGAAGGCACATAGATGCCAAATTGCAGCTTGTTCCCAGTAGTTTCGTTATGCGTTGTCTGTCAGTCAATCAATAAAGCAATATTGCTTTTTAGGGTTCTGTACCTAAAAGGTAAAAAACGGAACCCTATTACTAAGCCTCCGCTGTCTGTCTGTCTGTCTGTCCGTCTGTCTGTCACCAGGCTGTATCTCATAAACCATGATAGCTAGAAAGCTGAAATTTCACAAATTATGTATTTCGGTTGCCGCTATAACAAAAAAAACTAAAAATAAAATAAAATAAAAAATTAATCCCATACAAAAAACGTGTTCTTTTTCGTATTTTTTGCTCAAAATTACTAACTGTTACATGCGACGCTTTAAATTTTTACAGAATATGTAGTTGTATATTACCTTTCAAAATAAATAATTAAATTTAAAAAAAGTTAATAATAAAGGGGGGCTCCCATACAACAAACGTAATTTTTGAGCAATTTGTTACTCGATCTTAATAAACAGGTAGAAACTTATAAAGTATTTAAGTATACATACAACGAACGTTGTTTTCTTTTATAGATGATGGTACGGAACCCTTTGTGCGCGAGTCCGACTCGCACTTGCCCAATTTTTTATATTGACATTCAGTTACATGTTTAAACGACATAGTGTCTTACGTGCAAATAAAAAGAATTTAATGCTGATCTGTGTCGCTAAACATAATTCGAATGAATTCTTTACGCAAGTAAGGCGGGGAAAGGTAAATAATACTTCAATAAAAGAATTGCGTGAAGTGACTGTGACGAACGTAATGATATATGAGAAGTTCATAGAATTACACTTGCTCTCATTAGGCGTAATGTATGATGCTCACTATAGCAATGTTATAAGATTCAGCTTGATATCTAACAAGGCAGCGAGAGCCGAGTGGAGGTACCAACAAAAGGCCATGCAGAGGGCATCGGTTTCGAAGTTATGAGCGTATTAAATTGTTAACCTCTGCGGCACGGAACAAGCCATAATTAACAATTCAATACACACATACCTCTGAAAACGTCAGCTGTGCGCGCCGTGGATTATAACCCGATACCCTCTGCTGTTGTCCGTGTGGTGACGGATTAAGAATACGGAATGTCACCACCCCATATCATCCCATGGCTGTCGTAAGAGCCGACAGAGGGAGCATATTATGCAGAGAACAACACTGTAAGAGAAGGAAAACTTGATACAAACCCTATACCAACCCGTTTGGCCAGCGTGGTATAGTAGGCCAATTCCTCCTTTCAAAGGAGAGGCCTAGTCCAGCAGTGGAGTGTTAAAGGCTGATGATGACCCTCTGCTGGCAGTCTGTTGGTATCTCCATTAGGCTATCGCTCGTCGGACTACTGATGACTTTAGCAATATACTTAATATACTTATATTTATAATAGGTTTAGCGAGGCAGTGTTGTGTCAGTTGGTTGAATGTTTGTAACCTCTTCACGATACAGTAATGTATTGTCAATAAAACAGAAAGTTTTTTTTTTAATTTACTGTCTGAGCCACCATAAAAGTAATCTAGTATACCATTAACAGGTCTGTAAATCAGGTTTTTATATATTACTAGCTGACCCGGCAAACGTTGTTTTGCAAATTTTTTTTGTTTTTTATTTTTTGAAAAATAGATGTTGGCCGATTCTCATAGATACCAGATAAGCACAAAAAATGTCATCAAAATCGGTCAAGCCGTTTCGGAGGAGTATGGGAACGAAAACTGTGACACGAGAATTTTATATATTAGAGAAGAAGATTATTTTATTTTAATGACCGTTTGTAAGTTAATGTTATGTGAAAATGGTCATGGAATTAATGAGTACACGTTTATGGTCAATTTAAATTTGTCATGGTATATGCAATCCCATGCAACCATTAAAAGAAATATAAAGTTTTAATCTAGATTGTAACGTGACTAAACGTTAAAAACATTCAAAGTTTCGAAATAATTGCCTAGATTTAAATAACTGCAACGAAATTATATTTATTACAGTGCCACTGTTTTTCGTAGACTATAAACTGTAGGATTCACATACGCTAGAAGGTGGAATGTGCAGCGCACATTTGGTTATAAGTTATAATATGTACGGCACGAGTATGCTTTTTGCTCAGTAACCTAATTCCTTAGGTCCAAGATGCATACGCTACATATTGACGGCACATGCACATAATGTCGCATAACGGCATTCAAGCCGCGATCAAACATTTTACCAACTGAAAACGCACCCTAAAAAGTTACAATACACATTAAGAAAATTTAAATAAATCTAATGATCATAAAAAGCACATTAAATTAAGGAGCTCAGGGCGTTGAAAGAATATTCTTACCTTACATTTGTGTTTTATGTAAGCTTGCTTATGTTTGTGGAATAACAAGCGTTTAACTGCCCATAAAGCGGAATTTATTGCACTGTCATCATATGAAATACCCGGAATTTGGCTTTCAAAACCTTCCTATCCCTTGTCTCTATTAAGTTGCGTTTGAATAGATGAATACACTAGCGGATTTTGATATTTTATGAACATTTACGACAACTTACTACACATATTTAGTTTTAATAGCATTTAGAGATAACGTCTTATTTTCAAGCTTCCTGTAAGTGAAAGCCGTCCAATAAGATATAATTATATAATAAAATATCATTTGAAATTATGAAATTTATAAAGAAAATATAGATGAATGTAATAAGGGTGAATGAAGCAAAAGAGATCAACAATAGAGGGTGAGATCGTAAGAGTGCTGGATCGAAGCCCACTGAGTGCCTCGATCCCAATGAAAGAAATTAAACAATAATGAGTCAATCATTATTGAATTACTCTACAATTACAACAAGGATTTACACTTGCACTCACGATTAATATTTAAAATATCAACTCAACGTGTCGTCGAACATTTTCTTACAAACGTCATCGTGGGCAAAATGCGCAAACATTGTCAGAATATTTATGTGTGTTAATATTCATAGCCACGGAGACACCTGCTGCACTTCATTTAAGGATCGCAGTGACTACTATCACCGCCTATATACGCTAGGGTTTAGCAACGCGACTTATAATAATAGACTCTACACAAAATTTTGTTGCTAGATTTTCTCGCGAAGAGTGGGAGAAATTGTGCCTAAATATATTTCATAGAAGGTAAAATAAGATATGATGTCCCGTAGAACGAATTTCGACCATGGTGAGCAGTCTCAAGTCTCATTTGGGACTAGCCAACTACGCGGAACCCTTAAATGCATGATTTTTTATATTTAATCGAAAAAAATATATTTTATTCAGACTAATGGATATGTTAATGGAAAAATAGCGAAAAAAATAAAAAAACATATTTTAAGTTTTTTTTAGTAAAAAAAAGGTTGTATATCAAAAATGAAACAGTATGCATTACAGGGTAAAAAAATATAAACTGTACCCTGTGATGAGGGCTGTTTCAATTGTTGTGAATTAATACAATTTTTTTTTTTAAAACAAGGGATTACCTACGTCACATTTTGAACACTTTATGTAGCTCAAGAGCTTACACCGAAGATATCACCACCGTATCTGTTGTGATTGGTTCATGTCCAACTTTGTCAAGACGAACATTTTTAGGCAGCATTGCTGGCATGATACCTTATTTTGTTTTTCTTTTTGGCTATTGCTTCTTCAAAACTTGAGCTAGGTCTTCCCCTCTTATTCTCTGTGTCTTTCATATTTACAAAGAGCTTCAATCCAAGTCAGGGCCAAACTCTCCCAAATCCATAATTTTTTTGGGTTGATTCCCTTTTGTTTTTAGATACAAAACCCAGGAATTTATAATGGTTATATCTAAAAGGTGATAAAATATTCGCAAATACCATTTCTTTGTATATGTATGCAGTATCGACCTAAAAAACTGTCCATCAGGTCAACCCCACCCATATGCGAATTATATTCCTCTATCAGTCTTGGGCAAGAAATGGTCACCACTTTTTCTCTTTTTTGTCGTATCTCTCGATTGTCTCAATGGGATCTGCTCCAACATACTTAGAGAGGAGTATTACTTGTTTATTATCTTTCCAGCTTACGGCGGTAACTGGTGTTCCTACGTAACTGGAGATGTTCTCAACGTAATCACCTCTTGGTACATTACTTTTCTTTACCTCAGCTTTTGAAGGTAATTTGCAGTACTTTCCTAGTCTGATACGTTGAAAGTAAGAAGTACGAAAAAAACTGAAAAATTGTGTCTAGATTACCAACACCTGAAGAATAATGAGCGTTGCTCTCAAATTACATCCAATTTCATCGAATGGAAAGCTGTGTCTTTGCCAGATCATTTGCCTGATTGGGATGCGTTGGCCTGTGCAGAAGAGAGACATGAATATTCTCATCATCATCAGGATCGGATCGGCCTACATCATTACCAGTCTCATCATCATTAGAAGGCGTATAATCATCTTCTAGTACCTGAAGTCACTCTTGTCTCGAGGGGTAGAAATCTAAATCATCTCCTTCACACTAACAGTCATCCTCTGATATGTCACCTGCTTCCAATCTTCGAAGTATATCTTCTATTTGGTCATCCGAGTATGCTTTCGAAGCCATCGCTGTAAAAAGCAAATAAAACCATGCATAAACATTCAACCACCACCAAAACGATTGCATAAAATAGCACAAAATTATCATGCCGTTACTGCATACTGTATCATTTTTGAAATGGTAGTTTTTTTGAGAAAAGTCATATAATTTAAATATATACCAAAAAGCAGAAACAAATTAAAAAAAATATATTTAATCTTACCAATATGGTTAATTCTTTGAACGAAAAAATGTCCATTCAATGTAATCTTAATCGCAATCTGCAAATTTGAGTAAACGGTAGTTCGCGGTAATTACGCTTCAGTATTTTGATAATGACATTTCGAATCGCGCGTTACTCTATAACCGTTATTTTTTTTATTCACCTAATCGATTATGGACCAAGACATCATACTGCCAGACAACCAAGTCCACAGAAAAAAAAAATATTGCTTGACAAGAGCTTAAAGTTACTGTATCATTTTTGATACGCCATGCATTTAAGGGTTAAGGTATATATCTATATGGGTTATTGTTACCTGAAATAAATGATTATTATTATAATAAAGTGGACAATTGTGTGCGCAAACACAAGTGCGCTATTCCCTCACTCCCATAGTCCGATGGGATGCCTCATGCGACACGACCGGAGAGAGATTAGGCGCAGGTCCAAAGGCCTTGCTTTCCGAGGGACGGGTGAGTAACTTTCTAACTCCGAACTTCTACTGGGAAAAAGCTAATATCACTTTTTGTTCGACTCGGAAATCGAACCTGAGAACTCATGATCCGCAGTCGCTTACACTATTGCAGGACCACATAGGCAGTCAAAAATGACATAAGAAGACTAAGGTCACAAAAATGATATGCCTGATAAATAAAACATTGGAAGAAAGATTTGCATTGACTTCTTACAAATTAATTTTACAGGAACGTATCGGTTAGTGATGAAACTAACCATAAAAAAGTAACGTTAATAGCACTAGTATGTGCATTTTAACATGCAATTATACTATTGTGGATCGAAAACATTGGTTCAAGCACATGTTTTTGTCCACACCAATGAGGTTTTAGTGATCATTTATTAATGTGTGCTAGCTAAATAGGTAGGACTGTATTTATCTACACACGCACATATAGGTGGGTAGTTGATCAAACAACTGCTTTAGAATCAGCTGTTAAAACTTTTTTTGAAATAAAATAGTTATTATAATTTAAATATAAATTTAATGTGTAAAATAGATAGCTAACATCAGGTACCTGCCCGTTAAGTGTTATCTCCACCATAGCATAGCACAAAAGCACTTCACTTCACTTCACTCACTATGTAAGCTTTTTCACTCAATCTCCGGCAGTATTTTGAAGAAAGGATGGCAAAATTTGAGGCAGATCTCCAAAAGACGTCCAAGACTTCCAACACAAGCAGCCTGGAGGAGGAATTTTTAAAATTCAAGGATTTTGTACTCCAAACTCTTAAAAAATTTTCTCAGCAAGTGGAGGTGGTTGCTCATCAGGTCGACACTATGGAGATGCGCAGCCGCCAGAAAATGTTACTTCTGCATGGAGTTGAGGAGCAGAAGAATGAAGAGACAGCCGTGGTAGTTGCGCAGGTTGTCAAGCAGCGGCTCAAGCTTGACTCCTTCACTTCTGCAGACATCAAGCGCTGCCATAGAATGGGTCGCGAGCAGTCCAACAAGAAGCCAACACCCATACTCATCAAGCTTCTTTCTGTATCGGTGCGGGACAGCATATGGTATGCTAAGACCAAACTAAAAGGAGCCGGTCTTACGCTGTCGGAATTCCTTACCCGATCGAGACACACAGCATTCATGGCAACCCGTGAGAAGTTCGGTGTAGCAAAGTGCTGGACAAGAGAGGGCACCGTCTATGTTCTTGGCGCGGATGCGACAGCGACAGCGACATCGCATTCTGTCCCTCAACGATCTCGATAAGGTCAAAGGCTTGGATACGGAGAAACCCGCTGTAAAGGCGACCATTGCGAAGACCAAACGGACTGCTGCGCCGAAAAAATAGGTTTTCTTGACTCTGTTTACGACCAGGTAAATTATTCTGTACTTCACCGTTTACCTTTTTCTAAATTATATATTTACATGTACCTGAAATAGTTTTATTTAGTTACACACAAATGTTTACTTCACTCTTTGATTGACATTTGACGTACGTCAATAGTTAGCTGTCACATCTGTCAATATATTTTTTTTTCTTTTTCTCTTACCATTGGGCTTTTCATCTTCAAAACGGGTTGTAAAAATTATTTCCAAATGAATATATTTGTAACTAAACGAAAATTTACCTGGTCTAATACATAGTTTTTCTATGTTCTTATTTAATTCTTTTTTATCCACTTTCTGTGTTATAGTGTTATTTTGTCATGCTAGTGTAATTCATTTTGATACTTTTGTAACACGTAACTGGCAGGAGGACTTATTGATTTTAAAATTGCTTTATTTTTATATTATATACGTTATTATATATTTAATTAACTTATATATTACATTATTATTATATATTTAAGTATAGGTACTTCCAATGCTTGACTTAAACAGTGATGATGACAGCTTTTTGACCGCTACTAGTCTCGATGACAGCTTCACTAGTTTACCGTCACTTGCAGAAACCCTTCAGTTTCAGTTCTCTGACTTACCAAAGAACTTTAATGTAGTCCATATAAATGCTCAAAGTATTCCAGCCCATTTCCCTGATATGCTGGCAACCTTTGACTGTAAGAACCTACATGCTATTCTCGTTTCAGAGTCATGGCTAAAACCATGTCTGCCATCAACTTCTTATTCTCTCCCTGGGTTCCATCTAATTAGAAATGATCGTGTGCGATCGGTGGTGGTGGTGGTGTTGCTATATACCTACGTGCCCAAATTCCTTACCGTATAGTAAGCATCTCATCGCAACCACCACCCTCGAACGCCGGCTAGCATCTCTTTTTGGAAGTGGAACTCAATCATTCAAAAGTTCTTCTAGGTGTTTATTATTCCCCTTCATCACGAGTAATTTTTTTCCTTCTTTCAAACACATCCTAGAAACTTTATTGCCTTCTTACAGTCACACAATTTTAATGGGAGATTTTAACACCTGTATTAAAAAACAGGATACACGTTCAGCCACTCTTAAGCGTATTTTAAATTCCAGTAATTTGTCTGTTCTACCTCTTAATGCTACACACCACTTCCTAAACTCTGTTCCTTCTCTTCTTGATCTTATTTTTGTTTCCTCTTCTACCTTTGTTGCCAAGCATGGTCAATGCTCTGCCGACGCCTTTTCCTACCATCACTTGATCTATCTTTCGTATAAAATACGTCCACCCAAGGCAAAACCGAGAATCATTATGCAGCGCAGTTTCGGTGGAATGGATCGTTTGAAGCTCTGCAACGATGCCAGCAAGATTGATTGGTCTCCTTTGTTTACGACCGAATGTATAGACTACTAAAGTACAAGTTTTTACGAACACATTAACGCAGCTGTACGATAAACATGCGCCCGTCCGTGCCATCAAATTAAAACATCTACCATCGCCTTGGCTGACTGAAGAGATCAAAAACATAATGTCCAAAAAAGCCGCGGCCAAGGCGATATATAAGTGCCGCCCGACCTCTGTCAATCTGAAAAAATACATAAGTGCAAGAAATATCTGCAATAAGGTGAGTAGAAATGCACAACGCCAACACATTCACAACTCTGTTGAAAATGGAGATCCGGTTAAAGTCTGGAAATTTCTTAGAACATTGGGAGTTGGTAAGTCACACAACGACGAGTTCCCAAAAGATATTAATATCGATGCACTTAATGCACATTTCACTGCTTCGTCCAATTTTGATGGGACCACTAAAACAAATACTTTACAAGATCTTTTACGTATCCCAACTCCCAAATTTTCACCTTTTGTTTTCGAGCAATTTTCCTGTTGTGGTGTTAAAAAGAGCATGATTTCAATCTCATCCAATGCTGTTGGTAATGACTGCATCAGTCGGAACATGATCCTGCCCATTCTTGATGAAATCCTACCTGTCCTCTGTCATATCCTTAATTACTCAGTTACCACCGGTATCTTTCCATCAGCGTGGAAAGATGCCCAAATAATTCCTTTGCCAAAAAAATCCAAACCTTGCTCCTTTTCTGAATTCCGACCTATATCCACACTCCTGTTCCTTTCCAAAGTCCTTGAACGTCTTGTGCATACACAACTCTCTTCCTTTATTTCCAAAAACACTCTCCTAAATCCTTTTCAATCCGGTTTTCGTCCTGGTCACAGTACTACCACGGCATTGGTACATATCACTGATGAGATTAGGCTGAAAATGGATTGTGGAAAGCTCACGCTATTGTCCTTACTCAATTTTAGCAATGCATTCAACACCGTGGACTTTCACGTCCTGCTCGGCATACTCCGCTCTATTAACATATCTCCAACGGTGATTGACTGGTTTCGTAGTTACCTGTCTGGACGCCGACAGCGTATACGCGTTGAGGAATCATACTCTTCATGGAGTAATACGACTGCCGGTGTACCGCAGGGTGGCGTTTTATCTCCGCTACTTTTCGCAGTTTTTATAAATTCTATCTCCAAACATCTACTTTCGTCCTACCACCTTTACGCAGATGACCTGCAGATATACTCGCAGGTGCCGCTAGACTCTATTTCAAATGCATTCTCTACCATAAACAGGGACCTGGCGCAAATTTGTGAGTGGAGCAAAAATTATGGACTAAAATTAAATCCAACCAAAACCCAGATCATTCTGATTGGTAGTGTTCCAGGATGATGTCTAAGGTCAATCCGTCACAACTCCCTCAGATTAAATTTGATGGAAACATCTTACCATTAACAGACAGCGTGAAAAATCTTGGAATTTATCTGGATAAGGCTCTATCCTGGGGATGTCAGGTGCAGGAAACCAGTCGGAAATTGTTTGCTTCGGCGGGGTCGTTGCGCAGGTTGTGAAACTTTCTGCCCATAACCACCAAAATTGCGCTTGCACAATCATTGCTTCTCCCAATACTCGATTATGCCGATGTCAGCTATCTTGATCTCAATGAGGAGCAACTTGATAAACTTCAGCGTCTCCAAAACTTTTGTATTATATTTATATTTAGTTTACGCAAATATGTTGGCGCAGCGGGATTGTAAGCGACTGCTTAGCCGAAGGTCGCGGGTTCGATTCCCGCACAAGTCAAACATTTGTTTGCGTGAACATGGATGTTTGTCTTGGTCTGGGTGTTTCTATGTATAATATGTATGTATTTACAAAAAAAAAAGTATATAAGTATGTTTATCGATTATCTAGTACCCATAGTACAAGCTCTGCTTAGTTTGGGACTAGATGGTGTGGTGTGAATATGGTAGAAATATATTATGTATCTGAATTTCGTAGCAGGTTCAAGTGGCTCCCAATTCGCCTTCGCAGGAATACTCATATCCTAATATTACTATATAATGTATTGTTCAATCCTAACACTCCCCTGTATCTCAAAGAACGGTTCAAGTTCCTTCATGACACACATATCCCTTAAAAAACAATACTTGTCAAAAAACCAAGTCTCGCTACCGTAAAAAGTTGTAAGATCCATGCAATACCAAGTCGGTTCATTAAAAATCTTTAATGTTTTTAATAAATAGATTAACTAAGCCATCGCATGAAAACACAATATGTCTCATAAGTAATACATACATACATAAATAAGTTTGTTTAGTGCGATTGCCAAGTCAATCTATTTATTTAAAACATTAAAGATTTTTAATGAACCGACTTGGTATTATATGGATCTCACAACTTTTTACGGTAGCGAGACTTGGTTTTTTGACAAGTATTGTTTTTTATGGGATCTCATTTCTTTTTGTAGATAGTCTTACTTTTTCCCTTGCCGGTAGCTTCTTCTTTTTGTACACCAACAACGAATTTTCTTAATTAAAGCCCTAACTGCAAACGTAATTTTGTAACCTTATATGTTAATATGGGATTACAAAGTTATATATGCAGTTGATGTATGTCGAAAACTAGACTGAAATTGAAATTTTTTAATATGTTTTTAAAGATGTTCAGTGATTTTGCTTGTCTAATCTCAACTGGCAGCGCATATATACAACGTGTAACGTAAATAACGCACATCCTCAGACACCCCAATTAGAAAACTTTGTTATAATCATAATGCATGCATTGAAATATTTTTTTTATTAGCCTAAACATTGTTTTTTTATCGAAAATATAAATTTGATTTTAAGTGAAATGTGTGGTCACCACAGACCTGCGCACGCACATAATCACACGAAACGGTTGCTATAGTGCCTGTGGTAAACAAACGACAGCGAAATACGATACGGTCTATCATTTTTTAACATCGTTAGTGGCTATTGTGACTTTCTTAATTTAATCATACCTAGTTAGCATTATTGATATATTAGAAATTAAAGTAAAAGAGTATCAATGAGAGAATTAAAGAAGAACGGCGTGTTTAAAGTTGTGAATCATATTTTTTTACATTAATAGAATAACCAAATGACTCACAGGCTTATTGTCACTTGCTCGGCGTCCTTTTTATAAAATACTGACACCAGGTGTCCACCACCTGGCTTAAATATTCCTTTAGTTCACTTAACACTTCGTGTTTTTTTCACTGGTTCAAAAGCAGCTGATATCTTATTTTAACTCCCCGGCACTTGTTGTCTCGTCACAATCAACTAGTGGTTTAATAGGTATGTCCCCATAAAGCAAAAGTCCAGGTGCGTCAAGTCAGGCGACCTAGGAGGCTACTGGACAGGACCGCCGCGATCGATCCAGCGCTCCTTGTATTCGACATCACGATGATCTCGAACGTTCTACGTAAAATGCGCGGGGGCACTATCATGTTAATAATACACATTTTGTAAATAAACAAGTAAACTTGTTAAAATATTTTTTCACTACACTCACAGAGAATCCAGGTAGATGACTAATGTTATTTATCTAAGCGCAACAATGGCCGCCCGGCCGGCGCTGTACCCTACCAGCGCGGGCGACCGACGCGACGGTGACAAGTGAGACATATTACGTCTCACTCTTTACCGCTGTTAATACGTAAGCGAAAGAAAGATGATAGATGTTTTGGTGGTCAATTGTGAGTTATTGTCTTGTGCCGACTGTTATGTTGTATTAATCTGTGCGTTCCTGTACGTGGAGCCATAAAACAAATGCATTTAAAAAGAAGCTGTTCTACGTTGACTTAAGGTTTATTTTCGTATATTTCGACTTTTCAAAGCAATGAGTGACTATAATTTATGTAATTTTTATTATTTTAGGATTAAAAAAAAATGATATTAAAAATGTCAGAAATGGATTCAGTAGCCGATTCTGAACAAAGTACTTCCAGGGTGTGCATTAAACTTGTTACATGTTGTATATATATAGCTTATTTTACATAAAATAAATACCTACTAAATAGGTACGTTGACATAAATATATAGATAGATAGATAGATAACAACTTTATTGCGCAAATACAATTGTTACAAATTATGTACAGATATCTTAAATTTACAAAAATAAAAATAGTAAATGCACAAGGGCGGCCTTATCGCAAAATGCGATTTCTTACAGGCAACCTTAGGATGGACAGACTGGAAAGGATAGGTTTGATGGTGTAGTTATCAAATATATGTGGAATCTTATAGTTATTTGAATGCAATGTACATACATATGTAGATACCTATATATATTTATATAAATACATATACAAAAAACATAAGGTATACATACAAAATAATACATATATACATACTAACGATACATAATTATAATACATACACATATATATATATATATATATATATATATATATATATATATATATTTCCATTATAAAACATAATATACTTATATACATAATTATAGATAACAGATTAAAGTGACAAATAGTGCTTATTTAATGCATTTTTAAATATATTGAGTGATTTAGCTTGCCTAACTTCAACCGGAAGCGCATTCCACAAACGTACAGCTTGAACAGCAAAAGATTTGTCGTAGAAGTTTGTGGAATGGGTTGACATCTGCAGTCTCAGATCCACCGACGACCTCAAGGTCCTTGAATGTGTGTCATGGAGGAACTTAAAACGTTCTTTGAGATATGTAGGGGAAATTGGATTAAATAATACATTATACAGTAACATAAGAATATGGGTATTCCGGCGAAGACGAATTGGGAGCCACTTGAGCCTAGATCGAAATTCAGATACATGATCATATTTGCGTAAACCAAAAATGAATCTTATACAGAAATTTTGGAGACGCTCAAGTTTATCAAGTTGGTCCTCATTAAGATCAGGATAGCTGACATCGGCATAATCGAGTATTGGGAGAAGCAAGGATTGTGCAAGCGCAATCTTGGTGGTTGTGGGAAGAAAGTTCCGCAGCCTACGCAACGATCCTGCTGAGGCAAACAGTTTGCGACTTGTTTCCTGTATTTGAATTCCCCATGATAAAGTTTTATCCAGATAAATACCTACGTTTTTTACACTATCTGAGATTCTTAAGATTTTACCGTCGAACTCAATCTGAGGCAGCTGCGGCCAGTTTACCTTGGAAATTATCCTGGAACTGCCGATCAGAATAACTTGAGTTTTTGACGGGTTCACCTTTAGGCCATACTTTCTGCTCCACGTACAAATTTGCGCCAGATCCAAGTTTATGTTAGTAAACACCTCTGAAATCGCCCCAAGTGGTGCCTGTGAATATATCTGTAAATCATCTGCATAAAGGTGGTAGGACGAAAGTAAGTTTTTGGAGATAGAATTTATGAAAATTGCGAAAAGTAATGGTGATAGCACTCCACCCTGCGGTACACCGACAGATGTATTACACCATGAGGAGTACGACTCATCAACGCGTATACGCTGTCAGCGTCCAAACAGATAACTACGAAACCAGTCAATTACCGTTGGAGATATGTTAATAGAGCGGAGTATGGCAAGCAGGATGTGGAAATCCACAGTGTTAAATGCGTTACTAAAATCAAGTAAGGAGAGTAGCGTGAGTTTTCCACCATCCATGCCCAGCCTTATCTCATCAGTAATATGAACCAATGCTGTGGTGGTACTATGTCCAGGGCGAAAACCGGATTGGAAAGGATTCAGGAGAGCATTCTTGGAAAGAAAAGAAGAGAGTTGTGCGTGTACAAGACGCTCAAGGACTTTGGAAAGGAAGGGTAGTATGGATATTGGACGGAAGTCAGTATAGGAACAGGGTTTGGATTTTTTAGGTATCGGAATTACTTGGGCATCTTTCCATGCTGATGGAAAGACACCGCTAGTAACAGAGTAGTTCAAGATATGACAAAGGACAGACAGGATTTCATCAAGGATAGGTAGGATCATGTTTCGACTGATACAGTCGTTGCCAACAGCATTGGATGAGATCGAAATTATGCTCTTTTTAACATCACAACCGGAAAATTGCTCGAAAACAAATGGGGAATATTTGGGAGTTGGGATACGTGAAAGATCTTGTAAAGTGTTTGTTTTTGTTGTCCCATCAAAGTTGGACGAAGCAGTGAAATGTGCGTTAAGCGAATCGATATTTATATCTTTGGGGATTGTGTCATTGCGTGATTTGCCAACTCCCAAGGTTCTCAGAAATTTCCAGATTTTAACTGGATCTCCATTTTCAACCGATTTGTGAATATGGTGGCGCTGTGCTTTCCTACACACCTTATTGCAGAGATTCCTGGCACTAATGTATTTTTCTAAATTCACAGGGGTTGGACGACATTTATATTTCGCCTCGGCAGCAGCTTTCTTAGACATAAATATTTTGATTTCATCAGTGAGCTAAGGTGCAGGTAGATGTTTTAATTTAATGGCACGGATTGGTGCATGCTTATCGTACAGCTGAGTTAATTTATCTGTAAGTATTTGTACTTTGTCATCTACACAGTCTGATGAGAATATAGGAGACCAATCAATGCTACGGGCATCTGCGCAGAGCTTCAACCGATCCATACCCCCGAAATTGCGCTGCATAATAGTTCTCGGTTTTGCCTTTGGTGGGCGTATTTTATAAGAAATATATATTAAATCATGGTAGGAGAACGCATCTGCAGAGCACTGACCATGCTGGGAAACAAAAGTAGGGGAAGAAGTGAAAATGAGATCAAGAAGAGAAGGTACAGAGTTTGGAAAATGATGTGTAGCATTAAGGGGAAGAATAGATAAATTACTTGAATTTAAAATACGCTCAAATATGGTGGAACGACTATCCAGTTTTAAGAGACAGGTGTTAAAATCGCCCATTATAATTGTGTGACTGTAAGAAGGTACCAAAGTTTCTAGGATATGTTCAAAAGAAGGGAAAAAATTTAAACGTAACGAAGGAGAATAATAAACACCTAGAAGAACTTTAGTACAATTTAGTTCCACTTCTAAAAAGAGATGCTCGCCGGCATTCGAGGGTGGGGGTTGTGACGAGATGCTTGCTATACGGTAAGGAATTTGAGCACGTAGGTATATAGCAACCCCGCCACCAGCACCAACCGCACGATCATTTCTAATTAGGTGGTACCCCGGAAGAGAATATGAGGCTGATGGGAGGCATGGTTTGAGCCATGACTCTGAAACGAGAATAGCATGTATGTTCTTACAGTCAAAGGTAGTCAGCATATCCGGGAAATGAGCTGGAATACTTTGGGCATTTATATGGACTACATTAAAGTTCCCCGCGACGTTGGAAAACTGAGACTGAAGAATTTCTGCAAGTGAAGGCAAACTAGAGAAGCTGTAATATATGATATATACACTGAATAATATATGATATATACACTATATATATATATTTATATATATATATGTATTATATGTATTGTCTATATGTAGTGTATATATCATATATTATATATTTTTGTCAACGTACCTATTTAGTAGGTATTTATTTTATGTAAAATAAGCGAAAAATATATTTATCAAAAAATTCAAAACTACACCATCAAATACTTTTGGCTCCTTCTACAGTCATGAGTCCATTCCTAATGGTTGCCTGGAAGAAATTGCTGTATGCGATAAGGCCGCCAATTGTGCATTTCTTGTTTGTGCTCCTTCAATGTATGTTTTTTTTCTTTTGTGGTGTACAATAAAGATTTATCTAATCTAATCTAACCTAATCTAATCTATCTTATATTATGCGTTATTTTTCATCAAACACAAGAGAATATAGATATTATTGTCTGCCATAAAGAAATTGTAATAAAAGAAATTACAACGATAAAATTATAAACCTCGGTGGACATTCACGAGATAAAGACATTAATGAAGTAAGTTGTTTGTGAAAATAAACATGAAGTAGGGCAATGGAATGCGGTAAAGCTCAAAAACATTTGTCAGTGGGCAAACACGTCATAAAGGTAATGATGGTTGAAAACAGGGGTCTTGTGGTATCCCGTATACACGTCACCGTTTATACAAGTGTTTTCACACTTGCAGACAAGGTTAGTAAAGGCCAAAGTTTCTCGCTAGGCAAATACTGCACGTATGAATTTCAGATTGCGTTTAGGTGTTTAGTGACCGTCGAGACGGTGCCACATTACGTATTTAGGCGTTCCGTGACTTGCTTAATTTAAAGTTGAAGTAGAGTTCAGCCGCTTCGTTAGGCTGTTGGGACTGACCCACAGTGGGTTTCTGTTTATTTATGCTAATTGTGCTTATATTACTCGAAGTTTTGTTTGTTTATTTGTTAACGTAAAATTAATCACCCTATTGAGAAGTGTTTACTTTGTAAATTATAACTAGTAAAATCAGACGTTGTTTTGCATAATTTAAGTTTGTTACTTGCTCTATGTGGAATTATTTTAGTTGTGTTTTTGGCATTTAAAAGCGTCCGTAGGCCAATTTATTTCTAATTTATGAATAATTAATTTCTATATGAATTTTTATTCGAATTTAAAAAAAGAACCCACCTTGGTTCTATAATATTATTATCTACTAATTTTAAATTTGTGTCAACAGTCTACTGTAACAGTAGATTGTCGCTCGAATGTATCAGCACAGACATTTTACATTCATAGTAAGAATAAACAAATACCTTTCAGTTAGGACACAATATTCCCTAAAGAGCTTACGAAACTTCTTAGCTTCGGCGTCGAGAGATGGCCGCCGAGACGATTATGGTGACAAGTTGCTTGTTGTCGATCGTTTGCATACTCCTCTGTGCCTTTGAGTGCATCACTTTGTTGTGACGAAGGCTTTGAGGTCAGAATAACCGTATGTGTCAGGTTATGTACCTTGACTTGATTTAACGTCAATAGACGTAAATTATTAACGACGACGGGTAGGCGCTAAGCAAACAGAGAATGATTGTAGACAGCGTCAATGGTTTGGGTGAATATACATGTGTTGCATTTTCTACTTACTGTCAAAATAAGATGTTAAGAGGGCAATTGGTTTTAATAAACCTGTACAGATTTAGACAACCCGGCAAAGAGAAAAGTTTTGTAAAACGTAAAGTAATAGTAAAAACACAGTAAAACTTGCAATAATTTACTTTTAAAATTATAGATAATTCATGACTTGAATTATATAAATTTTATACAATCTTACATACAAGGCACACTCGTGACATGACTAGTGAGTTGTCATACGCTTTAGAAAACAGTAACAGTATTCATAAAAAAATTATGCCTACAAATCCTTGCCTCTACAAGAATAAAAATACCGGTTATTTGAAAATATGATTTGATTTCTTGCTTTAAAATTAATAAGCCTACCTGCCGAAAAGGGAAAACATTCGAACATTTTTTATATGAGTCGAACCTGTTGCTGGTTCTAACTATTTATATTTCACCTTTGATCTTTATAAGTATTACCTTGTACTGAATTAGACGGATGAAAGTAATGATGACTGATGAATTGCGTGAATCAAAACATTACGTAGGCCGGTTTATACCTTCTTGGTACGGACTAAAAATACGTAAAGTTTTTGCGAAAGGTTTTCATAGCGAAATCTAGATTGATTAGCGTCGTTATAATAAATTAGAGATACGTTTCAAAATATTTTAGTCTGTGCCTTAAAAAACCTAAGAAGGCCGAGAATAAATATAAATATATCTAACAAAACAAAACTAAAATCAGTGTCATCGATTATGCAATAGTAAAGTTACCTTTCTTCTACGACTACGTCACGCCAAATGGTTTGTGAAACAGTTTGGAAAATGGACATTGATTTCATTATTTATTTAGTGCTGTTCTTTTTTTTTAATTAACTATTAACCAAAATACCAAGTTCGGTCAAAAATCACAACAAAACAAGCTTCCGCAAACTTTGAACTTCCGTCTACATAAAGTTCATAACTCATTTACGGGACTCGGTATACAATTCTTCTACAAATGAACTCTGGAAATAATGAATTTACCTCTGCAAAATTTAAAACCACTACAAGGAATTTTCTTTTAAAAAGAGGTTATTACACTATTAAAGAATTTCTAGATGACAAGACATCATGGGTCTAGTTGCGTTTTTAAATTCACTATTATTGTTCTTTTTATGACTGTGTAATATATTTATTAAACTCTCTTCTTAATTAGTAACATGTTAAGTGGAGGTGCCTTATGAACACTCATGATGTTTGCAGGGTTTGTATATTTTTTATGATTTGTTGAATCTAGTATATCAGTTTTTATCCCTGATCTGTTCATTGTTCACTTGTCACCTTTACAAAATTCTTTAATCTATTGGTTGCTGCTACATCTATACTTCTGTCGCTATAGTGTTTTGTTGTTGTACTATTCACATATTTTTTTCATATCCATTTATTTCTAATAAGTGTCGCGAAGTGTTTTGGCTGTGTCAGCAATCATGGTACCACAAATTGTAAGATTAAGATTCTGATTTAAAAAAGAGTGGCATGAGTTTCTTCCAGGCTCTTCTCATAGCCCTACCATCCCGAACCTGGTTGTAAAAACAGAAATGACGTCCATAAGTGTTGCTTTTGTAACCTATATGAAAAAATGAGTTTGAATTTGAATTTGATCTCGCGTTCCAATTATTTAAAAGTTCCGCCCAGATTAGCATTTGTTAAGTTTGTTTGTGTAACGGGACCTAACAAATCTCCTTCAACGGTTGCTTGATTGCAAAAGCACTTAAAACTTTAATGCGCCTGTCTGGACGGGTATAAAATAAAGAACTACATCGCACAACTTTCCTCCGTAGAAATACGAGTATACTTTCATAATGATCGTGAAATATTGTAGATGTTGAATTCCCTCAAGTTCTTGCCCTGTTCAAACTCCATGGCCGAGGTAGGCTGCTTGTTCGGATAATACTTGTATTTTAGTTCGTTCAGCTGCTTAGAAAGTTACGCACAGTGCAATGACAAATTTAGTTGTAGCTTCTGTCTGATGAATCGTTATTATGAAGGTGAGACATTATTACGATTAGGAGACAGAAAAGAGAATATTTGATCCATTTTTAATTTTCCGACAATACATCGGCTCACGGAGCTTTACCCACGAATACCTACAACTAACTCGCATGATCGTATCTAATGTGAGCACTTCGGTAGAACTTGAAGGATCTAAATCCTTTGCTCGTGTGCGTACGTACGCTTATAAAATGGCGTACAAGGTGCAGGCCCTACTTTACTTTGGTTTAAAAGGTGCACCTCCGAATAACCAGGCTTATTCAAACTGAAGCATGCGAGTTTGTATTACGTACTGTGATGAGAAAATAATTTGTTTGAAGTTCATTCACCATAAATTGTTCATCAATTCTTAAAATCTCGGCTCACGTAAGTTCGAACAGATTCTAATAAAAGTGAATATGATTAGCGCTTTCATATTGTTAAATAAAGATCGATATCGTTGTATCAGCCAAAATATGAAGATTTTATTTATCAGTATTTTGTACTTATTTTATCTTTATAGAACCATTGCGTGTATACTCAATATTGTCATTCAATATAGATTTTATTGATATTCTGAATAAACTATTTGGAGTAATGTGAGATACGATATACATATTATATTGGCTCTTCGTTTAAGCGTAAAGTTTTTTTCTAATTCGACAGAGCGACGGTTTTTATACACGTAGGTCTGATTTTATTTTTACAATACAAGAGCTAAACGCGAGTTTTATAATGCTTTAAAGTATATGATTCAATGCAGTTAACACAATCAGAAAAATATATGATATTCTTCAGAATATAATCTAGTAAAGTAGTGTGTTGAAAACATAATACGACGAACTTTAATTGATAGAAAAAAAATACAAAGATACCTCTAAAAATATTTTAACGAATAAAAACCATATTAAAATACATATCATCATTCTGATTTTTTGACAAATTATTCAACAAGCAACATACTAACGAAATACTGTTTTATTTTTTAATCCCATCAATACATTTTCTGTAATTAAATTATTTTATGGTTTGTAAAGAGTTTTGAACGTCCCGTCGTCGTCGCGCTTCTCTTTCTTATTATGTATACAATCGGAAAGTGACACCAACAGCTCAACTCAATAGCGGTTGTAAGCGCCTTAAGGCTCTCATATTATGAGCTGTACATTATGCTTTAGTATCTTCATAAAGATTGCTTTCGTATAAAGTATGTGTATGCAGGGTAGCTGAAGCATTTACGTTAAAACATTGCATGAAAATAAATTGTGGCAAACATTTTCAGCTATGACGGGCTGGGGTAGGACCAGGATTTGTGACTTTAATTAGGAATCCGGAGCGGTTTATGTACTAAGCTAGCCATGATCCTGCGCAATTGTGGAGTGGTTATCAAAGTACCCCGACCTATTGTTGATGTACTGTTATAAAAAATCTAAATAATAATAATAGTATGAAAACGACTGTTATTTTTTACTTGGTGCTTAAAGAGAAGAAAATACTTTGTGTTTATTGTGGAAAAATTAAGTAAGTACATTCTCAAATACGTATTTGACATAACATAACTTCACGCCTTTTTTCCCCGAAGGAGTAGGAAGAGCACAATGCAACGTGGCTAGGTAAAAGCATAAGCTAGCCTGTACGAGGTCAATGAAACCATCCTAAGCACGCATTTTGAGCCGTAGCACAAAATTACCTGGTTGTCCAAAATTACGATCTGTAAGAACTTATCTACATATTTTCAAAGACCCGTTTTAAGGTTGACTGACATTATATATTATGTTATGCACATATGAATATTAAGGATGAAGTTGACGGATGCTGGGACACTGGGAAAGGCGATGAGAGTACCAATTTAATCAATCATGTCATTTTGTCCACGACGTACATTGTTAAAAATTTGGGACACCGAAAGGGGTCCGAAATAAGCAATGATAGAATATAGTGAAGATGTGCAGCCAGGGAAAATGGAAAGACACATTTATCTTAAACACAAACCATAATTCATCCCTTAATAAGAATACCTGTGATGGATTTTGCTTTCACACTTTTGACTGACGTTATTTATTATTTATTTTATTCCTAGCCTTGCTTTTAATGACTAATTACTAAGATTACTACAATCTTAAATATTTATCACGATTATTAACGATCAGGGCTTAGTTTCAGTTGAAACTTCATGAACGGCGAATAAAAACTTAGGAAAAAATATTACTGATATTATTCTGCGTTATTGTGTTACAAAGTTAATTATTAATTCAATTTTAGACAACGACTTTTATTAATATGATAACAGCTAAAATGTTAGAAATTTTATTGAAGGCGAAAAGAACTGGAACTGAAATCAAAATCTTAATAATAATCTTCCTAGCGTTATTTCAGCTTCAGTGATGTCTTAAAACCCGGGATCCGCTTACTAATCTAATCAGATTTTATATAATATTAGCTTAAATAAAAAACCCGAGTGAAAGTATCAAAAATAATTATTGAAGGATACATATGTATCAGTTTTAGATATATTAGATGATATAGATATTAGATAGTTTTAGAGCATTATATTTAATTATGACACTGACATTTAAAGTATAAAACCATGCATCAAAATTATTTATGCTAAAGCCAAATAAGACAGACACGTTCTATTCGTATTCGTCCGTGTGGTGACGGATTAGTCGTAAGCGCCGACAGAGGGAGCATATTATGCATAGAACAGCACTCTAAGAGAAGGAATACTTGATACAAACCCTATACCAACCCGCTTGGCAAGCGTGGTATAGTGGGCCATTCCTCCTTTCAAAGGAGAGGCCTAGTCCAGCAGTGGACTGTTAAAGGCTGATGATGATGATTCTATTCGCAGACGCAGCAGCAGATTGGACGTGTTAAAACTACTGTAGCAATGGAAGAACACTTGTATAAATATTATTGTTTATAAGGCACAACACACACTCATGCGAAAACCATATGTCGGTTGACATGCATTCGTATTTCCCCTCACAAAATTGAAATATGCATTTTCCTGTTAGATTTACCGCAACACCGATATTGG
This sequence comes from Euclidia mi, assembly GCA_944739405.2. Taxonomy (NCBI): domain Eukaryota; kingdom Metazoa; phylum Arthropoda; class Insecta; order Lepidoptera; family Erebidae; genus Euclidia; species Euclidia mi. Next base: position 83,556,786 of record OX123181.2, read on the forward strand.
AGTATCTTATTGATATAAGCAACGCACGAAATTCAGATGTTCTTTTATTGTGCTATCAAATGAAAATATTGACTTTTTTAATAAAGTCGCTGAGAGAAATTATATTTACGTATAAGGCCTTTATTATGGCACATGCCTTTTACGAATCTACTAAACAATATAATACGACTATAGTATTAAAAGGTACTGTCTCAATAAAATACTTTTGGAATAAATCTGGATTAAAGCAGCGATAGCTGAGTGGAGATACCGACGGACTGCCACGCAGAGAGTCTCGGGTTCGAATCCACGGCGCGCACCAATGACTTTTCGAAGTTATGTGCGTATTAAATTGTTAATTATCGCTTGCTGAACGGTGAAGAAAACATTGTGAGGTAACCTGCATGTGTGAGAGTTCTCTATAATGTTCTCGAAAGACTTGTGAAGTCCGCCAACCCGCACTTACCAGCGTGGTGGACTATGGCCTTACCCTTCTCATAATGAGAAGAGGCCCGTGCCCAGCAGTGGGACAGCATAAAGGGCTGATGATGATGATGAAATCTGGATTTACTCCAAAAAATACAAAATTATTGTTTACTTTTATGTTAGAGTATCCTCCTTACTGAAAATAACGCTAAGCCGAAAATATGTTTACGTTAGTTGGAAACAAAAGTGAGAGCATCTTTATGAGGAGATGTGTAATCTTGGCGAATAACATGTGAAAACAGTTACACAAACTATGACAATAAAGGTAGTAAAGATAAAAACGTTATGTTAGTACCAATGTAATTCAGGATAGGAAGATTTATGTGTCAGTCATTTGTTTTCGCGAGGTAATCTCCGGGCAAGGCGTCGCGTTAAACTGATAACGAGTTCAAATTAAGTCGTAAACTCGTAACGCTCAAATTACTGAGTATTACCACAGACATTGCTTTTAAGACGAAAGTTTAAGATTGAAATATTTGTTTTAGTGGCGTTTTTTAAATAGCTTTCTTTTTTTTGCTCGCTTAAAGATCAGCTTTATTTAGGCGAAGTCATTACGTCTTGAAGAAACTCAATTAAAGCTTGATGTCATACTTTGTGTTTTATGTTATTTATACCGTTAAGTAACATTTACTTTGTCAATGCTCTTTTGGAAGAGCACTTTCGCAAAAAAATGCTTTATAATCTGTATGTCAGTAGTTATTTGCCCCGCCAAAAAGTTTTATATCAGCTTTTTTAATGTGGTTTTTGCCATTTACAAGTAACAACGCCTTCGCTAACGCCTTTTACAAATTTCCACCTCATTTAATATTTCTATTCGAACGAGGCGTCATTATTTTCTAAAAATATAATAATGAAGATTGGGGCTTGCTAGGTAAATTATTTAGACATTCTTCAGGCCATAAAATTTACTTTAATCTTAAGGGTTAATAATTATAAACAAAAATTATATCTAAAATTACATGTTTTTTTTCGTGAATGTTAAGGATAATTCTATTTGCTGTAAATAAAATAAGTCGACTATATTTGCGTCTATCAAACTAAGATAAAATTTAAAACCGCGTATTCTTTATATTCTGTCATAATTAAAGACCTAAAGACATAATTATTTATTTTTGCATTTTGGTTGCTTACAACACTTGTACAAGTCAAAAACACTACTATAATGCTTCTTTTTCGTGCGAATGTTAGGCTAACTCTTATGTCTCTGACTTGGCTTAACGATTCTTTCCTGAGGCAAGAACGAGACGTTAATGTGCCCTCCGAAGCACGGTAGCACTCTGATGTACATGACGCAGGTGGTTACTCATGTCATTGGTGGCCTGCAAGCGCTGCTTAACTTTGCTGATCTATTACTAGCGACAAGCCAAGTCACTTTATGAACACTATACTACTGTGATCATTACATCACAAAAAAGATAAACATCATTCAACATCGTTGATAGAGTGTATATAAAACTGACTCAACATATGTGGCTACAACGACACTGAATTGAATTATGCGTCATTTTATATCCATCAACGGAATAAATGCGTTGTTCCAAAAAAAATTTTGCTGAAATAACATTTAAGTTGTTCCATAATGGTGATGTATGGGCGTATATTGTCTGAAGTCGAGATTTGATCAGCCATAACTTACGGAAAGGGCCGTAAGCAAAGAAACACGGAAAATACGGTGTCGACGGTGAAAAGTTAATCGTGCGATCTCTTACTTGTGCATGTTTGTTTATTTTTTATTTCACTTATTTAAATACCGACTTGAATTTAGGCAGTGGGTTGAATTGGAATATTTTTTATGTTGCTCTAAATTACACTTGAATTGGAATATTTTTTATGTTGCTCTAAATTACACCTAATTTATGGTAAGGATCGTTCTTTTTTTCATAAAATAAGCTCAACCAATGAGTAACCATTGCTTAAGGACTCGTGTTAAGGTAGGCATTTTGTAACCAGTACCTGCCCCCAAGGATACCTTCTGTTGATACTTGGAAGATATTGTTAAAATATGGGTGAATAGTCATCTTCATCACCAGTTTAAATAAAAACATCGAGTTAATTGACAAAGTGTAGGACCAAATACCTCTTTTGCGTCGATAAGTTAACGTTAATCTGTAACAAAATATTAAGTATAAAAGTGTTTATTCCAAGCAAATATAGTCGACTTTACAACGTTGGACCATGTTTCGTAAACCCACATAATATATAAACAACAAGGTCGTTATCTATACTGTTACTTCAAAGGCACTGCTTGAAAATTGTCATAAATGCTTTTGACTATTTATCAGATAATTTAGATGATATACTTACTACATAATTTATAAGTAGGCATAGTGTAATCACGTAAATTTCCGCCGTAGTTAATATTTATGTATAGCCCAGGATATTTCAATGTATGGCTAGTATATAGATTCAAAATATTGAGGCTTAAAATATTATCATTAAATCCTACAAGTTTATTTAACGGATGTTTATCACGTTTACGATTGTTTGAACACAGGCATCAGCAAGCGCAAACACCACTGCAGAAACATAGCTCACCAGTTTGTAAGAATATATACAACGTGTAATGGAAATAACGCACATCCTGAGACACCCCAATTAGAAAACCTTGTTACAATCATAATGCATGCATTGAAATTCTTTTTTTATTTACGTAAATAATGTTTTTTAAGGAAAGTATTAACTCAATTAAAAGTGAAAATCGTAGTCACTGTAAATCTGCGGTCGCACACAAACAAAACGGTTGCTATGGTAAACAAACAACAGCAATCTGATAGGAACGAAACACGATACGATATAACAAAATGTATGAAATTCAGTCTGTAAACCACACTCTTATAGAGTGGGGTTTACAAAAATGATGTTTGAACAATTTGTCGGCCACTGTTGATATTACCAAAGATATTATGAGTATTTCTTTCCATCACACTTTTAGGCTATGGAGTGGACAGTCGAATTATTTATTGTTTGTTATTAATATGCACGATCTATTGTTTCTTAACATCGTAAATGACTATTGTGATCATCTTAACTTAATCATACTAGTTAGCATTATTGATCGATAAAGTAAAAGAATATCAATGAGAGAAATAAACAAGAACGGCGTGTTTAAAGTTGTCTTGTGAATCTAAATAGTTACAATAATAGAATAATAAAATAACTTACTGGCTTAAATCACATTTCTTTAGTCCACGTAGCACTTCACAATTTCCTCACAAATCACATCTTTTGTTTAAATAATAAACTACAACTTAGTCTTACTAAGTGCAAAAGCATATCATTCACTAAGAAAATAAATGCTATCAATTTCTGCTATAATCTCACTGCCACAACCTTGGGCTCAGTTACAACTATCAAAGACCTAGGCATACACCTTGATACCAAGCTGGACTTGAGTACACACATAAATTATATCACCAATAAGGCGTTTCATTTATATGGTATTGTTATGCGCACGTGCGGCTCCACCTAGTACTTACATCTATTTATACAAAATCCTTATTAGGTCCCAAATCGAGTACTGGATACCAGTATGGAATCCATATTATATAAAGTATAGTGATCAAGTAGAAGCAGTTCAGCGTAAATTTTTGAAAGCTGTACATTATAGGTGTTTCCGTACTAAACTATCGTATAGCAAGCTCTTAAAGAAATTCTCTCTCACTACCCTGAAAGATAGGAGATTGCTCATGGATCAAATGCTTTTACACAATATATGCCACAATAAATTTGATTGTAATTCTCTTATGAATCAAATTTACATACGCATCGTCGCTAGAGTCGCTCTCAGCGTATTCGAAATAATTACACTCACAAATTATTTGCTCCTAAATTAAGCAAAACTAACGCGGGTGAACGTGCACCATTGACACGACTTATGAAATCTTATAATGAACACTTTACCAACATTGATATTTTTACGTTATCACAGAACTGTTACGAAAAACGAGTTTTAAAACTATTTTCAGATGTTCGGTCTTCTTCATAGATCAGCCATAGAGACAGGGTGTAGATTGTGCTCACACTGGCTTGTATTTGAGAAGATGAGCAACTTATTTATAATTATTTCCAGTAAAAATCAAGAAATGTTGAATGACATAAGATTTTGTTGAATCTTAGCTACTCAGAGATAAAATACCTGGCAATACCTGCTTGGCTAGTGGACTATTTGAACCGATCCCAAGATAACATCGTAGGGCTAGTCTAGCAACTTGACTCTTAGAGTCGTACCAATAATTCTACTGCTAGAGTATTCCCACTATCATGTGTTTATGTTTATGCCTTCGTATTAGTAACAATATACTGTAATGTAATATAGTTCGAACACTTATGTCGGTTTCAATGTAATTATCGGCTTAGTATCTCATCTGCCAGTTATCTTGTATGTTGTTTACGCTAGTGTATCTAATATAATTTTCTCTAATTACTTAAAGCTTGTAATCTGGGGTTAATGGTGTTGGTTGTACATTGACATAGCTTATAAGACCTTGTTGCATTGCCTTATTGTACAATTATTTATTTACCTTAATAAAATAAAATAAAATTATTATAATACAACTTATGTATCACAGATGCATATCACGTATTGTTTAACATGGTTGACACAATATGTAAAATTATTAGACATTTTTGCTAATCGATTACGTATCTAAGTTAATCGGTGTTAGTTTTATAACAAGCGGATACACATAATTTTGTAGCTGCATTTCGCAAATCAATTCGATAGCATCTGAATAAGCATTAGATTATTAATAATTTTCCTTTAAAAATAAGAAAAGCGAAAAATTGTCTTATTATACACATTTTAAAGACCACGTTTGAAATACAAGACATTCATAAATTGCGAGCGCGTATAATCAATTTTGTAATTACTGTATCGCCCTAAGGCTTCGTTCACACTACATTATCCTGCAAGTTTTCTTTGTATTCGGTTTTTTAACGTACAATCACCCGGGTGTTCACACGGTAGATTTTCCTTCGTGTAAAAAACGGATAGCCGCAGTCTTCACAGAGTTGCATTGTGAAAAGACGTCAGTGATGGATCCACGTTTGGTTGTTCTTTTATATTGGTACAATCGAAGGCGAAAAACGGTGTCGCCGCCGACAGAGCAGAAGGTTTTTGGTTACATCCTTTAAATGAAGAAACAGGGCGTACTAAATTATTTGAGAAGTTATACGATAAACTTAGAAACGATAAAAAGAAGTGTTTTAATTACTTTCGGATGTCTATTGAAAGTTTCTCCGCGCGACTTCTCCAAAAGACGGCTAACTACTAAACGCTTGTTCGATTGTTATTCGATAAAAAACGTATGAACATCGTGTCATGTGAACGAGTCAGAACTATACTATGTGCCACTGCATGCCGAATACGTTAAAGTTCATTCGATTTGCTTGACAAGTCCGTTGAGTATTCGTTTAAACGTATAAACGGTGTACGATTTTTTGCAGTACAAGCGTCATGTGAATGGTTCTATAGTGAATGTATGTGCCACTATTTATACGTTAAGACGTATACTGCAAAAAAACGTGCAGTAAAATGCCGTGTGAACGAAGCCTAATGGAACCGTTGAGTAATACGTTTCAATATTTTCTTTAGACGAAAATGATAAAAGGATCCTTATACGGTATAGATGCGGCCTCTACCGGAAAACAAAAGCCTTTGTCGTCCCGGAACAAGCTTTTATTAAAAGCCTCTTTACACCTTATAACGTTTCATAAAATTGTTCAAACTTATTTAATGTGTGTGTTTTGGGCGTAAAGTCGTAAATGTTTAACTTAGGCTTTTCGGTGTCTCACCGTTAATGTCTCAGGCATCACCTGGGTTTACCGATTAAATGTTAATGTGTGAATTATTTAACCACAGCACCTTTATGTGCTTTATACGATGAAGCTTATGTTCTGTTAAAAGAATGAATATCTCAACGCCTTGCAAGCTTGTTCTTAGAAATTTCAAGATCGCTATGATTAAAATTCGTACAGCTGGGAAATCTAGTTGACTTTTCAATCACCTTAAAATACGAATAATATAAGTACTAATGAGTCTTTAGTTACGCTTGTCTCGCTAGCAAAAATCGAATACGGTAATATTTGAGAAATAAACAACTTCGTTTTATCTCCAATTGAAACTGGTTGTTCTCAGAACTTCGATGTTTACATTTAGTCAGCTTAAAATGACGTCAAGGCCCTTTACATTTTCGCGAAGGTCTTTTATGATCACATTTTTGTTATTATTTTTAAGTAGGTAGAAAGAACTCCAAAATGAAATTTTAGAGTGACTTTTAGTGTGCTTTATGTCATCTACGACGAAATGAATATCAATGTGAGCAAATTGATACTTCCAGCGAAATGGCTTTACCCTTAACCTTTTGTAAAAATAAAGCTTTATTGTTTAGAAAATTGAACTGTAGCAAAATCTATTTTCATAGCACGAATTATTCAGTTTTAACAAATAGATTCGAGTCACTTCACTGGGCAAATTCTCAAAGTTTTACAATCCTTACTTTATTATTCAAGCCTGAAGTATTATACTAAATGAATAATACGGTTATTTCATCCAAGGAAACCGTCATTCACTGCCAGTGGTCGAGTTAAAATGGGAGGGATTAGCCAAACAAGCAATTTCGTGTTGGTTGGTTGCTCGTCCCAATCTACGCTGATGGGCTGTGACCCTAAATATTAGGTAGGTATGTATACACCTTTACATACTTAATGGTTTATTGTTTTATTAATAATGTAACAAAAATATGTAATAAAACCAGTACAACTTTTTTAGTGTCTAGTAGAGTAATAAGCGTAGCCATACTACGTGATTTAATGACGAAGTGTCGTCGTGATCGCCCGTGCTTATGTTATACTAGACGATGCCCGCGGTTACACCCGCGTTATTTAAGGCTACTGCTCCGCTCCCTTCGCTCACAGCGTGATGTTATATAGCCTATAGCCTTCCTCGATAAATGGGCTATCTAACACTGAAAGAATTTTTCAAATCGGACCAGTAGTTCCTGAGATTAGCGCGTTCAACCAACCAAACAAACTCTTCAGCTTTATATATAGACTAGTTATATATATAGACTAGTTATATAGAGTTCGCTGGGTTGGCCCAGCGAACTCCGTATCGCCTTTTTAAGAGTTTTTATTTAATTCCCTTTTTACCAAGCCCCTTTCCCAAAGTTACCATTGACTTAGCGCTTAATCTCTTTATTATCTCTATCATTCCAGGGTCTATAAATGATGCAAAAACAAACAAAGATATTTATACAATATCGAATTCCCCATTCCTTAAAATATCGGCGACGATACCCAGATCAACTTAGAAAAAATCCCGTCCGTCATCTTTGATTTCCTATCGGCCATCTTTGATCACAAAATAGATTTGTATTTGAATTCACCATCCCTTAAATTATCAGAGACGATACGCATATTGATTTTTTAAATTTTTCCCATCCGCCATCTTTGATTTCCCATCCGCCATCTTGAATCACGAAACAGATGTTGTATTTAGATTTCCCATCCCTTCAAACATCGGAGACGATATCCATATTGATTTAAAAAAAATCCCATCCGCCATCTTTGATCACGAAATAGATGGTGTTTTTGAATTCCTCATTCCTTAAAATATCGGAGACGATACCCAGATCAACTTTAAAAAAATCCCGTCCGCCATCTTTGATTTCCTATCCGCCTTCTTTGATCACGAAATAGATGTTGTATTTAGATTCGCCATCCCTTAAAACATCGGAGACGATAACCATATTGTTTTTTTTTAAACTTTCTCATCCGCCATCTTTGATCACGAAATAGATGTCGGATTTGGATGCCCCATCCCTTTAAATATCGGCGACGATACCCATATCGACTTAAAAAAAAATCCCGCCCGCCATGTTTGATTTCCTATCGGCCATCTTTGATCACGAAATAGATGTTGTATTTAGATTCGCCATCCCTTAAAATATCGGAGACGATAACCATATTGATTTTTTAAAACTTTCTCATCCGCCATCTTTGATCACGAAATAGATGTCGGATTTGGATGCCCCATCCCTTATCGGCGACGATACCCATATCGACTTAAAAAAAAAACCCGTCCGCCATGCTTGATTTCCTATCGGCCATCTTTGATCACGAAATAGATGTTGTATTTGGATTCACCATCCCTTAAATCATCAGAGACGATACCCATATTGATTTTTTAATTTTTCCCATCCGCCATTTTTGATTTCCCATCCGCCATCTTGAATCACAAAATAGATGATGTATTTGGATTCCCCATCTCTTTAAACATCGGAGACGATACCAATATTGAATTTTTAAAATTTTCCCATCCACCATCTTTGATTGCGCATCCGCCATATTTGATCACGAAAAGATGTTGTATTTCGATTCTCCACCCCTTGTAATATCGAAGGCGATACCCATATTGATATTTAAAATTTTCTCATCCGCCATCTTTGATTTCCCGTCAGCCATTTTGGATCACTAAATAAATTTCATATTTTTAATCAATGTCCCGAAAATCTCGACAGCGATACCAATATAGATTGTATCCTATTCGTTTAGCCTTTTTTTTTGGCTTTTAACCCAACACTCCCCCTTTTCGTTTGACCATTTTATTATTTTTGTCTGGCCCCTAAAAGTTGTGGCGTAATTTTATATAGCGTATAGCCTTTCGGAATAATTGGGCTATCATAGGCAATAACGCTGCCAAGCCACCACTCAAAACACATCAAAACTGGGCAAAGAAAAAGCTAACACCTTCGCTGAACATCTGTCAAATGTCTTCTCACCGAATGAAACCAACAATAACCATTTTCAAACCCAAATTGACTCCAGCTTAAATCAAGCATATCAGATGTGTCTTCCTCCTACTCCAATAAAATACAAGGAAGTGTGTAGGGTGACTAAAAACCTTAAAGACAAAAAATCTCCTGGTTTTGATTTAATAACAAAAGAGATCTTAAAACAACTTCCAAAAAAGGCAGTGATGTTTTTGACGACATTGATTAATGGCATCCTTAGAGTCCAACATTACCCACAACTATGGAAAGTATCGCAAATTTTTATGGTACATAAACCAGGAAAACAACCTAATGATGTCACCTCATACAGGCCAATTAGTCTTCTGCCAATTCTTTCAAAAGTGTTTGAAAAGCTTCTGTTGCATAGATTACTTCCTATTCTCGACATAAACAATACTATACCAGACCATCAATTTGGATTCTGATCACACCATTCCACCGTTGAACAAGTGCACAGAGTAAGTGAAAAGATAAGAAAAGCTCTTGAAGATAAGGAGTACTGTTCCTCGGCTTTTCTAGATATCCAACAAGCATTTGACCGAGTCTGGCACAAGGGCCTACTTTATAAGATAAAAGCAAGGTTACCACACAGCTACTACCTGCTGCTGCATTCGTACCTGACGGGACGCTTATTCCAAGTAAAGGAATGCGATGCAACGTCCACATTCTACGAAATAAAAGCCGGCGTTCCTCAGGGTTCGGTATTGGGACCAGTACTTTACACAATATACACATCCGACTTGCCACAAACAGAAAACACTATGACAGCCACATTTGCGGATGACACTGTAATTCTAGCAAGCAATAAAGATGCTGCCCAAGCCTCAAGGACACTACAGTCAGGATTAGACAAAGTTACCGATTGGCTCTGCAAGTGGCGTATCAGGGCAAGCGTTACCAAGTCTATCCAAGTTACCTTCTCTTTGCGAAAAGGTAATTGTCCACCAGTGCGCCTTGAAAACAGCACACTTCCGCATCAGGACAGCGTAAAATATCTTGGGTTACACCTTGACCGACGTCTAACGTGGCATAAACATATTAAAACTAAGAGAGATGAGCTTAAAATCAGATATAACAACCTTCTGTGGCTCATAAGAAGAAACAGCAAGCTTGCCCTAAATAACAAAGTCTTGATTTACAAAGCAATCCTAAAACCTGTGTGGTTGCATGGCATCCAATGCAGGGGAAGTGCGAGTAACTCAAATATATCAATTCTGCAACGAATGCAGAACATAATACTACGCACAATAGCCAATGTTCCTTGGTATGTCACAAATATGGAAATGCATGACCATCTACAGCCGAGCACCATCAAAGAAGAGATATCTCAAATGTCTGTAAGATACCACAAGCGACTTGAAGTCCATCCTAACCCATTGGCGTCAACATTACTTACTTGTAGCTACCAGAAACGATTGAAACGGAAGGACGTTTTCACTTATTAGAAAAGGGTAGACATTCTCACTGGAGAATGCACTCTGCATAACAAGGAACCCACAAAACATCCACTAAAAGCTTAAGCTGATTGCAGATAAAATATACAAAAAAAAAATAGAAAAAGATATGTTTAGAAATATAAAAGGGACCACGGAGACCCACCAGTGTCAGGTACAGGGACCAAGCCACCGGTGGTTAGGGCCTCAGAGACAGGAACTTGCTCACGATGCGCGCCGTGTCGAGAAGAACTGCCTTCTGAATCAAAGACTTAATCCAGCTGCCTAGTGTAAACCTGTTTAGGTGTTAATCGAGGCTCTTGGCGATTAATCCATTCACCGACACGACTATCGCCATAATGATCGCCGAATCTACATCCCTTATGTCAACAATCTCGTGAGCTAGGTCCAAATATTTAATATCTTTCTCTTTTTCTGCTTTCACGAGATTGCCGTCATGCGGTATCGTGATATCGATTATCATTGCGCGTCGCTCTGCTCGCTCTATCACTACTATATCAGGCTTATTGGCTACAATAGTCCTGTCTGTAATGATAGACCGATCCCAGTACAACAATGCACGACCATTTTCGAGAACTGGGTTGGGCACATATCTGTAGTACGGTACCTCAGAACCAATGAAATCATATTTAAGGGCTAGTTGCTGATGGATTATCCTGGCCACTTCGTTGTGTCTGTGCAAATACTGTCCATTGGCAAGACTCGAACAACCGGATACTATATGCCTGAGAGATTCCCCGGGCCGGTGACACGCCCGACATATGTCAACCGTACCATCCCTCATTATATACTTTCGGTAGTTGTTTGTCATGACAACTTCGTCCATAATTGCAAAGACAAAACCTTCGGTTTCTCCAAAGAGATCACCGAAACGTAACCAGGCTACAGAAGCTTTAAAATTGACGTCTGGGTCATGTAAAGCTCCATAGAACCGTCCATGCAGCTCCTTGCCCTTCCATATTTCTCTTCGGTCGTCAGTACTAAGTACTGCAGGTTTGTGCCAGTTCTCTTTAGTAAGAGCGAGCGGGGTAAGTCCTGTATTATTATTATTCTTCTTTATTATGTCTTTTCTCATGGTAGAATTTTATACACTTAAATAAATAAAAAAATTTAACCATATAAAATAGGACCACGGAGACCCACCGGTATCGGGTACAGGGACCAAGCTACCGGTGGTTAGGGCTCCAGAGAGAGGAACCTCCGAACTATGCGCGTCGTGTCCAACAATACTGCCTTCTGTATAGAGGACTTGATCCAGCCGTCTAACGAGAGCCTCTTGAGATGGTGGTCGAGGCTCTTGGCAATGAGACCATTAACTGACACGACTATCGGTACAATGATCGCCGAGTCCACATCCCACATGTCGACAATCTCGTGAGCTAGGTCCAAATACTTGATTTCCTTATCTTTTTCGGCTTTCACGAGATTCTCGTCATGGGGAATAGTAACATCAACGATCATTGCAAGGCGTTCTGATCGATCTATCACCACAATATCGGGCTTGTTAGCCACGATAGTCCTATCGGTGATGATAGATCGATCCCAGTACTTAGTGGCACGACCATTTTCGAGAACTGGATCGGGCACATACCTGTAGTACGGTACTTCAAAGGGTACAAGGTCATATTTTAAGGCAAGCTGCTGATGGACGATCCTGGCTACTTGATTGTGCCTGTGCAAGTATTCGCCGTTGGCAAGACGAGAACAACCGGAAACTATATGTCTGAGGGATTCGCCGGGCTGGTGACACGCCCGACATATGTCAACAGTCCCATCCTTCAGAATATACTTACGGTAGTTGTTCGTCATGACAACTTCGTCCATAATTGCACAAACAAAACCTTCGGTCTCTGCAAATAAATCACCAAACCGTAGCCAGGCTACTGATGACATGAGGTCTACATCGGGCCCATGCAAGGCCCGATAAAAACGTCCATGCAACTCTTTGCCTTTCCATACTTCCCTGCGCTCTTCAGTACTAAGTACAACAGGTTTGCGCCAGCTCTCTTTATTATTATTATTATTATAATTCATTTATAGGTTTCAGCCAGAGGCAAAAAAAGATTTTGATATCCAAAATGATATTGTCGAGAACTGTGAACCCAATGACAATTTTTATTTAAATGCTCGGTGACCTAGAAAACACGAAAAGTGGTAACAATATACACAACGGTCCAATTTTACCTAACTTTGTAGAAACATAAGACATCTTTGTACGACAATCTTGACACTTGACTTAAAAATAACGTGGAGAGTTTGTTTTGTTTCATATCTGCAGGCGTTTTGTTCTTAGCAAAGTAAGTCCGTGTCTACAAATATATATTCATGAAACGATTTTAGAAATATGGATTTTTACCGATCGTAATTCTCGATTATTCTTTGAAAATCCGTCTATTTGCATTTTATCTTAAAGGGAATACTTTATGCAAATCTTTTGTCGACGAGCACAAGGGAATGCGTTTACAGCATTTATTTTGCAAACTGTACCCTGCCTTTGAAGCATGACACCAATTATTTCAACAAAATAGATAAGGAGCTTTCAGCAGTATTTTAACAACTTGACTCCTTAACAAATATAGATAAAGAACTGAGTGAGTTTATTCAGTTTTCTAAACAATCTTAATATAAAGCTGGTGAACAAAATATTCAGTCTTTTTTTTAAAACGCTGTCATTAGCGATGCCTTCAACGAAACAAATTGTTTGGTAAATTTGGATGTCATTGAACGTGGCTCTTTGAGAGTGAAGTAGCAAGCGATCAGGGGTGTATATGTAGCTAAGCGTAATCCAATATACCCTTGCGAGTACTGGAGGCACATAAACTGCCTACAAAGGCGATTGCCTACGACAGTCAACCGATCCGATGGAGAAAGGCTCTATTGTGTTTGGCACTCTTTTCGTGTACCAACTTTTGTTTATCTCGATGTCTGGATTATCTTTCGGGTGTGAATAATTTGTGAGTCGCGATTTATTTTTTGTAAACATTTTTATTGTTTTATCGAGAGCATTTTTTAACCTTTATGTTTTTACGATTTAGATAACGAAACGCTTACTTAGGAATTATTTTATGTGGAACATTCAGAATTCGCAAATATCGGCAATGTGAGTCTTTGTTTCGTATACAAACTGATGCAAAATTACAGTTATATTACTATGAAGGAGTTGATTTTTTTTATATATTTATGACATTAAAAAAAACATTGCTTAGCAACTTAGTGTTATTAAATTATCTTCTTTATAAAATTGTTTATCTATATCAAAATGTTTTCCAATAGCAAATACATCACAGCATGTTTTTCGGGAATTGAACGATACTAGGTACCTACAACTATATTTATTTTCAAACAATTACATAATTTGCTCTGTTGCCACTCACGTAGTTTTCGATAAATCATTCGACCCTCGTCTTTATGTATAGTACTGATCCCAAATAACTCTGCTAGCTATGTGTGGTAAGGAAAAATATAATAATATCATCAAACCCAATTAAATGGTAGCATCTTTCTCTTACCACTCACATAGGACTCATAAGCTCGCTTAAACATTTTTAAAGTTTTATCATACAGATTTCATGATAGATGGAACAATATTGTTTACAGTACGTACGTAGTCTAATATATCAAAGCTTCTTTGTGCTATATTGCACCATCGTACCGTACCATTTTCAACAAAACCGTATACATGCATGACTTGCCCTTACAACCACGGCAGTAAGCTATTCGATAGACTCTATTCATCATAGATATCTAGTTTACATTAATCTCAATATACCATACACGTGAAATCGACTTACTAGTAATGTTGTTATCAATGAAGTGAATGTGGATTAGACTGGGAGATTTGCTTTATATTTTGCTGAATTCGTAATGTTACCTACGTGATTGAATATGATGCATGTGTGTTCTGTTATCGAAGGATGCAATTAAACTAGCATAGTAAATACTATGCCGTATGGTTGACGGCATAGAATACAAGTGTCACCACCCTCTATCTTCCCGTGTGTGTCGTAAGAGGCGACTAAGGGATAACACGATGCAAATACCATCTTTGCGTAGAGACGGAAAACTCGACATCAAACCCTATACGACTGCCTCGTTGGTCTCGCGGCATAAATGTGCGCGTGGGATCGGGAGGTCCCGGGCTCGGAGCTTCCGCAGCTGCAGTTGATTTTATAGACACCCGGGGTTTGTAGCGGTAGAACATCCTTTGGTGTGCCCACCATGTTGTATACTTTGGCCCCTGGTGTAAATACGGTCGGAATGGAGTAGCTTTTTAACTTGGCTCCTATTTTATCCGTAACACCTCTAATGTAGGGCATGTAGGTCGGTTGTCTATTTACCGCCGGATGTTTTTCGCACTTGATAGGCTGCGTCATTCGTCGTTGCACCTGGTATCGACCACGGAACGCCACTTTTACCCAAGAGTTGTGCGTGAAGCGATTGAAATCAGAAAACATAAAAATTTCAATCGGGAAGAGGGTTTCAAATTGTCATCGGCGTGGAATCCAGTGATTCGCTTAACAACACCCCACCTTAATGCGCAGTCGGCGAATGTTCAATATACAGACACGGTTAGTGTGTTTTGCGCCGGTACTTCGCATATCAACGACCCGGGGGTAGAAATAGAATCTTCTACCTCGCACTCGGAGACGTGACATCGCGACACCAGTCAGCTTGCGACCACGGGACGTGCAACCGTCTCGAAACGTCAAGCAAAATAAGGTATGTAAATACCTGCATGTTCGCGTTAATTCCCGTCTATATATATATTCTTAAACATGCAACGCGAGTGTTTAAAAGTTTCACCAGTTAGTAGACGTCATACGTGTAGTGTCGAAGCATCGACAGTGAATCTAAAAATTTAAAAAATTTGATGAGTATAGCTACCGAAACCCGCGCATCACTAGGACGGCACTAAGCTGACATCAGTCCCCTCGCGACTACAGCCGTTGTAACATCAAAATAAGTAACAAATTAGTACATTTTTATAACCAACTTAAGAACTTGTCAGTTAATTGCATCTTTTGGCGATTGGAAATGTTAAATTACATTGTATGGTGTATACAAACCGTGCAACTTTAAAGTCGAAATATTACTGAATGTGCGCCAATTTTTCGTGATCATAGAATGAAATGAAAACGTGATATGGCTTAGTCTCTAATAAAATCTTGTTTATGCGGAACAATAGTCGCCTTCAATAGAAGGTTTCAGCATTGTACGCCGCCGGCGTTGGCGCCTCCACCCGCAAATGGTTTCGGACTAGCTGCCACCACTTCTGTTAAATTAAAAATGTCACTACAAAAATATGAAATGGTATTTAATTTCATTTTCTTACTTATATGCTGGTAGATTAAAAAGGCCTAAGGTATATTTTTTATTATTTTTAATTATAGAATCACGCCTGTATCTCCGTCGCCATCGCCGTGTATGTCCTCTGCACGGTACGTCTGCTTGGCGGCCCATCGGTGATGTTCGCAGCCGGTGCGAACGCGCTACAGTAACGCGCGTACTCCGTCACGAAGTCACTGAATCGGCTGAGATCTGGCTTCGAATGGCACTTCTCGGTGTACGTCTTGTACCACTGCACACGTAGCGAGTTCGGTAGCTTCTCGGTCAACACACGCACTAGCTCCGCATTGACGAGGTAGTGTTCCTTTTTCAACGCACGAAGTGTGACGACGTCGCTTCTAATCTTGCTCGCGAACGCACATACGTCCTTAGATGCTTCGCTACAGCGTGGCAGGGTCCTCAGCTTGTCCATCTCTGCCTGTGCGATCGAGTCTGGTCGTCCGAACTGCAGCTCCAACTCCTTCATGATTTCATCCGGTCGCGCATGCCCAATCAGTTCCGAGCTAACTATTTCTAACGCTCTTCCCTTGAGACTTCTTCTCAGTCTCGCTGTATTCTCCACGTCGTTGAAGAAACTCTTGGTGGTGTCGTATATCGCCTTGAACGACAGCCACTCGGTGTGCGCGCCGCGGAACGTCGGTAACGTCATGATGACTTTCGAAACCGCCGGGTGTGGAACACCTATCGATGTGTCCGGTGGCTTCCTGTCGGCGAGCGCGGCGAGCGCGGCGATCGCGGAGGTGAGATCCGTGATGAACGGCTTCAGCGAATCACCTCCCTGTTGATGAACGTCCATCTTCTGTGAGGGCGGTCCATCTTCTTTTTCTGTTTTCTGCGCTCCGTCGGCTTCCCTCTTCTTGGCGGGCGCCGATATCACTATATCTATATCTTCAGGGCCGGGCTGGGGTTCCGGAGCCTCTTCCAACCACGAACGTACGTAATCTTGTTTCGACTGTCCATCCTCGTCGTAGTCGTCAGAGTCCGCCTCCTCTTCAGCCTTCTATAGTGCTAACTGTGCTAACTGTAGTTTTATCTTCAAAACTTCTTCGCGAGCCAACAACACATTTCTATTGAAGCGTCCCGTAGCTGCCGAGCGCCGGTTGCGTTCCCTCGTTGGCATTTTTCTATCTCTATTTTCTATTATACTATGTTGCGCTGTACAAACGCTCGATCTATCGGATGGTTGCAACGTCCTTTCCTTGCCGTCTTCATTTTTCGACTGCACCTCTGCTCGCTCCCTTGTGTCTTGAAGCGTGATGTTTCGTTCATCCCTCCCCGCGGGGCCGGGGGGAGGTGGCGGCGGCGCGTCGCTCCCGACTGTTGTCGACGGCGATCGCGGCGGCCCGTCGTGACGGACGACCGCGGCGGCTGGATTGCGGGCAGCGGTGGCGCGGGCGGGGGTACTGGAACTAGGCCCGGCGCCGGCCGCTCCCCCGGCGACCTCGGGAGCACGACCTCTTGAACGCGTCGTAGGCATTCTTCTATCCGGCTCGATGCGACCAACAAATGGTCGCGGCAGCAACAGGCGATCCGGCTTCGATAGGACCAACAAATGTAACGGATGCCAGGAATCGAACCTTTGCTAGTCCGCTACAGTGCGCTGGTGGTGTGCAACTGGTGAATGTTCCTACGACGATGTGTGTTCTTCTATATGTGTGGACTGTATGGCTTCGATGTGTTGGGGCTTCAGAAATAAAACATCTTCATACGTTGAGAGCGATGCTGTTCAGGTGTTCGGTGCTTGATGGTTACATATGGTTACTTGGTCACGAGATGGTGGTTGGGATGCCAACAAACTGGCCGAATACATGGTCGCTTAGGTACTTCGAAACTTTACCTTAACGACGACCATCGCACCGAACACGTGCACAGAGAATCTTTGTTTATTTTTAATTTTCTATACAGTACAAATGTCTATTTATATTAGGTACTATGATACATAAATATATGTTCTATACATCGTTAGATAGGTCTTATAAAGTTCTATCTATCAGTATACAATACCTAAACCTTACTACTAGCGTCACTAAGTTATTCTATAAAAACTGCGAATAAATGCCGTCACACAAGGGCCCGCCCACTATATTTTCTATCGAAAAACTATTATATACTAAATTTATATATGTAATTTTGGTAGGCCGTTGTGTGAAACTATATAGGGCGTCTATTAAAATAAACACCATGAAAATATCTTTATTCAATTCGAAGTTATTACATGAAAACCTATGATGCATAAGAAAAAATACAGATTTTCTAAGTAAACACTATCGTACATAAACAAAGTTTATGATAAACATGCAAATGTTTGTTATATGTTTATTTTAACTATATAAGGTAATAACTAGCAATAATAAAGTATCTAGACATGATTTCAAGCCTATACGAAGCTAAAAAACACTTATAAAACTATAAAACGACTATATAAACAGAACAGCTGTTTATCAAATATTAGTTCTTATGATTCTTATCTGTTATAACTGATAACACTAATTATGATTCGATATCTAGGTCCCTACAGTTAGCACAAGTTTTAGACTAATGTTCACGTACTTTGTAGTACTTTATATTGATATTTTAACTATTTACACTATTCTAGCTTTATTTTAACACTTTGACGCGTCTGGGAACCGAACCCGGTGTACCGCACGATTGGATAGCACTGATTTTATACGATTTTCACTCGCGGTTTCGAATACACTATTCACTGTCATAGTTTTTAATGTCTGTCGCGAACACATATTATGTTGTTAGTAAACAACTTCATTGGTTGGTGTGTAGTATTTCGTAGGAAGTTGCCCCGCGTTCTTACAGTATGATTGAGTATTTGTTGGTACATACAATATTTTATGATACTATATTAAATGAAAGACATAACACAAACTTGACGACTTTATCCCCGAAAGGGTAAGCAGAGGTGTATTACACACCCCACTTCGCCAGTTATGTTTCGGTCTCAATGGGGGCGAGCATAGGCTGGCAATAGTGCCATTTACCAGGCACATTATTAAGCGACCGATTATTAACATTTTTAATCTACACATAGCTTCGAAAAATCAAAGGTATGGCCCGGGGTAACCACGATCCTCGGATCCAAATCAGATTCAGAATCAGATACAGAAAATATGACAAATATATATCTTTAGTCCTTGGATAGATCGAATATTGAAACCGGCCGTAAGAGGGAAAAGTCGATAATTTGGTTTTTCATCATAAAGTTTTCGTTCTATATAAGTTTTCGTTCTATGCATGACATATTCTGCTAATTCTATCTATTTATTTTTTATGGTTTTATTTCTTAATTCTTGGCAGCTTGACATAATTATAGCGCAATATTTGTGTTGGGGACTACCTACGCTAAAAAGCAAGGGCGCCAGATTCTACAAACATTCGAAAATACATCAAAGGAAAACTAATGTTGTATCTACTAGTAGTACTCACCCAATTAAAACATAGAAACTCTAGGTAGTTGGTGACTTTACAAGTTCGTTTAAAACTTGAACGGTGAATATGCAAGTAGTGAAAATAATACGGAACTACCCACAAAACTACGGAACGCTGCCTCTGTTGGTCACATTAAATATACAACATTTGGATGTCCAGACCGCATTTCTAAAAACTATATTCGAGTTCAGATAACGTGGAACAAAGCTTTTAATTTCTTTAATGAGGCAACTATCAAGTTTAAGTTTAGTTTTTGAAGCAAGAGAGAAACTTAAAAACTATTCGAAAGACACATGTAGTGGAAACAACTATACAATTTGGTGTAGCACGCTTAAAATTTTATCCCGTGCGCGCGTTCGGGTGTAAAAACACAGCTGTCGACGCAGTGAAGACCGTTGTTTACACTTTTTGTACGTCACATTGAGCACGAGTTCAATATTGTTCGGTGCTCCCTTCAGAAAAGTGATTTTTATGAGCAGCCAATACAATGAGTGAACGAAAATAGAAGCTTCGTAGTTCGAACTGTTTTCTGCCGATGCTTTGAAAGACAAACATATGTGTGATTATTAATATTCACAATACATATTCTGAATAAAATAAAATAAATCGGGCAAGTGCGAGTCTGACCCGCGCACCGAGGGTTCCGTACGCATTTTACCTTATGTGAGGTTCGTGCTAATTACGCTAGTCCTCTAAATCCCCCCCCGTGGGATCTCCACCTTGTCGTGGTGGGTGGGCTCTGTAACCGTGGGTTTAAGGTACAACACCCACGGTGAAGCTAAGCGGGATCCCGGGAGGAGACGCTCCACGTGGGCTTGCGTGAGGCCTGCGTAGGATGCGTCCCAAGGTGCGGGTGCGGGAGACAGTTCTGTCTGTCCCTCGCAGTCGGGTGCGGTCGCGGGAGGAGAAGCATGTCGGTGTTGCGTTGCCGCGCGCCCTATCTCCCGCGACCAGATGGGGGCGCATCATCGTTGCGTCGCGGTGGGGCCGCAGAGGAAGAGGAGATGCGGTGTTGCGTTGCCGTCCTCCCTATCCTCTGCGGCCACTGGATGCTTTGGTGGCGGAGCCCAACACCTTCATCTACCGCCAAGGCGGTTACGTTCGGGGCCCGCCTGACCATCTGGCGAGCCAATATTCGTCGGGGGGCAGCGAGGTATGCTTCGGTGAAACCCTACCCTCCGACACATGGGTACATGAGGAGCACGGGTTGGTTTTTAGTCAGTAAGTGTCTGACAGTCCCCTTCGTCCTTCCCCCCAGGGTGGAGGGACTCCATGAGGATTTTCCAACCCGACACAAAAAATAACAAAAAAAAAGTCCTCTAAATCTGCATGAGCGCCCATACAACTTAGAGGACTATCTTAAATGGAGTTTACTATGTATGTATGTGGACACCCTTAAATTTTCCACTTTTTTATTTTTTGTAATTTTTCCTTTATTTGTGCTGTAAGACCCTGCTTTTGGCCAAATTTCGTGATTCTAGTTCAACGGGAACCACCATATTGGTTTTCGACCCAAAACCTATAGGGTACTTACAGTTGACCTAGAATTGTCAATTTTGGTTAAAACCAAGGTCTTGCAGCGCAAGTAAAGGAAAAATTCCGAAAATTAAAAAATATTGAAAATGAAGTTTAATTTAGGTACTTACAAGTTTTTGCAAAAATCTAATTTTGACCATATCTTTTTATCGAGTTGACCCAGGACCCTGATTTTATATCGTTTTTATATATGATTATTTAAATCATGTTAACTGTTTTTCTTGATGCATGTAAATCTGATTTTTGGCCATTATTTTTATTATTGTATCATTTATTATTATTATAGACTCATACATACATAGACGCCTGTTTCCCCGAAGGAGTAGGCAGAGGCATATTAAACGCCCGCTTTTCGCCAGTGTTTTGATCCCACGTAATAGGTGGCGAGCCTATTGCCGCTTATCGGGATATTTTGTTTGCCAGAGCCTCGTCCGTTGATCAGCAGGTGCACCACTTGCAGGTGAGGTTGGCTTGGGACCCTAAGTTCTTGGTGGGAACCCTATGCACCCTATATTAAATAAATAAATATGATTTATTTAATACAAAATAGTTTCCTTAAGTTACACACCGTGAATTACATGCTATTCGTAGTTATTTTGATGTTGAGTGCAATTCGGACTGTTCTATTTTACCGCCAAATATTGATTATGTTTCACTACGGTTCCATTCAAATACTAAGGACAGATATAATATTGTATGTGGTTTATATATTCCACCCAATCAGACGGGACCCACTTATGTGTCACTGTTTAATTCTCTTAACAAGGAAATTATGCGGTACGGTAATGTTTTTCATATTTTAGGTTATTTTAATTTACCGAACTTGGCGTGGACTGAGGTTGGTTCGGTTGCCCTTACGTTAGACCCTGCGGAATGTCACAGTTCGGTAAGTAAACAATTGCTTGAGCATATGTCAGTGCTTAATGGTAAACAATAAAATATTTATCGAAACAGTATGCATCGTGTGCTGGACTTATACATATCAAATGCCGAAAATAGTGTTTGCGAGCCGCCCTCAATTCTTTTAGTTCCTGTGGACCCATTGCACCCGCCTTTTTATACATTCGTAAATTTTTTCATGTCACGCAAGCTATTGCCTACTTCTTCCTCACCGAGTTATAGGTTTCACGAAGGGATTATGATAGTATCAGGGGCGAAATAGGTAATATTAACTGGAACGTAATTTTGAATAATAAGTCTGCCGAACAATTGGTCAGTATATTCTACGAGAAAATCCATGAAATTATACGTACGTATGTACCACTACGGCCGGTCAAATCAAAAGAATTCCCAGTTTGGTTTATGCGCCCTCTAATTCACGTATTTAAAAATAAAGAAAAAGCCTGGGTAAAATGGAAAAAATCCGGTAACACTTGTGACTATGCCAAGTTCTCTCTCTTACGTCATCGATTTAAATCACTATGCAAAGACAATTTCAATAGATACATGATTTCTATTGAGAATAGACTAAAGAATGATGTTAAGGCATTCTGGTACTTTATTAACAGTCGTAAAGACGAACACGGTATACCCAATTGCATGACTTATGATGGCATTGAATCGGTTGAACCGAAGGAAATATGAGTGCACTTTTCAAAATTTTTTCCTCCGTTTACGAAAAAAGCGAGGTTGGAATTAAGCATTTTCCAAGTAATATACGATCTCAGCATCGCGAAATTTTGGATCAATTGTCAATTACTAGAGGCGCTGTTCTTTATACTCTTAACTCTCTCGATGTAACCAAAGGCCCTGGTCTAGACAACATACCCCCTATTTTTCTAAAACACACAGCCAATGTAATCAGCACACCCGTATGCTTCATTTTTAACGCTAGTTTACGTGAAGGTATTGTGCCTTAAATCTAGAAAAAGGCCAATATAACTCCAGTGTATAAGAGCGGCAGCAAAAATAACGTTACTATCTACCGTCCTATATCCTTGCTCTCCACTTTTTCCAAGGTTTTGGAAAGGCTAGTTTACAATTCTATCTACCCCAGTTTACACAAAATTATCATACCTGAACCAAAAAAATATTGAAAAATCGGTCAACACTTAGTAACCTAACTCTCTACACCAATTTTTTGTTCGAGAGCTTAGACAACCACGAACAAGTAGATTCAATGTACACAGACTTTTGCAAGGCCTTTGACAAAAACATTTCCTGTTACTGCAAAAAATCCCCTACAATGGCATAAGGGGAAACCTACTGCGCTGGTTCGAGTCCTACATCAAAAATAGACCACAAAGGGTTGTTATCAATAATTCACCTCAGATGTCATAAAAGTCACTCCCGGTGTCCCCCAAGGATCTATCTTGTGGCCCCTGCTTTTTGTATTGTACATAAACGACATCAATCAATGTTTCATGCATAGCAAATTTTTTTTATATGCTGACGACCTTAAAATCTATCGTTGTATTCGAACCACTCAAGATTGTGAGAAGCTTCAGGCAGATCTAGATCGCTTATCAAGATATTGTTTAAATAATAAACTACAACTTAGTCTTACTAAGTGCAAAAGCATATCATTCACTAAGAAAATAAATGCTATCAATTTCTGCTATAATCTCACTGCCACAACCTTGGGCTCAGTTACAACTATCAAAGACCTAGGCATACACCTTGATACCAAGCTGGACTTGAGTACACACATAAATTATATCACCAATAAGGCGTTTCATTTATATGGTATTGTTATGCGCACGTGCGGCTCCACCTAGTACTTACATCTATTTATACAAAATCCTTATTAGGTCCCAAATCGAGTACTGGATACCAGTATGGAATCCATATTATATAAAGTATAGTGATCAAGTAGAAGCAGTTCAGCGTAAATTTTTGAAAGCTGTACATTATAGGTGTTTCCGTACTAAACTATCGTATAGCAAGCTCTTAAAGAAATTCTCTCTCACTACCCTGAAAGATAGGAGATTGCTCATGGATCAAATGCTTTTACACAATATATGCCACAATAAATTTGATTGTAATTCTCTTATGAATCAAATTTACATACGCATCGTCGCTAGAGTCGCTCTCAGCGTATTCGAAATAATTACACTCACAAATTATTTGCTCCTAAATTAAGCAAAACTAACGCGGGTGAACGTGCACCATTGACACGACTTATGAAATCTTATAATGAACACTTTACCAACATTGATATTTTTACGTTATCACAGAACTGTTACGAAAAACGAGTTTTAAAACTATTTTCAGATGATCGGTCTTCTTCATAGATCAGCCATAGAGACAGGGTGTAGATTGTGGTCACACTGGCTTGTATTTGAGAAGATGAGCAACTTATTTATAATTATTTCCAGTAAAAATCAAGAAATGTTGAATGACATAAGATTTTGTTGAATCTTAGCTACTCAGAGATAAAATACCTGGCAATACCTGCTTGGCTAGTGGACTATTTGAACCGATCCCAAGATAACATCGTAGGGCTAGTCTAGCAACTTGACTCTTAGAGTCGTACCAATAATTCTACTGCTAGAGTATTCCCACTATCATGTGTTTATGTTTATGCCTTCGTATTAGTAACAATATACTGTAATGTAATATAGTTCGAACACTTATGTCGGTTTCAATGTAATTATCGGCTTAGTATCTCATCTGCCAGTTATCTTGTATGTTGTTTACGCTAGTGTATCTAATATAATTTTCTCTAATTACTTAAAGCTTGTAATCTGGGGTTAATGGTGTTGGTTGTACATTGACATAGCTTATAAGACCTTGTTGCATTGCCTTATTGTACAATTATTTATTTACCTTAATAAAATAAAATAAAATTATTATAATACAACTTATGTATCACAGATGCATATCACGTATTGTTTAACATGGTTGACACAATATGTAAAATTATTAGACATTTTTGCTAATCGATTACGTATCTAAGTTAATCGGTGTTAGTTTTATAACAAGCGGATACACATAATTTTGTAGCTGCATTTCGCAAATCAATTCGATAGCATCTGAATAAGCATTAGATTATTAATAATTTTCCTTTAAAAATAAGAAAAGCGAAAAATTGTCTTATTATACACATTTTAAAGACCACGTTTGAAATACAAGACATTCATAAATTGCGAGCGCGTATAATCAATTTTGTAATTACTGTATCGCCCTAAGGCTTCGTTCACACTACATTATCCTGCAAGTTTTCTTTGTATTCGGTTTTTTAACGTACAATCACCCGGGTGTTCACACGGTAGATTTTCCTTCGTGTAAAAAACGGATAGCCGCAGTCTTCACAGAGTTGCATTGTGAAAAGACGTCAGTGATGGATCCACGTTTGGTTGTTCTTTTATATTGGTACAATCGAAGGCGAAAAACGGTGTCGCCGCCGACAGAGCAGAAGGTTTTTGGTTACATCCTTTAAATGAAGAAACAGGGCGTACTAAATTATTTGAGAAGTTATACGATAAACTTAGAAACGATAAAAAGAAGTGTTTTAATTACTTTCGGATGTCTATTGAAAGTTTCTCCGCGCGACTTCTCCAAAAGACGGCTAACTACTAAACGCTTGTTCGATTGTTATTCGATAAAAAACGTATGAACATCGTGTCATGTGAACGAGTCAGAACTATACTATGTGCCACTGCATGCCGAATACGTTAAAGTTCATTCGATTTGCTTGACAAGTCCGTTGAGTATTCGTTTAAACGTATAAACGGTGTACGATTTTTTGCAGTACAAGCGTCATGTGAATGGTTCTATAGTGAATGTATGTGCCACTATTTATACGTTAAGACGTATACTGCAAAAAAACGTGCAGTAAAATGCCGTGTGAACGAAGCCTAATGGAACCGTTGAGTAATACGTTTCAATATTTTCTTTAGACGAAAATGATAAAAGGATCCTTATACGGTATAGATGCGGCCTCTACCGGAAAACAAAAGCCTTTGTCGTCCCGGAACAAGCTTTTATTAAAAGCCTCTTTACACCTTATAACGTTTCATAAAATTGTTCAAACTTATTTAATGTGTGTGTTTTGGGCGTAAAGTCGTAAATGTTTAACTTAGGCTTTTCGGTGTCTCACCGTTAATGTCTCAGGCATCACCTGGGTTTACCGATTAAATGTTAATGTGTGAATTATTTAACCACAGCACCTTTATGTGCTTTATACGATGAAGCTTATGTTCTGTTAAAAGAATGAATATCTCAACGCCTTGCAAGCTTGTTCTTAGAAATTTCAAGATCGCTATGATTAAAATTCGTACAGCTGGGAAATCTAGTTGACTTTTCAATCACCTTAAAATACGAATAATATAAGTACTAATGAGTCTTTAGTTACGCTTGTCTCGCTAGCAAAAATCGAATACGGTAATATTTGAGAAATAAACAACTTCGTTTTATCTCCAATTGAAACTGGTTGTTCTCAGAACTTCGATGTTTACATTTAGTCAGCTTAAAATGACGTCAAGGCCCTTTACATTTTCGCGAAGGTCTTTTATGATCACATTTTTGTTATTATTTTTAAGTAGGTAGAAAGAACTCCAAAATGAAATTTTAGAGTGACTTTTAGTGTGCTTTATGTCATCTACGACGAAATGAATATCAATGTGAGCAAATTGATACTTCCAGCGAAATGGCTTTACCCTTAACCTTTTGTAAAAATAAAGCTTTATTGTTTAGAAAATTGAACTGTAGCAAAATCTATTTTCATAGCACGAATTATTCAGTTTTAACAAATAGATTCGAGTCACTTCACTGGGCAAATTCTCAAAGTTTTACAATCCTTACTTTATTATTCAAGCCTGAAGTATTATACTAAATGAATAATACGGTTATTTCATCCAAGGAAACCGTCATTCACTGCCAGTGGTCGAGTTAAAATGGGAGGGATTAGCCAAACAAGCAATTTCGTGTTGGTTGGTTGCTCGTCCCAATCTACGCTGATGGGCTGTGACCCTAAATATTAGGTAGGTATGTATACACCTTTACATACTTAATGGTTTATTGTTTTATTAATAATGTAACAAAAATATGTAATAAAACCAGTACAACTTTTTTAGTGTCTAGTAGAGTAATAAGCGTAGCCATACTACGTGATTTAATGACGAAGTGTCGTCGTGATCGCCCGTGCTTATGTTATACTAGACGATGCCCGCGGTTACACCCGCGTTATTTAAGGCTACTGCTCCGCTCCCTTCGCTCACAGCGTGATGTTATATAGCCTATAGCCTTCCTCGATAAATGGGCTATCTAACACTGAAAGAATTTTTCAAATCGGACCAGTAGTTCCTGAGATTAGCGCGTTCAACCAACCAAACAAACTCTTCAGCTTTATATATAGACTAGTTATATATATAGACTAGTTATATAGAGTTCGCTGGGTTGGCCCAGCGAACTCCGTATCGCCTTTTTAAGAGTTTTTATTTAATTCCCTTTTTACCAAGCCCCTTTCCCAAAGTTACCATTGACTTAGCGCTTAATCTCTTTATTATCTCTATCATTCCAGGGTCTATAAATGATGCAAAAACAAACAAAGATATTTATACAATATCGAATTCCCCATTCCTTAAAATATCGGCGACGATACCCAGATCAACTTAGAAAAAATCCCGTCCGTCATCTTTGATTTCCTATCGGCCATCTTTGATCACAAAATAGATTTGTATTTGAATTCACCATCCCTTAAATTATCAGAGACGATACGCATATTGATTTTTTAAATTTTTCCCATCCGCCATCTTTGATTTCCCATCCGCCATCTTGAATCACGAAACAGATGTTGTATTTAGATTTCCCATCCCTTCAAACATCGGAGACGATATCCATATTGATTTAAAAAAAATCCCATCCGCCATCTTTGATCACGAAATAGATGGTGTTTTTGAATTCCTCATTCCTTAAAATATCGGAGACGATACCCAGATCAACTTTAAAAAAATCCCGTCCGCCATCTTTGATTTCCTATCCGCCTTCTTTGATCACGAAATAGATGTTGTATTTAGATTCGCCATCCCTTAAAACATCGGAGACGATAACCATATTGTTTTTTTTTAAACTTTCTCATCCGCCATCTTTGATCACGAAATAGATGTCGGATTTGGATGCCCCATCCCTTTAAATATCGGCGACGATACCCATATCGACTTAAAAAAAAATCCCGCCCGCCATGTTTGATTTCCTATCGGCCATCTTTGATCACGAAATAGATGTTGTATTTAGATTCGCCATCCCTTAAAATATCGGAGACGATAACCATATTGATTTTTTAAAACTTTCTCATCCGCCATCTTTGATCACGAAATAGATGTCGGATTTGGATGCCCCATCCCTTATCGGCGACGATACCCATATCGACTTAAAAAAAAAACCCGTCCGCCATGCTTGATTTCCTATCGGCCATCTTTGATCACGAAATAGATGTTGTATTTGGATTCACCATCCCTTAAATCATCAGAGACGATACCCATATTGATTTTTTAATTTTTCCCATCCGCCATTTTTGATTTCCCATCCGCCATCTTGAATCACAAAATAGATGATGTATTTGGATTCCCCATCTCTTTAAACATCGGAGACGATACCAATATTGAATTTTTAAAATTTTCCCATCCACCATCTTTGATTGCGCATCCGCCATATTTGATCACGAAAAGATGTTGTATTTCGATTCTCCACCCCTTGTAATATCGAAGGCGATACCCATATTGATATTTAAAATTTTCTCATCCGCCATCTTTGATTTCCCGTCAGCCATTTTGGATCACTAAATAAATTTCATATTTTTAATCAATGTCCCGAAAATCTCGACAGCGATACCAATATAGATTGTATCCTATTCGTTTAGCCTTTTTTTTTGGCTTTTAACCCAACACTCCCCCTTTTCGTTTGACCATTTTATTATTTTTGTCTGGCCCCTAAAAGTTGTGGCGTAATTTTATATAGCGTATAGCCTTTCGGAATAATTGGGCTATCATAGGCAATAACGCTGCCAAGCCACCACTCAAAACACATCAAAACTGGGCAAAGAAAAAGCTAACACCTTCGCTGAACATCTGTCAAATGTCTTCTCACCGAATGAAACCAACAATAACCATTTTCAAACCCAAATTGACTCCAGCTTAAATCAAGCATATCAGATGTGTCTTCCTCCTACTCCAATAAAATACAAGGAAGTGTGTAGGGTGACTAAAAACCTTAAAGACAAAAAATCTCCTGGTTTTGATTTAATAACAAAAGAGATCTTAAAACAACTTCCAAAAAAGGCAGTGATGTTTTTGACGACATTGATTAATGGCATCCTTAGAGTCCAACATTACCCACAACTATGGAAAGTATCGCAAATTTTTATGGTACATAAACCAGGAAAACAACCTAATGATGTCACCTCATACAGGCCAATTAGTCTTCTGCCAATTCTTTCAAAAGTGTTTGAAAAGCTTCTGTTGCATAGATTACTTCCTATTCTCGACATAAACAATACTATACCAGACCATCAATTTGGATTCTGATCACACCATTCCACCGTTGAACAAGTGCACAGAGTAAGTGAAAAGATAAGAAAAGCTCTTGAAGATAAGGAGTACTGTTCCTCGGCTTTTCTAGATATCCAACAAGCATTTGACCGAGTCTGGCACAAGGGCCTACTTTATAAGATAAAAGCAAGGTTACCACACAGCTACTACCTGCTGCTGCATTCGTACCTGACGGGACGCTTATTCCAAGTAAAGGAATGCGATGCAACGTCCACATTCTACGAAATAAAAGCCGGCGTTCCTCAGGGTTCGGTATTGGGACCAGTACTTTACACAATATACACATCCGACTTGCCACAAACAGAAAACACTATGACAGCCACATTTGCGGATGACACTGTAATTCTAGCAAGCAATAAAGATGCTGCCCAAGCCTCAAGGACACTACAGTCAGGATTAGACAAAGTTACCGATTGGCTCTGCAAGTGGCGTATCAGGGCAAGCGTTACCAAGTCTATCCAAGTTACCTTCTCTTTGCGAAAAGGTAATTGTCCACCAGTGCGCCTTGAAAACAGCACACTTCCGCATCAGGACAGCGTAAAATATCTTGGGTTACACCTTGACCGACGTCTAACGTGGCATAAACATATTAAAACTAAGAGAGATGAGCTTAAAATCAGATATAACAACCTTCTGTGGCTCATAAGAAGAAACAGCAAGCTTGCCCTAAATAACAAAGTCTTGATTTACAAAGCAATCCTAAAACCTGTGTGGTTGCATGGCATCCAATGCAGGGGAAGTGCGAGTAACTCAAATATATCAATTCTGCAACGAATGCAGAACATAATACTACGCACAATAGCCAATGTTCCTTGGTATGTCACAAATATGGAAATGCATGACCATCTACAGCCGAGCACCATCAAAGAAGAGATATCTCAAATGTCTGTAAGATACCACAAGCGACTTGAAGTCCATCCTAACCCATTGGCGTCAACATTACTTACTTGTAGCTACCAGAAACGATTGAAACGGAAGGACGTTTTCACTTATTAGAAAAGGGTAGACATTCTCACTGGAGAATGCACTCTGCATAACAAGGAACCCACAAAACATCCACTAAAAGCTTAAGCTGATTGCAGATAAAATATACAAAAAAAAAATAGAAAAAGATATGTTTAGAAATATAAAAGGGACCACGGAGACCCACCAGTGTCAGGTACAGGGACCAAGCCACCGGTGGTTAGGGCCTCAGAGACAGGAACTTGCTCACGATGCGCGCCGTGTCGAGAAGAACTGCCTTCTGAATCAAAGACTTAATCCAGCTGCCTAGTGTAAACCTGTTTAGGTGTTAATCGAGGCTCTTGGCGATTAATCCATTCACCGACACGACTATCGCCATAATGATCGCCGAATCTACATCCCTTATGTCAACAATCTCGTGAGCTAGGTCCAAATATTTAATATCTTTCTCTTTTTCTGCTTTCACGAGATTGCCGTCATGCGGTATCGTGATATCGATTATCATTGCGCGTCGCTCTGCTCGCTCTATCACTACTATATCAGGCTTATTGGCTACAATAGTCCTGTCTGTAATGATAGACCGATCCCAGTACAACAATGCACGACCATTTTCGAGAACTGGGTTGGGCACATATCTGTAGTACGGTACCTCAGAACCAATGAAATCATATTTAAGGGCTAGTTGCTGATGGATTATCCTGGCCACTTCGTTGTGTCTGTGCAAATACTGTCCATTGGCAAGACTCGAACAACCGGATACTATATGCCTGAGAGATTCCCCGGGCCGGTGACACGCCCGACATATGTCAACCGTACCATCCCTCATTATATACTTTCGGTAGTTGTTTGTCATGACAACTTCGTCCATAATTGCAAAGACAAAACCTTCGGTTTCTCCAAAGAGATCACCGAAACGTAACCAGGCTACAGAAGCTTTAAAATTGACGTCTGGGTCATGTAAAGCTCCATAGAACCGTCCATGCAGCTCCTTGCCCTTCCATATTTCTCTTCGGTCGTCAGTACTAAGTACTGCAGGTTTGTGCCAGTTCTCTTTAGTAAGAGCGAGCGGGGTAAGTCCTGTATTATTATTATTCTTCTTTATTATGTCTTTTCTCATGGTAGAATTTTATACACTTAAATAAATAAAAAAATTTAACCATATAAAATAGGACCACGGAGACCCACCGGTATCGGGTACAGGGACCAAGCTACCGGTGGTTAGGGCTCCAGAGAGAGGAACCTCCGAACTATGCGCGTCGTGTCCAACAATACTGCCTTCTGTATAGAGGACTTGATCCAGCCGTCTAACGAGAGCCTCTTGAGATGGTGGTCGAGGCTCTTGGCAATGAGACCATTAACTGACACGACTATCGGTACAATGATCGCCGAGTCCACATCCCACATGTCGACAATCTCGTGAGCTAGGTCCAAATACTTGATTTCCTTATCTTTTTCGGCTTTCACGAGATTCTCGTCATGGGGAATAGTAACATCAACGATCATTGCAAGGCGTTCTGATCGATCTATCACCACAATATCGGGCTTGTTAGCCACGATAGTCCTATCGGTGATGATAGATCGATCCCAGTACTTAGTGGCACGACCATTTTCGAGAACTGGATCGGGCACATACCTGTAGTACGGTACTTCAAAGGGTACAAGGTCATATTTTAAGGCAAGCTGCTGATGGACGATCCTGGCTACTTGATTGTGCCTGTGCAAGTATTCGCCGTTGGCAAGACGAGAACAACCGGAAACTATATGTCTGAGGGATTCGCCGGGCTGGTGACACGCCCGACATATGTCAACAGTCCCATCCTTCAGAATATACTTACGGTAGTTGTTCGTCATGACAACTTCGTCCATAATTGCACAAACAAAACCTTCGGTCTCTGCAAATAAATCACCAAACCGTAGCCAGGCTACTGATGACATGAGGTCTACATCGGGCCCATGCAAGGCCCGATAAAAACGTCCATGCAACTCTTTGCCTTTCCATACTTCCCTGCGCTCTTCAGTACTAAGTACAACAGGTTTGCGCCAGCTCTCTTTATTATTATTATTATTATAATTCATTTATAGGTTTCAGCCAGAGGCAAAAAAAGATTTTGATATCCAAAACGATATTGTCGAGAACTGTGAACCCAATGACAATTTTTATTTAAATGCTCGGTGACCTAGAAAACACGAAAAGTGGTAACAATATACACAACGGTCCAATTTTACCTAACTTTGTAGAAACATAAGACATCTTTGTACGACAATCTTGACACTTGACTTAAAAATAACGTGGAGAGTTTGTTTTGTTTCATATCTGCAGGCGTTTTGTTCTTAGCAAAGTAAGTCCGTGTCTACAAATATATATTCATGAAACGATTTTAGAAATATGGATTTTTACCGATCGTAATTCTCGATTATTCTTTGAAAATCCGTCTATTTGCATTTTATCTTAAAGGGAATACTTTATGCAAATCTTTTGTCGACGAGCACAAGGGAATGCGTTTACAGCATTTATTTTGCAAACTGTACCCTGCCTTTGAAGCATGACACCAATTATTTCAACAAAATAGATAAGGAGCTTTCAGCAGTATTTTAACAACTTGACTCCTTAACAAATATAGATAAAGAACTGAGTGAGTTTATTCAGTTTTCTAAACAATCTTAATATAAAGCTGGTGAACAAAATATTCAGTCTTTTTTTTAAAACGCTGTCATTAGCGATGCCTTCAACGAAACAAATTGTTTGGTAAATTTGGATGTCATTGAACGTGGCTCTTTGAGAGTGAAGTAGCAAGCGATCAGGGGTGTATATGTAGCTAAGCGTAATCCAATATACCCTTGCGAGTACTGGAGGCACATAAACTGCCTACAAAGGCGATTGCCTACGACAGTCAACCGATCCGATGGAGAAAGGCTCTATTGTGTTTGGCACTCTTTTCGTGTACCAACTTTTGTTTATCTCGATGTCTGGATTATCTTTCGGGTGTGAATAATTTGTGAGTCGCGATTTATTTTTTGTAAACATTTTTATTGTTTTATCGAGAGCATTTTTTAACCTTTATGTTTTTACGATTTAGATAACGAAACGCTTACTTAGGAATTATTTTATGTGGAACATTCAGAATTCGCAAATATCGGCAATGTGAGTCTTTGTTTCGTATACAAACTGATGCAAAATTACAGTTATATTACTATGAAGGAGTTGATTTTTTTTATATATTTATGACATTAAAAAAAACATTGCTTAGCAACTTAGTGTTATTAAATTATCTTCTTTATAAAATTGTTTATCTATATCAAAATGTTTTCCAATAGCAAATACATCACAGCATGTTTTTCGGGAATTGAACGATACTAGGTACCTACAACTATATTTATTTTCAAACAATTACATAATTTGCTCTGTTGCCACTCACGTAGTTTTCGATAAATCATTCGACCCTCGTCTTTATGTATAGTACTGATCCCAAATAACTCTGCTAGCTATGTGTGGTAAGGAAAAATATAATAATATCATCAAACCCAATTAAATGGTAGCATCTTTCTCTTACCACTCACATAGGACTCATAAGCTCGCTTAAACATTTTTAAAGTTTTATCATACAGATTTCATGATAGATGGAACAATATTGTTTACAGTACGTACGTAGTCTAATATATCAAAGCTTCTTTGTGCTATATTGCACCATCGTACCGTACCATTTTCAACAAAACCGTATACATGCATGACTTGCCCTTACAACCACGGCAGTAAGCTATTCGATAGACTCTATTCATCATAGATATCTAGTTTACATTAATCTCAATATACCATACACGTGAAATCGACTTACTAGTAATGTTGTTATCAATGAAGTGAATGTGGATTAGACTGGGAGATTTGCTTTATATTTTGCTGAATTCGTAATGTTACCTACGTGATTGAATATGATGCATGTGTGTTCTGTTATCGAAGGATGCAATTAAACTAGCATAGTAAATACTATGCCGTATGGTTGACGGCATAGAATACAAGTGTCACCACCCTCTATCTTCCCGTGTGTGTCGTAAGAGGCGACTAAGGGATAACACGATGCAAATACCATCTTTGCGTAGAGACGGAAAACTCGACATCAAACCCTATACGACTGCCTCGTTGGTCTCGCGGCATAAATGTGCGCGTGGGATCGGGAGGTCCCGGGCTCGGAGCTTCCGCAGCTGCAGTTGATTTTATAGACACCCGGGGTTTGTAGCGGTAGAACATCCTTTGGTGTGCCCACCATGTTGTATACTTTGGCCCCTGGTGTAAATACGGTCGGAATGGAGTAGCTTTTTAACTTGGCTCCTATTTTATCCGTAACACCTCTAATGTAGGGCATGTAGGTCGGTTGTCTATTTACCGCCGGATGTTTTTCGCACTTGATAGGCTGCGTCATTCGTCGTTGCACCTGGTATCGACCACGGAACGCCACTTTTACCCAAGAGTTGTGCGTGAAGCGATTGAAATCAGAAAACATAAAAATTTCAATCGGGAAGAGGGTTTCAAATTGTCATCGGCGTGGAATCCAGTGATTCGCTTAACAACACCCCACCTTAATGCGCAGTCGGCGAATGTTCAATATACAGACACGGTTAGTGTGTTTTGCGCCGGTACTTCGCATATCAACGACCCGGGGGTAGAAATAGAATCTTCTACCTCGCACTCGGAGACGTGACATCGCGACACCAGTCAGCTTGCGACCACGGGACGTGCAACCGTCTCGAAACGTCAAGCAAAATAAGGTATGTAAATACCTGCATGTTCGCGTTAATTCCCGTCTATATATATATTCTTAAACATGCAACGCGAGTGTTTAAAAGTTTCACCAGTTAGTAGACGTCATACGTGTAGTGTCGAAGCATCGACAGTGAATCTAAAAATTTAAAAAATTTGATGAGTATAGCTACCGAAACCCGCGCATCACTAGGACGGCACTAAGCTGACATCAGTCCCCTCGCGACTACAGCCGTTGTAACATCAAAATAAGTAACAAATTAGTACATTTTTATAACCAACTTAAGAACTTGTCAGTTAATTGCATCTTTTGGCGATTGGAAATGTTAAATTACATTGTATGGTGTATACAAACCGTGCAACTTTAAAGTCGAAATATTACTGAATGTGCGCCAATTTTTCGTGATCATAGAATGAAATGAAAACGTGATATGGCTTAGTCTCTAATAAAATCTTGTTTATGCGGAACAATAGTCGCCTTCAATAGAAGGTTTCAGCATTGTACGCCGCCGGCGTTGGCGCCTCCACCCGCAAATGGTTTCGGACTAGCTGCCACCACTTCTGTTAAATTAAAAATGTCACTACAAAAATATGAAATGGTATTTAATTTCATTTTCTTACTTATATGCTGGTAGATTAAAAAGGCCTAAGGTATATTTTTTATTATTTTTAATTATAGAATCACGCCTGTATCTCCGTCGCCATCGCCGTGTATGTCCTCTGCACGGTACGTCTGCTTGGCGGCCCATCGGTGATGTTCGCAGCCGGTGCGAACGCGCTACAGTAACGCGCGTACTCCGTCACGAAGTCACTGAATCGGCTGAGATCTGGCTTCGAATGGCACTTCTCGGTGTACGTCTTGTACCACTGCACACGTAGCGAGTTCGGTAGCTTCTCGGTCAACACACGCACTAGCTCCGCATTGACGAGGTAGTGTTCCTTTTTCAACGCACGAAGTGTGACGACGTCGCTTCTAATCTTGCTCGCGAACGCACATACGTCCTTAGATGCTTCGCTACAGCGTGGCAGGGTCCTCAGCTTGTCCATCTCTGCCTGTGCGATCGAGTCTGGTCGTCCGAACTGCAGCTCCAACTCCTTCATGATTTCATCCGGTCGCGCATGCCCAATCAGTTCCGAGCTAACTATTTCTAACGCTCTTCCCTTGAGACTTCTTCTCAGTCTCGCTGTATTCTCCACGTCGTTGAAGAAACTCTTGGTGGTGTCGTATATCGCCTTGAACGACAGCCACTCGGTGTGCGCGCCGCGGAACGTCGGTAACGTCATGATGACTTTCGAAACCGCCGGGTGTGGAACACCTATCGATGTGTCCGGTGGCTTCCTGTCGGCGAGCGCGGCGAGCGCGGCGATCGCGGAGGTGAGATCCGTGATGAACGGCTTCAGCGAATCACCTCCCTGTTGATGAACGTCCATCTTCTGTGAGGGCGGTCCATCTTCTTTTTCTGTTTTCTGCGCTCCGTCGGCTTCCCTCTTCTTGGCGGGCGCCGATATCACTATATCTATATCTTCAGGGCCGGGCTGGGGTTCCGGAGCCTCTTCCAACCACGAACGTACGTAATCTTGTTTCGACTGTCCATCCTCGTCGTAGTCGTCAGAGTCCGCCTCCTCTTCAGCCTTCTATAGTGCTAACTGTGCTAACTGTAGTTTTATCTTCAAAACTTCTTCGCGAGCCAACAACACATTTCTATTGAAGCGTCCCGTAGCTGCCGAGCGCCGGTTGCGTTCCCTCGTTGGCATTTTTCTATCTCTATTTTCTATTATACTATGTTGCGCTGTACAAACGCTCGATCTATCGGATGGTTGCAACGTCCTTTCCTTGCCGTCTTCATTTTTCGACTGCACCTCTGCTCGCTCCCTTGTGTCTTGAAGCGTGATGTTTCGTTCATCCCTCCCCGCGGGGCCGGGGGGAGGTGGCGGCGGCGCGTCGCTCCCGACTGTTGTCGACGGCGATCGCGGCGGCCCGTCGTGACGGACGACCGCGGCGGCTGGATTGCGGGCAGCGGCGGCGCGGGCGGGGGTACTGGAACTAGGCCCGGCGCCGGCCGCTCCCCCGGCGACCTCGGGAGCACGACCTCTTGAACGCGTCGTAGGCATTCTTCTATCCGGCTCGATGCGACCAACAAATGGTCGCGGCAGCAACAGGCGATCCGGCTTCGATAGGACCAACAAATGTAACGGATGCCAGGAATCGAACCTTTGCTAGTCCGCTACAGTGCGCTGGTGGTGTGCAACTGGTGAATGTTCCTACGACGATGTGTGTTCTTCTATATGTGTGGACTGTATGGCTTCGATGTGTTGGGGCTTCAGAAATAAAACATCTTCATACGTTGAGAGCGATGCTGTTCAGGTGTTCGGTGCTTGATGGTTACATATGGTTACTTGGTCACGAGATGGTGGTTGGGATGCCAACAAACTGGCCGAATACATGGTCGCTTAGGTACTTCGAAACTTTACCTTAACGACGACCATCGCACCGAACACGTGCACAGAGAATCTTTGTTTATTTTTAATTTTCTATACAGTACAAATGTCTATTTATATTAGGTACTATGATACATAAATATATGTTCTATACATCGTTAGATAGGTCTTATAAAGTTCTATCTATCAGTATACAATACCTAAACCTTACTACTAGCGTCACTAAGTTATTCTATAAAAACTGCGAATAAATGCCGTCACACAAGGGCCCGCCCACTATATTTTCTATCGAAAAACTATTATATACTAAATTTATATATGTAATTTTGGTAGGCCGTTGTGTGAAACTATATAGGGCGTCTATTAAAATAAACACCATGAAAATATCTTTATTCAATTCGAAGTTATTACATGAAAACCTATGATGCATAAGAAAAAATACAGATTTTCTAAGTAAACACTATCGTACATAAACAAAGTTTATGATAAACATGCAAATGTTTGTTATATGTTTATTTTAACTATATAAGGTAATAACTAGCAATAATAAAGTATCTAGACATGATTTCAAGCCTATACGAAGCTAAAAAACACTTATAAAACTATAAAACGACTATATAAACAGAACAGCTGTTTATCAAATATTAGTTCTTATGATTCTTATCTGTTATAACTGATAACACTAATTATGATTCGATATCTAGGTCCCTACAGTTAGCACAAGTTTTAGACTAATGTTCACGTACTTTGTAGTACTTTATATTGATATTTTAACTATTTACACTATTCTAGCTTTATTTTAACACTTTGACGCGTCTGGGAACCGAACCCGGTGTACCGCACGATTGGATAGCACTGATTTTATACGATTTTCACTCGCGGTTTCGAATACACTATTCACTGTCATAGTTTTTAATGTTTGTCGCGAACACATATTATGTTGTTAGTAAACAACTTCATTGGTTGGTGTGTAGTATTTCGTAGGAAGTTGCCCCGCGTTCTTACAGTATGATTGAGTATTTGTTGGTACATACAATATTTTATGATACTATATTAAATGAAAGACATAACACAAACTTGACGACTTTATCCCCGAAAGGGTAAGCAGAGGTGTATTACACACCCCACTTCGCCAGTTATGTTTCGGTCTCAATGGGGGCGAGCATAGGCTGGCAATAGTGCCATTTACCAGGCACATTATTAAGCGACCGATTATTAACATTTTTAATCTACACATAGCTTCGAAAAATCAAAGGTATGGCCCGGGGTAACCACGATCCTCGGATCCAAATCAGATTCAGAATCAGATACAGAAAATATGACAAATATATATCTTTAGTCCTTGGATAGATCGAATATTGAAACCGGCCGTAAGAGGGAAAAGTCGATAATTTGGTTTTTCATCATAAAGTTTTCGTTCTATATAAGTTTTCGTTCTATGCATGACATATTCTGCTAATTCTATCTATTTATTTTTTATGGTTTTATTTCTTAATTCTTGGCAGCTTGACATAATTATAGCGCAATATTTGTGTTGGGGACTACCTACGCTAAAAAGCAAGGGCGCCAGATTCTACAAACATTCGAAAATACATCAAAGGAAAACTAATGTTGTATCTACTAGTAGTACTCACCCAATTAAAACATAGAAACTCTAGGTAGTTGGTGACTTTACAAGTTCGTTTAAAACTTGAACGGTGAATATGCAAGTAGTGAAAATAATACGGAACTACCCACAAAACTACGGAACGCTGCCTCTGTTGGTCACATTAAATATACAACATTTGGATGTCCAGACCGCATTTCTAAAAACTATATTCGAGTTCAGATAACGTGGAACAAAGCTTTTAATTTCTTTAATGAGGCAACTATCAAGTTTAAGTTTAGTTTTTGAAGCAAGAGAGAAACTTAAAAACTATTCGAAAGACACATGTAGTGGAAACAACTATACAATTTGGTGTAGCACGCTTAAAATTTTATCCCGTGCGCGCGTTCGGGTGTAAAAACACAGCTGTCGACGCAGTGAAGACCGTTGTTTACACTTTTTGTACGTCACATTGAGCACGAGTTCAATATTGTTCGGTGCTCCCTTCAGAAAAGTGATTTTTATGAGCAGCCAATACAATGAGTGAACGAAAATAGAAGCTTCGTAGTTCGAACTGTTTTCTGCCGATGCTTTGAAAGACAAACATATGTGTGATTATTAATATTCACAATACATATTCTGAATAAAATAAAATAAATCGGGCAAGTGCGAGTCTGACCCGCGCACCGAGGGTTCCGTACGCATTTTACCTTATGTGAGGTTCGTGCTAATTACGCTAGTCCTCTAAATCCCCCCCCGTGGGATCTCCACCTTGTCGTGGTGGGTGGGCTCTGTAACCGTGGGTTTAAGGTACAACACCCACGGTGAAGCTAAGCGGGATCCCGGGAGGAGACGCTCAACGTGGGCTTGCGTGAGGCCTGCGTAGGATGCGTCCCAAGGTGCGGGTGCGGGAGACAGTTCTGTCTGTCCCTCGCAGTCGGGTGCGGTCGCGGGAGGAGAAGCATGTCGGTGTTGCGTTGCCGCGCGCCCTATCTCCCGCGACCAGATGGGGGCGCATCATCGTTGCGTCGCGGTGGGGCCGCAGAGGAAGAGGAGATGCGGTGTTGCGTTGCCGTCCTCCCTATCCTCTGCGGCCACTGGATGCTTTGGTGGCGGAGCCCAACACCTTCATCTACCGCCAAGGCGGTTACGTTCGGGGCCCGCCTGACCATCTGGCGAGCCAATACTCGTCGGGGGGCAGCGAGGTATGCTTCGGTGAAACCCTACCCTCCGACACATGGGTACATGAGGAGCACGGGTTGGTTTTTAGTCAGTAAGTGTCTGACAGTCCCCTTCGTCCTTCCCCCCAGGGTGGAGGGACTCCATGAGGATTTTCCAACCCGACACAAAAAATAACAAAAAAAAAGTCCTCTAAATCTGCATGAGCGCCCATACAACTTAGAGGACTATCTTAAATGGAGTTTACTATGTATGTATGTGGACACCCTTAAATTTTCCACTTTTTTATTTTTTGTAATTTTTCCTTTATTTGTGCTGTAAGACCCTGCTTTTGGCCAAATTTCGTGATTCTAGTTCAACGGGAACCACCATATAGGTTTTCGACCCAAAACCTATAGGGTACTTACAGTTGACCTAGAATTGTCAATTTTGGTTAAAACCAAGGTCTTGCAGCGCAAGTAAAGGAAAAATTCCGAAAATTAAAAAATATTGAAAATGAAGTTTAATTTAGGTACTTACAAGTTTTTGCAAAAATCTAATTTTGACCATATCTTTTTATCGAGTTGACCCAGGACCCTGATTTTATATCGTTTTTATATATGATTATTTAAATTATGTTAACTGTTTTTCTTGATGCATGTAAATCTGATTTTTGGCCATTATTTTTATTATTGTATCATTTATTATTATTATAGACTCATACATACATAGACGCCTGTTTCCCCGAAGGAGTAGGCAGAGGCATATTAAACGCCCGCTTTTCGCCAGTGTTTTGATCCCACGTAATAGGTGGCGAGCCTATTGCCGCTTATCGGGATATTTTGTTTGCCAGAGCCTCGTCCGTTGATCAGCAGGTGCACCACTTGCAGGTGAGGTTGGCTTGGGACCCTAAGTTCTTGGTGGGAACCCTATGCACCCTATATTAAATAAATCATATTATTTTTTTTAATAAATAAATATGATTTATTTAATACAAAATAGTTTCCTTAAGTTACACACCGTGAATTACATGCTATTCGTAGTTATTTTGATGTTGAGTGCAATTCGGACTGTTCTATTTTACCGCCAAATATTGATTATGTTTCACTACGGTTCCATTCAAATACTAAGGACAGATATAATATTGTATGTGGTTTATATATTCCACCCAATCAGACGGGACCCACTTATGTGTCACTGTTTAATTCTCTTAACAAGGAAATTATGCGGTACGGTAATGTTTTTCATATTTTAGGTTATTTTAATTTACCGAACTTGGCGTGGACTGAGGTTGGTTCGGTTGCCCTTACGTTAGACCCTGCGGAATGTCACAGTTCGGTAAGTAAACAATTGCTTGAGCATATGTCAGTGCTTAATGGTAAACAATAAAATATTTATCGAAACAGTATGCATCGTGTGATGGACTTATACATATCAAATGCCGAAAATAGTGTTTGCGAGCCGCCCTCAATTCTTTTAGTTCCTGTGGACCCATTGCACCCGCCTTTTTATACATTCGTAAATTTTTTCATGTCACGCAAGCTATTGCCTACTTCTTCCTTACCGAGTTATAGGTTTCACGAAGGGATTATGATAGTATCAGGGGCGAAATAGGTAATATTAACTGGAACGTAATTTTGAATAATAAGTCTGCCGAACAATTGGTCAGTATATTCTACGAGAAAATCCATGAAATTATACGTACGTATGTACCACTACGGCCGGTCAAATCAAAAGAATTCCCAGTTTGGTTTATGCGCCCTCTAATTCACGTATTTAAAAATAAAGAAAAAGCCTGGGTAAAATGGAAAAAATCCGGTAACACTTGTGACTATGCCAAGTTCTCTCTCTTACGTCATCGATTTAAATCACTATGCAAAGACAATTTCAATAGATACATGATTTCTATTGAGAATAGACTAAAGAATGATGTTAAGGCATTCTGGTACTTTATTAACAGTCGTAAAGACGAACACGGTATACCCAATTGCATGACTTATGATGGCATTGAATCGGTTGAACCGAAGGAAATATGAGTGCACTTTTCAAAATTTTTTCCTCCGTTTACGAAAAAAGCGAGGTTGGAATTAAGCATTTTCCAAGTAATATACGATCTCAGCATCGCGAAATTTTGGATCAATTGTCAATTACTAGAGGCGCTGTTCTTTATACTCTTAACTCTCTCGATGTAACC
This sequence comes from Euclidia mi, assembly GCA_944739405.2. Taxonomy (NCBI): domain Eukaryota; kingdom Metazoa; phylum Arthropoda; class Insecta; order Lepidoptera; family Erebidae; genus Euclidia; species Euclidia mi. The sequence continues at coordinate 83,599,401 of OX123181.2, forward strand.
AAAGGCCCTGGTCTAGACAACATACCCCCTATTTTTCTAAAACACACAGCCAATGTAATCAGCACACCCGTATGCTTCATTTTTAACGCTAGTTTACGTGAAGGTATTGTGCCTTAAATCTAGAAAAAGGCCAATATAACTCCAGTGTATAAGAGCGGCAGCAAAAATAACGTTACTATCTACCGTCCTATATCCTTGCTCTCCACTTTTTCCAAGGTTTTGGAAAGGCTAGTTTACAATTCTATCTACCCCAGTTTACACAAAATTATCATACCTGAACCAAAAAAATATTGAAAAATCGGTCAACACTTAGTAACCTAACTCTCTACACCAATTTTTTGTTCGAGAGCTTAGACAACCACGAACAAGTAGATTCAATGTACACAGACTTTTGCAAGGCCTTTGACAAAAACATTTCCTGTTACTGCAAAAAATCCCCTACAATGGCATAAGGGGAAACCTACTGCGCTGGTTCGAGTCCTACATCAAAAATAGACCACAAAGGGTTGTTATCAATAATTCACCTCAGATGTCATAAAAGTCACTCCCGGTGTCCCCCAAGGATCTATCTTGTGGCCCCTGCTTTTTGTATTGTACATAAACGACATCAATCAATGTTTCATGCATAGCAAATTTTTTTTATATGCTGACGACCTTAAAATCTATCGTTGTATTCGAACCACTCAAGATTGTGAGAAGCTTCAGGCAGATCTAGATCGCTTATCAAGATATTGTTTAAATAATAAACTACAACTTAGTCTTACTAAGTGCAAAAGCATATCATTCACTAAGAAAATAAATGCTATCAATTTCTGCTATAATCTCACTGCCACAACCTTGGGCTCAGTTACAACTATCAAAGACCTAGGCATACACCTTGATACCAAGCTGGACTTGAGTACACACATAAATTATATCACCAATAGTTTCATTTATATGGTATTGTTATGCGCACGTGCGGCTCCACCTAGTACTTACATCTATTTATACAAAATCCTTATTAGGTCCCAAATCGAGTACTGGATACCAGTATGGAATCCATATTATATAAAGTATAGTGATCAAGTAGAAGCAGTTCAGCGTAAATTTTTGAAAGCTGTACATTATAGGTGTTTCCGTACTAAACTATCGTATAGCAAGCTCTTAAAGAAATTCTCTCTCACTACCCTGAAAGATAGGAGATTGCTCATGGATCAAATGCTTTTACACAATATATGCCACAATAAATTTGATTGTAATTCTCTTATGAATCAAATTTACATACGCATCGTCGCTAGAGTCGCTCTCAGCGTATTCGAAATAATTACACTCACAAATTATTTGCTCCTAAATTAAGCAAAACTAACGCGGGTGAACGTGCACCATTGACACGACTTATGAAATCTTATAATGAACACTTTACCAACATTGATATTTTTACGTTATCACAGAACTGTTACGAAAAACGAGTTTTAAAACTATTTTCAGATGATCGGTCTTCTTCATAGATCAGCCATAGAGACAGGGTGTAGATTGTGGTCACACTGGCTTGTATTTGAGAAGATGAGCAACTTATTTATAATTATTTCCAGTAAAAATCAAGAAATGTTGAATGACATAAGATTTTGTTGAATCTTAGCTACTCAGAGATAAAATACCTGGCAATACCTGCTTGGCTAGTGGACTATTTGAACCGATCCCAAGATAACATCGTAGGGCTAGTCTAGCAACTTGACTCTTAGAGTCGTACCAATAATTCTACTGCTAGAGTATTCCCACTATCATGTGTTTATGTTTATGCCTTCGTATTAGTAACAATATACTGTAATGTAATATAGTTCGAACACTTATGTCGGTTTCAATGTAATTATCGGCTTAGTATCTCATCTGCCAGTTATCTTGTATGTTGTTTACGCTAGTGTATCTAATATAATTTTCTCTAATTACTTAAAGCTTGTAATCTGGGGTTAATGGTGTTGGTTGTACATTGACATAGCTTATAAGACCTTGTTGCATTGCCTTATTGTACAATTATTTATTTACCTTAATAAAATAAAATAAAATTATTATAATACAACTTATGTATCACAGATGCATATCACGTATTGTTTAACATGGTTGACACAATATGTAAAATTATTAGACATTTTTGCTAATCGATTACGTATCTAAGTTAATCGGTGTTAGTTTTATAACAAGCGGATACACATAATTTTGTAGCTGCATTTCGCAAATCAATTCGATAGCATCTGAATAAGCATTAGATTATTAATAATTTTCCTTTAAAAATAAGAAAAGCGAAAAATTGTCTTATTATACACATTTTAAAGACCACGTTTGAAATACAAGACATTCATAAATTGCGAGCGCGTATAATCAATTTTGTAATTACTGTATCGCCCTAAGGCTTCGTTCACACGACATTATCCTGCAAGTTTTCTTTGTATTCGGTTTTTTAACGTACAATCACCCGGGTGTTCACACGGTAGATTTTCCTTCGTGTAAAAAACGGATAGCCGCAGTCTTCACAGAGTTGCATTGTGAAAAGACGTCAGTGATGGATCCACGTTTGGTTGTTCTTTTATATTGGTACAATCGAAGGCGAAAAACGGTGTCGCCGCCGACAGAGCAGAAGGTTTTTGGTTACATCCTTTAAATGAAGAAACAGGGCGTACTAAATTATTTGAGAAGTTATACGATAAACTTAGAAACGATAAAAAGAAGTGTTTTAATTACTTTCGGATGTCTATTGAAAGTTTCTCCGCGCGACTTCTCCAAAAGACGGCTAACTACTAAACGCTTGTTCGATTGTTATTCGATAAAAAACGTATGAACATCGTGTCATGTGAACGAGTCAGAACTATACTATGTGCCACTGCATGCCGAATACGTTAAAGTTCATTCGATTTGCTTGACAAGTCCGTTGAGTATTCGTTTAAACGTATAAACGGTGTACGATTTTTTGCAGTACAAGCGTCATGTGAATGGTTCTATAGTGAATGTATGTGCCACTATTTATACGTTAAGACGTATACTGCAAAAAAACGTGCAGTAAAATGCCGTGTGAACGAAGCCTAATGGAACCGTTGAGTAATACGTTTCAATATTTTCTTTAGACGAAAATGATAAAAGGATCCTTATACGGTATAGATGCGGCCTCTACCGGAAAACAAAAGCCTTTGTCGTCCCGGAACAAGCTTTTATTAAAAGCCTCTTTACACCTTATAACGTTTCATAAAATTGTTCAAACTTATTTAATGTGTGTGTTTTGGGCGTAAAGTCGTAAATGTTTAACTTAGGCTTTTCGGTGTCTCACCGTTAATGTCTCAGGCATCACCTGGGTTTACCGATTAAATGTTAATGTGTGAATTATTTAACCACAGCACCTTTATGTGCTTTATACGATGAAGCTTATGTTCTGTTAAAAGAATGAATATCTCAACGCCTTGCAAGCTTGTTCTTAGAAATTTCAAGATCGCTATGATTAAAATTCGTACAGCTGGGAAATCTAGTTGACTTTTCAATCACCTTAAAATACGAATAATATAAGTACTAATGAGTCTTTAGTTACGCTTGTCTCGCTAGCAAAAATCGAATACGGTAATATTTGAGAAATAAACAACTTCGTTTTATCTCCAATTGAAACTGGTTGTTCTCAGAACTTCGATGTTTACATTTAGTCAGCTTAAAATGACGTCAAGGCCCTTTACATTTTCGCGAAGGTCTTTTATGATCACATTTTTGTTATTATTTTTAAGTAGGTAGAAAGAACTCCAAAATGAAATTTTAGAGTGACTTTTAGTGTGCTTTATGTCATCTACGACGAAATGAATATCAATGTGAGCAAATTGATACTTCCAGCGAAATGGCTTTACCCTTAACCTTTTGTAAAAATAAAGCTTTATTGTTTAGAAAATTGAACTGTAGCAAAATCTATTTTCATAGCACGAATTATTCAGTTTTAACAAATAGATTCGAGTCACTTCACTGGGCAAATTCTCAAAGTTTTACAATCCTTACTTTATTATTCAAGCCTGAAGTATTATACTAAATGAATAATACGGTTATTTCATCCAAGGAAACCGTCATTCACTGCCAGTGGTCGAGTTAAAATGGGAGGGATTAGCCAGACAAGCAATTTCGTGTTGGTTGGTTGCTCGTCCCAATCTACGCTGATGGGCTGTGACCCTAAATATTAGGTAGGTATGTATACACCTTTACATACTTAATGGTTTATTGTTTTATTAATAATGTAACAAAAATATGTAATAAAACCAGTACAACTTTTTTAGTGTCTAGTAGAGTAATAAGCGTAGCCATACTACGTGATTTAATGACGAAGTGTCGTCGTGATCGCCCGTGCTTATGTTATACTAGACGATGCCCGCGGTTACACCCGCGTTATTTAAGGCTACTGCTCCGCTCCCTTCGCTCACAGCGTGATGTTATATAGCCTATAGCCTTCCTCGATAAATGGGCTATCTAACACTGAAAGAATTTTTCAAATCGGACCAGTAGTTCCTGAGATTAGCGCGTTCAACCAACCAAACAAACTCTTCAGCTTTATATATAGACTAGTTATATATATAGACTAGTTATATAGAGTTCGCTGGGTTGGCCCAGCGAACTCCGTATCGCCTTTTTAAGAGTTTTTATTTAATTCCCTTTTTACCAAGCCCCTTTCCCAAAGTTACCATTGACTTAGCGCTTAATCTCTTTATTATCTCTATCATTCCAGGGTCTATAAATGATGCAAAAACAAACAAAGATATTTATACAATATCGAATTCCCCATTCCTTAAAATATCGGCGACGATACCCAGATCAACTTAGAAAAAATCCCGTCCGTCATCTTTGATTTCCTATCGGCCATCTTTGATCACAAAATAGATTTGTATTTGAATTCACCATCCCTTAAATTATCAGAGACGATACGCATATTGATTTTTTAAATTTTTCCCATCCGCCATCTTTGATTTCCCATCCGCCATCTTGAATCACGAAACAGATGTTGTATTTAGATTTCCCATCCCTTCAAACATCGGAGACGATATCCATATTGATTTAAAAAAAATCCCATCCGCCATCTTTGATCACGAAATAGATGGTGTTTTTGAATTCCTCATTCCTTAAAATATCGGAGACGATACCCAGATCAACTTTAAAAAAATCCCGTCCGCCATCTTTGATTTCCTATCCGCCTTCTTTGATCACGAAATAGATGTTGTATTTAGATTCGCCATCCCTTAAAACATCGGAGACGATAACCATATTGTTTTTTTTTAAACTTTCTCATCCGCCATCTTTGATCACGAAATAGATGTCGGATTTGGATGCCCCATCCCTTTAAATATCGGCGACGATACCCATATCGACTTAAAAAAAAATCCCGCCCGCCATGTTTGATTTCCTATCGGCCATCTTTGATCACGAAATAGATGTTGTATTTAGATTCGCCATCCCTTAAAATATCGGAGACGATAACCATATTGATTTTTTAAAACTTTCTCATCCGCCATCTTTGATCACGAAATAGATGTCGGATTTGGATGCCCCATCCCTTATCGGCGACGATACCCATATCGACTTAAAAAAAAAACCCGTCCGCCATGCTTGATTTCCTATCGGCCATCTTTGATCACGAAATAGATGTTGTATTTGGATTCACCATCCCTTAAATCATCAGAGACGATACCCATATTGATTTTTTAATTTTTCCCATCCGCCATTTTTGATTTCCCATCCGCCATCTTGAATCACAAAATAGATGATGTATTTGGATTCCCCATCTCTTTAAACATCGGAGACGATACCAATATTGAATTTTTAAAATTTTCCCATCCACCATCTTTGATTGCGCATCCGCCATATTTGATCACGAAAAGATGTTGTATTTCGATTCTCCACCCCTTGTAATATCGAAGGCGATACCCATATTGATATTTAAAATTTTCTCATCCGCCATCTTTGATTTCCCGTCCGCCATTTTGGATCACTAAATAAATTTCATATTTTTAATCAATGTCCCGAAAATCTCGACAGCGATACCAATATAGATTGTATCCTATTCGTTTAGCCTTTTTTTTTGGCTTTTAACCCAACACTCCCCCTTTTCGTTTGACCATTTTATTATTTTTGTCTGGCCCCTAAAAGTTGTGGCGTAATTTTATATAGCGTATAGCCTTTCGGAATAATTGGGCTATCATAGGCAATAACGCTGCCAAGCCACCACTCAAAACACATCAAAACTGGGCAAAGAAAAAGCTAACACCTTCGCTGAACATCTGTCAAATGTCTTCTCACCGAATGAAACCAACAATAACCATTTTCAAACCCAAATTGACTCCAGCTTAAATCAAGCATATCAGATGTGTCTTCCTCCTACTCCAATAAAATACAAGGAAGTGTGTAGGGTGACTAAAAACCTTAAAGACAAAAAATCTCCTGGTTTTGATTTAATAACAAAAGAGATCTTAAAACAACTTCCAAAAAAGGCAGTGATGTTTTTGACGACATTGATTAATGGCATCCTTAGAGTCCAACATTACCCACAACTATGGAAAGTATCGCAAATTTTTATGGTACATAAACCAGGAAAACAACCTAATGATGTCACCTCATACAGGCTAATTAGTCTTCTGCCAATTCTTTCAAAAGTGTTTGAAAAGCTTCTGTTGCATAGATTACTTCCTATTCTCGACATAAACAATACTATACCAGACCATCAATTTGGATTCTGATCACACCATTCCACCGTTGAACAAGTGCACAGAGTAAGTGAAAAGATAAGAAAAGCTCTTGAAGATAAGGAGTACTGTTCCTCGGCTTTTCTAGATATCCAACAAGCATTTGACCGAGTCTGGCACAAGGGCCTACTTTATAAGATAAAAGCAAGGTTACCACACAGCTACTACCTGCTGCTGCATTCGTACCTGACGGGACGCTTATTCCAAGTAAAGGAATGCGATGCAACGTCCACATTCTACGAAATAAAAGCCGGCGTTCCTCAGGGTTCGGTATTGGGACCAGTACTTTACACAATATACACATCCGACTTGCCACAAACAGAAAACACTATGACAGCCACATTTGCGGATGACACTGTAATTCTAGCAAGCAATAAAGATGCTGCCCAAGCCTCAAGGACACTACAGTCAGGATTAGACAAAGTTACCGATTGGCTCTGCAAGTGGCGTATCAGGGCAAGCGTTACCAAGTCTATCCAAGTTACCTTCTCTTTGCGAAAAGGTAATTGTCCACCAGTGCGCCTTGAAAACAGCACACTTCCGCATCAGGACAGCGTAAAATATCTTGGGTTACACCTTGACCGACGTCTAACGTGGCATAAACATATTAAAACTAAGAGAGATGAGCTTAAAATCAGATATAACAACCTTCTGTGGCTCATAAGAAGAAACAGCAAGCTTGCCCTAAATAACAAAGTCTTGATTTACAAAGCAATCCTAAAACCTGTGTGGTTGCATGGCATCCAATGCAGGGGAAGTGCGAGTAACTCAAATATATCAATTCTGCAACGAATGCAGAACATAATACTACGCACAATAGCCAATGTTCCTTGGTATGTCACAAATATGGAAATGCATGACCATCTACAGCCGAGCACCATCAAAGAAGAGATATCTCAAATGTCTGTAAGATACCACAAGCGACTTGAAGTCCATCCTAACCCATTGGCGTCAACATTACTTACTTGTAGCTACCAGAAACGATTGAAACGGAAGGACGTTTTCACTTATTAGAAAAGGGTAGACATTCTCACTGGAGAATGCACTCTGCATAACAAGGAACCCACAAAACATCCACTAAAAGCTTAAGCTGATTGCAGATAAAATATACAAAAAAAAAATAGAAAAAGATATGTTTAGAAATATAAAAGGGACCACGGAGACCCACCAGTGTCAGGTACAGGGACCAAGCCACCGGTGGTTAGGGCCTCAGAGACAGGAACTTGCTCACGATGCGCGCCGTGTCGAGAAGAACTGCCTTCTGAATCAAAGACTTAATCCAGCTGCCTAGTGTAAACCTGTTTAGGTGTTAATCGAGGCTCTTGGCGATTAATCCATTCACCGACACGACTATCGCCATAATGATCGCCGAATCTACATCCCTTATGTCAACAATCTCGTGAGCTAGGTCCAAATATTTAATATCTTTCTCTTTTTCTGCTTTCACGAGATTGCCGTCATGCGGTATCGTGATATCGATTATCATTGCGCGTCGCTCTGCTCGCTCTATCACTACTATATCAGGCTTATTGGCTACAATAGTCCTGTCTGTAATGATAGACCGATCCCAGTACAACAATGCACGACCATTTTCGAGAACTGGGTTGGGCACATATCTGTAGTACGGTACCTCAGAACCAATGAAATCATATTTAAGGGCTAGTTGCTGATGGATTATCCTGGCCACTTCGTTGTGTCTGTGCAAATACTGTCCATTGGCAAGACTCGAACAACCGGATACTATATGCCTGAGAGATTCCCCGGGCCGGTGACACGCCCGACATATGTCAACCGTACCATCCCTCATTATATACTTTCGGTAGTTGTTTGTCATGACAACTTCGTCCATAATTGCAAAGACAAAACCTTCGGTTTCTCCAAAGAGATCACCGAAACGTAACCAGGCTACAGAAGCTTTAAAATTGACGTCTGGGTCATGTAAAGCTCCATAGAACCGTCCATGCAGCTCCTTGCCCTTCCATATTTCTCTTCGGTCGTCAGTACTAAGTACTGCAGGTTTGTGCCAGTTCTCTTTAGTAAGAGCGAGCGGGGTAAGTCCTGTATTATTATTATTCTTCTTTATTATGTCTTTTCTCATGGTAGAATTTTATACACTTAAATAAATAAAAAAATTTAACCATATAAAATAGGACCACGGAGACCCACCGGTATCGGGTACAGGGACCAAGCTACCGGTGGTTAGGGCTCCAGAGAGAGGAACCTCCGAACTATGCGCGTCGTGTCCAACAATACTGCCTTCTGTATAGAGGACTTGATCCAGCCGTCTAACGAGAGCCTCTTGAGATGGTGGTCGAGGCTCTTGGCAATGAGACCATTAACTGACACGACTATCGGTACAATGATCGCCGAGTCCACATCCCACATGTCGACAATCTCGTGAGCTAGGTCCAAATACTTGATTTCCTTATCTTTTTCGGCTTTCACGAGATTCTCGTCATGGGGAATAGTAACATCAACGATCATTGCAAGGCGTTCTGATCGATCTATCACCACAATATCGGGCTTGTTAGCCACGATAGTCCTATCGGTGATGATAGATCGATCCCAGTACTTAGTGGCACGACCATTTTCGAGAACTGGATCGGGCACATACCTGTAGTACGGTACTTCAAAGGGTACAAGGTCATATTTTAAGGCAAGCTGCTGATGGACGATCCTGGCTACTTGATTGTGCCTGTGCAAGTATTCGCCGTTGGCAAGACGAGAACAACCGGAAACTATATGTCTGAGGGATTCGCCGGGCTGGTGACACGCCCGACATATGTCAACAGTCCCATCCTTCAGAATATACTTACGGTAGTTGTTCGTCATGACAACTTCGTCCATAATTGCACAAACAAAACCTTCGGTCTCTGCAAATAAATCACCAAACCGTAGCCAGGCTACTGATGACATGAGGTCTACATCGGGCCCATGCAAGGCCCGATAAAAACGTCCATGCAACTCTTTGCCTTTCCATACTTCCCTGCGCTCTTCAGTACTAAGTACAACAGGTTTGCGCCAGCTCTCTTTATTATTATTATTATTATAATTCATTTATAGGTTTCAGCCAGAGGCAAAAAAAGATTTTGATATCCAAAATGATATTGTCGAGAACTGTGAACCCAATGACAATTTTTATTTAAATGCTCGGTGACCTAGAAAACACGAAAAGTGGTAACAATATACACAACGGTCCAATTTTACCTAACTTTGTAGAAACATAAGACATCTTTGTACGACAATCTTGACACTTGACTTAAAAATAACGTGGAGAGTTTGTTTTGTTTCATATCTGCAGGCGTTTTGTTCTTAGCAAAGTAAGTCCGTGTCTACAAATATATATTCATGAAACGATTTTAGAAATATGGATTTTTACCGATCGTAATTCTCGATTATTCTTTGAAAATCCGTCTATTTGCATTTTATCTTAAAGGGAATACTTTATGCAAATCTTTTGTCGACGAGCACAAGGGAATGCGTTTACAGCATTTATTTTGCAAACTGTACCCTGCCTTTGAAGCATGACACCAATTATTTCAACAAAATAGATAAGGAGCTTTCAGCAGTATTTTAACAACTTGACTCCTTAACAAATATAGATAAAGAACTGAGTGAGTTTATTCAGTTTTCTAAACAATCTTAATATAAAGCTGGTGAACAAAATATTCAGTCTTTTTTTTAAAACGCTGTCATTAGCGATGCCTTCAACGAAACAAATTGTTTGGTAAATTTGGATGTCATTGAACGTGGCTCTTTGAGAGTGAAGTAGCAAGCGATCAGGGGTGTATATGTAGCTAAGCGTAATCCAATATACCCTTGCGAGTACTGGAGGCACATAAACTGCCTACAAAGGCGATTGCCTACGACAGTCAACCGATCCGATGGAGAAAGGCTCTATTGTGTTTGGCACTCTTTTCGTGTACCAACTTTTGTTTATCTCGATGTCTGGATTATCTTTCGGGTGTGAATAATTTGTGAGTCGCGATTTATTTTTTGTAAACATTTTTATTGTTTTATCGAGAGCATTTTTTAACCTTTATGTTTTTACGATTTAGATAACGAAACGCTTACTTAGGAATTATTTTATGTGGAACATTCAGAATTCGCAAATATCGGCAATGTGAGTCTTTGTTTCGTATACAAACTGATGCAAAATTACAGTTATATTACTATGAAGGAGTTGATTTTTTTTATATATTTATGACATTAAAAAAAACATTGCTTAGCAACTTAGTGTTATTAAATTATCTTCTTTATAAAATTGTTTATCTATATCAAAATGTTTTCCAATAGTAAATACATCATAGCATGTTTTTCGGGAATTGAACGATACTAGGTACCTACAACTATATTTATTTTCAAACAATTACATAATTTGCTCTGTTGCCACTCACGTAGTTTTCGATAAATCATTCGACCCTCGTCTTTATGTATAGTACTGATCCCAAATAACTCTGCTAGCTATGTGTGGTAAGGAAAAATATAATAATATCATCAAACCCAATTAAATGGTAGCATCTTTCTCTTACCACTCACATAGGACTCATAAGCTCGCTTAAACATTTTTAAAGTTTTATCATACAGATTTCATGATAGATGGAACAATATTGTTTACAGTACGTACGTAGTCTAATATATCAAAGCTTCTTTGTGCTATATTGCACCATCGTACCGTACCATTTTCAACAAAACCGTATACATGCATGACTTGCCCTTACAACCACGGCAGTAAGCTATTCGATAGACTCTATTCATCATAGATATCTAGTTTACATTAATCTCAATATACCATACACGTGAAATCGGCTTACTAGTAATGTTGTTATCAATGAAGTGAATGTGGATTAGACTGGGAGATTTGCTTTATATTTTGCTGAATTCGTAATGTTACCTACGTGATTGAATATGATGCATGTGTGTTCTGTTATCGAAGGATGCAATTAAACTAGCATAGTAAATACTATGCCGTATGGTTGACGGCATAGAATACAAGTGTCACCACCCTCTATCTTCCCGTGTGTGTCGTAAGAGGCGACTAAGGGATAACACGATGCAAATACCATCTTTGCGTAGAGACGGAAAACTCGACATCAAACCCTATACGACTGCCTCGTTGGTCTCGCGGCATAAATGTGCGCGTGGGATCGGGAGGTCCCGGGCTCGGAGCTTCCGCAGCTGCAGTTGATTTTATAGACACCCGGGGTTTGTAGCGGTAGAACATCCTTTGGTGTGCCCACCATGTTGTATACTTTGGCCCCTGGTGTAAATACGGTCGGAATGGAGTAGCTTTTTAACTTGGCTCCTATTTTATCCGTAACACCTCTAATGTAGGGCATGTAGGTCGGTTGTCTATTTACCGCCGGATGTTTTTCGCACTTGATAGGCTGCGTCATTCGTCGTTGCACCTGGTATCGACCACGGAACGCCACTTTTACCCAAGAGTTGTGCGTGAAGCGATTGAAATCAGAAAACATAAAAATTTCAATCGGGAAGAGGGTTTCAAATTGTCATCGGCGTGGAATCCAGTGATTCGCTTAACAACACCCCACCTTAATGCGCAGTCGGCGAATGTTCAATATACAGACACGGTTAGTGTGTTTTGCGCCGGTACTTCGCATATCAACGACCCGGGGGTAGAAATAGAATCTTCTACCTCGCACTCGGAGACGTGACATCGCGACACCAGTCAGCTTGCGACCACGGGACGTGCAACCGTCTCGAAACGTCAAGCAAAATAAGGTATGTAAATACCTGCATGTTCGCGTTAATTCCCGTCTATATATATATTCTTAAACATGCAACGCGAGTGTTTAAAAGTTTCACCAGTTAGTAGACGTCATACGTGTAGTGTCGAAGCATCGACAGTGAATCTAAAAATTTAAAAAATTTGATGAGTATAGCTACCGAAACCCGCGCATCACTAGGACGGCACTAAGCTGACATCAGTCCCCTCGCGACTACAGCCGTTGTAACATCAAAATAAGTAACAAATTAGTACATTTTTATAACCAACTTAAGAACTTGTCAGTTAATTGCATCTTTTGGCGATTGGAAATGTTAAATTACATTGTATGGTGTATACAAACCGTGCAACTTTAAAGTCGAAATATTACTGAATGTGCGCCAATTTTTCGTGATCATAGAATGAAATGAAAACGTGATATGGCTTAGTCTCTAATAAAATCTTGTTTATGCGGAACAATAGTCGCCTTCAATAGAAGGTTTCAGCATTGTACGCCGCCGGCGTTGGCGCCTCCACCCGCAAATGGTTTCGGACTAGCTGCCACCACTTCTGTTAAATTAAAAATGTCACTACAAAAATATGAAATGGTATTTAATTTCATTTTCTTACTTATATGCTGGTAGATTAAAAAGGCCTAAGGTATATTTTTTATTATTTTTAATTATAGAATCACGCCTGTATCTCCGTCGCCATCGCCGTGTATGTCCTCTGCACGGTACGTCTGCTTGGCGGCCCATCGGTGATGTTCGCAGCCGGTGCGAACGCGCTACAGTAACGCGCGTACTCCGTCACGAAGTCACTGAATCGGCTGAGATCTGGCTTCGAATGGCACTTCTCGGTGTACGTCTTGTACCACTGCACACGTAGCGAGTTCGGTAGCTTCTCGGTCAACACACGCACTAGCTCCGCATTGACGAGGTAGTGTTCCTTTTTCAACGCACGAAGTGTGACGACGTCGCTTCTAATCTTGCTCGCGAACGCACATACGTCCTTAGATGCTTCGCTACAGCGTGGCAGGGTCCTCAGCTTGTCCATCTCTGCCTGTGCGATCGAGTCTGGTCGTCCGAACTGCAGCTCCAACTCCTTCATGATTTCATCCGGTCGCGCATGCCCAATCAGTTCCGAGCTAACTATTTCTAACGCTCTTCCCTTGAGACTTCTTCTCAGTCTCGCTGTATTCTCCACGTCGTTGAAGAAACTCTTGGTGGTGTCGTATATCGCCTTGAACGACAGCCACTCGGTGTGCGCGCCGCGGAACGTCGGTAACGTCATGATGACTTTCGAAACCGCCGGGTGTGGAACACCTATCGATGTGTCCGGTGGCTTCCTGTCGGCGAGCGCGGCGAGCGCGGCGATCGCGGAGGTGAGATCCGTGATGAACGGCTTCAGCGAATCACCTCCCTGTTGATGAACGTCCATCTTCTGTGAGGGCGGTCCATCTTCTTTTTCTGTTTTCTGCGCTCCGTCGGCTTCCCTCTTCTTGGCGGGCGCCGATATCACTATATCTATATCTTCAGGGCCGGACTGGGGTTCCGGAGCCTCTTCCAACCACGAACGTACGTAATCTTGTTTCGACTGTCCATCCTCGTCGTAGTCGTCAGAGTCCGCCTCCTCTTCAGCCTTCTATAGTGCTAACTGTGCTAACTGTAGTTTTATCTTCAAAACTTCTTCGCGAGCCAACAACACATTTCTATTGAAGCGTCCCGTAGCTGCCGAGCGCCGGTTGCGTTCCCTCGTTGGCATTTTTCTATCTCTATTTTCTATTATACTATGTTGCGCTGTACAAACGCTCGATCTATCGGATGGTTGCAACGTCCTTTCCTTGCCGTCTTCATTTTTCGACTGCACCTCTGCTCGCTCCCTTGTGTCTTGAAGCGTGATGTTTCGTTCATCCCTCCCCGCGGGGCCGGGGGGAGGTGGCGGCGGCGCGTCGCTCCCGACTGTTGTCGACGGCGATCGCGGCGGCCCGTCGTGACGGACGACCGCGGCGGCTGGATTGCGGGCAGCGGCGGCGCGGGCGGGGGTACTGGAACTAGGCCCGGCGCCGGCCGCTCCCCCGGCGACCTCGGGAGCACGACCTCTTGAACGCGTCGTAGGCATTCTTCTATCCGGCTCGATGCGACCAACAAATGGTCGCGGCAGCAACAGGCGATCCGGCTTCGATAGGACCAACAAATGTAACGGATGCCAGGAATCGAACCTTTGCTAGTCCGCTACAGTGCGCTGGTGGTGTGCAACTGGTGAATGTTCCTACGACGATGTGTGTTCTTCTATATGTGTGGACTGTATGGCTTCGATGTGTTGGGGCTTCAGAAATAAAACATCTTCATACGTTGAGAGCGATGCTGTTCAGGTGTTCGGTGCTTGATGGTTACATATGGTTACTTGGTCACGAGATGGTGGTTGGGATGCCAACAAACTGGCCGAATACATGGTCGCTTAGGTACTTCGAAACTTTACCTTAACGACGACCATCGCACCGAACACGTGCACAGAGAATCTTTGTTTATTTTTAATTTTCTATACAGTACAAATGTCTATTTATATTAGGTACTATGATACATAAATATATGTTCTATACATCGTTAGATAGGTCTTATAAAGTTCTATCTATCAGTATACAATACCTAAACCTTACTACTAGCGTCACTAAGTTATTCTATAAAAACTGCGAATAAATGCCGTCACACAAGGGCCCGCCCACTATATTTTCTATCGAAAAACTATTATATACTAAATTTATATATGTAATTTTGGTAGGCCGTTGTGTGAAACTATATAGGGCGTCTATTAAAATAAACACCATGAAAATATCTTTATTCAATTCGAAGTTATTACATGAAAACCTATGATGCATAAGAAAAAATACAGATTTTCTAAGTAAACACTATCGTACATAAACAAAGTTTATGATAAACATGCAAATGTTTGTTATATGTTTATTTTAACTATATAAGGTAATAACTAGCAATAATAAAGTATCTAGACATGATTTCAAGCCTATACGAAGCTAAAAAACACTTATAAAACTATAAAACGACTATATAAACAGAACAGCTGTTTATCAAATATTAGTTCTTATGATTCTTATCTGTTATAACTGATAACACTAATTATGATTCGATATCTAGGTCCCTACAGTTAGCACAAGTTTTAGACTAATGTTCACGTACTTTGTAGTACTTTATATTGATATTTTAACTATTTACACTATTCTAGCTTTATTTTAACACTTTGACGCGTCTGGGAACCGAACCCGGTGTACCGCACGATTGGATAGCACTGATTTTATACGATTTTCACTCGCGGTTTCGAATACACTATTCACTGTCATAGTTTTTAATGTCTGTCGCGAACACATATTATGTTGTTAGTAAACCAACTTCAACCAACTTCATTGGTTGGTGTGTAGTATTTCGTAGGAAGTTGCCCCGCGTTCTTACAGTATGATTGAGTATTTGTTGGTACATACAATATTTTATGATACTATATTAAATGAAAGACATAACACAAACTTGACGACTTTATCCCCGAAAGGGTAAGCAGAGGTGTATTACACACCCCACTTCGCCAGTTATGTTTCGGTCTCAATGGGGGCGAGCATAGGCTGGCAATAGTGCCATTTACCAGGCACATTATTAAGCGACCGATTATTAACATTTTTAATCTACACATAGCTTCGAAAAATCAAAGGTATGGCCCGGGGTAACCACGATCCTCGGATTCAAATCAGATTCAGAATCAGATACAGAAAATATGACAAATATATATCTTTAGTCCTTGGATAGATCGAATATTGAAACCGGCCGTAAGAGGGAAAAGTCGATAATTTGGTTTTTCATCATAAAGTTTTCGTTCTATATAAGTTTTCGTTCTATGCATGACATATTCTGCTAATTCTATCTATTTATTTTTTATGGTTTTATTTCTTAATTCTTGGCAGCTTGACATAATTATAGCGCAATATTTGTGTTGGGGACTACCTACGCTAAAAAGCAAGGGCGCCAGATTCTACAAACATTCGAAAATACATCAAAGGAAAACTAATGTTGTATCTAGGTTTCAGAAAACAAAATTTGTTATGAAACTAGTAGTACTCACCCAATTAAAACATAGAAACTCTAGGTAGTTGGTGACTTTACAAGTTCGTTTAAAACTTGAACGGTGAATATGCAAGTAGTGAAAATAATACGGAACTACCCACAAAACTACGGAACGCTGCCTCTGTTGGTCACATTAAATATACAACATTTGGATGTCCAGACCGCATTTCTAAAAACTATATTCGAGTTCAGATAACGTGGAACAAAGCTTTTAATTTCTTTAATGAGGCAACTATCAAGTTTAAGTTTAGTTTTTGAAGCAAGAGAGAAACTTAAAAACTATTCGAAAGACACATGTAGTGGAAACAACTATACAATTTGGTGTAGCACGCTTAAAATTTTATCCCGTGCGCGCGTTCGGGTGTAAAAACACAGCTGTCGACGCAGTGAAGACCGTTGTTTACACTTTTTGTACGTCACATTGAGCACGAGTTCAATATTGTTCGGTGCTCCCTTCAGAAAAGTGATTTTTATGAGCAGCCAATACAATGAGTGAACGAAAATAGAAGCTTCGTAGTTCGAACTGTTTTCTGCCGATGCTTTGAAAGACAAACATATGTGTGATTATTAATATTCACAATACATATTCTGAATAAAATAAAATAAATCGGGCAAGTGCGAGTCTGACCCGCGCACCGAGGGTTCCGTACGCATTTTACCTTATGTGAGGTTCGTGCTAATTACGCTAGTCCTCTAAATCCCCCCCCGTGGGATCTCCACCTTGTCGTGGTGGGTGGGCTCTGTAACCGTGGGTTTAAGGTACAACACCCACGGTGAAGCTAAGCGGGATCCCGGGAGGAGACGCTCCACGTGGGCTTGCGTGAGGCCTGCGTAGGATGCGTCCCAAGGTGCGGGTGCGGGAGACAGTTCTGTCTGTCCCTCGCAGTCGGGTGCGGTCGCGGGAGGAGAAGCATGTCGGTGTTGCGTTGCCGCGCGCCCTATCTCCCGCGACCAGATGGGGGCGCATCATCGTTGCGTCGCGGTGGGGCCGCAGAGGAAGAGGAGATGCGGTGTTGCGTTGCCGTCCTCCCTATCCTCTGCGGCCACTGGATGCTTTGGTGGCGGAGCCCAACACCTTCATCTACCGCCAAGGCGGTTACGTTCGGGGCCCGCCTGACCATCTGGCGAGCCAATACTCGTCGGGGGGCAGCGAGGTATGCTTCGGTGAAACCCTACCCTCCGACACATGGGTACATGAGGAGCACGGGTTGGTTTTTAGTCAGTAAGTGTCTGACAGTCCCCTTCGTCCTTCCCCCCAGGGTGGAGGGACTCCATGAGGATTTTCCAACCCGACACAAAAAATAACAAAAAAAAAGTCCTCTAAATCTGCATGAGCGCCCATACAACTTAGAGGACTATCTTAAATGGAGTTTACTATGTATGTATGTGGACACCCTTAAATTTTCCACTTTTTTAATTTTTGTAATTTTTCCTTTATTTGTGCTGTAAGACCCTGCTTTTGGCCAAATTTCGTGATTCTAGTTCAACGGGAACCACCATATAGGTTTTCGACCCAAAACCTATAGGGTACTTACAGTTGACCTAGAATTGTCAATTTTGGTTAAAACCAAGGTCTTGCAGCGCAAGTAAAGGAAAAATTCCGAAAATTAAAAAATATTGAAAATGAAGTTTAATTTAGGTACTTACAAGTTTTTGCAAAAATCTAATTTTGACCATATCTTTTTATCGAGTTGACCCAGGACCCTGATTTTATATCGTTTTTATATATGATTATTTAAATCATGTTAACTGTTTTTCTTGATGCATGTAAATCTGATTTTTGGCCATTATTTTTATTATTGTATCATTTATTATTATTATAGACTCATACATACATAGACGCCTGTTTCCCCGAAGGAGTAGGCAGAGGCATATTAAACGCCCGCTTTTCGCCAGTGTTTTGATCCCACGTAATAGGTGGCGAGCCTATTGCCGCTTATCGGGATATTTTGTTTGCCAGAGCCTCGTCCGTTGATCAGCAGGTGCACCACTTGCAGGTGAGGTTGGCTTGGGACCCTAAGTTCTTGGTGGGAACCCTATGCACCCTATATTAAATAAATCATATTATTTTTTTTAATAAATAAATATGATTTATTTAATACAAAATAGTTTCCTTAAGTTACACACCGTGAATTACATGCTATTCGTAGTTATTTTGATGTTGAGTGCAATTCAGGACAGGCAAGGACAGATATAATATTGTATGTGGTTTATATATTCCACCCAATCAGACGGGACCCACTTATGTGTCACTGTTTAATTCTCTTAACAAGGAAATTATGCGGTACGGTAATGTTTTTCATATTTTAGGTTATTTTAATTTACCGAACTTGGCGTGGACTGAGGTTGGTTCGGTTGCCCTTACGTTAGACCCTGCGGAATGTCACAGTTCGGTAAGTAAACAATTGCTTGAGCATATGTCAGTGCTTAATGGTAAACAATAAAATATTTATCGAAACAGTATGCATCGTGTGCTGGACTTATACATATCAAATGCCGAAAATAGTGTTTGCGAGCCGCCCTCAATTCTTTTAGTTCCTGTGGACCCATTGCACCCGCCTTTTTATACATTCGTAAATTTTTTCATGTCACGCAAGCTATTGCCTACTTCTTCCTCACCGAGTTATAGGTTTCACGAAGGGATTATGATAGTATCAGGGGCGAAATAGGTAATATTAACTGGAACGTAATTTTGAATAATAAGTCTGCCGAACAATTGGTCAGTATATTCTACGAGAAAATCCATGAAATTATACGTACGTATGTACCACTACGGCCGGTCAAATCAAAAGAATTCCCAGTTTGGTTTATGCGCCCTCTAATTCACGTATTTAAAAATAAAGAAAAAGCCTGGGTAAAATGGAAAAAATCCGGTAACACTTGTGACTATGCCAAGTTCTCTCTCTTACGTCATCGATTTAAATCACTATGCAAAGACAATTTCAATAGATACATGATTTCTATTGAGAATAGACTAAAGAATGATGTTAAGGCATTCTGGTACTTTATTAACAGTCGTAAAGACGAACACGGTATACCCAATTGCATGACTTATGATGGCATTGAATCGGTTGAACCGAAGGAAATATGAGTGCACTTTTCAAAATTTTTTCCTCCGTTTACGAAAAAAGCGAGGTTGGAATTAAGCATTTTCCAAGTAATATACGATCTCAGCATCGCGAAATTTTGGATCAATTGTCAATTACTAGAGGCGCTGTTCTTTATACTCTTAACTCTCTCGATGTAACCAAAGGCCCTGGTCTAGACAACATACCCCCTATTTTTCTAAAACACACAGCCAATGTAATCAGCACACCCGTATGCTTCATTTTTAACGCTAGTTTACGTGAAGGTATTGTGCCTTAAATCTAGAAAAAGGCCAATATAACTCCAGTGTATAAGAGCGGCAGCAAAAATAACGTTACTATCTACCGTCCTATATCCTTGCTCTCCACTTTTTCCAAGGTTTTGGAAAGGCTAGTTTACAATTCTATCTACCCCAGTTTACACAAAATTATCATACCTGAACCAAAAAAATATTGAAAAATCGGTCAACACTTAGTAACCTAACTCTCTACACCAATTTTTTGTTCGAGAGCTTAGACAACCACGAACAAGTAGATTCAATGTACACAGACTTTTGCAAGGCCTTTGACAAAAACATTTCCTGTTACTGCAAAAAATCCCCTACAATGGCATAAGGGGAAACCTACTGCGCTGGTTCGAGTCCTACATCAAAAATAGACCACAAAGGGTTGTTATCAATAATTCACCTCAGATGTCATAAAAGTCACTCCCGGTGTCCCCCAAGGATCTATCTTGTGGCCCCTGCTTTTTGTATTGTACATAAACGACATCAATCAATGTTTCATGCATAGCAAATTTTTTTTATATGCTGACGACCTTAAAATCTATCGTTGTATTCGAACCACTCAAGATTGTGAGAAGCTTCAGGCAGATCTAGATCGCTTATCAAGATATTGTTTAAATAATAAACTACAACTTAGTCTTACTAAGTGCAAAAGCATATCATTCACTAAGAAAATAAATGCTATCAATTTCTGCTATAATCTCACTGCCACAACCTTGGGCTCAGTTACAACTATCAAAGACCTAGGCATACACCTTGATACCAAGCTGGACTTGAGTACACACATAAATTATATCACCAATAAGGCGTTTCATTTATATGGTATTGTTATGCGCACGTGCGGCTCCACCTAGTACTTACATCTATTTATACAAAATCCTTATTAGGTCCCAAATCGAGTACTGGATACCAGTATGGAATCCATATTATATAAAGTATAGTGATCAAGTAGAAGCAGTTCAGCGTAAATTTTTGAAAGCTGTACATTATAGGTGTTTCCGTACTAAACTATCGTATAGCAAGCTCTTAAAGAAATTCTCTCTCACTACCCTGAAAGATAGGAGATTGCTCATGGATCAAATGCTTTTACACAATATATGCCACAATAAATTTGATTGTAATTCTCTTATGAATCAAATTTACATACGCATCGTCGCTAGAGTCGCTCTCAGCGTATTCGAAATAATTACACTCACAAATTATTTGCTCCTAAATTAAGCAAAACTAACGCGGGTGAACGTGCACCATTGACACGACTTATGAAATCTTATAATGAACACTTTACCAACATTGATATTTTTACGTTATCACAGAACTGTTACGAAAAACGAGTTTTAAAACTATTTTCAGATGATCGGTCTTCTTCATAGATCAGCCATAGAGACAGGGTGTAGATTGTGGTCACACTGGCTTGTATTTGAGAAGATGAGCAACTTATTTATAATTATTTCCAGTAAAAATCAAGAAATGTTGAATGACATAAGATTTTGTTGAATCTTAGCTACTCAGAGATAAAATACCTGGCAATACCTGCTTGGCTAGTGGACTATTTGAACCGATCCCAAGATAACATCGTAGGGCTAGTCTAGCAACTTGACTCTTAGAGTCGTACCAATAATTCTACTGCTAGAGTATTCCCACTATCATGTGTTTATGTTTATGCCTTCGTATTAGTAACAATATACTGTAATGTAATATAGTTCGAACACTTATGTCGGTTTCAATGTAATTATCGGCTTAGTATCTCATCTGCCAGTTATCTTGTATGTTGTTTACGCTAGTGTATCTAATATAATTTTCTCTAATTACTTAAAGCTTGTAATCTGGGGTTAATGGTGTTGGTTGTACATTGACATAGCTTATAAGACCTTGTTGCATTGCCTTATTGTACAATTATTTATTTACCTTAATAAAATAAAATAAAATTATTATAATACAACTTATGTATCACAGATGCATATCACGTATTGTTTAACATGGTTGACACAATATGTAAAATTATTAGACATTTTTGCTAATCGATTACGTATCTAAGTTAATCGGTGTTAGTTTTATAACAAGCGGATACACATAATTTTGTAGCTGCATTTCGCAAATCAATTCGATAGCATCTGAATAAGCATTAGATTATTAATAATTTTCCTTTAAAAATAAGAAAAGCGAAAAATTGTCTTATTATACACATTTTAAAGACCACGTTTGAAATACAAGACATTCATAAATTGCGAGCGCGTATAATCAATTTTGTAATTACTGTATCGCCCTAAGGCTTCGTTCACACGACATTATCCTGCAAGTTTTCTTTGTATTCGGTTTTTTAACGTAATCACCCGGGTGTTCACACGGTAGATTTTCCTTCGTGTAAAAAACGGATAGCCGCAGTCTTCACAGAGTTGCATTGTGAAAAGACGTCAGTGATGGATCCACGTTTGGTTGTTCTTTTATATTGGTACAATCGAAGGCGAAAAACGGTGTCGCCGCCGACAGAGTAGAAGGTTTTTGGTTACATCCTTTAAATGAAGAAACAGGGCGTACTAAATTATTTGAGAAGTTATACGATAAACTTAGAAACGATAAAAAGAAGTGTTTTAATTACTTTCGGATGTCTATTGAAAGTTTCTCCGCGCGACTTCTCCAAAAGACGGCTAACTACTAAACGCTTGTTCGATTGTTATTCGATAAAAAACGTATGAACATCGTGTCATGTGAACGAGTCAGAACTATACTATGTGCCACTGCATGCCGAATACGTTAAAGTTCATTCGATTTGCTTGACAAGTCCGTTGAGTATTCGTTTAAACGTATAAACGGTGTACGATTTTTTGCAGTACAAGCGTCATGTGAATGGTTCTATAGTGAATGTATGTGCCACTATTTATACGTTAAGACGTATACTGCAAAAAAACGTGCAGTAAAATGCCGTGTGAACGAAGCCTAATGGAACCGTTGAGTAATACGTTTCAATATTTTCTTTAGACGAAAATGATAAAAGGATCCTTATACGGTATAGATGCGGCCTCTACCGGAAAACAAAAGCCTTTGTCGTCCCGGAACAAGCTTTTATTAAAAGCCTCTTTACACCTTATAACGTTTCATAAAATTGTTCAAACTTATTTAATGTGTGTGTTTTGGGCGTAAAGTCGTAAATGTTTAACTTAGGCTTTTCGGTGTCTCACCGTTAATGTCTCAGGCATCACCTGGGTTTACCGATTAAATGTTAATGTGTGAATTATTTAACCACAGCACCTTTATGTGCTTTATACGATGAAGCTTATGTTCTGTTAAAAGAATGAATATCTCAACGCCTTGCAAGCTTGTTCTTAGAAATTTCAAGATCGCTATGATTAAAATTCGTACAGCTGGGAAATCTAGTTGACTTTTCAATCACCTTAAAATACGAATAATATAAGTACTAATGAGTCTTTAGTTACGCTTGTCTCGCTAGCAAAAATCGAATACGGTAATATTTGAGAAATAAACAACTTCGTTTTATCTCCAATTGAAACTGGTTGTTCTCAGAACTTCGATGTTTACATTTAGTCAGCTTAAAATGACGTCAAGGCCCTTTACATTTTCGCGAAGGTCTTTTATGATCACATTTTTGTTATTATTTTTAAGTAGGTAGAAAGAACTCCAAAATGAAATTTTAGAGTGACTTTTAGTGTGCTTTATGTCATCTACGACGAAATGAATATCAATGTGAGCAAATTGATACTTCCAGCGAAATGGCTTTACCCTTAACCTTTTGTAAAAATAAAGCTTTATTGTTTAGAAAATTGAACTGTAGCAAAATCTATTTTCATAGCACGAATTATTCAGTTTTAACAAATAGATTCGAGTCACTTCACTGGGCAAATTCTCAAAGTTTTACAATCCTTACTTTATTATTCAAGCCTGAAGTATTATACTAAATGAATAATACGGTTATTTCATCCAAGGAAACCGTCATTCACTGCCAGTGGTCGAGTTAAAATGGGAGGGATTAGCCAGACAAGCAATTTCGTGTTGGTTGGTTGCTCGTCCCAATCTACGCTGATGGGCTGTGACCCTAAATATTAGGTAGGTATGTATACACCTTTACATACTTAATGGTTTATTGTTTTATTAATAATGTAACAAAAATATGTAATAAAACCAGTACAACTTTTTTAGTGTCTAGTAGAGTAATAAGCGTAGCCATACTACGTGATTTAATGACGAAGTGTCGTCGTGATCGCCCGTGCTTATGTTATACTAGACGATGCCCGCGGTTACACCCGCGTTATTTAAGGCTACTGCTCCGCTCCCTTCGCTCACAGCGTGATGTTATATAGCCTATAGCCTTCCTCGATAAATGGGCTATCTAACACTGAAAGAATTTTTCAAATCGGACCAGTAGTTCCTGAGATTAGCGCGTTCAACCAACCAAACAAACTCTTCAGCTTTATATATAGACTAGTTATATATATAGACTAGTTATATAAAGTTCGCTGGGTTGGCCCAGCGAACTCCGTATCGCCTTTTTAAGAGTTTTTATTTAATTCCCTTTTTACCAAGCCCCTTTCCCAAAGTTACCATTGACTTAGCGCTTAATCTCTTTATTATCTCTATCATTCCAGGGTCTATAAATGATGCAAAAACAAACAAAGATATTTATACAATATCGAATTCCCCATTCCTTAAAATATCGGCGACGATACCCAGATCAACTTAGAAAAAATCCCGTCCGTCATCTTTGATTTCCTATCGGCCATCTTTGATCACAAAATAGATTTGTATTTGAATTCACCATCCCTTAAATTATCAGAGACGATACGCATATTGATTTTTTAAATTTTCCCATCCGCCATCTTTGATTTCCCATCCGCCATCTTGAATCACGAAACAGATGTTGTATTTAGATTTCCCATCCCTTCAAACATCGGAGACGATATCCATATTGATTTAAAAATAAATCCCATCCGCCATCTTTGATCACGAAATAGATGGTGTTTTTGAATTCCTCATTCCTTAAAATATCGGAGACGATACCCAGATCAACTTTAAAAAAATCCCGTCCGCCATCTTTGATTTCCTATCCGCCTTCTTTGATCACGAAATAGATGTTGTATTTAGATTCGCCATCCCTTAAAACATCGGAGACGATAACCATATTGTTTTTTTTTAAACTTTCTCATCCGCCATCTTTGATCACGAAATAGATGTCGGATTTGGATGCCCCATCCCTTTAAATATCGGCGACGATACCCATATCGACTTAAAAAAAAATCCCGCCCGCCATGTTTGATTTCCTATCGGCCATCTTTGATCACGAAATAGATGTTGTATTTAGATTCGCCATCCCTTAAAATATCGGAGACGATAACCATATTGATTTTTTAAAACTTTCTCATCCGCCATCTTTGATCACGAAATAGATGTCGGATTTGGATGCCCCATCCCTTATCGGCGACGATACCCATATCGACTTAAAAAAAAAACCCGTCCGCCATGCTTGATTTCCTATCGGCCATCTTTGATCACGAAATAGATGTTGTATTTGGATTCACCATCCCTTAAATCATCAGAGACGATACCCATATTGATTTTTTAATTTTTCCCATCCGCCATTTTTGATTTCCCATCCGCCATCTTGAATCACAAAATAGATGATGTATTTGGATTCCCCATCTCTTTAAACATCGGAGACGATACCAATATTGAATTTTTAAAATTTTCCCATCCACCATCTTTGATTGCGCATCCGCCATATTTGATCACGAAAAGATGTTGTATTTCGATTCTCCACCCCTTGTAATATCGAAGGCGATACCCATATTGATATTTAAAATTTTCTCATCCGCCATCTTTGATTTCCCGTCCGCCATTTTGGATCACTAAATAAATTTCATATTTTTAATCAATGTCCCGAAAATCTCGACAGCGATACCAATATAGATTGTATCCTATTCGTTTAGCCTTTTTTTTTGGCTTTTAACCCAACACTCCCCCTTTTCGTTTGACCATTTTATTATTTTTGTCTGGCCCCTAAAAGTTGTGGCGTAATTTTATATAGCGTATAGCCTTTCGGAATAATTGGGCTATCATAGGCAATAACGCTGCCAAGCCACCACTCAAAACACATCAAAACTGGGCAAAGAAAAAGCTAACACCTTCGCTGAACATCTGTCAAATGTCTTCTCACCGAATGAAACCAACAATAACCATTTTCAAACCCAAATTGACTCCAGCTTAAATCAAGCATATCAGATGTGTCTTCCTCCTACTCCAATAAAATACAAGGAAGTGTGTAGGGTGACTAAAAACCTTAAAGACAAAAAATCTCCTGGTTTTGATTTAATAACAAAAGAGATCTTAAAACAACTTCCAAAAAAGGCAGTGATGTTTTTGACGACATTGATTAATGGCATCCTTAGAGTCCAACATTACCCACAACTATGGAAAGTATCGCAAATTTTTATGGTACATAAACCAGGAAAACAACCTAATGATGTCACCTCATACAGGCCAATTAGTCTTCTGCCAATTCTTTCAAAAGTGTTTGAAAAGCTTCTGTTGCATAGATTACTTCCTATTCTCGACATAAACAATACTATACCAGACCATCAATTTGGATTCTGATCACACCATTCCACCGTTGAACAAGTGCACAGAGTAAGTGAAAAGATAAGAAAAGCTCTTGAAGATAAGGAGTACTGTTCCTCGGCTTTTCTAGATATCCAACAAGCATTTGACCGAGTCTGGCACAAGGGCCTACTTTATAAGATAAAAGCAAGGTTACCACACAGCTACTACCTGCTGCTGCATTCGTACCTGACGGGACGCTTATTCCAAGTAAAGGAATGCGATGCAACGTCCACATTCTACGAAATAAAAGCCGGCGTTCCTCAGGGTTCGGTATTGGGACCAGTACTTTACACAATATACACATCCGACTTGCCACAAACAGAAAACACTATGACAGCCACATTTGCGGATGACACTGTAATTCTAGCAAGCAATAAAGATGCTGCCCAAGCCTCAAGGACACTACAGTCAGGATTAGACAAAGTTACCGATTGGCTCTGCAAGTGGCGTATCAGGGCAAGCGTTACCAAGTCTATCCAAGTTACCTTCTCTTTGCGAAAAGGTAATTGTCCACCAGTGCGCCTTGAAAACAGCACACTTCCGCATCAGGACAGCGTAAAATATCTTGGGTTACACCTTGACCGACGTCTAACGTGGCATAAACATATTAAAACTAAGAGAGATGAGCTTAAAATCAGATATAACAACCTTCTGTGGCTCATAAGAAGAAACAGCAAGCTTGCCCTAAATAACAAAGTCTTGATTTACAAAGCAATCCTAAAACCTGTGTGGTTGCATGGCATCCAATGCAGGGGAAGTGCGAGTAACTCAAATATATCAATTCTGCAACGAATGCAGAACATAATACTACGCACAATAGCCAATGTTCCTTGGTATGTCACAAATATGGAAATGCATGACCATCTACAGCCGAGCACCATCAAAGAAGAGATATCTCAAATGTCTGTAAGATACCACAAGCGACTTGAAGTCCATCCTAACCCATTGGCGTCAACATTACTTACTTGTAGCTACCAGAAACGATTGAAACGGAAGGACGTTTTCACTTATTAGAAAAGGGTAGACATTCTCACTGGAGAATGCACTCTGCATAACAAGGAACCCACAAAACATCCACTAAAAGCTTAAGCTGATTGCAGATAAAATATACAAAAAAAAAATAGAAAAAGATATGTTTAGAAATATAAAAGGGACCACGGAGACCCACCAGTGTCAGGTACAGGGACCAAGCCACCGGTGGTTAGGGCCTCAGAGACAGGAACTTGCTCACGATGCGCGCCGTGTCGAGAAGAACTGCCTTCTGAATCAAAGACTTAATCCAGCTGCCTAGTGTAAACCTGTTTAGGTGTTAATCGAGGCTCTTGGCGATTAATCCATTCACCGACACGACTATCGCCATAATGATCGCCGAATCTACATCCCTTATGTCAACAATCTCGTGAGCTAGGTCCAAATATTTAATATCTTTCTCTTTTTCTGCTTTCACGAGATTGCCGTCATGCGGTATCGTGATATCGATTATCATTGCGCGTCGCTCTGCTCGCTCTATCACTACTATATCAGGCTTATTGGCTACAATAGTCCTGTCTGTAATGATAGACCGATCCCAGTACAACAATGCACGACCATTTTCGAGAACTGGGTTGGGCACATATCTGTAGTACGGTACCTCAGAACCAATGAAATCATATTTAAGGGCTAGTTGCTGATGGATTATCCTGGCCACTTCGTTGTGTCTGTGCAAATACTGTCCATTGGCAAGACTCGAACAACCGGATACTATATGCCTGAGAGATTCCCCGGGCCGGTGACACGCCCGACATATGTCAACCGTACCATCCCTCATTATATACTTTCGGTAGTTGTTTGTCATGACAACTTCGTCCATAATTGCAAAGACAAAACCTTCGGTTTCTCCAAAGAGATCACCGAAACGTAACCAGGCTACAGAAGCTTTAAAATTGACGTCTGGGTCATGTAAAGCTCCATAGAACCGTCCATGCAGCTCCTTGCCCTTCCATATTTCTCTTCGGTCGTCAGTACTAAGTACTGCAGGTTTGTGCCAGTTCTCTTTAGTAAGAGCGAGCGGGGTAAGTCCTGTATTATTATTATTCTTCTTTATTATGTCTTTTCTCATGGTAGAATTTTATACACTTAAATAAATAAAAAAATTTAACCATATAAAATAGGACCACGGAGACCCACCGGTATCGGGTACAGGGACCAAGCTACCGGTGGTTAGGGCTCCAGAGAGAGGAACCTCCGAACTATGCGCGTCGTGTCCAACAATACTGCCTTCTGTATAGAGGACTTGATCCAGCCGTCTAACGAGAGCCTCTTGAGATGGTGGTCGAGGCTCTTGGCAATGAGACCATTAACTGACACGACTATCGGTACAATGATCGCCGAGTCCACATCCCACATGTCGACAATCTCGTGAGCTAGGTCCAAATACTTGATTTCCTTATCTTTTTCGGCTTTCACGAGATTCTCGTCATGGGGAATAGTAACATCAACGATCATTGCAAGGCGTTCTGATCGATCTATCACCACAATATCGGGCTTGTTAGCCACGATAGTCCTATCGGTGATGATAGATCGATCCCAGTACTTAGTGGCACGACCATTTTCGAGAACTGGATCGGGCACATACCTGTAGTACGGTACTTCAAAGGGTACAAGGTCATATTTTAAGGCAAGCTGCTGATGGACGATCCTGGCTACTTGATTGTGCCTGTGCAAGTATTCGCCGTTGGCAAGACGAGAACAACCGGAAACTATATGTCTGAGGGATTCGCCGGGCTGGTGACACGCCCGACATATGTCAACAGTCCCATCCTTCAGAATATACTTACGGTAGTTGTTCGTCATGACAACTTCGTCCATAATTGCACAAACAAAACCTTCGGTCTCTGCAAATAAATCACCAAACCGTAGCCAGGCTACTGATGACATGAGGTCTACATCGGGCCCATGCAAGGCCCGATAAAAACGTCCATGCAACTCTTTGCCTTTCCATACTTCCCTGCGCTCTTCAGTACTAAGTACAACAGGTTTGCGCCAGCTCTCTTTATTATTATTATTATTATAATTCATTTATAGGTTTCAGCCAGAGGCAAAAAAAGATTTTGATATCCAAAATGATATTGTCGAGAACTGTGAACCCAATGACAATTTTTATTTAAATGCTCGGTGACCTAGAAAACACGAAAAGTGGTAACAATATACACAACGGTCCAATTTTACCTAACTTTGTAGAAACATAAGACATCTTTGTACGACAATCTTGACACTTGACTTAAAAATAACGTGGAGAGTTTGTTTTGTTTCATATCTGCAGGCGTTTTGTTCTTAGCAAAGTAAGTCCGTGTCTACAAATATATATTCATGAAACGATTTTAGAAATATGGATTTTTACCGATCGTAATTCTCGATTATTCTTTGAAAATCCGTCTATTTGCATTTTATCTTAAAGGGAATACTTTATGCAAATCTTTTGTCGACGAGCACAAGGGAATGCGTTTACAGCATTTATTTTGCAAACTGTACCCTGCCTTTGAAGCATTACACCAATTATTTCAACAAAATAGATAAGGAGCTTTCAGCAGTATTTTAACAACTTGACTCCTTAACAAATATAGATAAAGAACTGAGTGAGTTTATTCAGTTTTCTAAACAATCTTAATATAAAGCTGGTGAACAAAATATTCAGTCTTTTTTTTAAAACGCTGTCATTAGCGATGCCTTCAACGAAACAAATTGTTTGGTAAATTTGGATGTCATTGAACGTGGCTCTTTGAGAGTGAAGTAGCAAGCGATCAGGGGTGTATATGTAGCTAAGCGTAATCCAATATACCCTTGCGAGTACTGGAGGCACATAAACTGCCTACAAAGGCGATTGCCTACGACAGTCAACCGATCCGATGGAGAAAGGCTCTATTGTGTTTGGCACTCTTTTCGTGTACCAACTTTTGTTTATCTCGATGTCTGGATTATCTTTCGGGTGTGAATAATTTGTGAGTCGCGATTTATTTTTTGTAAACATTTTTATTGTTTTATTGAGAGCATTTTTTAACCTTTATGTTTTTACGATTTAGATAACGAAACGCTTACTTAGGAATTATTTTATGTGGAACATTCAGAATTCGCAAATATCGGCAATGTGAGTCTTTGTTTCGTATACAAACTGATGCAAAATTACAGTTATATTACTATGAAGGAGTTGATTTTTTTTATATATTTATGACATTAAAAAAACATTGCTTAGCAACTTAGTGTTATTAAATTATCTTCTTTATAAAATTGTTTATCTATATCAAAATGTTTTCCAATAGCAAATACATCACAGCATGTTTTTCGGGAATTGAACGATACTAGGTACCTACAACTATATTTATTTTCAAACAATTACATAATTTGCTCTGTTGCCACTCACGTAGTTTTCGATAAATCATTCGACCCTCGTCTTTATGTATAGTACTGATCCCAAATAACTCTGCTAGCTATGTGTGGTAAGGAAAAATATAATAATATCATCAAACCCAATTAAATGGTAGCATCTTTCTCTTACCACTCACATAGGACTCATAAGCTCGCTTAAACATTTTTAAAGTTTTATCATACAGATTTCATGATAGATGGAACAATATTGTTTACAGTACGTACGTAGTCTAATATATCAAAGCTTCTTTGTGCTATATTGCACCATCGTACCGTACCATTTTCAACAAAACCGTATACATGCATGACTTGCCCTTACAACCACGGCAGTAAGCTATTCGATAGACTCTATTCATCATAGATATCTAGTTTACATTAATCTCAATATACCATACACGTGAAATCGGCTTACTAGTAATGTTGTTATCAATGAAGTGAATGTGGATTAGACTGGGAGATTTGCTTTATATTTTGCTGAATTCGTAATGTTACCTACGTGATTGAATATGATGCATGTGTGTTCTGTTATCGAAGGATGCAATTAAACTAGCATAGTAAATACTATGCCGTATGGTTGACGGCATAGAATACAAGTGTCACCACCCTCTATCTTCCCGTGTGTGTCGTAAGAGGCGACTAAGGGATAACACGATGCAAATACCATCTTTGCGTAGAGACGGAAAACTCGACATCAAACCCTATACGACTGCCTCGTTGGTCTCGCGGCATAAATGTGCGCGTGGGATCGGGAGGTCCCGGGCTCGATTCCTGGGTCGGGCAGTGTTATTGGGTTTTTCTGTCACGAAATTGTCAGTAGCAGCACGGAGTCTGGAAATGTGCCCGGTACGGCAATAGGCTCGCCCCTTATTACGTGGGACTAAAGTATATCTGGCGAAAAGTGGGTGTAGATATGCACCTCTGCCTACTCCTTCGGGGATAAAAGGCGTGACGTTATGTATGTATGTAGT
Organism: Euclidia mi; assembly: GCA_944739405.2. Classification (NCBI taxonomy): domain Eukaryota; kingdom Metazoa; phylum Arthropoda; class Insecta; order Lepidoptera; family Erebidae; genus Euclidia; species Euclidia mi. Next base: position 83,631,320 of record OX123181.2, read on the forward strand.
AAATACAGTAAGACTTAATCCAATTTGCAGTATAAGACTTACAAATGTTTTTGAATAGTAGAATCAGATTGGTTTTAAGCTTACCATTTTGGTATTAAAGATTGAAAACGTGGCTTCAAACGCCCGGCGCGCAGCATTAAATTCTCGAAGCGAGCAAAAACAGTAATTAATGTGATATGTTCTTGATGTTCTTGAAAGATATGTGCTAACCCGTACTTGTCCAATGTGGTGGCCTGGTCCTTAACCCTACTTATAGCGAGAAGAGCCTCGTGTCCTACATTGAGACTGTTTATAAACAGTGCTGATAGTTATATACAAACCCAATTTATTGATTGTAAATGATTTTAAACGATTTTAGTCTCTAATCGCTTGTGTCAAAGCAGTGATAGCTGCTACTTGTGTCAGCGACACTTGTATCGTTTGATGCGTTCATCGGAAGTCCGTGTGACCTTTAGGTCGTTTATTTAGTCTAGTTAAGCTATCCAGCATAAGGCACAAGGATTGTAGAATTGAAAGATTGAATCAACGATTAACGCTTTATGATTTTGGAAGGTTTACAATGCGAAATAACCCGACAGTCAGGGCGTGTGATTCGGTATAAGGCTTGGAGAAGGCTTCCGTTCAAGATAGAAGACTTATCTTCGTTATAGTCGCCGGCCGAAAGAGGACGATCCACCACCGCGCTGCTGTTTATATAGACGCCTGCGAACCGCTAGTGCTGACCCGTGGCTCAACGTCACATCCAGTCACCAAGTATTAAAAGAAACCGGGCACTGATATTCGGTAAATTTCTAAATAAACACGGTACAAAATACAACATATTTTTGCATATCAATATGACTAGATAATTCTTGAGATTAATAGATAAAATACAAACCCTTATGCTTTAGCGTAGATTTACACGGGAACTTTTATTTTATTTGCCTTACAGCGTAAGTAGAAAATAAATACTATTTACCTGTTTCTCTTCGGAAAGAGATTAATTACCTTTGACAAAGGTACACACGAGTAAGTAGCCAACTCTGTCTGTACAATAAAATGACATTCAAAGCTGGAAAATAACATTCCTGGGAAAGAAAATACAATTGATATAAATCAAATGAAAATTGAATGTCTATATTTTCAAAATATAAAAGCTTACAGACTTTAATTCGCAATATTGCCTTTCAATAGAGTAAAAACATTATTTTTCCTTTTTAACCATTTTCAAAAGACTTTCTGTTTCTATACACTACGGCCGACGAACCATGGCGGGTCTGAAGCTAGCCTTTGCGAATTACCGCGCATGTATACTAGTGTAGAAAACTGTTATTGCCAGACTTTATATAATGTATATACAAGTAGTATTTTACGATGAATGCACCTCACCTTACAACAGTGGCAGATATTTTAACCGGAACATACACAATATTAAACTAAGGTCTACAAAAAGTACTGGATACGAGGGTGTATCAACTAGGATACTGTAAACCGTGTGTAATATAATATCAAATCCAATGAGCCACATAATTTTCGGTATTATGCAGGGAGTAGCTCCCACGGCATTAAAAAGGACCATAATAAACGGGTCTTTAAGAAACATGATAAACATAGTATGACTCGTTACAGACCTAAGTAAAGCATTGATTCCAGTCATATCAAAAATATTTTAGAAGGTTATTCATAAACCTGTTGAACAAACGGAAACAAAAGAAATATACCTGAATGCTGCAGTTTTTTTTTTCGAAAATTGCGTTGACAAACATAGATCGAAAGAATTTTCTGTAGGTAGCCGCACACATCTTTTAAGCCGCAATTAAGAATGCGCGCGTGTTGTATTCCAAATAAGTAGGTATTTGGGACATGGCACGCATGGTATGCACCCATGATTCCCATGAATAAGTATCCATGGGTGCATGGAAAGGTCCCATGCACCCATGGATACTATAGATCGTTATCTAAATATATATGTGTTATATATTTGCATTATGATTAAAGTTTCATGACTAAAGTTGTAGAGAATTTAATTTTCAACATAAAACTCGTTCACATATTCTTTGTGCGGCCAATAGTTTACCAGATAATCAAGAAAAACTATCTGCAGCTGCACTCTTTGCTAGATGGCGGCCGAGGGACAAGAGTACGTCCCCATAAATTTGAATCAAGCTTTACAATAGCCCTTCCCACACATCTCTGCAACCCCAAATGTAACTTTTCACCGCGTTGTTCCTAAAAAGCATTACTGCGCCGCCTTCTGCGCGAACTTCAGACTCGCCATCGTACTGTACTTATACTGTACTTATTATAAAAAACCGGCCACGCGCAATGTAGGGTTCCGTAGTTGCCCATAATGACTTGCTGCAAAGGGTATTAATGTACAACGAATCCGACTGTTTATTTTGCTGAAAAAATAATTTTAATAACACTATTATGAGAACCTAAGTTTTGTTTAGAAAAATACCAGGTATGTATCCAGTTATGTATTGTAAAAATAAAATGTGGTTTCCAAGATATACTACTACTATACATACGTAGTACCGTAGTACATTACATACCAAAGTACGTATATTTTTAAGATTAAGCCAGCGCGCCCAATGTAAACTCACAGAAATAGGTATTTATAAGTTAACCGATGATTACTCGTAAACTAGTGATATCTACTTAGCCGTGATAGTTTTCCTTTTAAATTCGTTATATGTACTATATTTGTGATTTTTTTCACCTCTTCCAAATTATAAATTCCTTCCGACAGAGGGGGGAGGAGACACTTGAGTCTAACAATTTTTTTCACTTCAAAGCTTGATATTTGACAAACCAATCACTTGATAGAAAAATGATTTGGGCAAACTAATAATATTTTTTTAAAACCTATCCAATGATACCCCATATGATGGGGTACTCAACCAAAAAAAATTCAGCCCTACTAACTATATACATATGTAGGGGAGATACCCTTAAAAAATATATTTTCCTAAATTTTATTCTACAGTTTTGTTGCAATATTTTATGTCTATATTCATGTCAAATATCAGCTTTCTAGCACCAGGCGTCTTTGAGCTAGGCTGCGGACGGACAGACGGACGGACATGACGAAACTACTTAAGTTTTCCCACACATTAGATGAATGTGAATACATGAATTTGGGTCAAATAAGTACACTTATTGAGTTTTGAACCTAAAGAAATATTTAAACACGATAGTTAGGCGGTTATATTATTGGTTAGGTATTTTTAGTGAAAGTTTATTTGTGAAATTTTATCACAGATTATTGATCTCACGTGAAATAAAAAAACCTGGATTGGAAGTAGTAACATTGTATATATAAAAAAAGAAACGTTAAATTAACAAAATTAGGTATGGCAACAAAATATTATAATAATGTAATAAAATCAAATAAATTACTTATTATAAATATTCTAAATTCAACTAAAACAAAAGTAACTTTCCCTTGCATTAAAACATACTAGGGTAGTCTGAAAAGTTTCCGACCTCAACCTGAAGGAAGCAGCACTCGTCAAAAAAGTGTTGTGGATGTAATTGTACTTCTATTTTCTATTTTGTACCTGTAGTTGCTGTTTGACAGCCATACGATTGAGTCGATGTGAGTGTTTTGTGAAAATGAGAAATGTTGTATCGAGCTGTCATTAAATTCTTGTTTTTAAAAGGCAAAACGCCGACGCCATTAAAATTTGATAAAAACTCTGTTTATGGGACTCTCTGCTCCATCATCATCGCCCTAGCGTTATCCCGGTTGTATCCTAGACTTAACCGTCTTAGAGCTCGAGGTCCGCTTACTGGTCTAACCAGATATGACAGAATATCAACTTTTCCTCAGAGCGACTGCCGTTTAACCTCCGCAACCCAAAGGGATAGCGATATTCCATGGTTTAGACCAGTATCAGTTTATTTGAGGGTACTGGCACCCCGTAACGACTGTCAATGATCTTCATGACAGTCAGGACAGACGGCTTAATGTGCTCTCCGAGGGACGAGGCAAGCGATAATTAATAATTTAATACGCACTTAACTTTGAAAAGTCATTGGTGCGTGCTGTGGATTTTAACCCGATACCCTCTGCATGGACTGCCATTGGTACCTCCACTAGGCTATCGCTGCCTTTCTGCTCTATCATTTACCACAATGAAATTTTGGGCAGCTGAATTTAAACCTGGTCGTAAGAGCTAGGGAACAGATAAAGGTCCGGGACGTCCAAAAACTGCAACCACTGACGATAACCTCGCTAAATTTCACCAAATGGTGCTAGACGGCCGCTGAATTGAGTAAGAGAGATAGCAGAGGCTATGAAAATGACCAACAAATGTATTAGTTACATATTGAATCAAGATTTAAGCATGAGCAAGCTCCCAGCGCGATGGGTGCCGCGTTTGCTCACGTTAAGACCATAACCGCGTCCGAATTTTTTTTAATGCTCTGTTTGCGTAGTTTAGGCCTAATAAATCTAAGTTTTGGTCCAATTAATGACTGTAGATGAAACCTGGCTACACCAATATTCGCCAAAATCAATAAAACATTCCAAACAGTAAATTGCTAATGAGGAACCAACTCCAAAGGACGAAGGCCTTTTATTCGGCTGGGTAGTAATACTGACTGTCTTTTGAGATGTTCAGGGAGAGAGATCGAAAGGGATAACTATTACTTATTACTGCAGCATACTACACGTTTATTACCAGACAAATTGAAGGTAGAGGTTGTGCAAAAAGGTCCACATTTGCAGAAAAGACTATACTACTGACAAAATAAGTATAAAATATACGAAGATTTATGTCAATAAATCTTCGTATATTTTATACTTATTTTGTCGCTGATTGCCACCATGGCCCAGTAAATAACTAATGCGTCTGTTGAGCGAGAGGTCTTGGGTTCGATTTCCGGGTTAGGCAAGAGTGTAGGTAACTGATTTTTCCAAATTCTTTGTAGTAGAACGAAGTCTGGCAATGTGTCCGGCAACGTCAATAGACCTCCTTTTTACGTAGGACCTAAAAATGCATGACATGGTCAAATGTAGGTGTAATAATTACAACTTCTGACTACCTCTTCGGAGTACTGGTTTGCCCCGTCACGCCTTGCTATCTATCTAGCAAGGTATTTTCTTTACTTTAGGCTTTCATAATAGAAAGGTGGCGTATAATGACAAACAATTATATTAACGACTTCTTCTCATTTAGCTCATTTCATCAGCCTATCACTCCTAGAGGTGGGCCTCCCCAGGGTATGCCACAAGACCCATTCTGGCACCCAACACTAAGTTTAGAACCTGATTTTTAATCGACAGACCATAAGTTCCCCCATTCAATTTGCTATAACTCTGAATTATGTCCGTTACTTTGGTATTCTGCTGGATAATCTCGTGCTGGAAATTATCCATCAGCGAAATCCCTAGCATTGTCCTTTACATAGCACTCTGAGAGACATGTAGTGTAGGCAGTGCATTGCAGGATTCAATGGAGTTGAAGGCAATTTCGTAATCCATAAAAGCCAGCCACAGCACCCGGTTTACTCTTCGGATTTCTAAATAACCAATGAAAAAGTATGCTCTGTATGGATTTGGCCCACGGTACTACAGCCTTTAAGAAACCTAGCCTTCACCGGTGGCTGGAAGACAACAAATCTTGATGTCAGAAAAAGTAGGGAGGGGTGTCCACTCAACCCAGTCTTAAAGAGCTGCTCTCTGAAGCACGAGGCAAGCCATAATTAACAATTTAAACACATTACTTCGAAAATTTAGGTACTGCCTAGAATTCTAACCCGAGCCCTGTGAATGGCAGTCTGTTCATATCCCCACTAGGCTATGGGTGCCTATCTTAGTAACATAATATGTCTAATAAAATAGTATATCTGTTTATACTATAACTATCCAATTGTAATAAATCGCCGGTAAAAACATAGCATATAGCACGTACTTTAAGTTGCAGTGAGTTTAAAATCAAAATCGATCATTCTGCTATATTCTGCTACCTAGTGATTTAGTTATAATTAAGTAATTTTATTTTTATTGGAGAAAAATTGTCGGGGAGCCTCTAGAGATGCTTCGTGGAACCCTGGCGCTCCGCGGAGCACACTTTGAGAATGGTTGATCTATAGGTTTACATTATTTCGCGCTAATTTGTACTACTGAATTGCACGATAACTTTGCTCACGTGCGTATGCTATAAATAGAAATATTAAATAATTTCACTTATTGACATTTATTTGATTGGAATCTCTTATAAATTTATATTTTCTCGAAGAAGAAATAAATAAAAATACTTATTTAAAAACGAAAGAACGCTCATTAGTGCCCGAATTAAATAACTCAAGTTGTTTAGTTTTCCTTCAACTTTACTAGTTTCATTAAAATATTTTCGTGCGCGGAAGAACTAAATAACTCAATTTAGCTAATTCATTTCATACTCAAGTGATCAGAAGTTGTTTATTTATTTATAGAGTTAGTCATTTTTTCTACTACTAAAAATGTTCATTTATACATATCTATTTCTACAATTGAAACACAAAAATGGTTTTATTTTTGGACTGGGTTAAGATATAAGAATGTTTGTTAGACCAAAAGATGCGGCACATTTTGGGGTTCACGAAAATGATAAAAGGTCAATTTGGCCAAAATCGGTGTTATTTAGTTCTTCCATTATACTCACGATATATTGTAAAGATATTCAAAAATATATCAAAGTAAGTACGTCTAAAGTATGTGTGTCCCGTTTGTAAGTACCTATTTAACATCCCAGCAAAAGCTCGAATATCAAACTGTTATAAATCTGGCTAGAATTTATATCATTGTTATTTCTACGTCGAGTTTTAGGTTAAGTTACAATAAGATCGATTTTAAAATTATTCACATATGTCTCTAACAAGATATAACCATATATATTGTATTATTAACTATATATAACCTAAAAATATAGTAAATGAACAATAATGGATTGTATGTTTTGAATTTATAGTGTTGCCAATTCTAAATAGACAAATTGGTTTGACGTTTGACAGTTGACACTGTCAAACGGGTAAATAGAGTATAAAATATGAACAGACTCTGCGCAATGTTCAGTTTCGCTCCGACAACGCCTAACTAAGGTACGATATAATTCTGACTATTATATTATTGTGTTTCACGATTATATATTGCTTCTGTGGTGTTATTTAGAGTATTGTCAATAGAAATAATGCAGAAGCAATGTAATATAGCGTAGCTATTGTATAATTGATATTGTGGGTGGTTTTGTCAGTTGTGAGATGTTATAAGTTTAAAACTTGGAATATCATATAATAGAATAGAATATATATACATAGTAAATATACCTAGAGTAATATTAAAGATATACCTGTGGCCAATATTACTAAATGAATTATATTGTTGCTAATCCATTGTATTAATGTTATATTTGATATATTGAACTACCCACAACTATGCTACCCAATATTATAAATATGATATAGTTTGTACTGCTTTTATAAACAAAATTTACTATTAAAAGAATGGCCAAGAGTGGCGGTAAATGTAAATGTATTTTTATCTTAGATATATTCTTGTGACAAACTGAATAAATGAAAGTAAGAATTGATAGTTGTCTATTTTATTTTTCAAACCATTGACAAATATGACTAAAATACTATATATAGGCCATATACCTTGTATCTATACATATATACATAATAACCCTTCTAATATCAGAAGTGGGATATGTCCACCTCACATTACTAATACATCCAATCGTCAGTTTCAGAGCATCCTTGTCGAAATCCCATGACGCTGACTAAAGGACATTATCGCCGTTTTGCTGACGACGGAGCACGATCTGTCTTCGACGCAGTGGCTGTGGTGCTGGAAAGAGGCTAGTGGATATGTTCTGTTGGGTGAGGTGATTTTGCAATAACATGTGAGACTGATTGAAGAGAATGAGAATAGTTGACGACGTTCAACAAGTAAATACGTATTATGTAAAAGGATTGTAGCACTATTTTTTAACAACAGTGTATAATTACCTCCATTAGAAACATATTTACTGCTAAGTAATGTAATCTGTATTACCGCTAAGCGAAAGTTGGCTATTTATACTCTTTCCTGTAAGAGTTGTTGGGAACTATACCATGAACCAAATGCTAACCAATCATTGCTATGGCAGTTATGATCTTACAACGGTTAAAATAATCTATAATAATTTATATTTAAGTTTCTTATAAATAGTTGCATAGGGTTCCCATCAGGAACTTGGGGTCCCAAGCCAACCTCACCTGCAAGTGGTGCACCTGCCGATCAACGGACGAGGCTCTGGCAAACAAAATATCCCGATAAGCGGCAATAGGCTCGCCACCTATTACGTGGGATCAAAACACTGGCGAAAAGTGGGCGTTTAATATGCCTCTGCCTACCCCTCCGAGGAAACAGGCGTGAGTCTATGTATGTATGTATAAAATAATTTATAATAATATATTTATAATGTAATTATTTAATAAAGGTTTCGTAGCAAAGATGTGTTATTTTAAATAAAGGATTCTATTCTATAAATATACCTCTAAAATGTGATAACTACCTACATAAGATTATCTTGCAAAATTTGTATACTCTTGGTTGAAACTTATTTGAATACTCTATACTATTTGATATAATTAACAACAAATTTCAAGTATATGAAGTATGTAGTGAAAAGAAAAATAAATAGCAACTGATATTTACTATTTTCAATCTTACTCAAAATATAACGGATTACTTTTTTATAGTTAATTCCCATTAACCTAATTTAAAGCGATTAGCCTTGGAATAACAAAAAGAAAACTGGTGTATGGGGTGATCTGAATAAATGTTGGAACAAGTTCTTAAAAAAAAACTCGTATGTATTACCGTACAGAATAGACGATTTTAAAATCTTCAGCACCCTAGTCGGATGAGAGTTACAAAAATTACATTTAATATCTATTAAAGTCAATAATTACTTTCATTACTTTAAACTATTCTTATTTATCCTGATGTTGCGAAATCCTATTCTATTATTTATTAAGTATAGGTTGAATTACATTAGTTACTTTTTTTTTAAATTAAAATTTGATGTGATGGTTTGGCTACTAGAAACCATCACATCAAATTTCCATCAAACTCCTTTCGTATCATATTGTTCTTGGTAATCCATGGATGATGTAGTGGTTTGCAATATCGGAAAACGTTATCATACAGTTCCTATATTATGTAACATTTACATTAGAATAGTTTATTGTACTTTAGAAAGAAAATGAATAAATAAGCACAGCCTGATTTCTTGATAAAGAATTATTTTCTTCCCTTACCCACACCGGCATAGTCTAAAGTATATTCTTATCGTTGTAACGATGACTTTTAAATCACTGCTAAATAATATGTGTATAAGTGTTTTGATTATTAAAATAGCAATGCTTATTACTTGATAAAGGAACATAGAAAATGTTTAGGTACCTTGCTGAAATGGTGAATACACATACTTTATTTCTCCACTTGATACTGCTATCAGGTTGGCCGAGCTATCGTACAGCAGTTAAGACTGGCTCTTACATTTATTAGTATATGTTATTGGTAGAAACTCTAACAACTCAAGTCTGATACCCGATTAGATGAGATAATACATGATTGTTCTGATTACTGCTGATCAACTATCAGAAAATCAACGTATTAAAATTATTTCTGCTATTGACCGAACATGTTGTTAGAACATGAATACATTTATTTGAACATTTGAAGAATGTCCTATAGGGACTCGGATCAAGTAGTTATCGTAGACTGGCAAAAGCTGCCTAGGGCATCAGATAGCCTTTATACATTTTGTGTATATTATTAAAGATTAATAATGAAATAACATAGATAATATTTTGTACCTATGTGTAAATCAAAACCATATTATGCTACATGGGCTACAAAATAATCTGTATTTATAACACCAAAGTTCAAACCATTTTTGCAAAAACATAAATGAAATGAAAGAATACCGTGTTTTCAAATATTATATGCCAATATCGTCCATATCTATTTTTGAACGGTCTCACATACCTATAAGGATAACAACCATTTATAAATAAGAACTATCAGTAAAATATTTTCATGATCCAAATTGTTATGTGGAACACCGTGTAGGTGCACATATATATTGATTTGGGATTTTATGGTTTATTAAAACTAATGATCTTATTAAATAAACAAAACTAAAAACTAGATAAATGTTACAGATAAATGATAAATGAAAAGCTTATCGGACCTTGCGAGGTTCTGGAATTGAATATAGTTTATAAAAAAAAATCGCCTAAGACCTTCAGAGTGGACAAAGCAAAAAAAAAGAACCGTCGTGAAAAAAAATATGTAGTTCTAAACTCGTATTAAGGATGAATTAAAAAGCTGTTGTATGACATTCACTGCAGTTTGCTGCAGGTCCTAAATTAAAACTGCAGGTTCCTGCAGGTCCTGAATAAAAAAATTAAACTGCAGGTTGCTGCAGGACCTAAATAAAACCTGCAGGTTGGTGCAGGTCCTAAATAAAAACTGCAGGTTGCTGCAGGTCCTAAATAAAAACTGCAGGTTGCTGCAGGTGCTAAATAAAAACTGCAGGTTGCTGCAGGTCCTAAATAAAAACTGCAGGTTGCTGCAGGTGCTAGATAAAAACTGTAGTTTGCTGCAGGTCCTAAATAAAAAGTGCAGGTTGCTGCAGGTCCTAAATAAAAACTGCATGTTCTTGCAGGTCCGATATAAAAAATTAAAACTGCAGGTTGCTGCAGGTCCTAAATAAAAACTGCAGGTTGCTGCAGGTCCTAAATAAAAACTGCAGGTTGCTGCAGGTCCTAAATAAAAACTTCAGGTTGCTGCAGGTGCTAAATAAAAACTGCAGGTTGTTGCAGGTGCTAAATAAAAACTGCAGGTTGCTGCAGGTGCTATATAAAAACTGCAGGTTGCTGCAGGTGCTAAATAAAAACTGCAGGTCACTGCAGGTGCAAAATAAAAATTGCAGGTTGCTGCAGGGGGTTAAAATAAAGAGGGTACTTCGAGAGCGAAGTACAGGTCAGTATGGCCGTGATAGATTTGTTGAAATATATTGTAAAGATATTCAAAAATATATCAAAGTAAGTACGCCTGAAGTATGTATGTCCCGTTTGTAAGTACCTATTTAACATCCCAGCAAAAGCTCGAATATCAAACTTTTATAAATCTGGCTAGAATTTATATCATTGTTATTTCTACGTCGAGTTTGAGGTTAACTGACAATAAGATCGATTTTAAAATTATTCACATATGTCTCTTACAAGATATAACCATATATATTGTATTATTAACTATGTATAACCTAAAAATATAGTAAATGAACAAAAATGGATTGTATGTTTTGAATTTATAGTGTTACCAATTCTAAATTGACAAATTGGTTTGACGTTTGACACTTGACACTGTCAAACGGGTAAATAGAGTATAAAATATGAACAGATTCTGCTCAATGTTCAGTTTCGCTCCGGCAACGCCTAACTAAGGTACGATATAATTCTGACAATTATATTATTGTGTTTCACGATTATATATTGCTTCTGTGGTGTTATTTAGAATATTGTCAATGGAAATAATGCAGAAGCAATGTAATATAGCGTAGCTATTGTATAATTGATATTCTGGGTGGTTTTGTCAGTTGTGAGATGTTATAAGTTTAGAACTTGGAACTTGGAGATAATACATATATGATAATATAATAGAATAGAATATATAGTATGGCGGGTCGAAAAAATCTGTTCAAATACATTTCGCGTTGGCTGTTAAAGCAATCCTGCCAACTAGTATTCAGGTCACGAACTCTCAATACTGTGACGAAAATACAACAACAAAAACCTTCTGCCTACTTCATAAATAAATTGAAGATTATTATACGCAATTAGCTGTAGAAACTGGAACAGTTATTGAGTACAAGCTTTGTTATATTTGTAAGCAAATTTTGAATAGGCCTATGTAGACAGCGGAGATATTAAAATTTTGTTTTCCCGCGCAAACAATCTGACACCGTTGTCATATTTTGCGGGCTCATCTGCGTACTCACACACCCGGCTAAGTATCAAACTTAGATAATATTTTCTCTTATTAATACGAGTACAACAATCCGATAGGGTCTTGGGTTTCAGTTCTTTATTTAATTCCATAAACTTTGTTATATATTTGGGGCGGTACGATGGCCATTCCATGGGTCGTGAACGGCTACTATTAGTGGTGAAAGGTATACTATATCTACCTTTTTTGACATATTTATGGTACTATAAGTTAGGCCCACTAACGTTTTCCATTGGTCGTAATTTTATTGTTTGCCCTTTTAATTTAAGGCTTAATAAACTGGGAATTCTTATTTTCTTTCTGTTTTAATAAATGCTCAAAAATTATTTGCTAAAGTAATACAGAAAGTAAAAAAATATATAAACAATACACATGAAGTATTATCAGCAACTTTTGCTGTTGAATTATAAACTACTTATAATAATTTAGTTGTTTACTAATTGAAGGTTATATGTTGACTATAATGTTTATGAGGGAGAGAAAATAAATGTATTGTATACCTAAAGATAAAATATTTTTAAACAATTATAAAGACCATACGATTTTATAATTGTTTAAAAATATTTTAGAAAAATAATATGAGCGGCGGGTGGCAAGCAACGGTAATCTCGTTCTATCACGCGTATGACATGTCCATCTTCTGCCTTAAAATGTATAAACAAGATTTCAGAAGATTTTGATTTCTTCCAGTTCTCAAAAGCACGCACAATTTTTTGATTACATTATTAATACCAGTTAATTGCCAATTGCAATTAACTGGTATTTCATTCCCGTGGCAAACAGATAAAAATTATATTGGCGGTAAAAATGTTTAAATTTTATTATCTTTTAGTACTTTCATTTTTAATTATATTAAACAGGACATCAAAGATAATTCATTAAGACAAGTGATGGTTTCTGTCGATTAATGTTATTAAAAACAATAATTTAATACTATCAGTTTCAGTCTTAGCTTATTCATTAATAAAACTATTCATACTTAACTTATTCATTAAAAACACCTCTGCAATCGTTGAAATAAAATGAAACCACTTGGGCTATGCATGTTTGAGTAAACACCATAAACGAATAAAAACCTTTCAACAAGTTCAAAGCGATTTACATTTCAATTAGAATCATAGTCTCCTATAATAGCACTTAAGTCGTGTCGTTTGAAGTAAATTTTGCAACCGAAAAGTGTGTACAGTCAGTCTTAATAATATGATATTATGCTAAACCAGTTTACAAGTTGGGTGTGATACAGCGGCAAGGCGATGAAGGAAAGCCGAGGCGTAACTCAAGTTTCGTTTACGTAGCCATAGAGAGCAAGGGTCTCCTTATGAAACAGTTTCATGAATATTTATACAGATTTAAGGATAGTGTAGTGTTGTTTTGTAAATAATTGCGGTCGAGTGGGGTCTTGAATTTAAATTGCTTTCGATTGGTCTTTGTTTCTAAAGATCGTGGAGTGTTGCGACAACGTTTTGCTCGAAATACGTCGAATTGTTACAGCTATCATAGTGTTTGTAGGTAAAGATTTTAACATTGATTGTTGTTTGTACAGAGTCCGTATTGTTTGAATCTTAATGTTTAGCATTTACTGTAGCGATGCTGCTTTGTATAAGTAGAGTTAATATTGTTGTCGTATACGAATAGGAATTGATATAGCTTATGAAAAACTTGTTTCAATTGACATTAGGTCGGGATCTGATGATGAGATACTGAAGAAATTGACGGAACTCTTCAAATTTTATACATATTTGTGAAGTTTGGGTCACATTTATTTTAATTCTGTTACTTTGTGCTTTTACTGCCTCCGCGGTCTTGTAGAAAGCGTAAGGGTCTACTGATTGGGAGGTACCGGGTTCGATTCCCGGGTCGACCAAAAGTGATACTGAGTTTTGCCGAATTCTCAATAGCAGCGCGGAGTTTAGCAATGTTGCTGGTAATGCCGATAGGCTTGCCCTCTTTCACTTAAGACCTAACATTATGAGACCCAAATACCTGAGGCGAAATTTATCCCTTCGGAGATAAAGGCCATACTAGTATTTGCAGATAATCAACTGGAAATGGAATAAAATAAACTTGTCAGAAAAAAAATTAAGCCGATAAATACATACATACATACATAGACTCACGCCTGTTTCCCCGAAGGGGTAGGCAGAGGCATATTAAACGCCCACTTTTCTCCAGTGCTTTGATCCCACGTAATAGGTGGCGAGCCTATTGCCGCTTATAGGGATATTTTGTTTGCCAGAGCCTCGTCCGTTGATCGGCAGGTGCACCACTTGCAGGTGAGGTTGGCTTGGGACCCTAAGTTCTTGGTGGGAACCCTATGCACCCAATCATAAGCGATACATCATACATACATATCGTCACGCCTTTTATCCCCGAAGGGGTAGGCAGAGGTGTATTTCTACACCCACTTTTCGCCAGATATACTTTAGTCCCACGTAATAAGGGGCGTGTTCGAGCCAGTAATAAATAAAAGGTGTTCTGCAGTGGACTGTATATATATTTTGAAGTAGTACTGGTTCTTTACAATATGTGAAAGATGCCCGACAATATTCAGCGCAAGCGAAAAGAGATGTAAACGTGTGTTTCGTTGGGCTTCTGATCGCTGACAGATGACGGCGCGCGCTCCCGTGCGCAGGCGCCGTAGTGTTGTGACACGATTGTAGTGATTTGAAAAAGGTTGTTACTAATTAATATTAGTAACGTGTCTACGATGTGTCGTAGACATTCTGCCGGGCCGCAAACGAGTGGGTTGCATCTTGCTCTTCTGATCGGTTCTGTGTTGGTCTTGATGTCGACCACTTCTGTGACTCCGTCAGGCCCCAGTTGGAGCTGTGTTGCTCGTCCCAGGACGCAACGGGCAGGTGGACGCGCATCATGGCAGCTGTCCCAATGACTCATGCCATCTGGTCTGGATCTGTGAAATTTGGCCTCTTGTACATAATGTTCATTTGCATTGCAATTGGCCAGAGGTGGCTCAGAATACAGACAATGGTTGACCAATTAAGAAGTGAAAGGAGTGGGGGCAGAGAGTGAATCAGACGGGCTGGAAGAGAGGCGTCTAAGACCTAGAAAGTGAGAAGTATGTGGGGAAATGCCTCATGTGTGTGGTGTGCTAAGCCTTAGACCTGCCTAAGTTGCCGTCCATTGCCTATGTCTCACCATAACCCACCATAGTGTTATGATAACCCACCATATACTATGGGGGAATGAAGTGGATGTGATGCCTTGCTCTGCTGCACTGCCGCTAATTAAGTTCTGATTCTCTGCTAAACCTGTGACAACATTTGACGCCACTACAAGTGAAGCCATTGCCTGAATTTGCATGTCTGTGGAGTGTGAACAGTCTGAAAGTGAAAGTCTGAAACTGAACAGTCTGAAAATGAATGTCTGAAAGTGTGAATGAATGTCAGGTTCCTCGGCAGCTGATGAATGCATTTAGTAATGCTAAGTAAGATTCTTTCGTCAAGTCGGTAACTGATCCAGATTGACAGCTAGAACTGGCATACATAAATGCATATGTATGACTCAATATTGACTACCACGCCCCCTATGGTTACTGATCATGACTAAGGGACTGGCAGCAACTGTGAAGAAGCATGGAAAATGTTCTGTGAAATGTGAAGTAATGAGTTTGCAAATTAATGTGATGATTGCAAACTATTTGTTATATAGTAATCGCGGGTTAGCGAGCCTGCCGCCCACGCGAATGAGAGCACCAGCCTGATAATAAATGAATGTTATGAAATTAATGATTTTTATTTCGTAATGATTTGTTAGAAATGAATTTTCATGTTTTACTGCATTTAATTGTCTGAAAATAGTTCTGTTGTTAATGATATGAAATTGTTTGAAGCTGAATTACTGTTTTATTTTAAAATTGTGTATGAACTGCAATATGTATGCAGTTATGTCTGTTAATTTGTGATGTTGTAAATTAATGAATTGTCTGTGTGTAATTCTGAATGTTGTTTCTGAGATTGTGAAGTTTTATTTCTGAAAGTTCTGAGAAATTGTCTGATTGTGTGTAAATACTGATTAGTGTTCCAGTGATTCTGAAATACTGATTCTGAAAGGTATGATCTGTATCTGAATTGTTGTCTGATTTGAATTGTTTTCTATGTTAAGAAAACAATTCTGTCTGTCCGCTTAAACACTCTGACGATTGTTTAAGTGGTGTGGTTCTTAAAACCAATTCCTAAAACATGATTAATGTGTAAGGAATTCTGAATTCGAAAGTTCTGATTTGAATCGTTCTTCTATGTGAAGAAGAAACAATTCTTTGTCTGTCCAGCTTAAACAATCTGATGATTGCTAAGAGGTGTGGTCCTTAAAACCAATTCCTAAAACTTGATGAGTGTTTAAGGAATTCTGAATTTTCTGAAGTTCTGATTTGAATTGTTCTTCTATGTGAAGAAAAAACAATTCTGTTTGTCTGTCCGACTTCAACAATCTGATGATTGCTAAGCGGTGTGGTTCTTAAAACCATTTCCTAACACTTGTTAGTGTTATTGGAAGTTCTGAATTGTCTGTAAATGTATGAGTTGTCTGAATGTGTGTGAAAGTGATGATTGTTTTTGTCTTTGTGGTTCTGAGGAGGTTCTTGAAGATCTGAATTGTAGGAGTGTATGTGTGACTGATTGATTTTGTGTTTGTGCTTGTGTTTGTGTGTGTGGTTGTGGTTCTGAGGCAGTTCTTGAAGGTCAGAACAATTGCTGATATGCCCAGGTGATGTTGGCCAGCAGCTGCTATCATCATCCCTGAGAAAGCCTGGACCAGAGAGCCACAATTGTGGATGTTTGTGTGATGATGGTGTGACAACCCTAGATATGATATCTGTGGGTTTCTGCTTACTGTGTTGCCTTGTTTGTTTGTGTGCATGTGTTTTATGGTCTGATTTTAATTGCTTCTGCATGGTGAGAACACAATTATTTTGCTGATTTTCTGTCCGGCTTAAACAATCTGGTGACAGTTTAAGCGGTGTGGTTAATGTAATCATTTCCTCACATGATTGTTGAGGAGTCTGAGATATGTCTGAAGGATTAGGAATGGTTCCTAAGTCCCTAAGTCCGATTGTGTTGAAGAATGTGTTCTGAGTCTGTTTGGTCTGTGGATCTGTGATGCAGCCTGTTATCAACCAGCCTAATTTTGTTTCACGGACTTGCCAGAATATGTCTGCGCCCAACAACAAGTCAATAGGGGCTGGAATGTTAAAGTCTGGGTCTGCCAATTGTATGCAACTCGGTAAATGTATGTTGTGTTTGTTTATGTATGTTTGTGGTACTGCATTGGAAATATTGTTAATTACAAGACACATTGTGTTTGTGCTGTAATTGTTGTGTGCTGATTTTATGTGAATGTTAGTGTTTTTTGTTATGTGTGTGGACTGATTGTTAATACTAGTGACTGTGGTGTCCATAGTATTTATGGGTAAACCTAACTTTGAGCACAAGTGCCTAGTAATGTAGCTAGTTGTGCTGCCATTGTCTAGGAGTGCTCGTACTGTGTGTGGTTTTCCATGTTTGTCCAAGATTATGACTTGTGCAGTTGATAGTAGTGTTGTTTTGTTCTGTGTGTAGCTGGTGAATGTGACTGATGGTGAATTTTGTGTGTCTGAATGTAAAAGTGTATTATGTTTTTTATCACAGTGCTTACATGTCCCTCCTCGGCAAGATTTGTTGTAATGACCAGGGTGTAAACAGTTGGAACAGATATTTAATTTCTGAACCTCTGTGATTCTTTGTTGTATGGGTATCTGTCTAAACTTTTCACAGGAAAATATTAGATGATGCTGTTTACAAATTGCACATGTGGGTACTTTGAATGTGTATGTGTGGGTAATTTTTGGTACTGATTTTGTGTTTTGTCCCACTTGAGTATCTGATTTGTTGTTGTTTTTACTATTTGATTGTTCTAAAACTTCTAATACGTCAGCACGATTTTTTAGAAACTTATTCAGGCACTCAAGTGTGGGCATGTCTGTGAGTGTATTTTTGTGTTCTTCCCAATATCTTAATGTGTTGGGGTCGAATTTACTAGACACTAAATGTATAATTAATGTATCCCAGTAATCTGTCCTTTCACCTAATGTTGCTAATGCTCCGAGGGTTTTCTGAACTGTGTCAAGTACTTGTCTCAAACACACAGAGGATTCTGTTTGAATGTGATTTATGTTAAATAATGCATGAATGTGATTTCCTATCAACTGTCGTTTGTTGTCATATCTTTCACACAACAATCTCCATGCCACCTCAAAGTTGTCACCTGTCATTTCGAGTGATTTTATAACTAGTAATGCTCTGCCTGATAGTGAGGAACGCAAGTAATGAAATTTTTGAATGTTATGTAATGTTTTGTGACTGGTAATGAGTGATTGAAATGTGTCTCTGTACTCAAGCCAATCATGATGATCACCCGAGAAGTGTGGCAAGTCAATTGTGGGTAGTTTAATAAAAGATTTGGTCCCACCTGAGATATCCTTGTCTGATTCTGGATCAGTTACCGGCATGTCGTTCAACTGAATCAGCTGGGAAGCCTGTGCCACTAGCAGATGGTATTCATTTTCAAACTGCTCACTCTCTGGGTCCGGTTCATCAGTGATCTCTGAAATGTCAGCGTTTAATTCTATAAGTGTCTGAATTTGCTGAAACGTTCTGTTTATAGACTTGAAGTCCGATAGTTTGTTTTTTAATTCAATTACTTGAATTTCTGTTAATGACTGAGTGGGCAAAATGATGTTAATATATTTTTTGAATAATGTGAGTTTCCTCTTAACAATGCCACGTTGTTTAATTAATTCTGTATTGTCAGGTTTGTTACCTTTGGTGGCCATTGTGTGAATGAAGGAAACGCAATGTTGCACAAGAAATGAAAAATATGAGGAGGCAAATGCTGTCACAAATTTCTTGCAAAAGAATTGTGCAATACTTATATTAGCGTGCAGTGCAGTAAGCGGCAGAAAGCAGGGCTGTGCAAAGCTTGAGTGCACAGCTAACACGTGGAGGGCGAAGGCCTAGGGCGCATGCACATGCGACCACGTGGGTGCTCCCTTCCGAGACAGGCGGCTGGCAAATTAAGTACGTCTCGGCTGCCCGGCAAGCAATTATTGTGATGCTGTGAATGAGAGAAATGATTTTAGCAAGTTTGAAAAGAAATGTGAAAGGTTAGGTGAGAGGTTGAGAGGTGACGTTATGATGTTATTTTAGCTTATTTCTGATTGATATGAATATGTACTTAGTTTGACAACATAAGTACTGTGAAATAATGGGTCTGTGAAGTCTGATTCGATTGCTGTTGCAATTTGAAAAGTCTGTGGGAATTAGGGAAAAAATTAATTGGTCTGATTATCTGTTATCCTGAGGCTGCGATGTGCCGCGCCGACACCGTCGTGGCTCGTCGATCGTCGTTGTCCTCGTCGTGCAGATTTTTCTAGAAGGCCGCCGCTGAGCTGAGTCCGTTGATTTTCGTAACAGCTGATATGGCGGCGGTCTTGATCACGACGCGTACGCAGATCGACGTTCCCGGCGAAGATGGACCATGTTCGAGCCAGTTTCAAATAAAAGATGGTAATTGCAGCGGACTGTATATATATTTTGTAGTAGTACTGGTTCTTTACAAACGTGAATGCCCGACAATATTCAGCGCAAGCGATAGTTCTTTGAACGTGTGTTTCGTTGGGCTTCTGATGGCTGATAGATAACGGCGCGCGCTCCCGTGCGCAGGCGCCGTAGTGTTGTGACACGATTGTAGTGATTTGAAAAAGGTTGTTACTAATTAATATTAGTAACGTGTCTACGATGTGTCGTAGACAGGGCGAGCCTATTGCCGTACCGGGCACATTTCCAGACTCCGTGCTGCTACTCAGAATTTCGTGACAGAAAAACCCAGTAACACTGCCCGACCCAGGAATCGAACCCGGGACCTCCCGATCCCACGCACATTTATGCCGCGAGACCAACGAGGCAGTCGTATAGGGTTTGATGTCGAGTTTTCCGTCTCTACGCAAAAATGGTATTTGCATCGTGTTATCCCTTAGTCGCCTCTTACGACACCCACGGGAAGATAGGGGGTGTTGACATTTGTATTCTATGCCATCAACCCACGGCTTTTATGAACTATTTACTTAATAATTTAAAAAAACCATTTTTAACCGGTTAGAATGTTATTAAGTGTATGTAACGTAAACGCCTCCCGCGCAGGCGTAAAAAATAAAAAATGGCCGGTAGTGCCGGCTGCTTTACCTCCTGATCGAACAACAGCCGACCGGCGCGGTCATTATTTTACCTATATCTCAGTTAGTTTTAGGCGTATCACAAAAATAATGATGGTTTTTGCATCCTTGAAATATGTTTTAAAACTTATTATAGATATATATTATATTGTACTAGCTGACCCAGCAAACTCCGTATCGCATAAGAGTTTTTATTTAATTCCCTTTTTTCCAAGCCCCTTTTCCAAAGTTACCATTGACTTACCACTTAATCTCTTATCATTTCAGAGTCTATAAATGATGAACAAACAAACATAGATTTTTATATAATATTGAGTCCCCCATTCCTTAAAATATCGGAGACGATACCCATATCGACTGATCACGAAATAGATGTTGTATTTGGATTCACCATCCCTTAAATCATCAGAGACGATACCCATATTGATTTTTTAAACTTTTCACATCCGCCATCTTTGATTTCCCATCCACCATCTTGAATCACGAAATAGATGTTGTATTTGGATTCCCGATCCCTTTAAACATCGGAGACGATACCCATAATGATTTTAAAAAAATCCTATACGCCATCTTTGATCAAGAAATAGATGGTGTTTTTGAATTCCCCATTCCTTAAAATATCGCAGACGATACCCATATCGACTTAAAAAAAAATCCCGTCCGCCATCTTTGATTTCCTATCCGCCATCTTTGATCACGAAATAGGTGTTGTATTTGGATTCTCCATCCCTTAAATCATCAGAGACGATACCCATATTGATTTTTTGAACTTTTCACATCCGCCATCTTTGATTTCCCATCCACCATATTGAATCACGAAATAGATGTTGTATTTGGATTCCCCATCCCTTTAAACATCAGAGACGATACCCATAATGATTTAAAAAAAAATCCTATCCGCCATCTTTGATCAAGAAATAGATGGTGTTTTTGAATTCCCCATTCCTTAAAATATCGGAGACGATACCCATATCGACTTAAAAAAAATCCCGTCCGCCATCTTTGATTTCCTATCCGCCATCTTGAATCACGAAACAGATGTTGTATTTGGATTCTCCATGCCTTTTAACATCGCAGACGATACCAATATTGATTTTTTTAAATTTTCCCATCCGCCATCTTTGATCACGAAATAGATCTTGTATTTCGATTCCCCACCCCTTAAAATATCGAAGCCGATACCCATATTGACTTTTGAAATTTTCTCATCCGCCATCTTTGATTGCCCGTCCGCCATCTTGGATCACTAAATAAATTTCATCAGTCAGCGTCTCGAAAATCTCGAAAACGATACCCATATTAGTCCAGTCATTATAGTAAGTTCACCTCGGAATTCGAGATACTCAGCTGTAAGTCTGTAAATACTTGTATATTGACACCCTAAAAGTTGTCTCAAAACCTACATAATATGGTAGGGTGTACGCAACTATTAAATTTCAAGGTCAACGGTCACAAAAATCGTACTTTGCGCTTTTTTTGTAAATATCTCATTCCCTATGGGTTTTTGTATGTATAATCAATATTGTAGAATACAAAATTCTCTACAAATTTTGTTTAAAAAAAATTTTATACGGTGAAGCGTTTTCGAGACAGAGGCCGGAGAGCGCGCGGTCACAGGATCTCTTCAGGTCAACCGGTGCCTCCGGTAGAAAACGCGCCATATATAGTTGATGAACTATCGATAAAACAATGATTATAAATATTTGTCAATTTTTATTAACTATTATATTATATTTTATCATTTTTTGCCTAACCTATCCACTTTTTATTTTATTTATATTTTTTATTTTTTATAGTCTCACGCTTATATTCCCGAAGGGGCAGAGGTGTAATACTACACCCACATTTCGCCATGAATTTTGAAGGTCCCACGTGATAGGGGGCGAGCCTATTGCCGTACCGGGCACATTACCAGACTCCGTGCTGCTACTGAGAATTTCCTAACGGAAAAACCCAATAACACTTTAACCCAAACCCGAGACCTCCCAATCCCACCCGCACATTTATGCCGCGAGACCAACGAGGTACTTTTTTAATCAGTATTAATTTATTTAACAACACTTACCTGCCCATGTAATTGCAGAATTGTTAATGAAAATTCAGGAATTATATGTGAATTTTAACCTAATTAATATTAATAACTTCTTACATGATGAAAAAAAAATCAAATCTATTATGAATTAATCTTTTTATTATAAAATATCATTCAATACATTTATTTTTATTAAAAGTAAAAGAATGGAATAAAGAGTACAAAAACTACAATTTATAATATTAATCATCTTCTTCCTCTTCATCGTCGTCTTCCGGCTGCTGGTAAATTTCAAACTGGTCTTCATTATCGTCTTCAACGACATTTGTCTTAAGTTCTTCCATGATTTCGGGGTCAAAGGTTCCATCTACGTTAATGTCGCTCTGATATGGTAGAGCATTGAGACAAGCTTGCCCATTACATTGGCCACAAGCTAAATAGCATTTCAAGCCCGATTCCCTGCACCCGCATCGCGAACCACAACCACTCTTGCAGTTACAGAAAATTCTATTTAGCAAATCTTCTGGAGCAGGTGGTAAAATTGTCATGATAGGCTCCAGAAAATCGTTTCGCATTGCCCAACCCCATTCCTGGGGTGCCAAATCATGCCCTAACCAAGTTTGAATTTGATAATATACACGTTTGAAATGTTGATGAGCAGCTGCACTTGTTGGTGGAATATTTGGCTATAAATAGAAAGGTCCATAGTGTATAATAGGGGCCCGTATAATTTTAGACGCAGTGGAAGGATTTAAAAATGTACAGATTTTAAAGAAGATGCACTTAATTTTTTTTTTATTTAAAATGTCATTAGTATAAATGGGAATATAATTATATTATGATTTAAGTTTTTCCCTTAATTATTTTTTTATGTTAGTGTCTAGAATTACCGTAGCCAGGCAGGAAGGTGTATCAGAAGTGCGCAGTGGAAGGTGTAATACATCTACCTGACCACGATAGACAATATATCCAGACACAATGCACTGCGTTGCACAGTGAGTAAAGTATTGAGTAGGTACATGAAAATTTTACCTTATAAATCCTGGTGATGTTCTTGAAGTGGACCTATAGATTAACCTATAATTTTGGCCAAAATAACAAGAGAATCAATAGATACCAGTTTACAATTCGGCGAAGTCCTTCTCCAGACCACGATGCACGTTAGCAGTTCACAAAACTTTTCACAAAAGTTCAATATGTCATCAATTTACAACAAACCTTGCCGGAAGTCAAAAGCGGCAATTACGTATTAAGTTAATTACAAGTTGATTCAATTCGCGTTAATTCAAAGGGCGATCAATTTAATTTAGGTACAAGGCACGCGAGCTTGCAAACGGCGTGTTAATTTTTCAAACGGAAGGGCGGAAGAGACAGTTCAGTGTGACCATTGTCAGAAATTTTCAATAGACTAAACAAAATGTTACTCAATCGATCTAATCGATTTGACTTATAATAAAAACTAATTCTATTTCAAACATCCACCCGCCCCGGACCGGCCTACCGGTCCGCTAATCGGTTGGTAGACGTGACAATGTTGCAACCGCTCTCCTCAGAATCGAACCGTCCACCAAGACCTCAGCAAATCGGGGAACTCCATCAGCCCCAGTTACCAAACGAAGGATGCGCCCCCTGCGCCATCTGAGTGGCGGAAGGTTAGCCTCCTTGATCAAAACCAGGTCACCAATCTTGGGTGGATCGGTCTTGTCGGTCCACTTAACGCGTTGCTGGAGTATGTGCAAATATTCCAAATTCCAGCGTTTCCATAAGCTCTGAGTAATCTGGCGTACCAATTCAAAACGCGATAGACGACCAGGTCTCGTATCAATGTAGGGGTACTCAGGCAAGGCGACAAGTGGGCGACCAATCAAAAAATGGCCCGGCGTAAGGGCTTCCAAATCATTCGGATCTGAGGAGATCGGGCATAATGGCCGAGAGCTAAAAACGGCCTCAATCTTACAAAACACAGTTGCGAGTTCCTCAAATGTAAGGACAGACTCACCGATTGTCCTGCGCAAGTGTGTTTTGGCCGATTTTACGGCGGCCTCAAATATACCACCCCAGTGTGGACAATTTGGTGGGGAAAACAACCAATTTATCCCACGTCGGGCAAGCCTATCACCTATATCAGCCTTGTTAGTTTCAAGGAAATTAACAACATCATTCAAATGTGCCCTTGAAGTTAGTGCCGCAGTCAGAACGGATCAAGGAAGGCAGCCCTCTGCGGGATACAAATCTGTCAAATGTGGCTACAAACGCCTCGGTCGTAAGCGAGGAGACCAGTTCCAAATGAACGGCCTTTGTGGAGAGGCAAACAAAAACACACAAGTAGGCCTTAACACTTCGAAACAGCAGCGCAGTGGAAGCGTGCTGGGCCCATAACCCAGAAGTCCGTAGATCGAAACCACGCTCTGCTACCAAAATTATGTCTAGAATTACCGTAGGCTTACTGGGAATTGGTTGTAGGCACAGTGGAAGCTAATTTATATTCATCCAGTTGTCCTAAAGCAATCAAAAATGAGATTCTCAGCGATGACAAATTATAAATGGTGATGTTCTTGAAGTGGACCTATAGATTAACTTATAATTTTGGCCAAAATAACAAGAGAATCAATAGATACCAGTTTACAATTCGGCGAAGTCCTTGCCAACACCGTCAAACGTCCTGCTCTCAGTTACGCGATCTGCCGGTAAGTCTCCCATCAAGGGCTGCATGGTAAAAGCCTTGAGCTTATAGCAAGCGATGTAGCGAAAGACTACTGTTCAAGCCAAAACGCCTGCTTGAATTGTAGGAGCAACGTAGTAGATACGTCATTGAGTCAACGACGATAAATTTAAGGATTAATTATATGTTCACTCATTCACTCGTGCGACCTCTGTACGACTTTGTTAATATACTTTTCTGTTAACCACGAACCAGTCCAGACTTTTATTCCAGCAATCCCGAAATTCCACGAACATTTCTGGTCCATAACGAGCCGTATGCTTGGAAAAGCGAAGATTTTAGCTGATAATCAGCGAAAATTGGAAAAATAACAATTGGAATATTTTTTGAGGATTTTGCACGGTGGCAACGTGCTTGGAAAAGTATTTGGACTTAATTATTAAGCTAAAATATTATCACCCAACACTCGATCAGGTATTATAAGCCTATTTAAGAATACTCAAGGTTAGTGTTTTACCTGATTTTTATGATTTTCTACGTAGCAACCTATTTGTAACGTGAATAGTTCATACGAACATTGTTCTGTCTAATGCTCGTTATTTAGCAAATATTATATCAATTATACGTACTCTTGTGTAGCAGTACCGTAGTTTTATATGCTACATTTATAATTGTATAATTGCGTTATTGTTAACTATTCCATTTAGTAAAATTTGCATAGGTTTTGATAACGTAGGTAGGTAGGTCTTATGTTGGTGTAAGATAATTTTAAGAGATTAAATAGCTTATGTTAGCTTAATTCAATCAATTAATCGTAATTATGTGGTTAATTAGTCAATAATAAGTTTGTGTAATACTTAAATTCCGATACTAGGTCATTGTGGCTTTGAGAACTTAAACTTCATAATATAACATTTCAAACAAAATCTTTATTTGTATTTACTTTTTTACATTAGTAGTACATTCCAGTGACTATAATACGACATAAAATACTGTATTTACATCTTTCTTACAATTGTTAACCATTGTTAATGTTTGTAGGCCTGTGCCATAAGTTATCGAATAGAATATACTTAAATTTTCATTATATAAATTCCAGGTCGCTCGCTTCCCAGAATGTCCGAAGAACGAGAACTAGTTAAAAAGCGAGGCAGCTTCAAGGGACGCTTAACAGCCTTTATTAACCACCTAGAAGCAATAAGCGATAAGCCGTTAACTAGCTGTGAAGTCAAGGAGTTACAATTGCGTGTGGGGAAGCTGGAGAGTTTGTATGATAGTTACGATGAGGTACAGTTGCGGTTAGAATGTTTGGTAGAAGATGTTAAAGCTCAATTATCTGAGCGCGCTGAGTTTGAGTCACAGTATTACAAAGCGTTGTCTAAATCACAAGATTTGCTAAGTAAATACAATAATGATAATGAGTATGTGAGTTTAAGTGATAAGTGTAGCCGTAATAGCAAACATTTGCCTGTCAAGTTGCCCACAATACAACTACCTAAGTTTGATGGGTGTTATAGCCATTGGTTGGAGTTCCGTGACACTTTTACTAGTCTCATTCACTGTAATGATGACATTGACCAAATAAACAAATTCCATTATTTGCGAGCATCGCTGGAAGGATCTGCTGCTGTGGTAATCCAAGCGATTGAGTTCTCTACTAGTAATTACCACATAGCTTGGAAGCTTATTTGTGATCGGTACGATAACAAACGATTGTTAGTGCATAATCATATTTCATCCTTATTTAATCTTAACGCCATTACTAAAGAGTCTTCTATTGCGTTAAAAGGTATGATTGACCAACTTAATAAAAATCTACGTGCTTTAGAATCGCTAGGTGAGCCTGTCAAGCACTGGGACACCCTATTAATTTATATTGTTACTCATAAGTTGGATCACAAAACTTACAGGGAGTGGGAAGAGCATAAAGGTAATATTGATATGAATAGCTCAATTACATTTGAAGCGTTTATTCAATTCATTCGGATTCGCGCTGATTTGCTGGAGACATTGGAGTTACCTCGGAATCACACTAATTCCACGCCCAGTAAGCCGAGTAACAAGTTAAAGTCTATGTTTGCGTCACAAGACCAAAACAAAGTCGTCACTGATTCTAATAAGTTGTGTCCGCACTGTAAATCTGATCACATGCTCAGTAATTGCCCACTATTCCTCGCTCTTGATATTAATGCTCGTCTCAAATTAATACCGAAGTATAAGATTTGTTACAATTGTTTTCGTACAGGTCACTTTGCCAACCGATGCCGAAAGCCGGGATGTAAGCTATGTAAACGTCGGCATAACACTTTAATACATACGTCGGAGAACAAGGCTGTTGTAAATAACAACAACACATTAGACAGTAAATCGTCTCATTCCGTATCAACGTCGTCGCCCACTGACGCCGCAACATGCACTAATGCGAGCGCAAATAATATGACTTTGTCTGCGGAAACCGGTCTGTCTTGTGGCGAACGTAAACAATGTGGCGTGTTATTGTCCACCGCACTTATTAAAGTATACGATGCTACCTATCGTGAATATATAGTTCGAGCTATGCTAGATAGCGGTAGCACATCATGTTTTATTACAGATAAATTATGTAGACGACTAAACTTAAGTACGAGTAAGGTAAATGGTTCGGTCTATGGCATAAACAACGTGAGTTCTCACGTCGGCAAAATGTGTCAACTTAAAATGACATCTTTAAACAATAGTTACACTGCTAACATTCATTGTTTCATTTTGCCATCATTAACTTCAGTTGTGCCTTGTCGTGATATCGACTTAACCGACCTACAGATACCTAATAATATTTGTTTAGCCGATCCTACCTTTTACAAGTCATCAGAAATTGATGTTTTGATTGGTGCTGACTTATTCTGGGACTTGGTAGGTTCACAAAGAATTAGGTTAGGGGTAGGTAAGCCAATCTTGTGTGAAACATTATTAGGCTGGATTGTGTCTGGCCCTGTTACCTATTGTAATGGTAAATTATTATCGAATAATGTTTCTTGTAACTTTTCTCAAACCGATTCTAATAATGTTGGTTTAGATAAAATTCGCACCGATTTAATGAAGTTTTGGAATCTGGAGGAGATTTCCTCACAATCCTCACATTATTTACCAGAGGAAAAATTGTGTGAGGAACATTTTGTGAAGAATACGACACGTTTAGAGGACGGCCATTTTTGTGTTCGTATTCCTTTAAAAGAAAGTCCTTCTGTATTGGGTGAATCGTTCCAAAGGGCTTATAAGTGCCTATATTCACTGGAACGTAGACTGAAATCCAAGCCTGAGTTTAGTAAGTTATATAGGGATTTCATGTCTGAGTACGAGGCATTAGGGCATATGACCGAAGTTAATAATTTAAGTGACAGCCCTAATGGATATTATATACCACACCATGGGGTATTGTGAGAAAGTAGCACTACCACTAAGTTGCGTGTAGTCTTTAATGCGAGCTGTGCAACTTCGTCTGGAGTTTCCTTTAATGATGTCCAAATGGTAGGTCCTACGGTGCAGGACGATCTTTTATCTATACTGCTTAGGTTTCGGCAACACAAGTTCGTCTTGTCAGCTGACGTTGCAAAAATGTATAGGTGTATCTACGTCCACCCAGATGATAGGCATTTGCAGCAGGTATTGTGGCGCGAACATCCCTCTAAACCAGTCAAGGTGTATAAATTAAATACCGTTACTTACGGTACAGCTAGTGCACCTTTCCTTGCTACCCGGTGCCTTAAGCAAATAGGTATTGATTACAAGAACAATACCTCTTCGCAGTTGGCAGACGAGTCATACTCATGTGGTAAAGATAAGGTTGCTGACGTCATCTTGCACGACATATATGTCGATGACCTTTTGACAGGTGGGGATGATTTAAATGAAGTCATGTTTATACGCTCCGAGGTCACAAACGCACTAGCGTCTGCTTGCATGCCACTCAGAAAGTGGAGGTCCAACGTACCTGAATTAGTCAAAGAGGTCTCTCAGTCGTCTTTAGATCTAGATATGGGATCTAATGGACCCAATAAACTGCTGGGTCTTGACTGGTTTTCGAGTTCAGACGAGCTAGGGTTTTCATGCTCAACGTTACCCTCTAATAATTTTGTGACTAAGCGGGACATACTTTCTGTGATTGCACGCATTTTCGACCCCTTAGGACTTTTATCTCCATGCGTAGTTACCATGAAAATGTTATTACAGAAGATGTGGTTAGATAAACTCTCATGGGACGAATCACTATTCCCGGCATTGAATGCTTCATGGAATGCTATTGTGAAAGAACTGCCTCTTATTAATAATTTTCGTGTACCGCGAATTGTTTTGTGTGATTCTTATTACACCTCAGAACTCCATGTATTTACGGACGCATCTGAGCGTGCGTATGGCGCATGTGTTTATGTACGCAGCGTCAATAATATAGGTCAGTGCATGGTTCGTCTGTTAGTCGCTAAGAGTCGAGTGGCGCCTATTAAACCAACCACGATTCCAAGACTGGAGTTGTGTGGAGCTGTGCGTATCAAGTTCAATCGAGTCTTCTGCTGGACTGACTCCACCGTCGTGTTGGGATGGCTTCAGATGTTACCTTCTAGACTTCAGCCGTTTGTACGCAATCGCGTAGCTGAAGTCTTAGATAAGGTGGGCCACTGCACTTGGTCACACGTCCCAACCGAGAAGAACCCTGCAGACCTGATATCTCGAGGTGTCGATATTAGCAAACTACAATCATTGGACTTATGGTGGAATGGTCCCAGTTTTCTGATGCAAGATCAGTCCGATTGGCCTTCTCAACATAAGTCGTTTGAGTTAGACAAGTTACCTGAAATACGACCTCATGTTTCGTTAAGCGCTAGTGTTACTAAGAGTCAATGTGAAGCATTCATAGACTTTGACCGATTTTCTAGTTATTTAAGGCTCATTCGTAGTGTAGCAACTGTTTTAAGATTTATTAAATTGTGTAGAAAAATGCCCTCTCCTGGTAGGTTTCTATCACAGTCAGAGTTACAGGATGCATTAAATGTCATTATAATTAGAAGTCAAATTGAGTCTTTTTCCGAGTATAATTTGCTTAATAATAATGAGAAGTTACCTAAGAAAAGCACCCTCATTCCATTTAATGTATTTTTGGACACTAATAAAATAATGCGAGTTGGATGACGCTTAGCAAATTCAAATTTCTCTTACAGTAAAATTTCCTATATTATACAGTCCACTCACAAGTTTACTCAATTACTATTTGAGTATGAACATATTAGGTTAATGCATGCTGGCCCAACGCTTTTGTTGTCTTCCATTAGGGATTCGTATTGGCCCATAGGCGGACGAAAATTAGCAAAGCACTGCTATCGTCATTGTGTGCGTTGTTGCCGCTTGTTGGGTAAGACAGTGTTACCATCGATGGGTAACTTACCGCAGCAGCGCATTCTTCCAGGCGGTTACCCATTTCAGAGTACAGGTGTAGATTACGCTGGTCCCATCATGGCAGCTACTAGACAGGGTCGCGGATGTAGGCTAGTAAAAGTGTACATAGCACTCTTTGTGTGTTTTACCACCAAGGCTATTCATTTGGAGCTGGTGAGTGACTTGACCAGTGACAAATATTTGCTAGCGTTATATAGGTTCATCTCGCGACGCGGTAAGCCGAGTGACATGTACTCTGATAACGGTACCTATTTCGTTGGCGCTAGTAATGAACTTGCAAAGTTCCTTAAGTCCAGTTGTGATTCCTTGGCTGCACAGCTGGCTAATGACAGGATTAAGTTCCATTTTATCCCTGCATACACGCCTCATTTTGGTGGACTCTGGGAAGCGGGTGTTAAGGCGACTAAATTTCACCTTAGGCGAGTGTTGGGAAATTGTCACTTAACCTTTGAAGAGCTTAACACCACACTAGTCCAGATAGAAGCCATTTTAAATTCTCGTCCACTGACGCCGCTATCTTCGGACCCAGCTGATTGCAACCCACTGACTCCGGGTCATTTTCTCGTAGGCCGGCCGCTTACATCATTGCCGCAGCCAGACCTTCAAGATTACTCCGTAACTTCCTTGTCTCGTTACCAACGGATTGAGCAGCTTCGCCAGCATTTTTGGGATCGTTGGAGCAAGGAGTACGTGTCAGAGCTGCAGCAGAGGACTAAGTGGCGTACCTGCAAAGATGCACTGAAGCTGGGCATGTTAGTTGTTGTGAAGGAGGACCATCTACCTCCTCTCAAGTGGAGATTAGGCAGGATTGTCGCAATTCACCCAGGATCTGACGGAATTGTACGCGTGGCAGATATCCAAACCAACTCTGGCATCATCAGAAGGGCGTTCAACAGGATTTGTCCACTGCCCATCGACTCACAGTGTGGTTGAAAGCGCGCCTGCTGCTTCCAACGTCCGGGGGCATGTTCAAGCCAAAACGCCTGCTTGAATTGTAGGAGCAACGTAGTAGATACGTCATTGAGTCAACGACGATAAATTTAAGGATTAATTATATGTTCACTCATTCACTCGTGCGACCTCTGTACGACTTTGTTAATATACTTTTCTGTTAACCACGAACCAGTCCAGACTTTTATTCCAGCAATCCCGAAATTCCACGAACAACTACACTCCGAATAATTCTTCGGGCAGACAAAATCCAAAACTCGCGTTGCAAAATGGCCAACAAAGCATTACAACCAGCATGCGAATTTTTAAGGTGACGGTCAGTTACCAACAAGCGTACCAAATGACCGTCCTTAGGTAACAAAAGGGGGTGACGAGCCCCGTAAGGGAGGCTGGCGCTCTCGAGACGCCCTCCAACGCGCAAGAGACCCGTATCGTCCAAAAAGGGGTTCAATTTAGAGACAGCTCCCGACAATTTCGATCTCCCTGATTTAAGGATAGCAATCTCCTTTTCAAAATGCGCCAATTGCACAGAACGAACCCAAAAGGTGAGGGACTCCTGTCGTTCCTGTGGTGAGATAAACGGTGTCAGTCGTTTCTGTTGTGGGTGCCTAAAATTAAAAACAAAACGCTTTATCCAAGCAGTAACACCTAACAACTTGTCAAGGGAGCTGTAGCGATTCAGCAAGAAATCGGGGTCGAAGGCGCATTCCACCTTCTCAACAGCGAGTGTTCGTAGACCCGGCAAATTGGAAGTATTTAAAACTGGCGTTCGAGGCCAATCAATTTCTGGTCGACTCAACCATTCCGGACCCCACCACAGCGAATGACCTATCAAACTAGGCGTCAAGCATCCGCGCGAGGCACAATCAGCGGGGTTGAGCTCACCTGGCACGTGTCTCCAAACAAGCTTGACTTCGGATTTCTGGATTTGGGAAACGCGATTAGCAACAAATACCTCCAAAGTGTGGACAGACGCCTTCAACCAACAAAGTACAATTTGGCTGTCTGTCCAGGCGTAGGTCCCATCAATACAAATGCTTTTACCCAAAGTACTGGACACGTGGTTCAACAAGCGTACAAGTAGGGCTGCTCCCGAGAGCTCCAATTTTGGAATGGTCAGAGATGTCCGAAGGGGTGCCACTTTGCTCTTTGCCATGATCAGGGAAACCCTCACCTGACCTGAGGCACTAACTGTGCGCAAGTACACCACGGCGGCGTGACCACGTTCCGAGGCGTCACAAAACCCGTGAAGGGTGGCCTTGTACTTCCCGGGAGGAAGGATGGGACGAGGCAAGGAGATCTCGTTGACGGCAGGAAGTGAGGATACAAAAGAGGTCCATTCCTCAACAAGAGTGCCGTGCAGAGGTTCGTCCCAGGTCAATCCTGCTGTCCAAAGCTTCTGCAAGAAGCATTTTGCCCAAAATATAATTGGACAGATCCAACCGTTCGGATCAAAGGTTCTGGCGACAGTAGACAACACGAGACGTTTAGTCCAAAAACAAGGCAGTTTCAAGTATACGTTATACGTAAAGATGTCTTGGACTGGTTTGTACTGAACGCCGAGAACAGCCATCATGGCGGGGTTGTCAACAATCTCAAACAAATGTGGATCCTGCTGATGATCCTCTGGCAAGCCTTCCAAAAGCGCTGGTGAGTTGGAAATCCATTTACGCAACTCATAACCAGCGGAGGCCAAAATACCTATCAATTCGTCCCGCAGGAGGATCGCCTCGTCCGCTGTGGAGGCGCCCGAGCAAATGTCATCGACGTAAATATCGTCCTTCAAGATGGCGGAGACTCGTGGGAAACGTAAGCCTTCGCGGTCTGCGAGCTCCCAAAGAGAACGTATTGCCAAGTAGGGGCTTGACCTTAACCCGTACGTTTGAGTATTGAGCTCGTAGACGACCATGGGATCGGTAGGAGACTCTCTCCAAAGGATCAGCTGGAAGCGACGGTCATCAGGGTGGATAATAGTCTGAACATCATTTTTATGTCGGCTACAAAGACAACCTGATGTCGTCGGAAGCTGGTGATGACGTCACAAAGGTCCTTGACCAACTTGGGACCAGAATGCAAGCACTGGTTCAAGGATACGCCTGTTGAAGTCTGCGCAGAACCATCAAACACTGTGCGCAGCTTGCCAGTCGATGGCTTCAATACCGCATGATGCGGGAGAAAGTAATGCTCCACCGAACGCCAATCCAAATTTGACACTGACATGTGTCCCAATTGTTCATATTCTCTCATGAACTCAATGTACTTCTGTCTGAGCTCCGGATCACGACCCATGCGACGCTCCATAGCCAACAATCTCTTTTCGGCCAAAGGCCGTGACTCACCAAGCGGAGGCCGAACAGACAGAAAAGGTAGCCTCGTAATAATCCGACCAGAACGGAGTCGACCAGTGTTGTTCTGGAAGAACAGCTCGCGCTCCTCATGTTCTGGATTCAAACGGGCAGCTTGAGGGGGCTCCTCTACCTCCCAAAACCTCTGAACCGCATCAGAGAGAGCGGAGCCTACAGCCAACAAATTATCAAGTTCAGGTGGAGGGGGGTCCCTAGGTACAGGGCCCATCAAAGCAAATCCAAATATGGTCGGGATGGCAGTCAAACCATTTGGCACCAAGACCCGTTTCCCACCAATCAAAATTCCACCGAGGACATCAGAGCCAATTAACAAGTCGATTTGTCCCGGTGTGTCAAATTTGGGGTCTGCCAGTTCCAATCCCGATGTCAAATTCACCACAGCAGCAGGGAGCTGTTTCTGTGGGTGCATACCCAAAATATTCTTCAACACAATCGCCGAGGTTCTAATCCTCGGGTGTGAAGATTCAACAGGGCCAAACAAAACCTTAACTTGCCCTTCAACATTAGAGGCTAAGTCCCCTATGCCCAGTATACAATTTGGAAAAGAGCCCATATTTAATTTAACCTGCCCTACCAAATAAGTGGAAACAATGCAACCTTGTGAACCTGTGTCCAATATAGCACGGACAACAACAGAGGTCCCCGTGGGTCCCCAGACCCTAACAGCAACCGTTGGTAGGATAACGGTCTCAATGGGGGAGGTTGGCGTTATAGGGCAGGGGTCAATGACCTATTGTTGCCTGGGCGGCGACCGTTGGCCAGGACCAGGCAAGTCAAAACGAGGGTGCGGCTTGAAGTCCTCAAAAGCGCGATGACTCGATCCGCGCGCCATCTGTGGGGGGTCATAATGACGCACCCGCCCAAAACAAGGTGGGCGCGAGTCAAGGCGGGGACGCTCCGCCAAAGGAGGGGAATACCTGGGGCAGCAGTCATGGTGCTGGTGACGCTGAACAGCACATTCAGGTGCGCGAGAGAAAGGAGGCGTGCGCACGCTACGGTTCTCCAAGCGGGGTGAGTGGCGATCAATTGAGCGAGGCGACTCTCGGCTACGCGCCGGTGAGCCTCGGCTGCCACCTTCAAGACACCCGCCCGTGCGCGGCGTCGGCTGGTTAGACAAGCGGTCTACCTCTCTGGCATTCATGCAGAGAATGTCCAAATGCTGTCCTCCACAGTGAGGACAGGGGCGAGAGTTTGGGCAGTCTCGCTGGTAGTGGGACCCCAAGCAAGAGAAGCAAAGGCAGCGGGCATTCGCGATGCGCCTACGAGAGGCGACATGAAGGTCCAAGAATGCCCTACAACTGGCCGTTCTGTGCCCCGTGACCTTGCAGTAGGAGCACTCCGCTGGGCTCTGCGTGACCGCAAAGCGAGGAGGGCGCCGGTCAACATTGGCTCGGGTGTGATCGCGAGCCTGCTCCTTGACCTTGGGCGGCTGCGACTTAGCCGGCGTGTCACCACCGGAGTTGTCCAAGACCCGGCACTCATCCTCCAGGAACTTCTCCAGGTCAGCAAAGGGGGTCAGATGGGTCGCGCTATCTCCACCAAAGCGCTGTTCAAAACGCGACCTCAGGTCGGCAGGCAGCTTCTTCAGCACAATGTGCACCAATAGATAAGACCATTGGTCTACGGGCAGGTCAAGGCACTTAAGTGCGTTGATGGCCACCAAGAGCGGGTTCAACAGTTGGGTGCGCAACCCAGAGACCCGGGTGAGCGTCGGCAAACCCAAAATCTGCTCGATGTGCGTGTCGGCGAGGCCACGCTTATTATGGTACCTACGGGTGATTAGGTCCCGAGCCGTCTGGTACACCTCGTCAGACACGGGCAGATGCTGGATGAGGCCCTTAGCCTCCCCATCCAGAACCGACATTAGATAGGCCAACTTTTGTGCCGGCCGAAGGTCAGCCCTATCATTGACTAGGCCGTCGAACAAATTAACGAAGCCCAGGTAGCTTCCTAGGCAGCCATCAAAATGGGGGAGGTCCAAAGTAGGGAGCCTACTCACCAGCCCCGGTGCTGACCTAGGAAGCTCCTGCTTCAGGCCGGGTTGCCCTTCCCTATCTGCAACTAGTTGTCTCGCACTATTGGAGACAGCATCATACAGGTCTAAGACCTGGGCATAGTCTTCACTGACCTTATTTCGTTGGTCAGCGGTGAAATCATTGATTGACACTTCAAGACAGCAAGTGCTGAAAGTGCGGCATTGCTGTTCCACACTTGCCAGGCGATCGTCAATACGCTCGTACCTCTGAAGTAAAGCCTGCCGGCGATCAGGCCGGTTCACTAAAGCACTGGCCGAGGCAAACCAGCGCAAATCTGATGCAATAGCACCAGCAGCCGCACGCAAGTCCTTGATAGCTGACATAATCAAAATTCAAAAGAGCCCGGACAAGCGTTAAATAAAATTAACAATCAAAACTTAATTTTTCTTAATTCTTTGAAACCAACAAAGTATTAGCCTGTTTACTGCAAGTGCAGGCAAGTGACAGGTATTTACTGCCAAACAAAATTAAAAGTTTCAGTATATTGAAACGAACACAAAAGTTATCAAAAGTTATAACTTATAACAAATTAATAAAGTTGAAACTTCAACTTAATTAATTATTTGCAACAGACAGACTAACTGTGTTATTTATGATATATACAACTGTAAGTACACACAGAATATGTGTTACCTAGCAATATGATCTATATTATAACAAACAAAGTTTATTAATGTGACCCGCCCAAGTGGCAAGGTCAAGTTGGTTGTTATGTTTATGAATATATGCAATAAACTAAATTTACTAAATTTATTGATACATACAGCTGTTATGTATCCAAACAAACTGACTTATTAATGCAACAACAAATTTAAGTTAGATTTTTAAACAATACAAATCAATAATTACTGATTGAGGTTATGTGACAATGTGTTTCAAATTATCTAGTTCAACTTATACAATTAAATATTATGTATTTTAGACAATAACTGACCTGACAAACACTACAATACTGTCTACAAGGTGATAAGATACAAGCTCATACCAATCTGAG
This sequence comes from Euclidia mi, assembly GCA_944739405.2. Taxonomy (NCBI): domain Eukaryota; kingdom Metazoa; phylum Arthropoda; class Insecta; order Lepidoptera; family Erebidae; genus Euclidia; species Euclidia mi. The sequence continues at coordinate 83,668,043 of OX123181.2, forward strand.
TTTATACTCAGTAATGCAACAGCGGCTAAATTTCAACCACGCTCTGCTACCAAAATTATGTCTAGAATTACCGTAGCCAGGCAGGAAGGTGTATCAGAAGTGCACAGTGGAAGGTGTAATACATCTACCTGACCACGATAGACAATACAACGTGTAAATGAAATAACGCACATCCTCAGACACCCCAATTAGAATAACTTGTTACAATCATAATGCATGCATTGAATTTAGTTTTTTATTTGCGTAAATATTGTTTTTTGAAGAAAGTATAAACTCGATTAAAAGTAAAAAGCGTGGTCACTATAAATTTGCGCACGCACACAAACACACGAAACGGTTGCTATGGTAAACAGACGACAGCGAACTGATAGGAACGAAATACCTACGATACGATATAAACAGAATGTTTCAAATTTAGTCTTTATACAACACTCTGATAGAGTGGGGTTTACAAGAATGATGTTTGAGTAATTTGTCAGCTACTTTTGATATTTCCAAAGATATGACTACCTATTTCTTTCCATCACACTTTTCGGCTTTGGAGTGGACAGTCGACTTTGTATAAAATTATTTATTGTTTGTTAATAACATGCACAAGATCCATTGTCTCATAATATTGTAAATGACTATTTAGTTACCTAGCGTTATTGATAGATAAAGTAAAAGAATATCAATGAGAGAATAAAGCAAGATCGACGTGTGTAAAGTAATAGTTACATTAATAGAATAATCAAATAACTTACAGGATAAAATCACATTATTTTAGTCCACTTAACACTGTCTTCACTGTTCCCTCACGCATCACATCTTTTCACTGTTTTAAAAGCAGCTAATATGTATCAACTTAACTCCTACGCACTTGTTGTCTCCTCACAATAAACTAGTGATTTAACATTTTCCCACAGTGAAAAAGTCCGGGGGCGACAAGTGTTAACATCAAGATGATGCAGAACGTTCCACACCAGCACCGTCATGTTGATAATTACAATTTTATTCACACAATTACAATATTTTTTCGCAACTCTCGCTGACACTGACAGATTCCCGATGGATGAATACCTAGATACTTGTCATAACTTGTCAAAGCGCATCGCCAGCGCTTGTCATTGGCAGCGCGGGCGACACATTACGTCTCGCTCTTGCCTGTTGATTATTACGTAAGCGAAAGATAGATGATAGATATTTTCGTGGTAAATTGTGTGTATTGTCTTTTGCCGCTATTGTGTTGTACTAATGTGTGCGTTCGTGTGACCGAACGTCGAACCATTAAACAAATGCATTTTAAAAGAAGGCGTTCTGCTTTGACTTAAGGTTTATTTTCGTAAATGTCAACTTTTGAAATAAATTAGTGACTATAATTTACGTTATTTTTATTATTTTAGAACAAAAAATAAACAATATTAAAAATGACAGTAATGGATTCAGTAGCCGATTCTGAACAAACTACTTTCAGGAAGTGCATTTAAATTTGTTACAGGTTGTATATCCAGACACAATGCACTGCGTTGCACAGTGAGTAAAGTATTGAGTAGGTACATGAAAATTTTACCTTATATATCCTGGTGATGTTCTTGAAGTGGACCTATAGATTAACCTATAATTTTGGCCAAAATAACAAGAGAATCAATAGATACCAGTTTACAATTCGGCGAAGTCCTTCTCCAGACCACGATGCACGTTAGCAGTTCACAAAACTTTTCACAAAAGTTCAATATGTCATCAATTTACAACAAACCTTGCCGGAAGTCAAAAGCGGCAATTACGTATTAAGTTAATTACAAGTTGATTGAATTCGCGTTAATTCAAAGGGCGATCAATTTAATTTAGGTGCAAGGCACGCGAGCTTGCAAACGGCGTGTTAATTTTTCAAACGGAAGGGTGGAAGTGACAGTTCAGTGTGACCATTGTCAGAAATTTTCAATAGACTAAACAAAATGTTACTCAATCGATCTAATCGATTTGACTTATAATAAAAACTAATTCTATTTCAAACAGTTAGGAAACGGTTATCAGTACATACATACATACATAGACTCACGCCTGTTTCCCGGAGGGGTAGGCAGAGACTACGGAACGCCATTTGCAACGATCCTGACATACCTCACTTGCTTCACTCACTCCCATCAAGTTTCTCATGAATGCTCTTCTGTTAAGGGGACTTCTGACTTGTCGTTTTTTCAGGATGTCTCCAATCTGGTCAGAGATAGTTCTCCTAGGTCTTTCCCTTTGTCCTGTCCCATTCACACTAGCCTGATATATCTTCTTTGTCAGTCTATCGTCATCCATCCTCTCCATGTGCCCAAACCATCCTAACATGCCTTTCTCAATGCTTGTCACTACATCTTCTTTTACCCCACACCACTCTCGTATCACACAATTTTTTACTCTGTCGGTCAAAGACACACCACACATATTTCTCAGTGCTCTCATTTCTACAGCATTTATTCTACTTTCAAATCTCTTCTGCCATACCCAACTTTCACTACCATACATAAGGGTAGGCACTAACACACCTCTATGTACAGCCAAACGTGCCTTTTTGGACACGTTTTGACTGTTCATAAACGCCTTCAGAGCTCCATTCACACAATTACCGGCATTAACTCTCCTTTCAATATCTGCTTCATTCTTACCATCTCTTGTAAACAACGTACCTAAGTAAACAAACTCATTCACTTGTTCCACTCGCTGTCCATTGATCAAAACATTACAAGCCGTAACGCATTCCTCCTTTTCAAAAACCGTAACTTTCGTTTTACTTACGTTCACTTTCATTCCTTTCCTTTCTAACGCACGATGCATGATTGTTACCATCTCCTGCAACTCCTCCGTTGAAGATGCAAGTATAACCTGATCATCAGCATAAAGAAGGCATTTGACGAGTAACCCATTCATCCTTAATACGCAGTCACTATGTTTTAAATCTTGCAAACAACTGTCCATGAAGAGGTTAAATAGCCACGGCGACGCTACACATCCCTGTCTAACACCTTTATCGATGGTAAACCAGTCAGTGTATGCCCCGTTTATCCTTACACAAGCTCTAGAATCCTCATAAAGGGATTTCAGAGCTCGAATGAGGCTGCTGTCCACCCCATTCATTGACAGCACCGACCACATTTCATTCCTCACCACTTTATCGTAAGCCTTTTCCAAATCCACGAATGCGCAATAGACCTTTTGACCTTTGGCCAAAAATTTTCCGGCTATGCTTCGCAAGGAAAAAACCTGATCCGTGCATCCCATACCCTTTCGGAATCCCGCTTGTACATCCCATATTTTCTTGTCGGTTACTTCCATAACTCTTTCAATGAGTACCTTTGCATACAATTTGCCAACAATGCTGAGAAGGCTAATGCCTCTATAGTTTTTGCAGTCTTGTTGCGAGCCTTTTCCTTTATAAAGAGGCACAACTACAGCTATGGTCCAGTCATTAGGTACTCGGCCGGTGTTCCAACACAAGTTATATAACCGCTGCAACTGACCAACTATGATGCCCTGTCCAGCCTTCAGCATTTCGACTGTAATCCTATCATATCCTGCAGCCTTACCTACTTTCATACTTTCCAGTGCCTTCACGATCTCATTCACGCCAATTACGCTTTCATCATTGCTATCATTACAATTCACTTCAGCTATCGGTGTCTCTATCGCCGTTCTTTCGAATAAACTTTCAAAATACTCTTTCCATCTCTTCAGCACGCACAATTTACCATTTACTATACTTCCATTCTCGTCTCTGATAGATGTCTGTTCTGAGGATTGAGTTCTTCTTCGAACTGCACGAACGGATTTACAGAAAAGCTTAATGTTCCTCTGGAAATCGTCAGATAATCTGCTATCAAACTCATCTTTCTTTTCCTCTTTTTTCCTTTTAACCATTTCTTTCACTATTCTTTTTGACCTAACAAACTCCTTTTTTGCTTCATCTATGTCTACACTCGTTGCTTTTCCCATTCTTTCATTTGCTCTGGCAACCAACCAATCTGACCAAGCTTTCTTCTTCTTTGACACTGCTGATTGTACATCTTTGTCCCACCATGTATTCTTAACCTTTCGTATTTTCCTTCTCTTGATCATACCACATACTTCAGACGCTACACATACTATCTCTTCTTTAAAGGCCTGCCATAATTCTTCCATATCATTTATGCCATCGAATCTCTCAAATCTTGCTATTAATCTTCGTTTATACTCATCTTTCACATCTTTCTCTTGTAGATTTTCTACTTTTATTCTTTCCAAGACCCTATTTTCATTACGCTCTCGGTGTCGCCATCCTTTAAAGAGCCCACTTATCCGGCACAACACCAAGAAGTGGACTGTGTGGATGCCGATCCCTCGATATACTCTTGTATCCAACACATTCTTTCTCAATCGTTCATCTACCAGTATTATTGAATAGATATAGATTTAATGCACGAAGAATGATAAAATATAATATAATAGTAAATAAAAATTGACAAATATTTATAATCATTGATTTATCGATAGTTCATCAACTACATATGGCGCTTATTTTAAATTGTATATACCACGTACCTTTGTTTGGAGTAACCGATATTTCGGCACTGTTGCAAGCGTCATGTTCACGGATGTACTGAGGGTATTGCGGGTGGATGAATGTTACGAGCAAGTATAACGGTCTACCCGCTTTCTTACTCGTTTTTTGCGTTCAACACCACTAGCACTGTTATCACTATCGCACTGTACCCGATCACGACATATTACACTCACTACGTGTAGTATGTCTATATGTGTAATTTAAAATAAGTATAAATGACCACGAAAGTTTAAATTTCTATATATATGGCGCGTTTTCGACCGGAGGCACCGGTTGACCCGAAGTGATGATGTGACCGCGCGCTCTTCGCCCTCTATCTCGAAAACGGTTCACCGTATGAAAAATTTGTTTTAAAAAGAATTGTAGAGAAATTTGCATTCTACAATATTGATAATAAATACAAATAACAAAAAACCCATAGGAAATAAGATATTTTCAAAAAAAGCACAAGGATCCGATTTTTGTGACCTTTGACCTTGAAATTTAATAGTTGCGTACACCCTACCATATGTAGGTTTTGAGACAACTTTTAGGGTGTCAATATACAAGTATTTACAGACTTATAGCTGGGTATCTCGAATTCCGAGATTTTTACATAATTTAAGCTTAAATGACTGGACTATATAGATTGTATCCTATTCGTTTAGCCTTTTTTGCCTTTGACCCAACCCTCTCCCTTCTCGTTTGACCATTTTACTATTTTTGTCTGGCCCCTAAAAGTTGTGACGTAATTTTATATAGCCTATAGCCATTCGGCATAATTGGGCTATCATAGGCAATAACAATTTTTCATTCGGCATAATTGGGCTATCATAGGCAATAACAATTTTTAAAAGTAGTTCCTGAGATTCGCCGACATTATGTTTTAGCCTTTTTAGCCTTTTGCCCGGCCCCAAAGGGTCGAAGCGTTATGTTATATATCCTATAGCCTTCCGAAATAACTGGGCTATCGTATACAAAATTAATTTTTCAGATCCGACCGGTAGTTCTGAGATAAGCGCGTTTAAACAAACAAACAAACAAACAAACTCTTCCGCTTTATTATATTAATATCTATAGATGTTAGGGGTAACACAAATCTCCTTTATTGAGTGGATACTTTTATAATTGTCGTTTTAACTGTTTAAGAAATATAACTGCAAAAAGTATTTACACATACAACTACTTAATAAAGACTGTGTTATCCGGTATCTGTGACGTTTCGCTAGATCGACCAATATGGCGACTGTGATTTGTCTGTCAGAACCATTAGAATTTAACAAAATACTCGACAATCCAAATTTTGCGGATATATGTTGTCGACTCGATATCTTTATTTTTAATGTTTTATTATTCAGGTAAGGTTTCGATGTACTCCTTGACGAAATAATTATTATAAGATTTGACACTGCGATAGCAGCGCAGTCCGTCGGTTCCAATGTGAAACATTCCAAAATCCACAACTACTTAAAAATTAAGTAAAAAGACATTTTCCAGTGGACTAAATTGTGAATCTAAGCCATTCTCAAGTCCCCTTGAACACACACAAAAAATTTCATCAAGATCGGTCCAGTCGTTTAGGAGGAGTTCAGTGACATACACACGCACACAAGAAATATATATATAAAGATAATTACCTTTTCTCCGGAGTTCGTTGAAATAAAACTTGAAAACACGAAAAAATCCTCTTCAATAAAACTTTTAACACACACTTCCTCACAAATATTTAGCATTTTAGCAGTTATTCACAGCATTTTATACACCTTACTTAATTAATTATTGAATTTAATCAACATTTAATATCAACTTCTTATTTTTATAAATCAACAAAAGTTTCAACACATCCGAATACGAAACGGCCGCCATAATCGCGCAAAACTGTGCCGATTTAGATACACTTTCGTAAATATCAAAATCATAAGTTTATTATTTTATTATTGTTTACTCATTGTTTTGTGATAAATAAGAAAGGTAATAAGTAATAGTACCGACTTTTAACTACCTAATCTTACAAAACTGAAATGCGAACAGGTGTATTTACAACTTGCCGCCATTTTTGTTGTTGATAATATTTTGAAAATCGTTTTTCGTTATAACTTATACATACAATGATGATATCTTAACTTTATTTTATAGCAACCAAGATCCCTGTCCGCTGTAGCATTGTGCGGATGATAGTAGCCTATATGAAGTTGACGTCCGTCAGTACCACATGACTAGGGATGTAACGTTATGCAATTCATTTTAATCGATCTACCGATACTCACAGCATATATCTTGTTCACATTAATTTGAGTGTTATTCGGTTTCGCAGTGTAACTACGTGTATAAACTTGCCAATATATATATTTTATGGCTACATAATAATATATTTGTACTTATATAAAACTAGTTGGCACCCTACCATTCGGTACAAGTTAATAAACCCCCAAACCAATCCAACCGCAAAAGCGAGTTGGTGAAGTGGCTGAATGAAAACGTAGTTACAGCAGATATAAAAATGTTAAAGGCAGAGCTTATTGCCTTAGTACGGCGACATAAGCCACCAACGCCTACCTATGCTCTGGACGAAATAGCGAAAGAAAAAGGCCACCAGGTCCGTCGACTACCACCATACCATTGCCAGTATAACGCTATTGAGATGACTTGGGCCCAAATAAAAGGTCACGCCGTAAGAAATAATACTTCCCCGCCATTTACGTCAAATAAAATGTTGGTCCTATTGCAATGGGTCATCAACAATGTTCAACCTAAAGACTGGTCGAAGGTTGTGAATAAAACAAAGAGGGACATTATGTCTGATTGGAATCGTGACATCCACATTGACAATATAATGGAGTCATCGTTGATAATATCCGTCACAGATACAGATGATGAATTTAGTGACAATTCAGATGTTGCTGACACTGATATGAGTTTAGACGAATGAAATCTATTATATATATATATATATATATATATATGTTCTGTTGTTTCATTAATATATTTTTAGACTTTTTACAATATGATTTAAAGTACGTCCAATATACGTTTTTTTATTATAAAAACATCAAATATCCATCGTAGCAGTACATCCCATCACTAAATACGTCTATGGCGGCATGTTATACTCATAACATCTTGCTTATTTTTTTATTCCCATTAGATTTAATTTGGAGACTAGAACATTCTGGTTGGGTATAATTTAATGTACCACAGTAATTAATGATTTCAAATATTACGAATGTGGTACAACTGAAATACTAAGTCATAATTTGTAAATCGCGGCAACATTCAAAAGTGAAATCTTCTATGTCCTTCCCATTCAACCAGTTTCGTGAACCCCTCCTTTTTTGTTCAGTCTGTTCAACTCTGGAATACGCTTCCTCTTGAGATCAGGATGAGCAGAAATCGGTTTTCTTTTAAGGCAAAAGTTCTACTATTATTATTATATATACTATATCAAAGAACTATTTTTGGGCCAATTGGCAGTATTTACATGTATCTTATTATATATGTTATAATATATACACATAGCCGTGTGGTTGACGGCATAGAATACAAGTGTCACCACCCCCTATCTTCCCGTGGGTGTCGTAAGAGGCGACTAGGGGATAACACGATGCAAATACCACCTTTGCGTAGAGACGGAAAACTCGACATCAAACCCTATACGACTGCCTCGTTGGTCTCGCGGCATAAATGTGCGCGTGGGATCAGGAGGTCCCGGGTTCAATTCCTGGTTCGGGCAGTGTTATTGGGTTTTTCTGTCATGAAATTCTCAGTAGCAGCACGGAGTCTGGAAATGTGCCCGGTACGGCAATAGGCTCGCCCCTTATTACGTGGGACTAAAGTATATCTGGCGAAAAGTGGGTGTAGAAATACACCTCTGCCTACCCCTTCGGGGATAAAAGGCGTGACGATATGTATGTGTATGTATGTATGTATGTATATACACATACATACATTTATATATTTTATTATATTTATATACTAACGATATCTTTTAATTGCATTAATTATATTTGTAACTACTAAAATTCGGAACGCACCTGCAAACTGACTTCTCTACATCACCCTAGGTTGACTGTTAGAGAATGCCATTTGCATTAAGTCCGCCTATGTACATGATTTTTAATGTGCAAAATGTTTAATAAATAAATAAAAAAATAAAAAATGAAACGTTACTGAAACTGCCACCCGCACCATGCTATAACAGCGCACATAGTATAGTTGCCGAGTATAATGACATATAATACAAATAGTGAAATTACGAGATTGCGACGCTACACGTTTTTAAATGCAGAGCTTTCGTCACTTTAACGCGCGCGAAGTCGAACTTGTGGCAAACAATTTTCAGTCGTTATTTTTGCAAAAAAAGTCTATAAAAATGACAGCCAATTACAATGCAGAATTAAAAAGAATATTCATACTTTGCAATAGTGGGGCATAATCTTATTGGTGGAATTATTTTAACGTCATTTCAAGTAGTGAAATATGGCGCTGTCGTTGCGGGACATACGTGTTTCCCGCAAGCGCTGGACGGAACAAATTTTCCTGGGACATACGTATCTACCGCCGGCGCTCCAGAGGTAAAGTAGCAAATTTCATGAAGAAGTTGCTACACCAAACCAAATAAAACAAAATGGTATCATCCGACACGTAATAAATTTAATATAATCCGTATTCATGAAAATAATCATATTCTGGCTGTTTGTATTTATTATATTTCATTAGTAGGCTATTTTGCCCCAATAGTCTGATTCCTGCGAAAGATTTAGGTGTTTAATTCACGTGAGCAAAGCCGCAGGAGAAGTGTAGTAGGTAAAGTCTGTAATTTTTTTATTTTTATTTATGTCTATATTTAAGTGGGACTGGGCTGGTCACCTCTGCCGTATGCACCCAGAAAGGTGGGCTTATTTAATAACCAGTTGGGTGCCTCATGATAGTCGACGCGACGACGCGGCAGACCTAAACGGAGATGGCGGGACGACTTAGATGCATTCGACAGCGACTGGCCGAACATAGCACAGGACAGGGATGAGTGGCAGTCCAAGGGAGGGGCCGCGTTGCCCAGCAGTGGGACACATGTACAGGCTAAATAAAAAAAATAAAAAAAATGTCTATATTTGATTAAACAGCACTTGGATCAAACCCACAGATGGGTGAGGCATAGGCAATTACGTAAATGTATTTAAGAGTGATTCCACCTAAGTTCAAACTTGTTCAGTGTAGTTTTACAGCTTACTAATTATTATTCTGGTACTCGTACTAATGAAAAATATTGTCGTAAGGTAGGCTTGCACTTGTTGCTAAGTTAAAAAATGCGTACCTAATAACAATAAAATTTATCTTATTTACTATTTATAGTAATAATATGCGAATTACATTGAAGTGCATAAAATGAACTCCCCTTTTTAACCTGCCTATTTGATTGAACCCGATAACCGCAAAAAGCAACCGTACGGGTTTTGAAGACATCATTGACGCGAGATTTTGATTCCTGGGGATATAATTTACGTTTGAAGTCTAGTAGGTACCTAATATAAAATCATTAATAAGTCATGGTATCATCGGTTGCTTCTTATACTAAGAATCAAAAGCTTGCTAATCTCAATTTCATAAAGGTCAACCAATTAGGGCCGTGCCCGGCACGTGGATGGACCGTGCCTTGCCAGAGACTCAATAAAATATCAATATGTATAGCTGAATTATTGTGTTGTACCGTTATTGCCCGTAGTTACCAAGCTTGGTAGGCGGGTTGGTGACCGCAAAGCCCTCCGTTGTACCTGCGATTGCCCCTATCTGTGTTTTTGGAGCTGACGAGAGCTGTAATGTTGTTCGTGTTCAGTGTGTACAATTTATGTGAACACGTCTGCACATAGCCATGTCCGGGCTGGAGACGGGATATGGCAGCAAAGTACGGGAGGAACCAACACCCATCCACATACTGGAGACGGCCCGGTTATAGGTAGCCTAATCACCATGAACACCATTTACAACAATCTTGGTTTCTATTCTCTTCTCTTAAAGTTTCTTTTTTAAACAAAGTAGCAGCTACTATCCGTACCTACAGCTAAGTGTGTAAAGTGAGGCCACTGAATGCCTGTTGACCAATCTCTTCCTAGCTCTCTCCTTTTTCCTTAACATCTATCACTTACCTAGCAATAAAATACTTGTTCTTGTAAAAAGATATTGACCCCATTACTTCTCAATCATCCCAATAAATGAAGCCTTCAATAGATTATCGCGGTACTCGAAAATCACTAAGAAAAATTTATTCCCGAAACGCAAACTTTCTAAGTACTTTGTTTCCAAATAGAACGCGTGATTTAATTTAAACAAATCAATTTGTTAACGGTTCTCAACAGAGCCTTAACAATTAAATTGCACTCGAAAGCCTTAAGATAACCCATTAACGTAACGAAAACAACAATTTACGTACTTTCAATACCTTCTGTTTATTTTAATTAGAAACGTTACGGTTACAGGAAAAATAAAGTTTGTAGTCAAGTATTAAACGAGTTTAAGTGAGCTTTTAGGTAAACTCGCGACAAATATAATTAAGTAACTGAGAAATTAATAATTTTGTTCGTATTTGAAAAGTCAAAATAATGAATTTATATCAAGTTGTGGTTGTGAAGGGAATTTGGTTAATATTTTGACGGTTTTGAAAATTGAAAGGGTTGGTAGAAGCATATTACAAACACAGTCATCTTAATCAGCTAATTGGAAGTAAGTGAATTATAAGGTAGGTACTTATTTGCTGTGTGCCGCATTTACGCTACGTTGTGGTGTACTGTGTCCGAACTCAAAATACTTAGCCGGGCTTCAAACGCAAAAATCGGGTTTCCAAGAAACTGGGGAGTGGGATTACGTTGTGATACTAATACAGGCCGCACTACAACCAAGCCTTCATATCTCATTAGTTCAACCGAACTTGCTATTAAAAATCTCCGAAATACTAAAATTTAAGACAAATGTGCACACAATACAACAGTGTAGTGCCTTATGTAAATCGTTTTCGAGTTATATAAGTGCACGTTACTGACTACTCATATTAAGCCGATCAAGAATTTACCTATATGGTATTTGTATATTTTATTTTGCGTTATTAAAACTGAAATTTCGTAGCATTTTCTCGCAACTCATAATTGAAAAAAATATTTGAAAGAGTCCGTGTAGATTGAAGTATTTGCTAAAATGTTGAACTTTCCTGTTAAAACCAAAATTGATTGCACGTTTCTGTCAATTGTTTCCTACTTTTATATAACATAAGCTTTACGATGCATATTTATAAATCTACAATTTTACACTCAAAGTGTGTTGAGTGATTTAGATCACACGTTTAAAAATTTAATGTTAAGTACTTCACTTAACTCTGGGATAATCAAAAGTATAAAACAAGTCTTCGAAAAATAATAAAATAAGACGTAAGATTCTCGAAAGGCACATAGACTTTATAACTATTAAGAAAAATATGTATTTATGCGTTAATAATCGTAATCAATGAATTAACTTTGTTTATAATGTATCACTATAAAATTATACTCTTTCTCAAGAGAACACAACAAGTTACAATGCATAGTAAAATGCAACAAAGACAATCTCTATATTATGAGAAATATTGCGTTCAGACAGCATTTTCTTAGTAAATATAATTCATTGATAAACGCAAGTATATCGAACACAGGATACTTCGACGTTCTGAAGTAGGAGAGTAGATTCAAATATATTCGCAGTTCGGCCATGTTTTATGTCGAACCATGGATTTGTCTTAAACCGATAGTGTTTGTACTAAAATCGAGTGAGGCTCAGGAGGCATGGTTTAAATGTTGGTATGTATGGCTAGGGCTGATCTATGAAGATGGCGGTACGTACAGTGTCATGTCGTATTGAAACGAGGCCGAATAGCAGTGCAATATCTCTGTGCGGCTTAATACAAATAGGATGATAGTTATGTAACTAATAGCATAAAAATTACACCGAAGAGAAAACTTGTCATATATTTAAATAACACGAATGAATATCGGACACAGTAAAACCTATAATATAATATTGAGTTAGTAAAATGTTACATTGCTAAGTTTCATAATTAATAAATAATTTATTTTCATTCATATTCAAATAATACGCAAAAGCGTTAGTACGCAAATCGTATTCAATGGATCACTTTTCACAGTAATGATCCACGGTTCACCATTGACTAACACAAAACTAGCGAATCAAGCATAACTGCAATCCTATTTTCTACCTAGAAATACGTCCGACGTTAGTATATTGAATTTTCGTCAATACAGCATCAGATCTCGGTATTTCCCAAGTGCCCCACAATTCACCTAGCAGCAGTTTATTAGGTCTAATGCCTTAATGCACCATGCATTAAGCACTGACAGGTTGCTCGCCCACTGCCCGCTACTTTGAGCTGATTTTTTGTGTTTGGGAATAAGAAGAAGTCACACGGCGCTAGGTCAGGGCTGTAATGAGGAGTTTGACTGGTGTGCTGTCTAAGAAGTCCCTTGTTTTGATTGCGGTGTGGGCGGCCGCATGATCGTGGTGGAGCAGTAGCCCGCGGAGCCATTTTTGTCTATATACATATCATGGCACCATTCCACCCTTGCCCGCTTCTGAACATCGGTGAGATTGTGCGGCACCCAGCGTGAAACTATCCTCCACACCCGTACATGCACGTGTAGAATCTCGTAAAGGCATCCTGATCCAATCTGCAGTATATGCTGAATCTCTTGGTATGTAACTCGTCTATTGTCTTGGATCAATTTTTTCACTGCTAGCACGTTTTCTTCCGTAACAGCCGTCAAAAGGCGATCACATCTTTCTTCATCCCCCAAAGTTAGTCGACCGCGCTTAAATTCATTGTACCAACGATACACGCTGCCTTAGAAGGGCCTTCATCCATGAATGCCATTTGAAGTCTATCGTACGATTCGTCCGGTTTCAGGCGACACTTAAAATCGTAAAAAATCATAGCGCGAAAATGTTCCCGACGCAAATCCATTTTTCAATGAGACACTCCTCCTATATACAAAGTTACTCTGTGTGAGACACGGTAATTTTAATTAGCTTGCAAAAAATGTGGAGGGAAGTTTTGAATTTAGAACGTACCTATTTTTACTTATAATCATATTGTTAAATAAATTATAACTGGCTAGTCTCACATAGATAAAAACTTTTTCTCGCAATTCTTTCTGAGTGACCTGGTATATCTATTACCTGATATTAGTAGGTATATATTTTTATACGTCGCTTTATATTTTGTTTCATCCTCTTCTGGAAATACAAATACAAAGGAGTGAATCCAATCAAATCTCAAAAATAAATTCTTCAACCACAAATTCATACTTTTATTTTATAACATAGAGCGACAAAAAAATCAAACTATTATTGTCCTCCTTCAATTATAATAATACAAGCCAATTTGACTCCTACGAAATTATACAATCCTGCAATGAAGGTTTAAATTAGCTTACGGCGAATTGAAATATTCAAGCGGCATTACTTGAATTAAATTGATATAATAATACTAAATTATGTAGCTCCATAATTAAGGGAGGAGAAATCGACCTGAGCAAACAATTCGTGGAGCATTTGACAGCTTCAAAATTGAATTCTTGTCTTAAAATATATTTTGATAAGTAAGAATGATATAAAATTAATCGCGTTTACCAAATACATACAAATTAGCTGAGCCAGATCGTCAGATGAGCGAGTGAGACTTGACAAATAACGCAATACTTACATACTATTATTGTCCAATGGATATAGAGATTCACAGAATTATTAAGTAGCAAAAATGGACCACCGAGCAATGGGTACATGAAGAATTAAAACCGTCATTAACGTGAAAACGTTGAATCTAAAGCTGACATAAAATTGTATCTTCGACAAAGGTGTAACAAGGAGCGAGCAAGACTACAAAATGATAGTATTGGTAAATGTTTTGTCACTCAGCTGCCCGGCACGTCTCCAGCGGTTTCTCAGCCTAATTCAGTGGCAAGAAAATGACTTACAAACAATCCGAAGCATTAAAGCTGTCTTAAGATGGGTATTCTGACAAGTGAGAGCGATGTAAAGCCAATCTAAATGCGGTGTCGCAAGTTGTGGTAGGTTGAAGGAGATTAGGTCGGACGGGCGACGGTCGCGCGAGGCAGGTCGCGTGTTTGGACACCGCCGCCGTCGCTTATCTTGTTAGTTGCTTGTCCTTGTCACGACATGTCGCTGTAGAAGGCCGCTTTGCTAAATGCCGAGCTTTGTTTACTATTGTTGCGGTGACAAAATACGTCGGTTTCTATATTGCGCTTATGACTTAGGGATTGAATTTAAGACTTAGTGACTTTGGAACGATTGATTCTGTTAAAACGCCAAGTTTAAAGTGAAAATAATCAGAATACTTCTGAAACCAAGGACTCTGGTAAATTTGAATGATTTAAACTCACAGACCTTAATTTGGTTTAAATCAATAAAAAATTGTTTTTTATCCAGACTACCGCAGTGAAAGATATTTTGGTAAGTACTAAATTATCAAAATGAAGTAATGAGGACACTATTATAATTAAAATACATACAAAATCTGTTTCTCGAAGGGGAAGGCAGAGACTGCGGACCGCAACTTGCAGTGATCCTGACATATCTCACTCTTGCTTCATTCAATCTCATACAATTTTTCATGCATGCTTTTCGGTTTAGTGTACTTCTAACCTCACCCTTTTATAAGATGTCCCCAATTCGGTCAGAGAACATCCGTCTACGTCTCCTTCTCCCACCTGTACCATTTACATTTGCCTTTTATATCTGCTTGGTCAATATTTCGTCAACCATCCTCACCATGGGCCCATACCATCTTAGCATATCCTTCACGATGCTTGTCACTACGTCTTTTTTATGCCACAATACTCCCTTACCATACAATCCTTTATTTAGTTGTTCACAACACACTACACATACTTCTCAGTGCCCTCATTTCTTCTGCATTTATTTTACTTTCAAGTCCCCTATGATATACCCAACTTTCCTTACCATACATAAGTCTAGACACTAACACCCCTCTATGCTAAGAAAAACGTGCCTTTTTGGACACGTTTCGACTATTCATAAAGGCCTTCAGAGCTCTATATTACCTGCATTAACACGTCTTTCAATATCGTTTTCATTCTTACCATACCTTGTAAATAGCGTGCCTAAAAACGGGGTGTAAAAATAACCTTAATGAAAATTTTAATTCCATTTTGTACCAATCATTTTTTACTTCATCACCATATCTGAGAAATTACTGGTTCAGGAGATATTAAGCAACAAAGTCACCATTAAATTTTTCTTATTAGGTACATAATTGATGCATTTACCGCGCCAGTTTATTCTATAGACGTGACCTATGGATAAGTTACGCGCTTGCAATGATAAGTACTTAGCATTGCAAGCGCGCACTTTAAATTGCGGCTTATAAATAGGGTCTACTTAAAAAAATCGTTTTCCAGGTAATATTTTTGCTTAGTATGACTTGGCATGATGTGCAAATTGCCTTGGTGATGGGAATTTTGTCATCCTATGTACAAAATCATTGACGTGCTTCACTTATAATTAAAACATACATCTAAACATCGAGATACATATATCACTTTGATTAGCTATATACGTTTACTGAATTATCATCGCATTTTTTATATATTTAATATTACAATTATTTACTAATCCAACTACTAACTTATATAATATTACAGTTTACTACAAAATGTATGGATGATTCTTTTGATTTAACTATTATGAAAGTTTTTTCATAACTTTACTGAAGTAAAACATTTCAATCGCGCCCTGTATCGACTTTGAATTCAATTCTGCCTTACGAAGCCTAGACTTTTGAAATATTTACTTAATTTTTTATTCTCAGAACATGCAAAAATATTTATGTTTTCTCTCTATTACGTAATAAAAGAGGTCTCAAGGCTACACTATTCTCAATAAAGTAATTTGAAAGTTACCTAGTTTTCCAACACTTATTCCAACGCCTAGATTAAGATAAATTCATTCTAGGTATTTGTAATTCTTTGACACTGAAAACATCTTTTTTTTTTAGATTAATGATTGTTCTCCATTAAGACAGTTAACGAAATTAAAAGACAGTGTAAAAGAAAATCCAATAAGAGTTGAAGTAGCGCTATGAATAGTTCAAGTTTAATGTGCTAACTACGCGAAACTTCGAGAACAAAGTACCCACTCGGAGGTGTAACTGAAAGCTCCAGATAAAAAACTATAAGGAAGCAATAACAATAAAAGATGTACGCGATTTCTCGGACAAATTGTTCCGAATTTTCTAATGTCAAGTTTGTCTGTCAACGTCTTGTTATAAGGACTGTTTTTGAAGGATTTGAACTGGGTATTTTGTACTGAGAATACTCTTTAATACATAACATTATTTTACGTTACGTCTTTGTATACATTTTTCAGGTTGTATTTTATTTGAAAAGTGCAACGATTATACTGTCCATGCTTTGATAGTGTTTTTTCGTAGAGACGTTCATATTCAAGTTCAAGTTGTTAACGTAGTGTTTTTTAAGCAAAAAAGAAAATGAATTACTATTTGACATTTAACAGTTTTAAGGTCCATTATTGCATTGTTTGACTACGTCCTTCCATTAAGTAACACGATGGACTTCAAAGTTGAAAGGAAGGGACTACAAGTTTTAGCTCCACTCCAATTGTCAATGAGATTTATTGGTGTAACGTTTTAATATTGATTACTAGTATTATTAACTACATTCAAGTCTCTGAGCCTTAACACTCACACTACCTATGATTAACGATTTAATTTACATAGCTCATGAACACCCAAACAAGAACTACATATATTATTTGATGGCTTCACTATCATTAGGAGGATTTGGGTCACTGCAAAACGTGAGTGTTGGTTCGATTTGTTCTCACTATCTTGTCGCAATGAAAGAAAGTTTTTCCTTCTTTTTATCTAACAAGTTTGTATAACATTCAAACTTAGTCTTTACAGGGTTACGTAAAATAGGCTTACGAAGGTATAGACTAGATACTGTAAAAATTTTGAATCAGCCAAACTACCTTTTATGCTAGAAAAGGTAGGTAGTTATCGTAGCGTATAGAATACTACTAGGGAGTTTCATTATTGATGTGAAGTTTGATCGAAAATAGTCCAAGTTTCGAAAATAGTCCAAGTTTCGAAAATAGTCCAAGTTTCGAAAATAGTATAAGAAGTTTCACATACTAATGTTCTTTATGATATAATAATACAAACACATATATAAAATAGCAGAATATTGTAATGTTCAGAAAATAATCATACCTACATATCTAGTGTTTGCTTTATAAGTAAAGCAAACACTGTGTCTGGCGCATTATTGAATAATTTAAGATAATCTGTCGTCATATCTTTGACTGTATAGGTGTACCAAAAAAAATCTTCACCATTTATAAATCGGCTTAAGGATAATTATTGTGATCTGAAGATTTTGACATAGAGAGCACTTCCTAGAATTTTATCTTTTGTTCCGATTTCTTCGAAAACAACATCGAACGAAGGACTAAAGGAGGTCAATCCCTATCAGTGCGCGAAATTTATGATAATAGATTTATTTTAACAGTATTTAAGAATGAATACCCTTAAAAAAACTATTTTCTTTTTAATTTTACTCGTATCGTTTCAACGGATAGTATATTTGGGAAGAGACGGCCAACTGGACATCTTACCCTTTACCATCCCGTCTGGCCAGCGTGGTATTATTCCTCCTATTGACTAACAATGCTTTTTTGACGCAAATTAAGAGAGCTCTACGACTAGCAGTGAACTACAGAAGATTGTATGATCGTGTATGTAACATACTGTTTTGTTCCTAGGAAATTGACAGCGGCCGCGATAGCCCAGGGGTGTACGTAACGGGCTGCCGAGATGATGGTCTCGGGTTCAATCCTCAGTTAGCCCGGGCACACACCTCTGACTTTTCGAAGTTATGGGTGTATTAAAATGTTAATTATCGCTCGCTTAACAATGTGCCCGGCAGATAGTAATAGGCTCGGCCCCTATTACATTGGGACCAAAACATAACTGACAAAGTGTGGGTGTGTAATGCACCTCTGCGTACCCCTTCAGGGATAAAAGGCGTGAAGTTATGTTATTATAGTTATGTGAAATTGATAACTGTTTGTGAATCACAGAAATAATATTTAGTGAGTTCAATCGCATAGCACCGAGCTGCGGTTGGAGGCTAAACGAAAATTGCACGAGACATGACGTAATTACACCGTATTTTAACTGGTTCCTACTATTGATTCGTCATCTGAATTTCACCAAATTTTCATCCGAGAAATAGTGCCTAGTCAGTTTCAGTAAAATTTGGTGGCAATTTTAATATAACCCACTAGACTTTGCCCATGGCTCCACCTGTGGGACTATTAAACCCCCCTTTAGGATAGACATACATACATAGACTCACGCCTGTTTCCCGGAGGGGTAGGCACAGACTACGGAACGCCATTTGCAACGATCCTTTTTTTCGCCAAAACTGTTTCATTTAATGCACATAAGAAGTACATGAAAGAGCATTTTAAAAACTTGAAAAAAAAGCAACAGATAGATACTTGAATTCAATTCTCATACGTCTGCAAAATAATAAAGATGTAGCTCCCACGTCGAGTCTATAAAACATACTTAGAAAAAGCATTTATTTCCACAACATACAAGAACATACATTCATTTTATACATAGTAATATGGCACAGGTTACATATCGCTTTGTAAACATATTAACAAAGTACCAGTACGCATGTCGTGAAAATGAGGTCACCACTCAGGCTTATTGTTGATTTGAGGTGTAGCCTCAAATCTAATTTATAAAGTTTCTGAGGAAGGATGTTTCTGCAGATGCTTTTTGTTCTCATAGAAGTTTTGACAACAGCTACCAATAAAATTGGCCAAATGCGAGTCGGACTCGCGCACGAAGGGTTCCGTACAATCATCTATTAAAGAAAATCACGTTTGTTGTATGTATACTTAAATATTTTTTAAGTTACTATCTGTTTATTAAGATCGAGAAAAAAATGCGTAAAATTTACGTTTGTTGTACGGGTCCTTTAATATTTACTTTATATTTATTTAATTATTGATTTTGAAAGGTAATATACAACTACATATTCTGCGAAAATTTTATCCCTCTACCTGTTACCGTTAGTAATATTGAGCAAAAAATACGGAAATTTGTGGAAATTTCAGCTTTCTAGCTATCACGGTTTGTGAGATACAGCCTGGTGACATACAGACAGCAGAGGCTTAGTAATAGGGTCTCGTTTTTTACCTTTTAGGTACGGAACCCTAAAAAGTGATACATTACTAAAATTATATTACAAAAAGGATATTGACATAATTATAAAAAAAAAAACAAATTAAATCTCTATCATTACTCGTAGATGTATATATTGCCGAGTAGTCTTCACGAAATTGCGGTCGTTTTTCAGTAATAAAAATAGCTACAATTATATCTATATCTTATTGCCTAATACAGTGATAGTGCACGATCTCATGTAATTGTAATGTCTTGTAACCGCTCCGGATGTTGTTCAATACCAGGAAATGAGAACATGTTGCTGGTTGTCTTACGCAGACACAAGAATATGTACTATGTGTATGGGTATGTCGCTTTCCAAATAGCGTCTTAAAGTTTATGAGAATAGCCTAGCATTTTTTTTAAATATATAATATAATATTCTTACCTCATACACACATCACCATCTAGTCCCAAGCTAAGCAGAGCTTGTGTTATGGGTACTAGATAATGGATTAACATACATATATCCTTTTTTTGTAAATACCTACATGTTATACATAGAAACACCCAGACCAAGACAAACATCCATGTTCATGCACACAAATGTTAAATGGAATCATAATAAACGGGAAGCGAAGATAGTCACTTGATAGAAGGAATATTGAGGTGGTGAGTGATGGTATTATGACTCAAAACTCAAACTCAAACTCAAAATCCTTTATTCATTTAGATCACAAAGTGACACTTATGAACGTCAAATTTAAACATTATTACTGTATGCTTCTACATTTACATTTACTGCCACGTTCGCAATGCAATAGGTAGAACCATGAGAAAGAACGGGCAATAAAACTCACGGTCACTCTTTTTCATCGCCAGGTTTTTAATAATACATGACAATTAAACTTTTGTAAGGTGCTGCAACTGTTATACCTTCTATGTTACTTGTATATATTTACTTTACATGATACTCAAGCATAATCAAGTTAAATTTTGATGTTCATTTAGTTAGCCTCCTGAACATAGACATGGTGAAGCAGGAGCATCCACTTACATTATGCACCTAACAATGCAGGCAATCCGCGCAAATGTTCAGAACCATGATGGAAATGATGAAGTTAAATATAAATAAAAAATTATACCAGCCCATAAGACCGCCATCGACCAGTCATCGCAAGTAGCACCCGTTCACGAGTATGACGCATGTGCCAGCATATGGACAAATGAACATAATTATCTAATGGCTGTCACGATCATTCGTGCTTATGATATTTGAATCTGTGAAATTGAATCCATCATGGATTCGATTTTAGAGATGAAAAATGAGTAGTATGCAATTCGAAGTACAAATAATGTCTACCCATTAACGTTGTGAAATTCGTATTGTCTGAATATAATTATAAAATATCTAAATACCTAGTTGGATCGCCCCGTTTCCAGAAGGCCAATTCTCGTATTTAACAGACACTGACACTGAATTTTGACTGAACTGCGATTTAATTTTGAATTGACTCCCAATTGGTATTCTGCTCCACTTAATCTCCTTATAGTATAATTTCGATTTAATCAATTTATAATCTCTTGTTGATCTTAGAGGTAATGTCAAAAACTCAAAAACAAAAACATGAATTTTGCCATTGTACGGGAAAATACATTAATAGGAATGGTTATTGGATGCCAATACGTTTACATGCCAAATTAAAATTAATATACAACTAAGTAATAAAATTTCGGTAAGTAAATATATTGGTTCCTTGGATCGTGTGAATTATTTTCAATAGGTATTCAATAATTAAAAAAAATAATATTCAATAATAGAAATAATTCAGACATTATAAAGATTTTAACGATGGTAACGTACAATTGGGTTTTTTAATTCGTTTTTTCCTCCTGATAATTTTATCTCATTTGTTGAATTTCTCTAGCAAAAGTTTCGCGAATATTTCGATCTTGAAATAAATATTGTCAATGCTGGCAACGTAATACTTAACATGTTTGCATGTTGTCCACCAGGATCTCCTAGCCAGATCCCCCAGAGGATCCTCGTGAACTCATTAGTTGTGAAATTGTATAAAAGCAATTAACGTTTACAAAACCAGTGACTATCAGAAAGTTATCAGCCATCGATAGGGATTACAAAAATCAGGTGCATGCGATTTTCGACCTTATTGACGTAACTCAGAATTTATAATTTTAATAACGTATCAATGTCAGAAAGCAAGAAAATACAAAAAAGAAGTTTATCATGAATTGTCAATAAAGTCGAAAATCGCATTCACCTGTTTTTTGTAAGCCCTATCGATGGTTGATCATTTTATAGTCATTTGTTTTGTAGACATGAATTTGTCTTACACAATTTCTTTTTAAACTTATTTTAGATACCTATCCCCGTGGTAAAACTAGTGGCACATAATAGCTAAAGGCGATTCCTATGTTTATTAGCAAAATAGATCATAAATATTACCAGAAAAATATTCAACACTATTAGTGGTATCGTTGGGAATGTCAAATAAATCACGTCATCACGTCGTGTCCTTGGTAACAAATGTATATTTTTATTCCGTGCTTTTAAAAGTATCAGGTGCATGCTTTTTTGGTTCCACACGCTATTTTATTTACAACTGTACATCTGCCGTATAGCGAATCGGTCGAGTCCAAGAATCTGCCCAATTCACGAATCTGTCGAGTTGGGAATCTGCCGAATCACGAATCTGTCCATTCCAGAATATGTCGTATACCGAACAAGCGATTTGTCTTAACCTATTGTGACAACCCTACCAAAATAGGTAACAAATTTACAAGCTCTTAAGAAGCTGTTTCTCTGTTCGGTTTATTTACTCATGTGGTTATATTATGTACGATGGTATCATTGTGAAAAATCTAGAAATACCTTACCTGCTCTACTAATAATTAGCAGAATACCGTTCACACTAGTTCACACTTGGTTCAACTTTCGATGTAGTCCCGATCTCATTCAAGTGTCAGTTAAGTTACGAGAATACCATTTATGACGCCGAGACTAGATCGATATTGGAATTTGAACAAATATAATTACCAGAATTGGCCTTCTGGTCAATAAACCCTGCGACAAGATCATAATTCAGTCATACGTAAAATCCTTTTTCGGCTATATATCCCAAAATCTCCCCATCTATGAACTGAAACACAATTTGAAAAGAAAAATACGAATACACCCTTTGAAAACGCGTGGATTAACTTATTGACAAGGGTTAACTCAATAGTAAAATATTATATATATAAGGCGCCGAGGAAGACTGTAATAAAAGAGTGAAACAAAAATAATGTTAGAGAAACCTTTTAGTAGAAATAAAAGTATCCAAATAATGTATAATGTGTGGGGGGGGTGGTTTAATATTCGACGGGTATTTGTATAGGTACATCTTAGATATTTACGGTCGTAAATATCTCCATTGTGTTCAGCCAGGCCTCCATCACTCGGCCGTACCTACAGCGATAAGTGCCTACACTTTGGCGCGGCTTCCACGCCGCGTCGTCACCGCTCGCGCGCAGGGCTAGCTAATAACGTGAATTTTAATAGTGAACAACAAAAATGTTCACATCACAAGTCTGGTGCGAAGTATTGCTCATTTAACGGATGTGTGTCGGAAGCAACTTGAAATTTTGATTTTATTTATTTTACGAGAGCAACTTGAAAATTGTACTTTTTATTTGTTGAGATATCTCAACGATTATGGTGTCAAATTAAAGGTCTAGTTCAAAAACCATTTTATCTGTTTGAGTCATGTAAATCGGTCTACGCGTTTAGGAAATAACTAAGAATTAGTATAGTGAAAATGTAAACCACCAGATTTTTGTGGTTTTCGTTCTACGAGCTCAAATAGTGGGATAGGATACTTATAGTATAAATATTTATTATTAGGTACGTGGTCAAGTAGGTAGATAGACGATGAATAAATATTATAGTAGCAGCGGCAAGTCGACAACCCTAGCGCACCGCTCCGCGCCAGACAGCGACAGCGTTATGTGTTAGAAAAGAGCGGGAACAGTTAGGTCAATATCGCGTTAGGTACTGAATGCTCATGCGAGCTGAATTGCACTTTCTTGCTTAGTAGCAAGAGTCGCCATTTCTTTAAATTGGTTTGCGAAGTGGTGCTTCTGTTCGTAAGAACTATCTATTCTGTGGTTCAGCTCCTATGGTGTTCGAAGGGGTCGGAAGTGCCCTTTGCCCAATATCTATCGGCAAAGATTATGTGCAGACTGTCCCAAACATACATTTTCCATAACGGTATTGTTTATTTGATACTAGAGGACGCCAGCGGCTAGGCCTGCAATTTCTTTTAATCTACCTGTTTTGCCCGATCCCGTGGGCATTTCGGTAAATCCATTCTTAGTGCACCTCTAGGGTCACCATGGAACATACATGCCATATTTCAGCTTCTTGCGCCCAGTAGTTTTGGCTGTAGCTTGTCTGTCAGTCAGTCAGTAACGCAAGGATTTTATATATACAGATGTGCTCAAGTACGGCAGTTAAGGGAAAAGTTGTTCGACAATGAACCTCATTTTAAGCAGATACCTTGGAACGGATAACTCGACAAGATTTTATAGATTGATATATTAATTTATAATGAACAGGAACACAATGTTCATCAATCACATAGTTACAACATTCAACATAACTGAAACAAAGTAAATGCCATTGCAATTATAGGTGCAGACCGCTTCCACAAAATACAAAAGCGAGCATTCAAATTATTTATACAAAACCATAAACATTGAAATTTACAGACTCTGCACAGGAACACTTAAAATTTCATTTCAATAACATCAAACATGCATGAAATATACAGTAGAAATAAAAATAAAACTAGTCCATTAATTAATTCAAAAAATTACAATTTATACAAATACATTACATGATTTTTGACTATAACTATAGATATTGATTGTAAAAAAAAAGTTAAAAATTTTAATTAAAAATATGTTAAAATTGAATCCTAAAAGTAACGATTGATAAAAATTACAATAAATAATTAATTGATTAAGACGTCATGCAGAAACAGATAGATTCAAAATAAAATAATATAATTCTAAAAATTGCCATAAATGGTTGATTAATCCAGAATTGTTAAAACATAATATACTTTCTAAACTTGCCAATGTTGTCAACAAATTAGTCTTTCTCTTTGGTTTTATTAAAATCATTTTATTCCATAATCATCATTCTATTCAGGGGAGTGTTTTTGCCAAGATTGGATTTATGTGAGGTCTTTGTCAACAATTCATATCGAGATGCACGTGGTAACCGTAAAGGTGTATTAAAAGACAGAGAAGATAGTAGCTCAGGTGTGTCAACGATACCATTAGCAACTTTATAGAGAAATAATAGGTTAAGCATACGTCTTCGATCAGCAAGTGATGTAAGTTTAAAAAACTTCAACCTTTCAGTGTAGGACACAAGAACTTTTCTTTGGTTGATCGAGTAAGTTAAATGCCTCAAAAATCTCTGCTGTATACTCTCTAAACGGTTGTTATACACATTGTGAAAAGGATTCCAGACGACACTACAATACTCCAAACCACTGCGGACTCTCGAATTATACTGTATAACTTTATTTATCGGTGATCTAAAGTCCCTTCAGTTGCGAAGTAGAAAACCAAATTTTTTTTATCCTTTAGCACAAATTTTATCAATATGTACATTAAATTTTAATTTGGAATCAATCTCAATCCCTAAATCATTAATAGAATTAACTTGCTGTAGATATTGTGATTTTACATCTTAGTTCGTCGTTATTTTGTTAATTTTTCTTGAGAACTGTACATGATAGCATTTATATGTATTTAATTCCATAAGGTTGCTCTCACACCAAGTAACTAGTCTATACAAGTCCTCCTGTAAGAGGTCTGCATCCGAAGGAGTGTCAACGGTTCTAAAAAACTTTAAGTCATCGGCATACAAAAAATATTTAGAGTGGTGGAAACAGTCGCCGATGTCATTGATAAAGATGTTAAATAACAACGGTCCAAGGTGTGAACCTTGGGGTACTCCGGAGGTGACTGGAAACAAGTCAGAACAGTAACCATTCAATACAACTTTAAAATGTCGCTCTGTCAAGTACAACCCACACCAACTCAGCAAAGGCTCCGAAACACCGCAATTAGTGAGCTTTTGAAGAAGAACGCGAAGACTCACTCTGTCAAAAGCCTTGCTAAAATCGGTGTAAATAGCATCAACAGAGGAACCAGCGTCAACTGCCAGCGACACATTGTTTACAAACGACGTAAGGTTTGTCACTGTAGACTTTGCTTTCATAAAACCATGCTGATAGGGGTTAATTACCTGTTTAAGATGCCAAGACAAAAGGACATGCACAAGTTGCTCAAAAACCTTAGCAAAAACTGGAAGAATTGAAATAGGTCTGTAGTTTTTTATTTGTTCTTTTTGTCCGCTTTTGTACAAAGGAACAATCAAGGCTACCTTCCAGTCCGCAGGGAACACACCGGTGCTGAGAGATCTATTAAAAATAAGACGCAATGGATTAACCAGAGCTGGGGCAGCCTTAGCAACAAAAACTGACGGTA
This sequence comes from Euclidia mi, assembly GCA_944739405.2. Taxonomy (NCBI): domain Eukaryota; kingdom Metazoa; phylum Arthropoda; class Insecta; order Lepidoptera; family Erebidae; genus Euclidia; species Euclidia mi. Next base: position 83,694,427 of record OX123181.2, read on the forward strand.
GTCCGTCCGAACCGGCTCCCTTGTAAAAATCAAGTCTTTGTACACTTATTAAACTTGATCATCATTAAACTTTATGGATGTTAAATAATTGCTGGTCGGGATGGAATAACAATTCACAGACGGTGTGATTGATGTGTGTGGAGAGCCTTGCCAAACGTAATTGCATTTGAAGTTTGAAGCAAATAACTCACAAATAGCTTTACCCTTATTGGACACTTTATTCTCTAAGTACATTTTATCTGGGTAAGAACTAGAACCCTTTTTTTTGTTCTTAATGAAAGACCAAAACAGTTTTGTGTTCGATACCATGTTTTGCTCGAGTCTTTGTATGTACTTTTGGTAGCAAATATTCATCAATGATTTTGATCGTTCTTTAGCCAAGTTGAAAGCTATCTCGTCTAGTGGGTTATTATTAAATTTACGCAATTTATTATGGTACTTAAGTTTTTCGCGTAAAATATGTATCAAATCCGGCGAAAACCAAATTGGGTACTTTCGTGACTTGCTTTTAATTTTAGGGACATGCTTTAGAACGATTTTATGTATATGACCATAAAATACCGAAGTCATACCGTTCACGTCAGCGCAATTAATAAATTCCTGATCCCAGTTTAAACTATTCAGATCATGTACTATTTTCGCATAGTCGCCCTTAAAAAAGCAAAAGTGACTCGAATTATCACATTTAAGACCAGTGTGGTTACCAAACGTCAGAGAGAACTGTATAGGCGGATGATAGTCGTCAATTTTAAACAAACAATTGTTGCTGGGTCGCACATCAAATACTTCGACGGTACTCAGCACAAAATTTAAAATCTTCCCTTGAAAATTCTAAACATGATTATATTGTTTCATGCCATGTAGCATACAAAAATCAAGAAGCATAGTGGAATAAATACTGTTGTTAATAGAATTCGTGAGTGAAGAACTCACCTTAGAAACGTTCCAATTAATAGCCCCTAAACTAAAGTCGCCGATTAACATAACGTTTCTTAGACTATTTTGTTCTATAATTAGACTAGAGTTATTTATGAACTCATCTAAAACATATTTTTGTATAGGCGGTGGAAGATATACCGCACATAAGTGCAACTGCTTAAATTTGTGTCTATCGCCGCGAGATTCAATTTCTACCCAGAAGTCCTCGCATTTTGATTCGTAGTGTTGCAGTCGTCTAGAATTAAACCTCTTGGATACAGCGATCAAAACGCCCCCGCCGTTTTTGCTACTATGGAACCCACTTGTCTCCCTATCACGCCTGTAGACGACATAACGACTGTCAAAAAGCTCGGAATCGAAAACACTGCTATTTAACCAAGTTTCACTCAACATAATAACATCATAATCGTTATAAATTGTGTTATTAAAGAAATCAAGCATTTTTGTTCTCAAGCCCCTAACGTATTGGTACTAAAAATTTAACATAAATAAAAATATTATGAGAAAAAAAAATATTACAACAATTCGAAAGAACACCTTAAAGCCACAAACGCCTTTAAAACCAGTAGGTACAGATTAACTGAGAGGTATAAAATTACTTTATATAAATTTGTGCAAAACAGAAAGAGATTAAGCCTATTCCTACTTATTTATGACAAATTGCTTAAGACGTTTAGATCCTTAATTATTATATAACCAGAAGTGTCGGTTTTTTTTACGAAGACTTTGCCGTCACGCACCCACACGAATCTGTAGTTCAGCTCTCTGGCTTTCCGGCGGGCGGCAGCGTGCAGCGCCTTTGCTTCCGCGGAAAGATGCTCCGAGACGAATACAGCAGTCTTCTTGTTGCCGCCAATGCCGAGGTGGCTAGTGTTCAGCTTGTCACCGGGATTATTTTTGTTGAATTTTATAACTCCTGCTAGAAAACGGTCACGCATCCTCCGGCTGCTGAACCTGACCAAGACAGACCTGGGACGAGGGCTAGCAGGATTCAACTTTGCAATACGGCTACAGTACTCAAGGTCGGTATCTGTAATAGTGCCCTATTCTTTGATGGTACTGCCTAACTGCTGTACCGTGGTATATTTCAAGGTTGTTTGAGCGGGACACCTGCTCTAGTTGGCGCAGATGGTTAGAAAATTACAGATATTCGTAGTTGCTCGATCACTTTCCGCAGCTGTAGTATTTGGGCTTTCTGTGACTCGGATTCGATTTTAAGAGAGTCAAGTTCTGAATAAGAAAAGGCGAGCGACTCTTCAACTTTATTTAACTTACTGTTTATGTTCTCTATAACTGTACCAAACTTTCTGTCCAGTTCCTCACGTATGATTTCACGTATTCAGTCCGCCGACAAGCAGCCGCAAGTAGCCGAGGAGCGCGGCTTAGAACGTAAGGTAACGTTGTCGTACAGTGGCTGGCTGGGGCTCGGCGCGCAATCCACGGCCAGTCGGTCCACGGCTGCCACTTGAGAACGTACGGGCGTATTAGTGTTGTCGCCCCGTTTAGGCTCCTTGTTGCGGCAAGTCGGGCACACCCAAGATTCTTTAAAGTCCTTATCAAGCTTGTTGAAATCCTTTTTACTAAAATTCATACAAGTATAATGGTACTTATCAGGACATCGACTGCAGTGTAAGAAGGCAATACCATTTATGATATTAGGGCATCTAGCACAATCTTGTTTACTCATTGCAAACAATCTTTACAATAATTATAATAAATAAGCAGGTAGGTAGTACAAACCAGTCTTCGTAGTTCGTAACACAACTAGCTGCGCTCCCGTGCTTCGTCGCATCCAAAGGGCTTATGCGCCGTGAAGAGCGCGTCGCTTACGCGTAATCGTCGTATAAAACGTTCAATTGATGTTCGATATTTTAATATTGTTAAAAACACAATTATACAGGAATTAAAACAACTCCTTAAGCCATACTGTGTATAGGAAAAACACCCATACAAATAGGTACTTAAATGGTGAATCTCACCACCATCCTAAACAATTAGCTACTGTAGGAATGTCTCTGTTTCAGAGAGCCCGCGGGATCTGTGACAAGAAACACCAGGACGCTGAGCTTCAACATGTCAGGCAAGTTCTGCAAGACAACAAGCTCCGACCGCCGCGCCACTGTCACAGATCCCAGAAGAAAGAAAAACCAGCCACAGTAGAAAGACAACCTGCTGTCCTCCCATACATCAAGGGCGTGACCGACAAAATTGGCTACATCTTGAAGTGAGCTTCTATCAAAACTTATTACAAGCCGCCAACGAAGATCAGTGAATTATTACCATCTGTCAAGTGTCAGTTACCCTTGCAAGAGGCCGGTGTCTACAAAATTGACTGTGAATGTGGGCTCTCGTACATTGGACAAACCAAGAGGAGCATAGGCATTCGACTTAAAGAACATATAGCTGACATAAAACATAAACGCTCAACAAAGTCTGCTGTGTGTGAACATGTGGAACAAGGACCCAACCACTACCTGCGATTTGATGAACCACAGATACTCGCAAAAGAACATCGATTTCTTCCAAGGATGATACGAGAGGCTATTGAAATTAAAAAACACCCTAATTTCAATAGGGAAGATGGTTGGAATGTTCCTCCAGCTTGGGACCCTGTCATAAGGCTAATGAAATCCAAGAAGGACAAAGTCACCAGAAGACCTAAGGACACTGTAAGCTAATTCTGCGTAAATAGTAAAGTAGTTGAAAAATGTTCGGGTACTTTGAGATAACTTATACATTCAAGAAAAAGACAAATATCACCTCAGTCTGCCGTGAACATGAATTCTGTAAAGAATTTGAAACATTGGCTAGTAATAAATTAAAAATATAGTTTCTAGATCTTTAGTTTCAAATGTAATAACTTAGTGAAACCAATACAACGCGATAAAATCCGTAAACTGTAGTTTAATTACAATTATATCACTTTGTACAATAATAACGATCACTGCACCTTATTTGATTGTGTGATAGGTTTTATATGGCACAAACTTTAAAATACTAGGTTTTCTAAATAAATTTAACGGAGCAAAATGAAAAAGCTGTTACTCGCTCGCTCTATTATAGATAGTAATTATATGATAACATGTTTTAATGGTATACGAACGAACTCATTAAAATAAACTAGAGCAGATTATTTTAAGTTATGTAACCTTTCTGATAACAATGAGTGTCTCAAAAAATAATTCCGATCTATATTCATTCTAATACCTTGAAGCATAATATAAATATAATAAAAGTGCCACCAATCAAAAATGACTAGCGAACTATGGAAGAGCATATATCTTTTTCTAAGTATCGCACTGAGTAATAACTCACGATTGCATCGCTTGCATTCTGGCCTCAATACTTTATCTTTCGGAGAGCTTACATCAAAAAGAAAATACCAACAGCAGTAAGCAATAAGTCTTTGTTGTTCGGCGCCTTTCAAATACTGTCGCTGCACACAACGTCCCAATCTATAGAAGCTTTTTTTATTCCGTACGAGGATCTAATCCATTAAACGTCTTTTTTTTTTAAAGGCGCTCTTGAATTGCCCCATGTGATGTTGATTCAAAAAGCATGCGCATATATGTGATGTAACATAATATTATGTTGGTAGGACCTACCTGAGTTCAGGATTGTACATAAATGTCTGGAAAGAGTTGACAAAGGTGAACTAAGCACACTTGATTTATAGCTGTAGCAAGCGAGTCCATTATCTTAAACATTTTTTTTAACTAAAGAGTTTTTACGTAATTATATCATATCTATCAAGAGACTTTCGTTTTAATGAAAAATTTTGCATTTGACTTGACATTAATCCTGTATCGCGGGAGACTTCCCACACATACAACCAACGGACACAATGAACATAGACGAAACAACAAATTTTATTATAGATTATGCAAAAAGTCGTCTCGTGTGGGGATCGAAGCCATGACCCTTGGCGCGCTGTCAAGCCTAAGGCATCCGCTTAAATTAGTAGGTTGAACTTGCAGCCAGTCTTCCTAAATTGTGATTGAACTATCACGACTACGTCAGATTCCGAACAAAACCGTATTGTATTCACTCCATTAGTATAAGGGCTACGATGCCACAAACAACCGCACGCGTCAAACTTATACCATCATTAAAATATAAACCCATCCCAGAGTCAATCTACAGTGTTTCTAGGCATTACATTCGATAATAAGTTACAATGGGGTGCACATATAGCTTGTCTTGTAGGTAAGCTCAGCTCTGCAGCGTATGCTGACAGAAAAGTTAGACAACTTACTAATGTCGACAAAGCTCGTCTAGTATATTTTAGCTATTTTCATAGTGTCATGTTCTACGGCATCTTGTTATGGGGAAAAGCTGCGGATATTCAGAATATCTTCGTTCTACAGAAACGAGCGGTACGAGCAATATACATGTTAGGTGCAAAATATACTCTTAGGGAACGCTTTAAGTCTATAGGAATTCTAACAGTAGCCTCGCAGTTCTTATTTGCTAATATATTGTATATTAGGCAAAATATAGGTTTATTTACTACAAAAAGTGATATACATAATATAAATACTCGAAACAGGCATAAGTTATATGCCCCTTATCATCGTTTACATATAGTTAATAATTCTTTTATAGGGCTAGGTATTCGTATTTACAATAAATTACCAATTAGTCTTTTAGAATTACCATTTATGTGTTTCTGAACGGAACGCGGCGAATACGGATCGTGCTCGTGAATTATTTTTTATAATTAAGTAAATTCGGACTTTCAATATACAAAAATGTGTGTAAACGGAACAATGTGTTTTAAACATACGGTACATGGATTGCAGTGTTAAAATTGTGAATTAATAACTTTTCTAACAATTTTTGTGTAATAAACAAGTGCAGTGACTTGAATTAAGTGGCAGGAAGTGTGCGGCGGCGACTCGCGCATCGCGCTCTATCACTCTTGCGGTGATCGCCTATCGCTATCTCATTTGCACCGTATTGTCACGCCATATTTATTTCAAAATGAACTTCTTTGTTTGTGGTAGAAAAACTGAGCCAGGAGAGACGATTATATGTAATGGATGTAAATCAGGATACCGCTATAAGTGTGTAAATATTACTGCCGCTGAATTTAAAGACAAACATCTACGTCTAAAACGTACGTTTAGATGTGATGCCTGTTGTAACGTAACCCAGCGCCTGCGAGTTACTGATGACACACCAGTACGTGGTGTCTGTGCCTCCAGCTTTGAGGAACTTAACCGATCTTTCGAGGGAAATGTTTCTCAGACAGAGTCGTTGACTTCAGACGAGATTGTAAACAAAGTTAATAGCGTAATCATAGCTAAAATTAGTGCATTTAAGCTAAATATCATGCAGGAAATTAAAGCCACTGTGGCTGTACTGGCTTTAGAAAATAGCAGACTACGGCAAGAGCTGAAAGAATCTACTAATAGGTGCAATTCGTACGAGCAACAGATTAAAATATTGGAAACTGAGAAACAGCCGCCTAGCGAAAAATATGAAAGTTCGTTCGTCAATACCAGTCGCCAAAACCAGCAACTTACTCAGAAACCACCATCAGCCAAACCTCAGACTACTACTATCCCGACGACTTCGTCCGAAATCAGCACTATGGACAGCGGCGCGCATTGCGCGCAAGCGCCCGCGGAGCCCGTCCGCGCGGTCTCAGAGTCTAGCTACGCGGCGGTGGCCAAGAAAGCAGCGGAAGCAGCGGATACGAATACCAGTAATAGTAATGGTATGGAGTGGACAGTAGTAAAAAATATTCGAAGGATTAATCCCATCAAAAGGGGGGGCAATACATCACTGGGTACCCTAAAAGCAGTGGAAAGAACAAAATTTTTACATGTTTGGAGATAGGATAAATGTACTACGGAGGAAAATATTAAAGAGTATCTGAAACGAATACTAGGCAATGACTCTGTAATGGTGATTGAAAAATTGAAACCTAAAGTTGAACGAGACTATGCTTCGTTTAAGATTGGTGTTACATTAAGTAACTTTGAAAAACTTTGTGACCCTGAAATATGGCCAGTCAATGCGGAATTCAGTGAATGGATTTGGTTTCGCAACTCCAACAAAACAAATAAATTGCAGACAGAATAGGTATATCAAAGTTTTATACCAAAATGTAAGAGGACTTCGAACTAAGACTACTCAGTTCTTATCCCTACTAGAATCATCGGGATCCGATTTATTCGCCATCACCGAAACTGATCTAAACGAGGCAATTCCGAACACAGAATTTATGCTTCCTGGGTATCGAGTATTGCGGTGTGACAGAGCCGACGGGCGTAAACACGGAGGCGTCCTTTTAGTGGCCACACCGCGATTCGAGTTGCGTCGAGTGCCGTGCCAGGTGATGTTGATTTGAACAGCCATTCGTTTGAATTAATTTGTGCAGCCGTTTATAAACGAAATAACTTTTTGTTTACGTGTTGTACTGTGTATATTCCGCTACAGGCTGAGGAGAGAGAATATATGTTAATGTTTAGATTATTAGAAAAAATATGTGTTAGATATAAGAATAAATTACTTATATTAGGAGATTGCAATTTGCACTCTTGCAATAATAATATTAATAATTATTCTACATATTTCATGGCCTTCTGTGAATTCATTCAGTTCAATGCGGTACCAAATTGTAACAACAGACAGTTGGACCTCTTGTTGAGCGCGCGGGGCGGGGTGTCGGTGTGTGCGGCGGACGAGGGCCTGCAGCCCGTGGACGCGTACCACCCACCGCTTGCCGTCAGCGTCGAGCAGAACGCGCGCCTGCCGCCGCTGTCCCCGGCGACGCCCGTTACCTCGTCGCGTACGCATAATTCTCACTTTCACGTAGATATTAAATCATGGAACTTTAATAAAGCAAAAATACAGTTAAAATCAAATGTACAGTTTAATCACTGAAATAGACTGGAGTGAAATATATTTGTTGCATGATCCGGACGCAGTCTTAAGGTTATTTGATGCTAAGTTAAATGATATCTTCGACAAATGTGTTCCCTTAAAAAGAGCTAATTCAAATAAAAGTAAATATAACTACCCGGTATGGTACACATTCGAAATTATAAAGGATATTAAATATAAATATACATTACATAAGAAATATAAATTAAGTAATTCACGTAGTGATTACGAGGAGTTCTCGCGGTACAGGGCGAGAGTTAAGGCGGCGACGTCACGAGCTCATGACTTATACCGTGACCGAGTGCAAGCTCACTTGGCACGGGACCCGCGAGCCTTTTGGGGGTACATTCGATCGAGAAGAGGTAACTCGAATAATCGACAATTAATTAAAGACGGGCGGTCATTATCTGAGCTGGAATGTGCCAACGAGTTTGCTCGATTCTTTCAATCGGTTTACAATCCGGAGCCACCTGAGTTGAACGTGGCGGCGGCGATCGCAGGTGGAGCGGAGGCGCCGGGTGCGTGGGCGCACTTGTCGTGTTTGCGCGACGCCGATGTACGCCGGGCCCTTGCACGCTTGGGCGGCCCAAGTCTTCCGCCGGGCCCGATGGCATTCCAGCGTTTAGTTTTTAAGGACAGTCAAGAGGTATTAGTGGAACCGTTACTACATTTATTCAACGTTTGTATAAGGAATGCTAGGTTTCCTGATTTTTGGAAGCTGACCCGGGTTGTACCTGTGCCGAAAGGTAGTGGTGGTTCAGCTGCCAGTGATTATAGACCTGTGGCAGTATTGTCCACTCCTGCAAAAGTCTTCGAGTCAGCAATTCACGGTAGCCTGTACCCACAAATATGCGCACTGTTATCCGACGCACAGCATGGTTTCCGTCCAGGGCGGGGCACTACGGGCAACTTGTTAGATATGATGACACACTTGATGCCAGTAGTGGACGCTGGTCAACAAGTCGACGTCGCTTACTTCAATTTTAAGAAGGCGTTTGACACCGTAGATAATGACGTCCTTCTCAGTAAGTTGGCTAGTGTAGGCTGCACACCGCATACATTGTCATTTTTTGCTTCCTACTTAAAAGACCGGCGACAATATGTTGACTGCAGTGGCATTTTTTCTGAACCGTATTTTACGAGATCAGGTGTTAGTCAGGGAAGTAATTTAGGGCCATTTCTCTTTATTCTGACTATCAATGACTTGCCCCAGGTAGTTAACAAAGCTAAACCCTTGTTATTTGCCGATGATTTAAAATTAGTCCTTAAAATTAACCAGAACTCAGATCATGATATACTGCAGTGCGAAATAAATAGGATCGAGGAGTGGAGTATTAAAAATAAATTATATTTTAATGTGGACAAATGTTCAGTGATGTCATTTAGCCGCGCGCGCACTCCAAGTCATCATCAGTACCACATGGACGGCGCAGCGCTCCAACGTGTTCATGAAGTCAGGGATCTAGGCGTGAGATTCAGTACGGACCTAAATTTTAGAAATCATATTACACACGTTTGTAAAAAATCATATCGCAATTTGGGAATGATCTTACGGCTAGCGAACAAATTTACAAACACCAGGGCACTGAAATCTTTATACGAAGCGCTTGTAAGAAGTCATTTGGAGTGTCACGCCGTTCTTTGGTCACCACACGAAGCCAAATATAAGTTAATGATTGAAAGAATTCAAAATAAGTTCATTAGATTCTTATATTTTAAACAATATGGTATATACCCAGGATATCCGTTGTTATATCCGACATTATTTCTAATTGGTATGAGTGGATATTTTAAGCTGGAAGTGAGACGAGAAGTGGCACTTGCCACGTACATGTTCAAAGTGTTCCGTGGTAAAATTCACAACCCGGACGTACTGCGCTCGGTGAGTTTGTGTGTCCCTGATGCGTACTTGTGCCGGCGGCGGCGGCCGGCGCTGCTGTGTGTGCCGCGCGCTCGCACCAACTTGCTGCGATACGCGCCGCTGACGCGCGCGATGCGTGCGCTCAACACTTTGTCTCAACGCATTGACTTATTTCATTGTACCTTGAATGAATTCACAAGGGCAGCTTACTGTGTTTTTTCTTATGAATGTGTAGATTAGTATAGTTATTAAGTAAATATTTGGAAAGTAACTACACTATTGTATTAGGTTTTAACCTCTGATAATAGTTGTAAGTGGAAATTTATAAATAATTAAATAAAAAAATATTAAAAAAAAAAACGTTTAAAAGTAAAATAAAAGACTGCCTTATTAGGAAAGGTTATTATACTGTTAATGATTATTTCAGTGATAAGGATAAAAGTTCACTTACACTAGACAACTCATGATCTACTACTTATATATCATTTCTAGTTCTTTTAAATTATTATTCGTTTATTATTAGGTCATTCCACTTACTACATTTACATTTGCATTATTGTTCCACTAATTTTATTAAAATTTACTGTACTGTAAGATGAAGATAACTCGTGATCATGGACTGTGAACTAAGTTTTTGTAATTTTGTGTATTCATATACCTTCACTTCTGTAACATACATTTCCACCATAGTTCTGAACATGGTCACGAGTTGTCTACATTATAAGACGTAAGTGGATGCTCTTGTTACATAATTCACATTGGAAGGCTAACTAAAGCACTTAATTTAGTAACTGCATTAATTGCTTATGTATTATGTCTGTAACTAATTACTATTTACAAGTAATTAAGTACAATGTGTAACAGTTGCAGTTCCTTACAAAAATAAAAATATGTACCATAATATTGGCGATTTAAAAGAGTGGCCACGAGTTTTATTGCCCATTCTTTCTCGTGGTTCTACCTATTGCTTTGCGAACGAGGCAGTAAATGTAAATGTAGAAGCATTAAGTAATTAAATTTTTAAATTGACGTTCATAAGCGTCACCTTGTGACCTAGATGAATAAATGATTTTGACTTTGACTTTGACTTCGAGCATGTCTTAGAGAGGGGGTAGTGTGACGGCCGGTGTCATGTCAAACTGTCATCACTACGGTTATCAAGGACTACTGACGTCTACACGACAAACTAGCCGGTCGTCAAACACAATAATAAGCAAAGAGGTTTGAAGACTATTTTATTATTTGGAAATGACAGTTTTTAGTTCGATGACGTATACACTCTGTCAAGTGTTTGCCAAATTCACCAGTGATTGACAACAAGGCAATGCAATCCCGTTCACGTTCTGAGGGCGTGGGTTAAAAAAAGTTAAATCCCAGTCATAACAGATATGTGGATTTTGGTTTTTTGAAATTTGGAAAATGTTTATGAATATTTGGCAAATATTTAAAAAAGATTATTTAATTATATTGAGTAAAAATTAGAAAAATCTAGAAACTTCAGGATGAAATGGAAAGGTTAAAAAAAGACGAAATTAGTGGATCTAGAACATTCCTAGGGGTATATAAGACGGGCGGGGTCGCGAGAAAGTATGCTAATCACGAATCGTGTGACCCCGCCAACACACGGCACCCGTAGGGACACCGCGGTGGTTTTTAGTGGGTATGCCCCGAACGCCTGTAGGGGAGAGCCTCCACATACCTCCTCCGCCAGTCCCAAGCCCAGCCGTTTTAATGGCTGGGTTGGCGGAGTTGAGACGACTTATAAGGAGAGTTTACCACCGTAGTGAACAAAAAAAAAAGGGGTATATAAGGCGGTGTAGACGCGCTGAGCGCCAGTTTAAGTTGAGAAGTAGTAAAGTGGAGAAGAAAAGGAAGAAGTAAAAGGAAGAAAGAAGCAGTAGTGAAATAAAGTGAAGGGAAAGTATAGTGCAGTGAAGTGCAGTGCAAAAGACGTTAGTGTTGGTGTTGTCCGCGTCGAAATCTAACGATGCGTCGTGTGTGTGAAGTTGAATAAAGTGTCATCAGTGCTACTCGGTGTTTCCTTCCAATCCCGTTACCCTGTCCGTAACAATATATCGACGGTTCCTACGTACATAAGGTCAAGTCAAAAATCGAAGTTTACAGGAGAGCGTAATTTGTGTTCAACACGCCCTAGAAATAGTTCTATGACCAATAATAAATATTTTCTTTCTACAAAATTTAAACAGTTTTAAGAGATTTATAGTGCTATTTACACAATTTTTTTTTTTACGTTTTCTTGAAAAAACTGATAGATAACCGTTTATACGCCGATAATAATGTCAGTCATGTCTATTATACCTTTTTATACGCTGTCCGTGTGGTGACGGATTAAGAATACGGAATGTCACCACCCCATATCATCCCATGGGTGTCGTAAGAGCTGACAGAGGGAGCATATTATGCAGAGAACAGCACTATAAGAGAAGGAAACTTGATACAAACCCTATACCAACCCCCTATACAAGACCGCATTCGCACCGAGTGGCACGCATTTTAAAACACCGTACAAAAAGATATGTACAGATGTCCGTATCTACGACACTTATTCGTTTTATTTATAGTACTTGTGTTTTTATACGATTTGTAAAACAAGGTAAATAAATAAAGTTAAAGAAAAATCGTATGTCAGTATGTGCGCATAGATAATCTAAAGCCAATGATGCAATAAAAAAAATATGCCATTTTTGACATGTCTTTATTTACGTAGGGACCGTCGATATAATTATATACAGGGTGTCACAAGACCCATCACCAAGCCGAACTCTACTCGTTGTAGACATCATGCCAAGTCATATTAACCAAAAATAATAACTGGGAACCTATTTTTTTTTTGAGGTTTCGCATTTTTTAAACCGCAATTAAAAGTGCGCGCGTGCAATGTTCGAAATACCTACTTATCCATATAGGGGTTGGGTTGGGTTATAGGGCTTCTAAAAAACATATTGGCGGGGTAAATGCATCGATTTTGTACCTAATTAGAAAAATTCCATACTAAATTTGAGCCTCAATATCTCCTGAACCAGTAATTTCCCAGGTATGGTGCCCAATTAAAAAATGTTCGTACTGATTGGTACAACATGGGATTTCAGTTTTCGTTAAGGGTATTTTTACACGCTGTATAAAAGAAAGTCGTGTTAGTTACACTATTTATAACTCAAGAACGGCTAAACCAATTTGGCTGAAAATTGGTGGCGAGGTAGCTCAGAACCAGGAAAACACATAGGAAATAATTAGTTTTATAAAATAATCTGGGAGGGATTTTAGTGAGGGTCGAAGTTTGTAGGGGAAAACCTACTACCATTGCCAGTAAGAACGCATGCGCTGTAATAATTGAGTGCTGCGCATGTGCTATTGTATATCTGTTAGTACTGTCACATTATACATTGTCATATGGTGCACTGTCATTACTTCATTCGCTTACTTATATAAACTAATAAATTATTGTAACAGCCTTGGCTAATCCCTACTAATATTAGGCATAAATGCGAAAATGTGTATGTATGTTTGTACCGATTGCACGCTAAGCCGGCTGAATAAATATTCTCTACTCATAAACGCGAAAGTGTCTATCGATATATCGGACCATGGCTTTGACATTTGACTGTATGCAAAGTGATGTTGTTAAGCACCTTTCGGTAGATAATGTCATGAATACTGACCAAGTTACTTGGTACCCTATAGAGTTTCTGAACTCCTTACAATTATCAGGAGTACCTTCACGCAACTTGAGACTGAACGTTGGTGTTTCAGTCCTGTTAATGCGGAATCTTAATGCACCAAAGCAAATGACAAACGGCTACAAGTAACCCTTGGACGAAACATCATAAAAGCTATTCAGTATTGCGAGTCAGATTTGCTCATGAAGGGTTCCGTAGTGGAGGTATCCACTTACCCTAGTCATTATCTTCGACATTAATTAATTAGTTCATTTTTCGTATTTTTTTTTGCTATTTTGTGTTTTTTTATTTTCACTTTTCATTTTTGATATGTAAAATCGACATGTTGAATCTTACTGTGGAGGCTTGTTAATAGCAATATAATTTAAAAAAATATACTTTGATTGCATATTAGTCCGTAAGCCTTCTTTAACAATAAAAAAAAAACAAAAAAAAAAACTAACTATTAATTGTATAAACGACAAAGCTATATTTGAGGTTCTTAAGATGTGCTATAATTAAAAAACTGCTAAGTACATATCGTTCAAACTAATTTTCGTATGAAGTTTTTATAACGATCTACAGCATATGTTTTTTTAGATTTGTCACTCTCTTCCTTAAAAAGTAAGAGGGACACACACACATATTACCACTTTGGAACCGTATATCTTTCAAACAACTTTTCAACTTTGATTAACAATGGTTTTAGGAACCTCAAAGTGATTTTTAACGACCCATTTTCCACATTAGTTCCTTGTATGAAGAGCCCCCCTTAAGGCGAGGTTGCAGTACAGTGCGTAGCTCAACCTCACCCCTCGCAAAAACAAAAACACGGGGGTGGCGTCAGCGAGTGAGCGGGGGAGGGGAGGGAGGGTTCGTGTGTGCGTGTGCCATAGCGCAGCGTAAAAAAACCGTAGATGAGTTATGTGAACTTTAAAAGCGGCACATTAAAAACAGGCTAAATATATCATTTGACTTTAGTCGCGTACGCGCTGCGGTCGGAAGCGCTCGCTCTTTTACTCGCGTGTGTGTACGTTACATTTGAAAATGCCGTCGTGTGTAATGAGATTTTGCACAAACTATAATAGGAAAATGAGTAAAAGTTATGGAATCACTTCTCATTCATGAGTATTACAATATTACAACGTTTTATTTACAATTTATAATAAATTCGGTATCACAAATAATAGAGTGAATAAAAAAAAATGGCATTTAGCGAGTGTAAAAAAGAAGCAGTATTGTGCGTGTTCAAAGACTAATAAACAAAGTATCCAGATGGGACATTCGTAATAATAAAATACTGATGTGTGTTTTTGTCAAGTAATAAAAGTGATTTGAGGCTGAATCAACACAATATATTATTATTATAAAAATACAAAATCATACGTAAGTTACAAACATTGACGGATGATCAAAGTCCATTCACTTGTTCTTGTTTTTCGCCTATTTCAAACAGTAACCATAGTTGGTATTAAACAACTAAGTAGATTGTACTGCACAGTTTTCGCTGCCGACCCACCGTACCCTGGGGGTATGGTGGGTCTTTTAAAGCTTAACCGTACTCCCAGATAATATTGTTGTCTAATAAGTTTATTAATTTCAGTTCGTTAATTTCAAGTTCTACTATTTTGTGGGATCATTCCCAGTAGCTCTATTGAACAGTTCTATGATAGAACTGTCCTAATTATATTAGAATAGGATAAGTAATAGGAAATGTCCCAGTCTAGTTCTATGTATGTTTTTACAAGGGTATTCAATAGAACTACTGGGAATGATCCGTAGTGTCATGACATCGCGCTCATATATCCGAATGAATATGTATTGTAGACGTTCATTTGTTTAAGGTGTAAAACAAATGAACGTCTACAACACAAATGAACGTCTACAAAACAAATGAACGCCTACAAAACAAATGAACGCCTACAAAACAAATGAACGTCTACAAAACAAATGACTTACAGAAAGTGATCAGCTATCGATAGTGATTGCAAAAAACAGGTGCATGCGATTTTCAACCTAATTGTCATTAGTCAGAATTTATAATTTTACTAACGTAATAATGCCAGAAAGCGAGAAAAAACAAAAAAAAAAGTTTGTCATGAATCGTCAATAAGGTCGAAAATCGCATGCACCTGTTTTTTGCAATCACTATCGATAGCTGATCACTTTCGGGTAGTCATTTGTTTTGTAGACGTTCATTTGTTTTGTAGACGTTCATTTGTTTTGTAGACGTTCATTTGTTTTGTAGACGTTCATTTGTTTTGTAGACGTTTAATTGTTTTGTAGACGTTCATTCGTTTAACACATTTTTATACATACATATTTATTCGGATATGTGAGCGCGATGTTGTGACACTACCCTTGTAAAACATACATAGAACTAGTGGGAAATTTCCTATAACCGTTTCCCATTAGTTCTATTCTTCTCATCAAATTGTGCTAATAGAACTGGTGGGGAAAAAAGTCTCACTAGTTCTATCATAGAACTGTTCAATAGAACTAGTGGGAATGATCCGACAGCGCTAGGATGATGATGATGACGGGTCTTCAACAGTACCACAGATTATACCTATTATATACAAAGCATTATAACCATTAGCAGTAATACCTAAACGTTTTATTCTCTAATTTATCTCCTTCTTGCACTATATCATCGTACTAGTGCTTGTCTTCGCTTGTCTAAAAATACAAAAACGTAAGTAGTAAGTCATTATCATACGAGAGATATCACTGTTCAGTTTAATGTCCACGTAGCACGTTGGTACAACACTACGAGCATTTTAGCCAGGAGTACGGTTAAGCTTTAAAAGACCCACCATACCCCCAGGAGTATTGCCAGGGGTACGGTGGGTTTTACAGTTTTTATATTAACGTACTGTTTTAGGCTTCCATTGAATGAAATGAGAAGAATAAAATGTCCTTTTTTTAATAAATGTTATAAATAAATCACATCTACTTTTTATTTCCCTACCTTAAATCAATTAATCAAATTTACTTTGAAGCGAATTGAATTTACTCAAGACAGACAAAGTAATCATGTCGCATCTGAGTCAAATTGTTCTTTGTGAAACGGTCAGCATGATGTCATCACGCCCCAGCGGGCACTGATGAACGGCCGGCGAGCGATAAAATGCCAACATTTTGTTTATTTTTTTTTTGGAGAAAAAAAATAATAACGATATTACGAAATCTGTTTTTACCATTTATTTTAAAATAAAGAGCTGTTTCTATTGATAATACTTTCATATAAATTCATAATGGAATCTCTAAGCAGAAAACGTTTAAAATTGTGATTTAGTGCCATGTTTGACATTTTTTTTATCGAGCCAATCATTCCAAATCGTGTTTCTATCTTTACGATTTACTAGAAGATATGTTCAACTTATATACTTTAATTTTTATTCATTAAAAATATCATAGTTCATGGGACTTTCAGACGTTCAAAAATCTTAAAAAGTACTGCAAGC